>OU015748.1:55492357-55527060 GCA_907169655.1 Acomys percivali
AGAGAGAGAGAGAGAGAGAGAGAGAGAGAGAGAGAGAGAGAGAGAGACAGACAGACAGACAGACAGACAGACAGACAGACAGAGACAGAGACAGAGACAGAGACAGAGACAGAGACAGAGAGATCAAACCTCACAGGACCTTGAAAGGTGGAGCAAAGATGTGGATTTCGGTCCTTGGAAACAATTTTCAACAAGGGAGCAACATGAGCTAAAGCTCAGTTTAAAAGGCCCTTCTGGTTGTGTGTGGTGAGATGGACAGGGGAAGAAAGAGGGGGCGTGGAGAGGCAGCACCGTGTGCATGCAGGGATAAACAGCACCACTTATGAAAATCAGGAAACCTTGGAAAGGAGAAGATCTGAGGGGCAAGAGGGTTATAATGAAAACTAATCTTGTGATGGACATTCAAGCATCACAGGCAGGAGGTGTAAGTCAGTGCACAGCAATGCATGTGATCACCTAATGAGAGTGTGCAAAATGGCTTCCCGGTGACCCTCTAATACAGCTCCTCATGTGGTGGTGACCCCCAACCAGAAAGTTATTTTGTTGCTACTTCTTATCTGTAATTTTGCTACTGTTGAGAATCGTAATATAAATATTTGTGTGTTCAAATGGTCTTAGGTGACAGCTGTGAAATATAAGAGGTTCAAGAAAGCATGTGTCTACTACAAAGGAAAAATAAGTATCACTGTAAAAAAGTCTGATGTTTTCCACATAACTGTGGAGAATGTGCTGTCCATTGGCTAGATATGAATGGGGGGGGTGTCTAGGTTTACTGTATGCATTGTCCTTGGTTGGTATAGCAGTTTGAGCAGAGACCCCTCTGGGTCCAGATCCGCCAGCCTTGATGGTTTTCTAGTAGGTTTCTAGGACCCTCTGGATCCTACTATTTTCCTCTGACATGAACTCTGGTGCCCCCTATTTGACCACTTCCCCTTGGTGGGGAGACCTGGTAGCACTCAGAGGAAGGGGAAGCAGGCTACCAGAATGAGACCTGATAGGCTGTGATCATATGGTTGGGGAGGAGGTCTCCTTCTGTCGCAGACCTAGGGGAGGGGAATAGGGTGAAAGAGGGAGGGAGCGGGGAATGGGAAAATACAAGTGAGGGGATAACAACTGAGATGTAATCTGAATAAATTACTTAAAAAAAAACCAAACCTCTGACGTTTAAGCATGATTCCATGGGTAATGAGTTAAAGGACATCTAAAAATACAACACTAATCACAGGAACTGAGTTGATAAAACAGAAGACCCAGTATTTATGTTCGAGTCTAATTTTACCACATAACACACTTCTCCAGGATCTAAAGCACAGCGTTCTCGTAGACTCTCAGAGGGATGTCCTCTGATTCCTAGCCCCCGGGCGCAGTGCAGAACTTTAGACTTTTGATGCAATACCTTTCCTTTAGACCACCCCATCTTCTCCAGCATCCTCTGGCCAAACTTGGAGTCGTCATTACTCCACGCAGTGTTTCTGGGATCCACAGTCCACTTCTGCTTCCGCCGACCTGCAAATGAAAAGGTAGCGCCTCAGCAGCCCATCTTCACCTAGAAGAGCACACGCAAATCAGCACATGCTTCACAGAATAGGACCCAGTCAGTGTCCACGGGGCTAACAGTAGAAACTTTCCCCTGGTATTCCCAGCAACCAAACATTCCTGACATAGAAATTCAAAGGAACTTGTAAAATTTAAAGGAAACTATTTCCTCTAAGAGACAAAGCAAAATAAATACTTGATAGACTACTATTTGTGCCTTTCCTATCCAATCACTGGTAGCAGCCAAAGCCCCTGTTGTCAACACCTTCACAGCAACAGGCTGTGTCACATGGCACTCACTGCTGCATGCGTTAGGCCAAATGCTGCACATGTGCTAGATTCAATGTTCACAGTATCTCAATGAAGGGAGATATTCTCACCTTTCTTCCAGAAGTCTAGGAGAATAAAATCTGCCTAGTGTCCACAAGTAAAGCCCAAACCTTTTATACAAACCAAGGTCCTACAGATTTCAAAACTTAATATATCTGAGGCACTGGTAAGATCATGCCACAGCCAGGCTAACCTTAAGTTTGCTGTGTAGCTGAGGATGACCTTGAACTTCTGATCCTACCTCCTCTAACTCCCAAGTACTAGCATTATGGATGTGTACCACCGTGCCATGATCAACTTACATTTTTTAAATTCACAATACATTATGACCTTAGGGAGAGTCAACGGTACATCATGAATAACAGATGGTAGCTCCCTTCTTATTAAACACCATAATGTACTCACTGAGTCTCCAGAACAATCTGTGACACTGCACATTCTACTGCACTGTGATCTTTACATCCATCTCTCATGAGTCCTGTTACTCTATAGCCCTTAAGTGTCATAGTCATTCCTTCATCCTTAGCTTCACTGCAAGGAGGAAAATAAAAAGCTCTTAGTCTACAGCTTGCGCCTGACAAAAATGTATGACTCTATGAAGGAATGAGAAAAGAGAAAAGGTAAAGGAAGAAAGGAGTGAATAGCTGAAAAAAGGGAACTCTTTTGAATGTCATGGAAGCTTTTCTCTGAAATGAATATAAATAACCAACCATTAAGAACTCAAGTTTGTCAGTGTCATTTTACTGCTTATTTGCCTGAGACAGTCTAACTCTATAGCCTAGGGTGGCCTTGAATTGGTGGCAATCCATGCGGAGCCACCACGTATGGCTTCACTGTTGCAAATCTGAGGTAAAACTATGGAAGGAAAAGAACCCACTAGGTCAACAGAACAAGAGTCCAAACCCCGAAAGTTGTGGCCAAGTAAGGAATCTGGAGGCCGAGGAGTGTCATTACTGCTCACCCACTACATTCATCTAAGCACACTGTCATCAACAGCCTCATAACTGAAAAAACAAACAAACAAACAAACCACAACCTCTAGTCAGAGGGGCTCACTGTGTTGCACAGAAAACCAATAAGGACCTTTAGCTATTCACACCCCCAGCAAAACCAAGAAACCCTTTATAAGCATGCAGGTAGGAAGAAAACAAACAAACCAAACAAACAAAACCCCCAAATCAAAAAGCCCACCACAAAGCAAACTGAGTTGGACTCAAATTTGCAATGCTATGCCTGTGGGCCTGGGGGTGGGGGGGTTGTGAAGCTGATCCAAACACTTGTTCCACCTAGCTCAACAACCAGGCATATATTTAGCTATAGGAACACAGCAAAGACAACGACATTAATCGGTGTTCTGCGTGTGTATGTCCAGGGGTCACTGAGCAAGGCTTGTAAGGAGCCCACCTTTGCCATAAGAAATGCATCCCATCACAAACTTACATAGGATGCACTGCCATGCTACATAAGGAACTAGCTGCCAGGACAATTGTCCTTCCCTGTATACCAATGACACTTCAAACTGTATTCATGCAATCACCTCTCTAAGATCTTTAAGCCTGGATAGGGCAAAGACTAGTTCAATCTGATGGAAGAAGTAGAGACTCAGCTGATCTTCCTGGAAGAGGGTCAAATCAACTGATCTACCCAGGAAGAACATTCTCCAGCCCAACCTATTGAGCTGCCTGCAGGAATGTGCTCTGTGCTCCGCTAACACACTGTTATTCTAAAATGCCAGAATGACATCTTCTAAAAATAAAATGATTTGTTTACGTTCCTTGATAGCTACACAACTTCCGGGAAAAGTTAAAAGCTGGATCTTCAAGACCATCACACCACTGCCAACTGGTGGCAAGAATCCATAGCTACGTGTCTCATTTAGAAGTGAAACAGCCTCTGGGGAGGGAAATTAGCGGACTTGGGAGTAACAGTAAGCTTTAAAGAAGCAGTCTCGCTTAGAACCATTCATCAGCCTGCACTTCCGCCACGGGGCTAATCATAGTCTGACACGTGTGATCCTTCTGCTTTGCTTCTCTGGGTTCATTGGACAGCTGGATTTCCCGTGCCAAGCGATGGTACGGGACCTGTCTTTTGGGAACCCCAGGACATTTGTTTTTGAGCTTGAAGTGAAAGACTCTTCCTAGGTGGCCACGATGGCCAGCGCAAAGGACGATCTGAGACCAGGAGCCCTGACTCTCGGAACGCACGCCTGCGCGCACGACCCGAGCCTTTAGTACCAGGAACAGAGTTCGAGGTACAGCGTTGTTCTGTCCCTCGCGGGCCCGGCAGTCATTAGCGGTCCCCACTCGGGCCCGGGACCCCGTCACCCCATCACCCAGTCGTTCGGCTCGGCCGACACTCACGCTCCGCCAGCATCGACATTGTCGCAAGTCTGCCAAGCGTAGCTTGTAGCCAGGTGCCCAGTGGTTATGAGGGGTCTGAAGTGAGGTGAAGGTAGAAGCCGGCCAGAAGAGCACGCCGGGTTGAATGAAGGCTGGACTGGGGCGCGTACTACTGACGTCACCTTGCGCGACTCGCTCCCGACCACGTGAAGCCGAGGGGCGGGGCCGTCTTGCTGACGGGGACAGAGATTAAGCACTTAACAGTTTAACTCTGAAAGCGGGTGTGCAAGCAACCTTAGAGCTGTTTGGGGTTCTGTGAACTATGGGGGCCTTTAAAGAGCTAGAGAGACGACTGAAAAGGAAGGTACTGGAATTATGGAGCAGGACCTTCGTTCCTCACACTCTGGCTCTGCCTATTGAGAGTGCTGAGAGAGGAGGGTGGGAGCGAGTGATAGCAGAAACAGACACCCAGCTGGCAAAGTCAAACAAAACACTGTGTTTTTGTGCTCGGTGGCGGAGAAGTGTTAACTCTTCCATCGCCTTCGCTGTGACACACTTAACTCCTAAAGGCCTTTCCCAATCCCATTGCTTAGTCTGCCATACCTGGCATTTGGCTGAGTGTATCCTGTCACATATTACCTCCACCCACCCTCCGCCTTTTTTCTGTCCTCTCTCCTACAGATGTGTGACCTCAGCTATCCCCCAAACTGTTTGTATTTTCCCTCTAGCTTTTCCCTTCAGAGTTCCCCCCTTTTTTTTTCAAGGCTTCAGCTTCCAATTTAGACATTAGCTTTTCTCACATCTTCTTTGTTGTAGCCATGCCTTCAGCATTATCCAGGGCCCTGACCTTCGCAGAGGCTCTTCTTCCTCCTTTTCTCTTAGGAAGGACACATCCACTTCTCATCAGATCCAAAAAGGTTCCATACAGGCCCTACGGCAGTCAATGCAGCCCTCCTAGGATGCAGTGTCCTGGTGAAGTCAAGTGCTGTTATCTGATGGCTGCACTGGGGGGGAGGAGCTCAGGACTGGGAGTGACAGACCTGAGAATCAGGCATGGCTCTGTCACTTGTACCTACCTGCTAGATGAGGTTGATAGTACCCAGCCAAGAAGGATCTTGTGCTTGAATATGAATTACAAACAAGAAAGAAAAGGCAGTACATGTCACAGCATGACTGTGAGGCTGAGTCTGACCAAATCGCCCCTTTAGAACAGCTGGGCTGTGATCCAAATACTTTCTGGCTTTCCCTCTCCCTGGGCCAGGGTTCCTGGTCTGGATTACCAAGCTCAAGCCGAAGCCCGGGTAAATGGTGGGCTTCAAAGCAGGGGGGAGCACAGGAGTGTGCAGTGAGGACACCAGGACAAGGAGGATTGGCCAGTGAGTAGCATTCCCAGTGAGTGTTCTTGGATCACAGCATCAGTACCTTTTGAAGTCTTGTCTTCCAAAGGGGAGCACAGTAAACTTCTATTGGCCACTTACCCCACCTTATGAGAAAATTGAGGAGCAAGCTTGGAGAGGACAGAAAAGAAAGTATGCAATCCATGCAGGTCTGGAGTCTTAAGCAAGTTGATCGGGACACAGTAGGGAACTTGCTGCCATTATGACTTTGCGTAGAGCAGAAACTAGTCTTGGTGATTAAAAAAAAAAAAAAGGTAAGCTGGTAAATTTTTTCCCTGTAGAAATAAGAAGCAACCAGAAAAAAAAAAATCCTGAGATTATCATGCATTATGTAAAAATATTCGGTAGCCGAAAGAGCAAACCTCCTGCTCTCAGCTACATCCTGATTGATTCTCCAGGAAGAGAGCATGTTGACACGATTCATTTGTGCCTTGCGTAGACACTCCTCTTTCATTATTAATGTTGTTTGATGGGCAGTATTAATGTTGGTGAGATCATCCATGTGTAGCCGGAACTTGACTGAACAAGGGGTTGCATATCCTTTCCTATCCCTAGCTTTAGTGCGCTGTTCCCAGGAAGAAAGGCCTTGCTGAGTGGAATTCCTAAATCAAGGTGAGTTTTCAAACATCAGAGGTAAAACTTAAAGATGCCCCACTTCGGAACAGAAAAAGAAAGGTGGATGAAGGGAGAGGGAGAAAAGAAAAAGGAATGGCTCAATTTCTACTCATCTTGTCATCAGAAAAGTATGCTAAGCCTTGCCTCTTCATTGCACCAAATGACCAGAGGCTGATAGGGCTCCATGACATCCTAGGTGTGGCAGCAGTTCACCTGGAAACTTCAACAACTGCTAGCAATAGTCTCCTCCACAACCTCAACTGGCGGGGACAAGTAAGATCACATTTCTCTTGTACCACAGAGAGAAAAGCAGGCCCACTATAATGCGATTAACTCATGTGCTGAAACCTTCACCCCCAAGGAGATGGCATGAGGAGGAGGTGAGGCTTTTAGGGGCTTTGCATGGTCATGAAAGAGGAACCTTGGAATAGGATTGGTGCCTTTAGGAAAGAGAATCCTCTCTCACATGCTCTGAGAATGTGGCCACATGACAGCATCTGGTAGCCAGGAATCAGCCCTCACAGAAACCAAATCTGGCAGCCATTCGACCTTGGACGCAGCCTCCAGAACATTGAAGGATAATTTTCCATTATTTATAAGCCACTTTAAGTATTCTGTTACAGCAGCTCAAATGGACTATGACAGGCAAAATTACACATTGGCACAGAGTGATAATCTTAAAGTCCAGACCCATGTCCAAAGAGCAAGAACCCAGGAAAGGGTCTCTTATTGTTCCTTTGATGCACATGTTTAGGAGGGTGAATACACTCACACTTGTAGGAGCAATTTTAGTTGAAGAACACAAGCCTCCTATGTCTCTTTCAGACCCCAGCCTCTCTTTAAACAGCTGAAAAAACATTGTTAAGACAACAATTTCCGTAAGTTCAGAAGAAATTTTAAAAAGATATCTAGGGATGAGTGTACCTGAGAGAATTCCTGTGGTTTTCCTGGTACATGTCTTCAAGTTTGCCCCTTTATAGGACTAATATTTATTTTATATCATTGGCAACTGATTCATTTCTAAAATGCTGACTTGAACCTTGAAACCATCTAGTTGTCGGCTCCCTGGACCAGGGTCACACATTTTTGGAAGAAAAGAGTGAAGATAGGTAGGAGATTCAAAAGCAAAGACATGTTTTCTCTTTCAGTGTTCCTCCTGGAAAAGACAGATAAGGCTGAGGGAAGGGGAGCATAGGGAAGGGCTGGAACTGGCTCAGAAGATAAGAACAATTCTTGCTCCTTCCTGCAGAGGGCCCAGTTTCAATTCCCAGCACTTGTGTAAGGCTGCTCACAATTGCCTGTAACACCAGCTTCAGAGAATCCAAAGCCCTCTCCCGACTTCTGTCGGCACCTGCACTCAAATTCACATTGCCCCCTCCATGTAATTTTAAAAAAGCTTTTAAAAAGGGTTTACATGTAGAAAGTTGTGGGGACCTGGGAAGGCAGGACATCAAGGAACATGGACCCATTGTTGACACTTGTGCTCCTCTCTTGGAGTCCTGGACTCCCGTGCCGGAGCAAAGCACTCTTTCTGCACCTCTTTCTGTCTCTCTTGCTCACTCTCTTCTCCAGGGAGTCCCTTGCACTGAGGAGGACATGACATGCATCTCTCTCAAGTCATATGCTTCCCCTCTCTTCCCAAACTGCACAGTTTGATACTGAACCATGCTCACACAAGAAAGGGAGAGAAGAGAATTGTGTCCAGAGTTCCTGGTTGCTGCACTTGCTTTAAAAACTGTTGCAGCCCCAATGGACACGCCTCTCCACCTCTCCCCTTCCCTGCCTCCTTGCTTACTCTACCCACCTTCAATCCACCTTCCAGCAAAAGACATAAAAATGGACTATGATTGTATCACATTTTGTGTTTCTCCTAGCATCAAAATGAAATGCCAGATTAAGGACTGGGAGAGAGCTCAGAGGTTAAAGTGTCAGCCTTGTAAGTGTGAGGATCTGAGTCCAGGTGTGAACCACATGAAAAGGTGGCTGCGGTTGCGCATGCTTGTAATCCCATCCGTGGCGAGCTGGAGAGTGGAGATAGCTACTTAGCATACTTGGTGAGGTCCTACGCCAGTGATAGACTCTCCCTCAAACAAGGTAGAAGGCACCAAAGGAACAACAGGTGAGGTTGTCACCTAAGGACAGCCAAGGTTGTCCTCCAAAGTCGACAGGCAAGGGCATGGACACGCACATGCCCACGCACGCGCGCGCGCACACACACACAAAAGGGATGGGAAAAAGAGAAGGGAAGAAACAAAGCATTCTAACAGAAGCATAAGAGCCCCTTTTGCTGCATGTCCCTGGGTTGGTTTGAAAGTGTTTTACGTCAATGACTCATCTTCAGAGTTTCTAACAGCAGGAAGGAAAAGCTCATATGCGCGGAAACCATATCCTCAAACTTTTTAGTCTCCTCCCACCCACACACCCTTATTTTTAATACAGAGCTGTCCTCTCCAACTCCTCAGCTTAGTGTCTTTGGATTTCCCTTGCAAGGCCCTTATTGTAGCCTTCCATCAATGACCACATCCAGGGGCTGGGGTGAGAGGCCCAGTGCGTGCCTTGCCAGTGGGGAGGCCAATACGATGTACAGCACAGCAGGGGTCAGCGTTGCCCAGCAGGCCATCACTTACCTCCATTCTTCCTTGCTTCACCACCGGTCCTCTCCCAAAGACACCAGCTGCTTCCTACTCCTACCCCAGGAGCCTTAGTGCAAGGGATATCTCCTTCTGCTCACACGGAGGCCAGTTAGCACTCAGGTTTTCTACCCCAGGACTGTTTATCCCACCCCAACTATACATAAAGGAAAAGGCACACGCATGTTATTAAAATGAACTGTTTATATTATCTCAGTTGAGTCAATACATTATAATGTATTAAAATGGAAAGGTACAAAATTGAAATAAATACTTTCTGATTCATGTATAAATCTTTTTTTTTTTGTCAAGATGACTTTTATCGTCAGTACATGTCACAAGAAAACATTTAAAATGACACCAAAACAATCTTTGAAATCATGGTGCATGGAGGAAAAAGATAAGGAAAACAACTGTTGGCTTGTTTTGGCATGAGACCTTGATACAGTTTGGGTTCCCCAAAACCACGTGAAGGGTGATAAAATAGAAATGCTCAAAACTGACTTAAAAAAATAAACAGGCTTTACAAAAACCCTCTTTTTTTTTTTTTCTGACCCCAGCCACTTCTCTACATGGTCCACACTTACAGTAGATACATTCACTATTGTCCAAGGGAAGACAGCCGCTGCCTTTCACTTAAAGAGCTTGGTGGAGAGGCTGAAGGGATATGCTGCAGCCAAAGGTGAGTAGAATGTTCCAGAGAACAGAAAAGTCTGGATGGTCTTCAGGAACAGCACTGAGCACGATGGGGTGAACGGTCTCTGGGCGAGAGGTGGAGGACAGGGAGGAGTCCAGACCTGAAGCAGTGAAGACCAAAGGACGGAGTAGGGCTGGCGGTGGCCGCCGTGGGCGCTGGGGATCTCTCACCCTGAGCAGTCCTAGGTTTGTCCTCAGCCTGGAGAACTACTCTGTCAGTGAGAGGTGGGCTCTGGACTTCGGAGAGGGACTGTGGTCTCCTTTCAGGCACAGCAGCATGGGGGAGACAGGCAGGCTTCCATAGGATGCCTCAGGAGGGACTTCTCGCCTGGTTCTGACTGTTTGGTAGGTGGTCATTAAGGCAATAAGGACTTTAGCAAACTAGAAGTTAAGGGCAGCTAAGTTCAGCCAGATCAAAGGTAAACAAAAGGTGAGAAGGGGGCCCTTTCTCCTCAACCGCTTTTCCCCAAGCTTAGCAAGCCTCAGCCCCTGGAGCACAGATTTACAGTACGCAATAGCAGAGAGCTTGCCCTTTGGAAGGCTCCATGGAAAAAAGGCCCATCCAAGACTTGGGGGCAACTGAACCAGTTTCTGCTCTCCAGACTGTTTCCTGTAGTCACTTTCTGGTGAGTGGCAGGTGGAAGCACCAAGGTTCATGCCAAAGTTTGGTCAAGACCCCAGATCTTGTCTTGCTGGTCCATCTCAGTGGCCTTGGACACCCTGCATCCTGGAAAACCAGGCCAGATGCTTGCATGCACCATAAAACCTACACTCGTCTGGAGAGTGGGCACCCTCCCCTGAGCAGATGGAAAGATAGCTATAAAGCCTATGGAACTGTGTGGTCCCACGTAGCCTCTAGGGAGTGGAAAAAGCTCTTGTGACTTGAATCTACTCCAAAGGAGACATGCAGAAGGTAAAAGGAGAGTAGAGTTGTTCTTTTCCTCCATGCTCTGGACAAAGTATATGAACTTCACCATGCTATGGGAAGGGTGACCTCAAACAGGTACCTGTTCTTCTGGTCTAACCTCTGGCAAGAGGCTGGGTGGCCTGACTGTTAAGGCTCTGCAGTAGAAGAAGGGGATCTGAGACAGTTTCTGCCAAAGGGTGCAGTTACCTACTCCTAACCAAGTATGACAGAATCTTACCCCCATCCTCCAGCACGAGGCAGCAGGCCTGAAAAGGCTCTTTATGAGATGCCTAGGGCCTACAGGTACAGCAGCTTGGAAATGCTAGACCCAAATTCTCCAGGAGACCCCTAAGGGACCTTGGTGGGGATGAGACACTTGCAAGAGAAAATACCATAATGACCAGCTGTTTCGGGCTAGATCCATGTCTGGTCCCTCTGTGGTGGAAACTGTCCTATTTGGACCCTAAGAAAAATGAGTAACAGGACTGTAAGAATTATAGCAATAAAGCAGTGACAAAAACTTGTGGCAGGCATGCTGTGTGGATATAGACAAACCAATACTGGCAGCAAGTTAAGCGATCGCTGCTGAAGAGGACTGGTGGATGACTTCCTTGTCCAAGCCTATGTTAGCTCATGATTAAACCTGTCTTCTAAGTGACACACAGCACAAAACACATCCTCTGAGATGTGATACAGCTCACTCTTTCTTTTTAAAGCCTCTCAGGAAAGGGCTACAGAGAAAGAACTAGAACCCAAGCCACCGGGACATTGCAGTCACCTTTAATAGTCTTTAAACAGTGGCTGTTCCCTTGCTCTGCTCTTAGCACACTGGGAAGCGGGCAACCCCTGCCGGTGAGCCTCGGGAACACAGTACCCATGGCAGGCCCTCTGTTCCTTGCTAGCTGTGTAGGAGCCCTTCTGAGGAGCCCACAGAGCTCAGGGGAGCAGACGCTGCGGGCTAGAGGAGTATTACTGTAATGCAGCGGCTGGTGTGTGGCATCAGCTGCCAGCTAAGTAGTATGCTTGCTCACCAGCCCTGTCTGTTCTTGGAAGGATTTAAGAATGCAGGAACAGAGGATCCGCTCCAACAGTCCAGAAAACAAACTGTAACAGGCAAAACGGAAGGTTTTCTATGAATGCAGAGGGTGTGTGTGCGCAAAGATGACAAAAGCTTACAGTACACCTGAAGGCACACTGGAAAGAGACATTTTAAGATAGTGAGATTGTGAAAGAATGCTTGCAATTTGTTTCCTAGGGTTTTTAAAAGAGAAAATAAGGATAATGTTATTACTATTATCAAGCATATTAGTTTTAGGGCTTATGGAGTGGAGGCTGCTCCTTTTCTTGATGGAACAAGTTGGATGTGTGGCTTAGTGGCCATATAGATTCACCCTTCTCCCACAGAGCCACAAGAAGGAATTCTGTGGCTGGAGAATTAAAAGAAGAACCTTTAACCTTAACACTTAACCCACACCTTGCAGGGGGTCAGGGCACATCTAAGTAGCAAGGGCGTGCAGGATCCTTTCCAGACCTCTGACTAGGGCATAGGCTTCTCTTCATCTGACTGGGGGGGGGGAGGATTTGGCTGGGGACAGGAAATGGTCCCTTGGACATAGGCTGTAAAGGGCTGGGACAGCAGTTCTTTGAAGGTATAACAGCCTTTAAAAATCTCCAACTCAGGAATTTGATCTCTCTCAAGAAATAGTCCCCAATCTAACTGGAATTAAAAAAAAAATTCCTTTATGCAGTGTAAAGAGGAGGAGGAGGAGGAGGAGGAGGAGGAGGAGGAGGAGGAGGAGGAGGAAGAACAGGAGGCAGGCCTCATGGCCCTTATCCATGATGATGATGCAGTTAAAATCAAGGGGACTCAGCAGCAGGCTGTGGACTTTGTTCCAAAAACTTGTACAAAAGCACATTCTAGATTAGATCTTTGTAAGCATATGGGACAAATCTCAAGGGTCCTCTGGAGCAAAAATGGCCACATACGAATTGGGCTGCCAGGCTCCTTGAAAGAGGAAGGCAAGACCAGGATGGAAAATGACACCCATGCAAGTCCTTGAAACTGCCATCTTGCAGGAGGGAAATACTTGATGGCTTCTGGTGGCTCTATGGAGATAAAAGTTGACAGAGAGAGGTGCAATGAAGAAGCAGGAGAATTTAAAGTAAACATGAAAATGTGCTTGGATCAAAAGTCTTTCTGAGAAAGACTGTTTTTTAAAAAAGCTGTCGAATATTATTCCAGAAATGAATGGAAACCTCTGGAATGGAGACAGCCTTGAAGGAAGCCATCAAGGGAAGAGGCAGGGGCTCAGGGATGGATGAGGAGACGGAGGGAGAGTTAGATTACTGTGACCCAGAACACATCTGGCAGGAGAGCTGGAAGGACAGGACAATGGTGGAGAATCTACTGTTATCCTCACTACTATTTAGTGCCTCTCAAAAGCACAGGTAAACAGGGTACCAGCTCACTCCCCTTCCCTCACAATAGCCTTCCTCACTCACTCCCCTTCCCTCACAATAGCCTTCCTCACTTGGCTCACACAGGCCCAGAAAGTGGAATGTGACCCTGTGTCTTCCCGTCAGCCATGTCCACAGGAAGGAGGAATGTCAGGCATGGTGGTTGGGTACGTTCCACACAAATTTCATGAATTTAAAGGAGCTCTGTGAGCTGGTGGTTCTGCACCAGAGAAGGACAAAATGGCCAATTAGTTCTTCTCTCTGGGCATGGCTTGCCTCATCCGTGAAAGGAGAAGGCAAGTCCTCAGGGTTCTGGGGAGGGGGGAGGTGAGAGGGGAGGGGTGCAGCTTTTCTGGTATTCAGGTCTTAGATTCTAGATGCTGTCAGCTGAAGCTGAGTAAGGGCTGCTTTCTACCCAGACAGTGCAGTGCGCTTGCTCCTGGGAAGCAGCAAGCCCATGTCCTCACAGCCTCCTGGAGACTGGGACCAACGTCAGCACACTGGCACTGCAGTCTCTGATCCCTGGCCAGAGAGAGAGAGAGAGAGAGAGAGAGAGAGAGAGAGAGAGAGAGAGAGAGAGAGAGAGAGAGAGAGAGAGCCTGCAGGAGAGGAACAATGCCACCACATTCCTCTCATCCAGCCTTGACTTTGAGGGAAAAGAGGAAATGCACTCAATACATTCTGGAAAATGCCTTCCAGCAACTGAGTGACATGACAAGCACACTCACTCGCATCTGTCACTGAGGACCTGGGTGCGCATGAGAAAGATGTTTGCGAATTGTGTTCTGAGTCTTTAACTCTGAAGAGAAAGACACACCATCAGGAACTAGTTCTTATTCAGCTGGCCATTGGACCGACATGTTTCTGTAAAAGCAGGAAGCCACAGGACCGTGGAGACCTAACCCTGATTTCAGCTTGCAAAGGAGGAAGCAGCCTGTTTGCAGGGGCTCGGGTGGGGTGTCAAGCATTCTGCCCCAAGACAAGTGTCAGAGAAACACCAATCCTGGATCCAACCACCACAAAGCTGCTAATACCAACTGTGTGTGCTGGGGCCCAGCAAGGGGAAGGGTTGTTTGTCAGAGTCTAGGGTGGGGAAATATGGGATGGCAAACTGCTTGCACCCGCCAGAGCGTAAAGAAGCCCACAGATGTAGACTTGGCAAAGAGAAGATCAAATTCTAGGGCAGGGACTCAACTCCCTTGACCGGAGATAAGGCCATGCTATTCCCCCTCCATCTAATCCTTCCATCTAATCCGTGTGGGAACCATCTTCCTGAAGAGATTTCCTGTGGAAATCTTGACATATAATAATCTCTTTAATACTTGCCTCCCCCTGAGCAGGTCCAGGTGTCCTGGGGAGGAGGGGAAAGGCCGCAAGCTCTGTCTCCAAACCGCAGTTCAGTCTCACAGAGAGCGCAGGACTCACTTTTGCTTTAAGTGCACTGAAGACCCAGGAGAGAGTCTCCCTTTCTGTCACCACCCTTCCTGATCTCACATATGAAGAGACTGAGGCATAACAAGACAGCCAGTTTCCCCCACAGCCTTTCATGCAGCCCTGGTGCCATTCCAGGCGGGAAAGCCCTGCAGCTCTCTCTCTGACTCCTTCCACATCTCCCATTTGTCTGCCTGACGCAATATTTACTGTCTGTCTTTCTATCTACAATATATTATATGTACTCTTGTGTATAAAATATAAATAATTCTTAGACTCCAGCTTACCTTCTCATCCTTTCTTTTCCTTTATATAACTAGGGCTGAAAAAAGTAACGTTCCATGACAAGGGACAAACACAGTACTGCTCAGAGGGGGAGATCGCTGGGAGAAGAAATGCCCGCCCTTGTCTCCTCCAGGGCCTGGTGCTTTAGAGCTGGACTGCTCAGCTGTTCCATGGAGCATAATTCACTGAAAATCAGCAATGGAGACGCCAGTACCTGATGGGTGAACTTCCACAACCTGGTTCTAAGGAACAGTAAGTACACTAGAGATAGATAAATATGCTATGTAGAACTGGAGTACTAAACACAAGTTGTAAATAGAAGTATGCTAAAGGAAAGCAGACAGACATCATTGGGACTAAGTCTGGTTGACAACCAGTCACCATTAGGATTAAAAAGTAAACTGGCCTGTTCACTGTGCACCTCCACGACACTTCTTAATGCACTAAGTACATTTTAGCCATGCAAAAATACACAACATCTTAACTAGGTTTTTTTTTTTTGTAAAAAAAAAATCAAACACCAACATTATGCATTTTTGTTAATTATATTGGTTAAAGTAACAGCCAGTGGCTGCCAGATATCAGATACATCATATACATATCTTTATACAGAATCTGGACAACACAACATTACACATCAGAGAGAGAGAGAGGGAGGGAGGGAGGGAGGAAGGGAGAGAGAGAGACAGAGAGAGAGAGAGAGAGAGAGAGAGAGAGAGAGAGAGAGAGAGAGAGAATGAATTTGTTCCTTTGTGGGTTTGTTGCTGTTCAGTAAAAAAATAAATAAATAAAGTAAAATGTGAGAAGCAATGCTGAGAAGGAAAACACGTCAACAGTTGGAATACACAGGGAGAACTGCTAACCAGAGATACAGGAGGCAAAGAGTTCGTATTTAGGTCTGTGTCTAGAATGTTCTTCTCTAAGAAACAAAGGAGCACGACAGGTGTGTTGGTTTGGAAAAGCAGAGGGGGGATAACATCATGCTGTCTTTTGCCCAGCACGTTTCCAGCGGGAAGGAAAAAAAATCATAATCACAAATCAATTCGAAAAGTGTCTGTTTTAAAAAATGTCCTCCCTTGCCCAGGCCTCTGGGCGATGCAGGGGTGGGGAGCCGCTCAGTCGAGAGAGTCCCTGGCAAAGGTTGGGCCCAAACCGTTGGCCTTGGATTTGTTGGAGATGTGAGCTGTTGTGGGAACTCACACAATGGTATGCGATGTGGCCTGCTCTTCTGGCACCAGGGCAGGGACGCGTCCATGACGAGGGCCACTAGTCAGGCCCCAGTCCTGCCCCCTTAAACTTTTGGCGTCAACACAATCTTAAAGACTTCAACCTGGAAAGAAAACAAGGCCTTGAACACAAGCTATGGAAGCTCTGCTGTGGTTATGGTTGGATACAAAAATGTGAAAATCCAGATGTAATCAAAAATACAAAACCAGTTTCAATAAGATTTGCTTTTTGTTGTTGATTAAATACCATTACAGTGCAAGGGTTTTCAAATTACAGTAAAAGTTATATGTCTGCTTACAGTAACTAGAATAAGTAGCTGACTTTGTTCTAGAATCCGAGGTCCCTGATAAGTGAGAATGCACCAATCGAAATCAACTCAGAAAAACAGATGGCGGTCTTAACACAGACAGGTATTCGCGCCTTCCAACGCTGGGAACGAGAGAGGGTGGTGTTTTGCACAATTCACCAGCACAAGGTGTCTACTCCTTCAAAACGGATAACAATTTCAACGAGAAAATAACTAGAAAACTGGGGCAGAAGGGTGGAGGATCCTGAGGGAGTCCCCGCATCACTGAGCTTTTTCCATTATACTTAGGGAGCTGCTTCGTGCTTCATTGTTCCAGGGAGAGAGCGTGGCGCCACCTACTGGACAGAAAGAAAGCAACAGAAGCAAGGAGGAAGGTTGCGGGGAGGGGCCCAGAGGGCTCCATTTGGTAAATGGATGGCCATTGCCAAGGAGAAAGTGCCTCTCACAGTCTCATGTACTGGAAGGAAAAAATAGGTCAAGAATCTAGAAGGACCTCTGAGAATGTCTCCAACTCCTGAGCCTCACCTTGGGGTAAGAGGCGGGAAAAGAGCAAGCTGGCTAAAAGAAATGATCAGGTCCACGGGTGGGCCATGAGGAGAAACTAGGAGGCCTGTGGAAGACTTGCAGTATCGGGACTATGGGGTGTGTTAAGAGGTTCATGAGGCACTGGAGAGGCATTTGGCCACGATTTCTGTGACCAAGAGTAGGGGCAAACATCTGACACTTGGCCAGAAGCTTGCAGAAGCCACAAACCTTGCCTATTGGCCTTTGGCCTTGTTCACAAAGCCCTCTGAAGTCCTAACCCAAGAAAGTCACACTCTGTCCCATTTGATGGTGAGCCCAAGGGGCTGAATTTAAAGGAGGCCATTTTAGCACAAGAGTTGCTTTGGGCGCAGACCTGTGTTAAGATGTGGAAAGCACTGTGTCCTATCTCTGAGCTGTGGCTGGTAGCAGGATCCACTGGCTTCCTCCTAGTGACCTGTAGAAGTTACTAGATCATCTATTCACATCTACAGCCAAGGAAAGAATGGACTCTCACACCTCCTCCTCAGCATCAGGAAGTCTCCCTACCTTTGACACTGAATGGGGAGTGGTGCCCTGAGTCCAGGAAGTACTCCGTGATTTGGTTAAAATCTGGCCATTGGAGCTGCCTCTAAAACATAGTACATTCCTTTTGGCAAAAATGGGTTCCACTCCTCCCTTTGGCCAGAAGAGACCCCACCTTCACATCTGCCTGACTGAGCTTCCCCAGAGTTGGTCACGAGGCCACAGCCCACTTTATGGAAGTTATCACCTTGGATATGTTCTGTGCTCCCAGCCCAGTCTGAGCCACAGGGCAGCCTGCAGTGAGGTCACAGGGCAGCCCTCAGTGTGGTCTTTGCACATTACTCTGAGGACCTTTAAAGTGGCTGGCCCCTCCCAGATATCTGATGTCAACAGGCTTTGTTAACCATGGGTCTTCCTGCCAATGGAGGGCTTTAAAACACTGGTTTGCCCTAATAGCCTCTAGAGATGCTACCTCTAGTCTTCAGAGAAATCCTCAGAGTTCTGAAAAGATAGGCTTCTCTCCAAACAATGCATTGTTTAAGGGTTTGTGATGACATAAGCATTCACATGAAGAAAGGGACAGAAGGAAATTAGGGAATGGGACGACAGAGAAAGCAACCTAAAAGCTAAAGGTCATACCCCAGGACAAATCTGTATGGGTCATTCTTGGTACCTCGGAGTATTTGGTACCATTATGGAGCTGCCCCTGGCTTAAAGACATTCCTACGAATGATGCTCCAGGAACTGGCTCTGTTGGCACTGGCATGCTGGCAAGGTGGTTTCTCCTTTAATAACTCTTGGCATGGTTTGCATATCACCAAACAGACTCTGGAGTCTAGGGTGGTTTCTGACTTCATTGTAGTTACCGGACCTCAGACAGGTCATCTTCTCTGACCTACTCATATTGGGTGTGATACCACTTAATTCATGGTTACTGGAGGCAAAGCACACAGCAGGCATCCAGGAAGTGCCATGGTCAGTCTTGTGTGTTTCTCTTAAACATATCTCCTCTTCCCACTCAATGAAGCTCTATGACTTTCTCTCCCCAAAGCACATTCATCTGCTCCGGGTGGTTTTTAAAAGACAACGGGATTTGTGGGGTTCCTATGTTCTTGGATTATTTGGTTTGCTCATTAATTTCTGAATATCTAATGTGGATGGCTCCCAGTTTAGGACCCACTAACCCTCAGGTCTCTTCCTTTCATGCTTAAAATGTCTGATGTCACCAAGAAAACATGAATTGGGAGAAGCAAAGGTGGTTTTTGTTCATTTTGTTTTAAGCAAAATATGTGCCTTGATCATGCAATGAGCAGTTGGCTTTATTTTTTTTCTTTTAAATCAAGAAAAAAATATAATTGGTTTAGGATATGTTTGTTTTTGTTTGTTTTGTTTTGTTTTGAGACAGGGCCTCTATGTGCACTACCGCGATCTCCTTGGATTCTTACACTTAGAAATATTAGGGTGAGTGAGGAAAGGGGGAGCTGAGGAGGCTCCTTTGTTAGATGAGTAGGTGTGCTGACAAGAGGACTGTAGGCTAGCAAGGGACATCAGAGTGTTGTCTATGTTTGCTGAAGAGGGAATCGTGCCAGCACTAGTGCATTAGGCTGAGGTTGGATCCAATGCTCCACCTGCCATGCTTGGATCGTGAGACTGGATTCTGTTTAGATGGGAGCTATGCTTAGGGTGTCCCCGGGTGGCTTCTTACTTCCAGATTTCTCTTTATAGGCATTATTCTCAATCCACCTAGGAAAAAAAAAACACTGGCTACTTGCCTGGCCGACTCGTGTGCTCCAGTTTGCCAAGTCAAACTAGGAAAGTAAAGTGGAAACAGTTAACTCTTTCTTGAAGGTTTCAAGAAAGAAGAGTGCTGTGCCTCATCACCACCTGCAGCTGACATGACGGCCTCACTAGGAGATGAAAACATACTGTTTTGGAAATAGGCATCTGGTAAGTGGCAAATGTAAGGATGGCAATACACACTGACTTCAGAACACTTTTGATAAAGTATGCCAGCAGAGACCTCAGATTTGCCACGACAATAGAACAGGACAGTGGCAAAGAAAAGACAACTGTTCAGGAGGAACCAATGACAATCAGTGTGCTGGGGCACTGACCTATGGCTTCTGACCTTACAGGGAGCTTTTGAATGTTGGCTGAGGAATGCAAGGCTGCATGCTCTAGCTATTCCTAAGAGAATGGTCTCCTCCCTTATTCTCAGGAACTCATAACCCTGTTCATAGACTATAGACTCACGTGAACTCTGTGAGTCCCTAAGGCTCAGGAAAGAGGCCAATGGTCTGTGGGCATGAAGACATGATGCTAATAAGGCATAGGGACAGTCTCGTTTTCCTGGAGGGGAGGCAATGGAGAGGCTCATTCTTCTGTCTTGAGGTCGATCTTAGCATGATTTGGGTGCAAGCCACTATCCTTTACCTCGGAGAATCTAGTTCAGAGAAAGAGGACCCTGCTCTCACTCGCCGCTCTCTTTGTCTTGTTTCTTGGTTGAGCCATTTTTCTCTAAGTGAGCATTGCTTTGGTGAGGGGCTCTTTGTGCCCTTGCAGGTCCTCTACAAATGATCTACAGGGACAAACACTGGTGCTCAGTAGAGGGGACCTTCAGGGAATGGAGGGAGGAAGAGGACACTGATGATCGTTTCCTCATCAATGTCTGTAATTCCTATATCCAGGGGAGACCACAAGCCATGGGAATGCTCATCAGACAGGGGAAGCTTGTGAAATGAGAAGACACCACCTCGGTTTTTGAGCTCAGTGGTGTCAATGTCTTCTTGTCCTTGGAGCCCCAGAGAATGCCACTCTACTCCATCTTTTTAAACTGGATTTCCTCCAGCAGACTGTGAATGACTTGGGCACATGTCTAGTCAAGTGCTTGGGATGTCTGCCAGGTGTTAGTGAGTGGGTGGTGAGACTGAGTTGGAAATAGAATGGGTTAACTGTTTAGGGCCTTAGGAATCTGGTGGAGCCCTTATCCTCAGGAAAAGAAATCTTTCTCAAAAGAAATGGCTCCTGGTTCTGATAGGAGGTATGAGACAGATGCAGCTGCGCCTGAAGCAAAGCAAGAGTCTGGCCATTCAGAGAAGCAGAGGTTGTCAGTTTCTGTTGAGCATTTTGGGTTTCCACAAAACAATGGTGTCACTCAATGATCTGATCCCTTTTCTTCCGTGCACAACAATCCTTCCAAACTGGCCTCCTGGAAGAGCTCTGTAAAGAAACTGACCAATGGCGTAGGTTCTCGTGGAAACCGTGTTAGGCAGTCTTGCAGGAGAAAAAAATCTTTGGAAGCGAGGGAAAGAAGTTTGTTGCCATCTGTCAGGCCCAAACAAATGCCTTATGACCTGGTCTCTCAGCCATCTCAATATCGCATCAATCAAACCATTGTGGCTGTTGCAGCTACATTTATCTGCAGATCCAGATAAATTACATCACCGTGGGGGTGAACCTTCACACTTCATTGAGGCAACAGGAGGGAGCAGAAGGTGGAGGACTGCATCAATCAACAAGGGACTGTCTGATCAGAGGTGAGGCGGGAAAGATGAGGGCTTTGCTCAGAACATCTAGCCCCGTATCATGGTTTTCTCTCTTACTAACTGGGGGAAACGGGGACGGTTATTCTGCTGCCCAAGTCTCATTTTCCTCTGTGAAATAAAGCTGTGGCATATGCCATCAGGTACTAAGGGTAATCTGAAGGAAAGAGTTGTGTTCACTAAATAAGAAAATAGAGGCTCACCTAGCAAACCAAAGAGAAGCAAAATCCCAGTCGACATGAGTGAGACCTGAGTGAGGGGCACCTTGGGCCACACACTCCATAGAGGGCATTGTGTATGAGGTGTGCTGTTTGTGGGAGTGAGCAAGGATCTAGCAAAGTAAAGGGAATGCTCAACTCTAATGTCCTGAAGCTCTGGGCTTAACCTGCTTGGATGCAGTTGGAGTTCATCCTTTCTGGAAAGATGCTAGGCTGACAGGGCTGGCTTCTTATCTGCTGAAACAGCTCTGGTCTGTGGATTGGTGACAATTGTTATTGTAGGAAGATTAAAGAGAGAATGACAATAAGAAACAAGACTAAGGGAAACTGAGGAAATTTGATGACTATTGTTCTAGTCCAAGTGCTAGAAGTGCTCTGCATCTCACAGGCCCCGCTCAGGACGAGGTCTGTCCTCAAGGCTACACTCGGAATTGGCAATACCAGTTCCAGGAAGAAAGCACACCTTATGCATGTTGAAGATCATATTTTGTTCTTGTCAGAAACAAATGTAAACCACTGTAAACAAATGATACACGACTGAGGTCATAGCCAACCCTAGTGGCTCATCTCCACGCATCCTATACACCGTTCAAAAGCACGTTCAAAGCCTTTGCTTATACTTTTGCTTGGAAATACCATGTCATTCTGCAGATGGCCACTGCACCATGCACTCCTCCTGTGCTCTGTTTCCTGTGGTGTGATAGGGTTTTGTGTGGGATTCTTACCCCTGCTATTAAATGCCTTGAAATATGTCTCCCATTTTGATTCTCTATGGTTCTAGCTCTGTGTTTGGCATAGACAATACTCTTGATGGTCAACTGGCTGAATTTGCAATGAGAATATTATTTTTGCAGGAGAATCCTGTGAGGTGAAATAGATGACCTACCCTTGCAAGGAAAGTCAGAGCATGGCAGGCATAGTGGCCTGAGTAGCCCAAAGTGTAAAATTTCTACCGTGGCTAATCAGAACCTTGGCTATGGGGTAAAGAAATACTGGCCTCACTTGTCACTGGCATTGAAACGTACCTGCTGCTCATCGTTCAGTGATCTACAAGTCCCTCAGGCCTAGACATTACTCTCGGGGCACACAGAAGTCAGCACTGGATGGGGGGCACTGGGAGTGAATTATAGAGGGGGCTATCAAGAGCAACTACCAGCTAAGAAGAGAAGCCTCTCTTTCTGGAATGGTTTCCTTTTGGGGATAGTGTCTTCTCCCTTCCTAGGGAGCAAGGGGCATCTACATTAGAAATAAGGAGAAAACATCACCAGAAATAACCCCACGCACCCTCACAAACAAAACTAACAGTAGTCTGACCAGAGGAAGACTAGCCCCATCCTGCAGAAATGAGCTGTCTAGACTAAAGAGGTCTTTCACAGTGAGCTGAAGCTGCTGTCCTTCCTTCCTCCCAGGCTACCCTGACTTGCCTGGGCCCCCCCTCTCTCTGTCTGTCTCTTTCTCTGTCTCTCTGTCTCTGTCTCTGTCTCTGTCTCTGTGTCTCTGCCCCCTCTCTCCCCAAGAAGCACACCCATGAGGAGGCAGAAAGATCACTGCATGGGCAAAGCTGCCTTATCTGTTCAGAAGTCCCACCATGTACTCTCCTTGATTGGCCATTAGACCCACCCAAGCCCATTGGACCTTCCTCTTTAAAAAACATCTGACATCTGAACCTTGTGCTTTTTCCTACGTAGACTTGTGCTCACTCTACCAGATGCGGGAGAGCTTTCCTAGCGGTCCTGACTTCCTGCTGTCTGTGTCCTGGTGCAATGTGTATAGGTATCTAGGGAGGACAGCTCCAAGGGTGGGGTGGCCCAGAACCTGCATAGAAAGAAAAGGGAGCCTGGTATTGAAACTCTGGAAGGTTTTCTAGGAATAGAAGCCTACCCATGGAAAAACCTGGGAAACAGAGGCACATGAAAAGATGATATAGGTATGGGCAGGCAACTCTGGTTCTGGGTGAATGAAAGGTAGGTGACAGAGACAAGGGATGAATTCCAAGTTCCTCCTTGGACTATGCTGTAGCTATGGAACCAAAAGGATAAGTAATCAGAGGAATTGTGCTTTCTAGTGATGATGGAAAAAAGGAAAGAAGGGAGGAAGGGAAGAAGGAAGGGGAGAATTTTAAAGCAAGTCTTTTTGAATTATTTAATTATTTCCAATGATACCTTATAATTATAGAAAGCTCAGTGATGTGGCAAATTCCTCAGAATCAAAAAACTTTGGAAGTGCATGGCTACTGTAATCATGCGTGTATGTGTGTGTGTGTGTGTGTGTGTGTGTGTGTGATATTCCCACTCACCGAGTTACACACGTACACACACACACATATATATATAAATATATTTATCATTATGCTTTCCCTCCAAACCAACACCAGTGTGTCCCACCTTCAGTATACACTTTATCTGCATTTCAACTCATGCACAGACCATTATATCATAAAAAGAGAAACAGCCAGGGACAAACAGAGTATAACCTAGCTAGCCATGGTTTTTTTCCATTGCCAGCCCAATGTTGTTAACAAAACAAACCTCCCTCAAATACAAGTTGAAATGTCAACCATTGATACACACCAAGCAATTATTTATGATCATTGGAAGAGAAAATAGAAAGAAACACAACCTAATATGAGATTGAGTCATAGGCATTTTCATTTTCTTGTAGCATCGTGTGTATTTATAGGGAAGTCACCATTTACCCCCATTAAACTAACCTTTTCCTCTTAGCTCCTCAGAGCTGGGGATAATAGGACAAGTCTAGAGTTTTGTAGAAATGTCAATTATATATCTTACCCTAATTTTGAAACTGTTCTTCATCCCATTTCAATTCATATTGAATTAATTTGAAAAAAGACATACATTTCTTTTGGCCCAAGACACAGGAAAAACAAGGATTATTGAAGCATACAAATTATACAGGGCTTTCAATATAGATGTACTTAGTGAGATGAAGGTAATTTTGTCCAGACACATGGATGAACAGATAAACTGAAGACAGTCCACCTTCTATTCAGGATCCCACGATCCTGTCCTGTTATCCACCTGGACTCTCCTAGGAAACATGAGTTTTTAGGTACCACCAGCTTGTACACTGTGAACGGTTCCAAAGCACCATTTCTCATAACACATTGATATGGAAGAGAGTTCCAGAAGGTTTAGAGAAGAGGTGGAGGCTGGGTACAGTAGTTCACCTCCAAATAGTACAACATGATAGCAACCTAGAGAAAACAGCAGCGGTAACCAGGAGAGCAGCCGTGTCAGACAGCACAGCCAGCGAGCCAGTGCATGCTGTCCTCCACACCACAAAGCTGAGATCACAAGAGGAAACTGTGTTGGACATAAATAAGACTTTGAAAAGGCTTCAAAAACAAAACATATCAAAAACAAAGCCAAACCAATGTTTCCTCCCATCCCCCCCCCCATGCACAAACCTTTCGTTCTAAACCGAAAGAACAATAACATCAAGATCAATCCTGTTATCTAGAAGATTTAGTCTGCAGAGACATTTCCATTTGGTCACTTGCATCCACAGAAATAAAGCACCTTTGAAACCAAGAGTTGTTCAAGAATCCTAGTGTCTTACTCAATGTGTCAAAAAAAGAAAAGTACAACAAAAATAAGTAGAATAATTTATCGAGTGACCAACAGAACAATATTGACTCTAGTGAATAGGCAAAGGGCTCCCAAGGACAGTTCACAACCAAGAGGATAGAGGACAAGAAAGGCTATGACATTTCATGAATATTCTGTGTTATAGCTTTGAACTTTATTGCAAAGCAAAAAATATATATCTTATATATATATATTTTTATCTACATTTCACCTCTGACATTGTACACAACACGAAAGCACAGAAATCCAAAAGAACCTTAATGAGGTAGATACAGAACACTTACAGATGGAGGCGACTAAAGATTTTAAATTTGGCTTAATACTGTGGCCACCAATGTCTGCCTTTTCACCAGCCCATCAGAAGCCCGGTGATCTCTCACCCTAAATTAAGTCCCAGGGAAAACACCTGCTTCAAGATGAGAGAAAAAACAACTTTTTAAAAAAACATCAGGGTAACAGATGTGTTCAATTGCAAACCCTGGTAAAATTAAGGAGAACAAAAGGTTTTATTTTTATTTGTTTTTGTTATTTTGCTTTTGTGCTCTTTGCTCTCACCCTGGAAGGAGTTCTAACTTAGCTAGCCAGGAGTAACCTGTCCTGCAGGGTTATTCTGTGTCCTCTTGCCAAGTGGAACCTGGAGGGGTCCCAGGAGCTCATCAGTTAGGAGTCAGTGGTGAGCGTGTTATGGGGTTTTAACTCCCTAGAGCATCTTTGCAGAAGAGGAATGTTGGCCTTTGGGACCCTTAATACATCAACTGTAGTGAACCCAGCTCCCCGCCCCCCCATCTGTTGCTCTAAAAGGCAAGAGATGCTGCCAGTTGGCATCCTAAGACATCCCTTTCCCCTTATTGTTTCAATTAACAATCCTTCTGATGGGGAGACTAATGGGCTACCCAGAAGGCCATATCAACTTTGACTGTATGCATGCTTTGATACTGTCTGGGGTGGTGGTGACTACTATAGAGACCAATTCCTCTGTGTCCTGAATGGCAGAAGCATGGTTGGGAGGAAGGAGAAGGAGAGGAAGACCCCAGGCTGGGTGAATCATGAAAACAGCTCACCAGGGAAGGTCAACTCAGACTGATGCAGATGTCAAAGAAACTGTTGGCCATGGTGTATGTCACCAGAAAGCTCTATAGACTCAGAGCAAAAGGTGCCCAGGGGACTGGAGTTCCAATCTGTCTGTAGGTCTCACATTGAGCCCAACTTTGGTGGATGGTTTAATACATGTTTCCACTTGTGACTAGATCCTGCTTTGGATGAAATCTACTCTATTGAGAAACACCGCAGATGGCTGCAAGCCAGGGCAGCCTTGGGCCGGAGGGAAAGCTGACAGGTCCTGGTGAAATGCCTACTTTTTCCGGGAGGTGGGGTGGGGATTGGGGTGGGATAGAGGAGGGATTGGAGGCCACCTGATGTGTTCAGAGAGGACCTTGGGGGAAATGTGAGGGAGAGAGGCCAGAGTTTGACTGGTTTGGCCCTCATGTTTGTGCTTCATTGACTTGGCGATTGTAAGCACCCCAGGAGACCCTCTTTGTCTCTCCAAAGCTAAGTACATACCCTGGTCCATGGACAACATAGTCCAGGTTGAGCTGTGTGTTTAGAAAGTGCAACAAGAGGATGGGTTTGAGGAAGAAGGGAAGATCTCAAGGTTCTCAAAGCTTTGAAGAGGATACAAGTATCTACTTGTGTCCATGTGGGACCCAGGGCGTCTCCTGCCCTTCTGGGCCCATACCAGGGAAGACTCACCTTTGAACTTTGAGCATCAAAGTAAGAGGAAAGAACTAAAATCAACTCATCTGTAAACAGAAGCCACGAGAGGACAGACAATTTCTCCAGCCTGGCTCGGGGTATGGAGCTTCCTTTCAGGTCACTTGATTCTCAGAGATTATGGCCAGGAGAGTCTGGGGTTCCCATTGCTGTCTTCAGGAGTTCCTGGACCAGCAAGGCCAAGGGCACTTCCAAGGGTCCCAAATACTGGATCTCTGTCCCTTGGGAGACTCAAAACAAGGAAAGCATCTGGGACTATCATAGGCAACACTGGGACAGTTCTGAAGGAAGCGTATGTGATTTCATGGTATCCTATGGGGAACAAAGGACAGAGCAACATGGGATGGAAGAGCTTTCATGATGGACAGCTTCTGTGATCACTGCAGAGTTAGGACTATGTGTCCATGCAAGTGCACTGAGTTGGTGTTCTAGCAGACAAGCTAGGAGAGCAACTGGTACAAACATACAAAGGAAGGGACTGACAGGGTTAGCAGAGGACATCTGCCCCATCTCATCTACCCCTCCCATCTGCCCATTTCTCTTGCTTCCTCTCTGCTCCCTGTGCTGCTTACTGCCTCCGGTGCTGGAGGCTGTGGTCACTTAAACTCCCATCCTGGTTTTGTGCCTTCCCTTCCCTGGTTTAGTGTTGGAGCACGGTTGGCCTTTCCAGACCTGAACACGTCAGCTCACTATTTGAGACTCTCCATCGCTGCCGCACTTGCTCATCTCGCCATCTGGTGTTTTCTGGTTGCATGGCTCGCAAAGGTGTCAGCCTTACCTCTGCATTCTAGAGAAGGGAAAACAGATGCTCATGGGAGGTTGATTAAGTAACCTGCCTAGAAATGTAGGGACAGGAGAAGACACGGTTCCCAGCCCTCTGCTTATCCCCACCTAGGGCTGTTACCTCAGATTCTTGGCTTGGTCCCTCCTGTTGTGTTTATTGGATGGAAAGAAAATGGCAGATTTCTTGGTATCTGTCTCTGTCTCTGCCAGGGTTTGTGAGCCACCTAATCATTGCAAGCCCTGTCAAGAAGAAATGATATGGGGAGAGCTGGAAAAGGAGTGAATCCCCGAGGCAGACCGGGCCCTCAGCTATACCTCTGACTGACCACAGAACTCCGCCCAAGGCATTATGAGACTCAGTTTTTTTTTTGTCCTGTAAAATGGAATGAGATTTCTGGCCTTGCAAGATTTTGGGCAACATGAGTCTCCTGTTTTGCTTGCTCTTAGTAAAGTCAACATCCTATGGATGGGAGTTCCCTGTCCTTCTAGAAGGGCCCTGCTATAATTGGTTAACACCATCCCAGGGTCATCTTGGGACTTACTCTGACAGTGTGGTTCCTGGACCCACAGGGAATTTGAGAACTCGGCTGTCCCCTGATCATTGGATCTGAATGGCCATATTGGGGCCTGGACAGAGATAGAGAGCATAGGCCCAGAGAGGAAGGGGTCCCAGGACAGGACCTCAGCAGCCATAGACAGAGCCCCAGCTCTTGAGCAAGCCAGGTGTTGGGGAATTCTGTGTGTTTTTGAACTGATGCTGCCAGGACTTTCTGACTCTTTCAGATGGCTTAGATTCTAGCAAAGATTTCTGGGAGAGGGGTGCTTATGTAGGTGGGCCTCCAAGTCTCCAGAAAAACAGCCTCTAAAGAGGGACCACTTTTAGGAGAACGAAAGAGGAATAAGTCCCTGGGATGGGTCTCAAACATCCCCTGATAGCTAAGAGAACAGGGACGGTTTTGGGGGGGTTGTGTGTGCTAAAGACTATGCTACTCTCATGGAGACAATGATCTCCTTCTTTATCTCAAAGGACTCCCATCTATGCTCCCACCAACCAGGGAGTGGGGCAGCTTGTGCTACAGCAGTTAGGCAGTGTCTGAATTTGTTAAAAACTGTCTTGGATGGCTCGGCCACCTTGTGCAAGATTTGTAAACCACGAACAAAACTCAGACTTGTGCATTCTCAGCCTCAAAGGGGGAGGAGCTGCCTTCTGCCTGCAGGGATTTCCCTGCCTAGGTTGTGCTTTGTAGAACCCCAGGACCTCTCTTCTTCCCCCATAACTACTTCTCAAGACCTTGCAAAGCTGGGCCAGGTCACTTGACTTAGGCTCCCGGGACATTGTCAATGAGCTGGAAGCTGCCATACTCACAATGTCAGTCCACCACAGCACACACTGCACATAGTGTGCAGGGAAAGGGCTTCCTGGGAAAGTATGTTTTCAGGCCCTGGAAGAGTCCCCTTGCACTTACATTAGCTTCAAAAGGAAAACAGAGGCAAGTTGATGCCCATGTTGGCAGGGAACCGGGAATTGGAAAGGATAGAAAAAATGAGATTTGCCACTGGGTAAACTCAGTGTAGACTCAGGACCATCTGGGAAGGAGGAAACTGGCCAGAAGCTAAAGTGGAAGGCTCAGCTGGGCCCTCTGGGGACAGGTTACTCCATATAGATGACCACAAATAAAGAAAGAGAAATATCCAACAGGACAGATCCTGCCTGATCCAGGATCCGGTTGGAAGAGCTACAATAAGAGCTACAGGTGCATCCTACCCCAACCCTACCCTCAGCCTCAGAGATCACAGGCTCATTGTTCCACTTAAGCCAAATTTTTTTCCTTGCATTAAGTCAACACATCCCCAAAACATATACCATGAAAAGTAGAATCTCAAAGGAAATAAACATTTCGAACCAAAAAAGAAAAAAAAAAAGAAAAGAAAAATGAAAACAAGCTGTAAACACAAAAACACAAAATATACATCAGGTCACTTGCAGAACAAAACAGGATTAGCACATTGAATCATTTCAAATGAAAGCAAAGAAAAATTTTGTTGTGGTTGTTAGTTCTTTAAATTTAGGCAAAGAATCACTGTAGCATGCTCACCTTGAACCAGAGATTGGTCATTGTGGTTCTTGGATAAAGGAAAAAACAATCCGTGAGGGATATGGAAAACAGCTTGGAATCTGAGGTGAAGGGGGTGGAGGGAAACTGGAAGATTGCATAGCTGTGAGACAGTGGCTTCTCACCAAGGTGAACTAGTACATCATCTGAGAAATAGCATCTGATAGATTGATTTTATTTTCTGTTCATTTCTGTTTGCAGTATTTTGTTCTCTGTCCATCAGACACATCATACACAGAAACATATATACAGTACACACACACACACACACACACACACACACACACACACACCAACACTAAGACCAAAGCCACACAAGCCAACCCCAACCTTTGAAAGACCCCCTTGCTGCCTGTTCCAGCAAAGTTTGGGTTCACCAGTACACGTGCCTGAATCCCCACACCACTTCTTGTTCATTTTTGCTTACAGTAGCAGTTAAAAGAGTGGATGGGGGTCGTGGCATGAAGAAAAGCACCAGATAATGGTTTGATTCTCTTATCAATCTCTCAGTGGCAACGCCCCACATTTGGTCAGGGGAGAGTCACTACTCTTTAAGAAATGAGAGAAAAAAAAACTGCCTTTTTTTTTTTTAAGCTTTCTTGAGGTAAATGTTATGCATGAACACCTTAGGCAGCCATCAATACAAATAGGGAAGAAACAACACCCAACTGTAATATCCATGTGCAGAACATGAGAAAGCATATTTACATCTTGCTTTATTTCTCTCACCTCTCATTCAGCCTGCCTTCTATAAGGTATGGAACAGAACAGAAGATGAAGGGTTTCCTGTTTCACATTCAGCACCTGTCATCCAACCCTCACCGAACTCTCTAGCATACACATGTACCAAAAGTCACAAACCAAGGGAAAACCGAAAACAGAGCTTAGAGTACTGTACACGATTCCACTCTTGCTATATGCCTTCAGCATATACAGACATATATGCACACACATGAGTGCACACATATATGGTAGTTTACATTAATATAGGAAAAAACCAAGGTCTTTTAGTTATGGTTTATGCAGACTCCCTGCACTTCATTCATGTTTTCTGTTCCTTCTCTCTTTCTAGGTAACAACCAGCCGTGACACTCTATTATAAGGCCTCACAGAAAGAATTCTGTATGTTTTGTTTTTCTCTAAGAACCAAAGTGTATAAAATGAGGTTTGATTCTAGCACCTTAAACAGCATTAGTGATGTTCCCTTGGGAGACAGTGGCACTCCCTAATGCCCTAGAGCATCTCCGTCAGTTACACAACATCCAAAGGGATTCCTGGAGCAGGGAGATGAGACAATGACGGCGAAGCATGGAGGGAGCAAATCAAACCTCAGGGTGAAAGTCTCATGGACGTACGTGCACACAGAATCTCAAAATCAGGTCAAGCTGCTGTCTCCAAACTACTAATTTACTGACTATGCCTTCCACAGCCAGTATGATGAGTAACCTTCCCCACGAGGTATGGAAATAGTATGGGAACCATTTTAGATGGGGAAACTGAGTCTGATAGACCTAAGCAGGTTACAGAGGAAACTGTCTTGAGTTTGGACACAATTCCAAACTTCTTACCTCTCACCCAAACCATCTTTTGTCCACTTTGACTGATGATTTGAGTTTCTTTTCCTTTTTGTTTTTGTTTTGTTTTTTTGTTTGTTTGTTTGTTTTTCTTTTTTGGAACAGCAGCTTCTGGCCGTGAGCAAGGAAGCAAAATAAACAAAGAACTTTTTTTTAAAAAAAATATCAGCACCAAAGGAAGTTTAAAAGAAGCTGTCTTGTGCTCCTTTATCAACCATTCTGTGTTACAGAGACAGCAACTTTCACCAAAAAAAAAGAAAAGAAAGAAAGAAAGAAAGAAAGAAGAAAAAAAGGGGGAAAAAAGAAAAAGAGAGCTCGTCCCAGAGATTGGAAGACCGGCAGCTCATCTCACCTGTCGGTGTCCATCTCTAAGGTCATTACTCTCCAGAGAGCCAGCAGGTCTAGTGGAGCATTCTATTTTTGTAGAGGAATGATCAACTCCCACCAAAGCTTCATCAGAGCCGCCATTACATAACTACAGAACCACAGTGGTACATCTGTATCCACGTTGACTGACACATTTGTACATACGTTCACACCTCTGACTGCACTGGCACGGAAGACTTGGAAGAAGTCCTGGCACTGTTGTTTGCTGCCAAGTGGCCACCTTGAGTGGAGTTACATGACCGAAAAGCACCACGAGAAAAGGCACCACAGGTTTCAAGAAGTTAAATCTTGTGTTGGTACGGCTCTGACCTCACCATGGTAGGGGTGCAGACGGGTCGTTCAAATTTAGCAAGGACCCTAAAGCCTTTGGGTCAAAAGACTTCCTCCCGCGTACACCTGCCGATCCCAGCTCAATGAGACTGAGGAGCTCCTAGCCTGACATTGTCCTTTTCAGTGGCTACTAGAAAGAGAAAAATATTTCTGAGTCTGAAACTTAAAAACGGGAGTTTCTCAGACACTGGACTCCAAGCCCTGTTTAAAGGGGAAGCAAGGAAATCTTTATGTCATGGTTACTTGGTTTTAATGAATTAAAAAAGAAAAAGAAAGGAATGATGCAAGGGAGGAGGGGGGACCTATTACATCCACGTCCAGTTAGCCACAAGTAGCACCAAATGGAGATTACTGAAGATAGACAGATGTCCACGCGTGTCCACACAACTGAGGGCCATGCGTATTGACTTAGAATCCACATTACTCCATCCTGAGAGTTTGGCTAAGAAAAGGGAACTCACTGGCCATCTGGAACATTAAGGATTCCATAGGGCACTGGAAAACCATAGGGGTTGCTGAGTGGATACGGCGGCCTTTTAATTTCCCTCAGGATACTGGCCGGCCCTGAAAACCCCTTCTGTTTTTTACTCCAGGTGAAAGCAACACTCCTGGTTGGCATGAGTATTTACACCGTGCCACGAAAGTGGGTGCGGGGGCCAGAATTCAGAGCCCTCAGCAATGGCTGGCTGTCTTTGCCTGGTTCTAAGTCTAGGGTGGAACAGAAGAGTTCACTGGCTGTGCTGGTGGATCCTGCAGGCCTCAAGTCTTTTTCTCTACCATCGAAGCCCAAGGATGACAAGCCAGAGAGACCTGGGACCGAAATTGTGATGGCTCTCTGCACAGGGACCTCTCAGCTGGCTGGTGGTAGTGGGAGTGTGGCATGGCAGCCCATCTCTGTAGTTCGCTGATGTAAACGTTATTCTTGATTTTCTTTCTGCCTTCATGGTTGGCAAATCCTAATGCTTAACTGAGCCTCAAGTGGCATTTTCGTTCCTGTAGGTGGTAAGTAAAATGTACCTTGGGGCAGGAGCAGCAAGGGACAAACAAGAGGTTTCTATTTGCCAGAGAAACCTCCAATAGCATCCTGGGACCAAAGGGGGCGGGAAGCAGCCACCTACTCACTCTTTACTTGGGCCTTCTCTAGAAGACTGTCTGTCTGCCACTGGTGTAGGGACACAATCCTTTTTCGCCTCCCTAGGGTTTCTAGAACTTCTTTCTAGGTGGGCACCGGCCTCGAGCACACCCCCTTGCCTTGCCGCTGCCTTACGGCTCCAGGTGCTCCTGATTATAGCAGTGGGTGCCTGAAAGCTCATATCTGCACTATCTCGGCTGGTGCTGCTGCTTCTGGCCACTGAAGATGGCAGCAAGAAAGAAGACCCCCAACTTAGTCATCATTACTGTCTCCCCAAATGACACTGGGTGGAATCCATGGCACCGACGGGCTGTAGGCTTGGGTACCATGATGGAAACCAGTGACAGGCTCAGCTGGGAAGCTGCCTCCTCTAAGTCTTTCCTCATCACCAAGGTCATGTGCTCCCTCCCGTGGAACTGGCCAGAATCTGCCCATGCTTCTGTGTGATGACCAGATTCTACCTTGATCTACAGGATGTTCCATGTCCAAGTCAGGCATCTTGAGTATTTTAAAACTGAAACAAGCCTTTTTGGAAGGAAAAAAAAATGATGAGTAGAAAGGCTATATAATTGGCCCAAGGTCACAGAGCTCACATTTAATGATTTCCCACTGGGAGTCTGTATGCTGGCCTATGGTAACAAGTTGAAATTCACTTCCAGCCTCTAGGCCTCTGATATCTTCCCTCTTTCCCGTTTTACCCACATGCCAGGGCTATGTTTGGCATATACCAGCGTAGACAAATAATGGCTTCTTTAGTCTCCCTCCAAAGGGAAGTACACTAATTCCATAATGCATATCCCTGGGTGTGCTTCTTCCCACCCCTCTCAAGGTACACATGCGCAACATGTGTGCAGGACCCCTGTGACTAAAGGCAAGATTAGCGCTAAGCCCTTCCTGATGCCTAGGCTAAGCTACTTCTACACTGGCATGCTTCATTGAAATGGCGGCTAGAAACTGGCTCGTTTACACTGTGTCTGGTGCAGGGCTTGATTATCCGTACACGGCTGTGGAGCTGAGAGTCTGGAGAGCTCAGCTGACCGGCTCTGCTCACTGGAGACGGTGGTTAATGTTGGCAGAATCAAGGGTAAGGGAGGCACATGCAGAGCTTGGGACGCCGCAGTCCACTCACTCACCCCCCTCTCTTGGGGAAGAACTGATCGTCAGGGATAGAGAGGAGCAAGGGAGAGGAACGAACCCCTGTGGACATATGGGGTGTTTATGCCTGGGGAGGGGAAGCCTCTGGCTTCATATAATCAGCTTGCAAATGCCAAGGTCTAGGTCTTCACCGTTCATGGATGGGAGATGCCAGCTCATTTGGTCTGTGGGGTAAACTCCTGGAATCTCAAGATTAACCACAACTCTCTTCTGTTGAAACCCAAGATCATGATGAAAACCCATTTCTCAAACCACCAGTGCCCATAGAGGACATGAGGTCAGTGTGGCGGAACACACTAAGGTTAGCCCTTCATGAAAATTACCAACGGTATATACACTCAAGTCTCCAAACGACCTGAGAAGTTTGGCTCCTTTAGCCCTGTAAAAGAGCTGGCTAGCAGTGCCCGGACCATTATTGGGGACAGCTGCAAAAGCCTCCAAAAGGAAAGCTTGCATAGGTGTAAGAAAATGACCCCAGCTTGCCACCCTTCTGAGGAAACTAGATTCTTGTGTCCTGGTGGAAGGGTTGAGTTCAGAAGGCTCAAGAAAAGCCAGAGCACAACAGAGGGGGTCAGTGAGGCAGGAAGCCAGTGCCAGAGATTGCTATCTGGAAGACACTGGGCCAGGAAATGTTAGAACTTGCGGGGGGCAAGAGTGGGGTAGGTATTTGCTTTGAATGAAAAACAACTGCACCGACCTGATGACACCAAGAGATGACAGGGAGACCTCAGCAGCATCACTTCCTGTTTCTCCCTCTCTCTGTTCCTGTCTTCCCCCCCCCCCCGTTCTGCCCCTCCCTTCCTGTCTTTCTTCTCCTACACCTCTGTCCCTCCCTCTTTCTTTCTTTCTTTCTTTCTTTCTTTCTTTCTTTCTTTCTTTCTTTCTT
>OU015748.1:55527070-55582563 GCA_907169655.1 Acomys percivali
CTTTCTTTCTTTCTTTCTTTCTTTCTTTCTTTCTTTCTTTCTTTCTTCTTTCCTTCCTTTTCTGAATATATTATTTTCTGTAACAAGTCTGTAGTTTTCTTAACAGCCAAAGCCCAAGGTTGGATAGTTCAGTAGTTTTCCTGAAAGTTTGTTTTTCCAGAAAAATGTTCTGCAAATGGGGAAAGATAATGGAGATGTTACTTCTAGTTGGAGTTGGTAACAAAAGTCCTACCAATGTTTCCAGGGCCCAAAGATGGACTAGACTTGGATGCAATAAGTCCCATGTGACTCTGGGGTTATGAAGACAACAGGGGTGAGGCAAAGGAAGAGAAATGGCTGGAAGGAGGCACACATAAGGACTGGCAGCACGGGAGGAACATCTTTCGGAATCAACAACACAGGGTAAGAAGAGCTTGTCCACACTGGGAAAAGGACAGTGTCGTAGCTGGAAGTTCAGAAGGCTCGACATTGAAGCTACCCTTGCCAAGGAGTTAGGAATGTAAGCACAAGGACGTGTCTGCTAGAACTCCTCAGGTGCCACTCCGGACCTCTCTGGTCCTTATCCAAGATGAATAACCGCCCCCACCCCCACCCTTCGCTCTGTCACTTCTCCTTTCTCTAAGGAAAAAACAGCAACTCTTTCCATTTTCAAAATAATAGGTGGCTTCATTCTGGTTCTAAAAACAAAGAGGATGCTCTCACTGGGCTCTGAGGAGGCTCTCTCATGGCAAGAGAGTTTCTGGAGACTCTGGGACATAGCCCTGCAGACACTGCAAAGTTAATAGGCCAAGAGTGTTTCCAAGAAGCCTGGATCTGTGGCTGCAATCTACTTGCTCAGCTCAGAAGAAGTTGTTTCTCTGCTGAAACGCGTGAACCTGCGGCACAGTACTCCCTGAACAACTTGAGATGTGCTATTTGTTAGAAGACACAGTTGGCCCATAACATGTGTTGGGATGGGAAGAGCTCCATGCACATGGAAAAGTAAATGAGAAAATTTAAACGGGCTTTGTTTTGTGCGAGATTTGAAAATCTCCTCCCACCCTCACCCCCTGCTTCCCCCACCAAAATACAAAAGAAAACAAGACAGTCTCACAGTTTGTTTTCTGGCAAAGATCCTCATCTTTGGAAGCCAAGATGTTCCAGCAAACAGAGTACCAGACTTCCCAAGGAAACAAACAAATCAAAAAGTACCAAGCTATTCCAGGACGGCCACAGGGACTTGCTCTCTGGATCTTAAAAAAGGAGAGGGGGGTCGCTCCCACACCGAGCCTAGGAGGAATAACTAAAATAACAAAACCAACGCGATAAGCGCTGGTCCCAGGATGCACGAGTTCGTACCGGCCTTCATCTTCCCACAAAGGGAAGAGAGCTCAGGAACACATTCTCTGACAGAAGCCAGGAGACAGAAAGGCCTGCTCTCCAAGTCCTCTGTAAAGAGAGTGGCCTTCCTAGAGCAGAACAGTAATACAGCCCCACATTCAGACAACTCCCTAATTCTATTCTGCGTTGTCATTTAAAAATATACTTAAATGAAAGGGGATAAGGAATTGGCCTGTGATCTTTTTTCCTGCATATAGCATGGCACCTTGTATCCAGTCAGTGCTTAATTAGTGCTGAAAAAAAAAAAGACATCAAATAGAAAGCAAACTTGATAATCATAACACTGTTATCCTCAAAGTGCTTTACCAGACCTTAGACTGCTTTACCCTCACAACACCCCTGTGAGGTAGGTAAGCGATATTCTCATGGCACAGAAAGAGAAATTGGCCCCAGAGTGACTTGACTTGGGTACATTTTCAAAAGGGCAGAGTCTTGCAATTTCCAGTGACACAATCTGTCCATGAGAAAGCACCATGCTTTTATTTAAATGCTTTCTCCGACCCTTTTGTGAAAACAAAGAAAATACTTAAAGACATCACTCTGTAAAATCAATTTCCTGTGTTTGAAAAGAATACACTTCTCTGTTTCTTCCCTCAGGGAACTGGAAGCACTGACCAGCTGGGCACGAGTTCCTTCAGTATACTTCCGGGATCCTGCCTCATCCTTATCGCTTGCCTACCATCCTCTGAGGTGCTCCGTGGCTCCAAGGTTCCATCTTCTGAGTCCCTGTTCACAAAGGCCACAGGATCCTTTTGTGAGTCAGAATGAACACGGATGGGCGCAGGGGCGCAGCAGGGGGTCTCTGAATTCCTTCCTTTCAGTTGCCATCTGAAATACCTTGTGGGAACAGATAAGGCCTGTGGGGTTGGCCTTGCTACACACAATCAGACACAAACTCAAAGGAGCTATTACTGACTTTCAGATTGTGGCTGGTTGATCCTTTGCACCAAATAGCATTAACTTTGCAGACCAGAGTCAGAACAGGTGTGAAGGGAGTCCGACCAGGGCTCCATGGTCAAGGGCAGAAGAATTTGGCAGCAGTACCCAAGACCTGCCCTTGAGAACACTCTGTTCATCTGGGGCAGTCTCAGAAAGTGACTTGTCTTTCTTTTTGTAGTTTTTGGTGAGAATTTCTGTGCCAGAGCAGACCTGGCTAGGACCATATTGATTGACCCATGGGAACTGGAGCCTCTACAGTTCTCTTTTGCAAGACGGTTCTCAGAACCAATTTAGAATTGGTATCATGGCTGCAGCCCTGAGTGCTTAGGTCCTCCATGGCTCCCACCTGCTCTCACTCTGGGTTAGGTCCTAAGAACAGTGAAATTCTTAAGACAGGTCTGTTTTCTTGTTCCAAGTGTATCTTGGTATTTGAAATGATAACAGTCAAACCATAGTGTTAAAAAAAAAAAATAGAGGAGGAGAGAAAAAGAAATTGAAATTAACTTTTTCAATTCAAACTGTGAGGGGGAACATATCCCAATTTAGGAAAAGAGAAAGAAAAGAAAAAGAAAAACAACTGCATGCCACTCCCTGGTCCCACCTATCTCTGAAGCTTTGCCTGCAGGGTCCAGGCAAAGCACACTGGGGAGTGGTGAAGACCCACAGTATGCATGACCATTTGTAGCTGACAAGATAGGTGCTGAAAAAGCACATTTGGGGCGTTCTGTACTCTGCAGGGGGCTGGGGGGGATGACTTCATTTGACAAGGGAAACCTCAAGGCTTTGAGCAAAGGCAAGAGCCCCTTCCTTCCCAAAGAGCTTCTGGCTACCTCCCACACCATCCCAGACCCTCGCTGCCCATCCCACTTCGTTGTCTGTCAGGCGCTCAGTGAATATCCACTTCCAGAAGCACATTCTCCTATATTTTCTCTGGTCTCTCAGGGAAAAGTAACATTATGGGACTTAAGAATTGGCAGATGCCCAGCAGGAGCCAGGTGACCAGATGTCCCCAGGAGTACTGAGTTAGCAGTACTGTGACATCGCTGACAATTCCAGGGCTCTCGCCCTGTCCACACGTCCTCCCTGCTCACCTCCTAGGCTTCTGAGTGTTACGTGTCTCTGAAACCTCCTCCTTTTCCATACTTCTAGTTCCCAAGGAATGGGGTCACCCCTGTTCCTGTGAGATGCTTTCAAGGCAGGGAGCGCTGGTTGAATCATTGGAGCACTCCTGAGCAGGAGGGAGAGCAGAAGTGCCCTGCCCACCATCCACTTTACTGATGGAGAAACCAAGGCACCAAGAGATGAAATGAATTATCCATGATCACAGTGGAGCCCTGTGGCCCTTCTTGGTCTGTCTTGCTCTAGGCAAAGCACCTAGGAAGTGTGACACTAAAACGAGTCTGCAAGCCTGAGGACCTCAGGCCTATATTGAGGATGGACTAGAGTCTGATGGCAGACTACTCATTTGGTTCCACAGTGACAGATGGCCAAAGGTTACTTAGAGACAGGTGCTCTCCAGTTACCAGCCAGCACTGTACCAAGAGGGGGAAGTCATAAATATCTTTCCCGCCCCCCCTTGCCTTGAGGGTGATGTTCTAGAAGCCATCCTCCCTGAAGGCAGGAACAGAGCTCGCTCACTGACTTTTGTTTGAGGAGGGGGTTAGGGTCTCCTGCTGGAGACCAGCAAGGACAGCATCTCTCTCCTACTTGGGCATACACATTTTTTTTCATGCGATGGGGCACCCCAGGGCAAGTGTCCCTAGGTCCTTGCTTGCTCCTGTTCCTGTGGTCTATTCTTAGCCCTTGACACAGGTGCTGGCCAGGAGAAGGGGAACCACCCGCAGAGGCAGTCTGTCTGCTGCTCTCTGGAGCCATCATTAATAGCCCTCATGACCTTTGGCTCCAGAACACTCCCGCTGTGTCCTGCCAGTCACTGCAAATGAAGGGATAGAGAGAAAGAAGCAGGCGATGCCTGGGCATTGAGTAAGCCAGAAAGATGCAGGTGGGCAGAGGAGAAAGCTGGGACTAGGTCAAGTCCATATCTTCTGATAGTCAGCCAGTAGCAACAGATACAGCATTTGCAGTGAGAAACGGAAACCTTTAGGACAGCCAGGGATGGGGAGGGTGAGGCAAACGTCACTATATCTTCCTTTTCCTGGGAGTGGGGGGTGGGGGGAAAGGTTGATGGAAAACCTATAAGGAAATGCACTTGCTTTTTACATTGTCATACAATTCCAAGTTGAGACAGGCACATGTTGACTTAGGATGATGCTCTTATGAGAGGATAAGGCGTGCAGTTGGATAACCATTATCAATGTCACATTCCAGAACCTGGCCTGTAGAAGAGAAAGGAAGGCTGCCCACATTTGGGCCAGGCTCAGTTTGAGAGGAGGAGGGTTAGGGCATATTTGGACCTAGATGAGCCCCTCCCCACACACCTTCCAATCATGCCTATCTCATGTCCAATAGGGCCTTAATGAGAGGTGCAAGTGCTAAGCCCAGGTTGCTTCTTACAGGGGGCTAAGCTGTGTCTTGAAAAGAGGGGATCCCAGCAGGCATTTGAGACCACAATGCCTAGCACTGCTCCCTGGCAGGCTGAGGGGTTGACTCCTCAGAGTCCTTTCCTTCTCCCATGCATTGTCTTTCCCTGGGGAATCCTCAGATTTCCCTGGCAGTTTTCCAAGCAGCTCTGGAAGTGCCACTTGAAGCCATGGAATTACACTGACCCCTCTTCCCTTTACATGTCAAATCTGTAGCCTAATCAGGTGGGAGTTATTTTTGTATTTGCCAATTGCTGGGCAAATGGATGCAAGATGGCCACCCACAGCCCAAGACATAGCATTGCATGGGGCTGGAACCCTGAGTACACTCCAGCCCCATTCTCTTCTAGACTTCTATACACCAAACCTGCACACAGAAGCCGGTAGAGAACATTTTTCCTCAGGTGTAGAAGCATCAAGGCTTGGGGTTCATGAGAGACTCAGGTGGTGAGGGGCAAACTAGATGAAGGGAAAAGGAAACCATAAGTTCTTTCCCAGGCATGAGGAACTGCGAAGGGGCACCTGACTTTCTAGGAGGAGATGAGCATCTAGGTGGTGACAGCAGATCTGGATGGAGGAGGAAGAGTGGAAGACATTATGTGATTTGGTGCTCTTAAAAATACCATGTTTTTCTGAGAATTGGATTTGTATTGGGTCTAAAGGCCATATCATGGAAGGCTACATGACCAGGACAGTTGTTCTTGGGACCAGACAGGATCTGTTCTCTTTTAGTCACCATGGGACTCTAGGGGGCCGGTGATGTTGAGAGGCCATGGGGACCACAAAGAATTGAGTGAGTCTCTATCTGCAGAGTAGTATACAGGGCTCTTTCCAGGCCACAGGGAGATGTGTCTTCCCATGATTAGGACAGATGGAGCCTGCTAACTCCCAGCCCTCAGTCTACCTTTGTGTGTTTTTCCTAGCATCCCTGGTTCCAAACACAAGACAAGTCTGACCTCAGAGAGCAGGGAGGCATTTTGTAGAGATAGATTGTCTTTGAAGTATCAGAAACTTTAGGGGCAAATTTGATGGGTTTAGATCCTCTTAACTTCCCCTGTCATGTCCTTGAAAGATTCCCAAGGCAGATCCATCGAAGCTGGCTGGGGTCGGGGGTGGGAGCAAGGCTTTTAGAAACAATGCCAACAAACTGGTCTCATTGCACGGATAGGACAGTGTTTCTCAGAACAAGAGAAAGAGCCAACTGTTCTGTGGGGTTAGGAGAGTGGAATGTGGGGGTCTACAGGCATATTCCATTGTGGGGGAACCACATGAAAAGAAAGAACAAGATACCAACAGGCTTATCTACCAAAGCTAAATATTAGGAGTTGGTCAGTTGCCATCAAGACGTCCAGAGAACGACATAGGTGTAGAGATTTCTGTTGCAAGCCCTATCGGTTGCAGCTGGGGAAAACTTAGATGGATCTTGTTAACCCAGGAAAGGAAAGGTTATCTGGGGCCTAGACACTGATCAGATGGTGAGAGCAGATTGCCAGGGGATGATGACATGCATGCCTCCGTGCAGTGGTCCTTCTGTGATGTGCCCAGGTCATCCGAGAGGAGGACACTGATAATGTGTGAGGTTCTTTAGTGACCCTTGAGAGCCAGCCAGTTACCAATGGCCTCTGAAGGGGAAGGACACCAGGACACGTCATGGGAAGTAGTGCCTCAGAACAATGGAGTTCAGAGGTGGGGCTCTCTACAAGATGGGGCGATGCTGCCAGAGGAAACAGGTCCAGTCTCTCTCAGTCCTTACTTGCCCCGCCCCCGCCCCCCGCCTTGTTCCCTGCTTTTTGGCTTATAGAGGTGCATTTTCAACTGAGTTATTGGGAAAGGTAGGGCCTGATGGAGGAGTTTGGGAGAAGTCAGGAACGCTGTCAAAGAAGGAAGGAAGGCCAAAGCCACCACAGCTGAAGCAAAGGGCTGGTGAGAAGCCCATGACCACTTCCTCCTTCACCTTCCAGGGCCCGGTCCTCCTTAAACTGGAAACTGTGTTCCCAGCCAATACCCACAATTCCTAAGTTCGGTGTAAACACGAACTTGTGCACCTGTGCTAAAGAGAGAGTGGTCCCACAGAGGCGGCAGGCCAAAGCCGGTGGTGGGATCAAAGAGTAAGAGATAAAAATGGAGATGTGTCTAACACTAGGCAAACAAGCAGAGTGGTAGAGGTACAGAGGGGACAGGTGGCCCTGAACAACTTCAAGGAAGCTATCCGGACCTGGGACAGACAAGAACTGGGGCCAGAGCTAGCCAAAGGGATGCCCTGCCACCCCACAAATGGAGTCATCTTCCCCAGCCTGAGCAGAGTATAGAGTGGAGCTTGGAGGGCGGAGGTTGGGGGTGGAGCCCCAGCAGGGACAGAAGAGTAAACAGGTCTCTTAGGGAGCTCCCTTTGTTCACTGCTCTCTCTCACACAGCTCTAAGCCATTCCTCTCTCCCTGTCTTGTCCCCTGCTAGGCAGGCAGCCTAGCTGGTCTTCACTACAGCCCAAGTGTGCTCTGTTGTGTCCTGCTTCCCCGAGCAGGGACCAGGCAAGACCCCCCCCCCACAAAGACCCCATATTAGAGAGGTCCTGCAAATTATGGTAACATGTGAGATAAGAAGATGGAACCAAGGAGGGAACACTTAGTTTCACAACTAATATAATGTTTTATAGATTTGAGAAAAAAAAAAAAGAATGTCAAATAAACCATGAAGGGGGGGCAAAGAGAGGCTTTTTTTGAATATATATTTAAAATAAAATTTAAAAATTCCTCAAACATAAAAAAATTTTTCCTCAGCTTTTGAACTTCTCTTAAGAATAGCTCAGTGTGAGGTCTCGCACCCTGAACAGTTAATCCAGAATTTAAAAAAAAAAAAAAAATCGCAACCACAGACAACAAAGACTAACAGTATGGTCTTAAAAATACTGTGTATGTATATATAGATATATATATATTTACACATATATATCTTTTGTGGAGATATTTTTCTTTTTATGATTAAATTTCTTTTTCTTTTTTTCTTTTTTCTTTTTTCTTTTTTTTTTTTTCTTTTTTCTGTGCCCAAGTAGAGATAGAATGGTATTGAAATAATACCCTAAAACAGAAATACTCTTTAAAGGAACAGTACCTTCCAAAAACAAATAAAAATTTTCACAAATGGCCAAGCATTCTTGTGACACCTCCAGAAATTCAACAAGGTATAGTGAGAAAATAAATTTGATTCAAATCCTCACCCAAGCCGCTGGGCCTGGATGACCAGCCTCTGCCTCTGGGGTGGGGATTTGCTCTCTAGGTAGATGGCCGTACACAGATGCCACCTACCCACCTTGCCATACCGACCCTCTCATTTTCCTCCCCCAGTTACCACTGTATTTACCTCACTTCAGCTTTATGTATTTCTGGCAAGACCTTGCAGCAGGTGTACACACACACACACACACACACACACACACACACACACACACACACACTGTCCATTCACCCCAAATGCACCAGGCTGAATGAGTCTCAGCCAGCCACACTGACAGAAGCACCAGTCTGTGAAATGGGTCGGTTAATATGATTTGACTTTTTATATATATAGATAGATAGATAGATATCTAGTGTTCCTCTTTGTGGTTTTTTTTTTTTTTTTGAAGCACAAATGAAAAATGAAAAATTCTTTCCACATCAATTTAAGGCTTCCCACCAAATGAAAAGAGAAGAGGCCTTACACACTGTCACACATCTCACACACACACACACACATACACATTCCCTTCTCAGCCTTAAAATGATGGAAGAGATCATTGTTGCCAGTCATGGATTAAGTATTGTGCCTTTAAATTGATGACGTCCTTTTTGCTACCACGCCGAGTGTTATCATTGCTGATTCTCTTTGATGGCGCTCATGGACAGCTCCTTTGATCTGCTTTTAGAATTTACCAAATTGGGTGTTCATGGGGGGTTTCATTCTCTTTTTCTGTTGTTGTTGTTGTTGTTATATTTGTTTGTTTTAGCACGGGAAAACAATGCAGTCCTTGCTACGCAAATGTTAAAATGGCACATAGTCAGCCTTCCAGTAGCTTTTCCGGCCAGTGGAGATCCCAAGTAGCCCTTTAGCTTCTAGAAGGCTTTGTGGACTGGGGAAGGGGGCAAGATAAACTGAACAAAGAGAGGGGTTTGTATGCCTTTGCTTTTGGTCAATTTGCTTGTTTGTTTTCCAATACAAGTCATCAGATAGGAAGGATTGTTTTGGTATCTGTTTGCTGTTTTAATTTGCTTGCTTTGTTGGTAGATTTTGTTTCATTTGATTATTTGTTTATTTTTTTTTTTCCTCTCCTGGTGCAAAAGTTACCAGAGAGTTTTGTGTGAGAAAACATGACAGTACCTAAAGAAACTCAGCACCTAAGGGCATAAGGCAGTTGAAGGTTTTTGTTTGTTTGTTTTGTTTGTTTTGTTTTGTTTTGTTCTCTCAATCAGCACCAATCCCATAAATGATCTACACTTGGTGTAAAGTATAAAACTTTTTTTTTGTTTGTTTCTTTTGGAGAGGAGCTTAGCTAGCTGGTCCTTCTCCATCCTAAGAACTGTAGTGTGGGATTATTTAGTTGTTCTTTTTTGTTTTCAATACTGTTTCTTATGTGTAAAAAACAAAAGAAAGGTTTCCTTTTTGTTTTTACTTACAAAACATAGAGAATATCTTTGTATACATATAGTGACTGGAAAGAAAGCTTATCTGAAGGGGATGTGACTTATTGATCTTTTTGTAGTGTTGGTGTTGGTGTTGGTGGCGGTGGTGGTGGTTCTGTGTATTGGGGCAGGGGAAGGGAGGGTTATATTTCTTGCAGGCGGCGTTGACCGCAACCAAACTTAAGGTCCCCTTCTCAATCTGGGTCAAGGTGTTCTAGAGTGAAGACTCATACTGCAGCAGCTCATAGAGCAGAGGCCCATCTCGGTAGCGAATGCCCACTGCGGTGGGGGTGACGTACTGCAGGATGTTAATAGTCCTCCGCAGCCTCCTGTCTACAAAGTGTGCATCCCAGGCTGGGTACCGCTTTCTTGGCATGTCAATCTTAATCAGGGGCCCTTCTGGGTGGTAAGGACGCCCTGACGGGGTGGAGGGCCCCATGGGTCTCACTTGGAATACGGGCAGGCAAGTATCAGCCGTGAGGTCCTCCTGCTGTTCCGTCACGGCTCTGGTGGGCGTGACCTGGGTCCCCCGGTACCCAGGGGTCTGAGGTGCCATAGGCTCAACATCGGGGGGCAAAGGGATGCCCCAGAGCAGCTCGGCACAACAGGAGCTGGCAAAGACCTTAGCCCGCGGCCCCATGGGATGCAACACGCCATAGTATAAGAGCATGAGCGTAATCCCAGCCACAAAGCTAACGAAGACACAACACAGTGCTGGCACGGCATAGGAGTCAGTGCTCTCCGGGTTTCTGTAAAAATACCAAAGGAACGTCAAGGCAGCATTCTCGGTCAAGACTATCGTATAGTATGCGAACATTCGGTATCGAGTCCGCCCTTCCTTGACGTTAAACCAGCAGAAAATGTACACGATCCCTACCACCATGTTGAAGAGGATCTCCTCCCACTTGGACATGCAGAAGTCTGTCCCACCATGGATGATCCAGAAGGCCATGGCGCACCAGTGCACCACCACGAAGATCCCGAAATACAGCTGGAAGATGGAAGCAAAGAGGGCGAAAGAGATAACTCGGGATGAGATGGTGAAGAGGCGCCAGAAGAGGTGGATGAGGGCCCCTCTGTAACTCATGCTCTTCTTGTCGTCCCTGGAGTCCCGCAGCAGCTTGTGATAGGAAGCTAGCACCCAAGCCAGGGACATCAGGGAAGTCACAGAGGAGACACCTGCCAAAAAGACACAAACCCACACAGTTAAAACCTCTCATATCTACCATGGGTGCAACGGGACTGCTGGCTGAAGAGACGCCCATACACACCAGAATCTAAGGAGGAGGGAGAGACGAACAAAACCAGGCACTGGACCAAGCGACGGGAATCCCCACTGCTTCCTGCAGCTGTGGGTGTCTGAGGTGGGTTTCAACAACCCCATTTACACTTTGGGAGCCTTGAGGCTTAGGAGTAGAGTGAAGATGCCCCCACTTGGGCTGGAGTTGGGAAATGGGGGCAACATCTAAGTTGAACAGGCCATTCACTCTCTACCTTAAGGGTCCTTGTTGCTTGTGGATTCATTGCCAGCACTAGTGTCCCCTTCCTCAGAAGTCACAAGAACCTACAGAAGTGATCTTGGGTTTGTGGAAGCCCACTGACAGCCACCCTAGCTCAAGCTCCTGTCCCATCATTCTTTTCTGTGAAAGTGCTGGGTGCCTCACTCAAGGTCCCAAGTGCCCTTCCACTTGGTCTTTCCATCAATCAGCCACCTGGGATATCCTCCCTACCCCCCCCCCAAGCAGGTCATGTATGTCACTCTATTGACTTCTTGCAAACACTCTTAGAATCTCTTGTTTTCTCAGTAGCCCCTGACAGGTTGGGCCCCTTCCTCTGGTCTCTCTCTTAGGTTAGCAACCGCTTCCTGCTTTGAGAGTACTTCCCCTCAGGGGTTTGCTGATGTGTTTCAGGCCTCTATGGTTCATCCCCAGAAAATCCTCCAGCACTCAAAGATTCTTGGAACTTGCATGTCTCTGACCCCTGGAAACACTCAAATTTCTCTAAAGCAATTTTCGTTCTAACTTTGCTTAATTGATGTGTGTGAACAAATCGTATGAAACAACAGTGATAGCGGCTGTTTATGATCTAATCCACCCATGAACAAGTAGTCATCCACCAAGCACAATGTCCTCTCACACAGGATCATCCCTGAATTGCTCGTGCATAGCCCGAGCCTAGTGCCCCCTTGTGTGGTCCTTCCTAAAATTCAGAACTAAGAACCTGGAGGCCCAGCTGTCATCTCATTGATAGTCTCTTTAACAAACTGTCTATTCTCACAAGCACGACTCTCCTATTACTGTCTTCCAAGCCCAAATCAACACTACGCTACCCATTAGCATTAAAGTCAGATTCAGGCACTCAAGGGACTAAGAAAGATGGCTTCAAGGAGGAACCAAAGTCCTTCCACTTTCTGGTCCCAGAATTATGATCCTGTCCAGCATCTCACAAGTCTCCTTTCTTTCCTCCTCTTTTGGTCTCACACTATAAAATAGTATGACAGGAGCCATAGCAAACCCAGCATGTGGGAAACACGGAGAACATTGGACATCTGGATGTTTGGCTACTACCAGGAACATGTGCTGCTGCTGTCACATCAATGAAGATACAAAACAAACAGGAGGGAAGAGGCATGAGCCCAACTTCTCCATGGAAACGGCGATGGTAGATTTTTCACCCAACTTTTCTGGAAAGTCCTATAATGGATACTTGCATGAACATTTGTGGACCAAACGTTCAGAGAAAGGCTGTGTTCTGGCTGCTAGGTTGCAGTTGTCATAGGAGTCACTTGACTTGGGTGTGGATTTCCAGAGGTCAGGGAGCAGGAAGTCTCACCACTGTAGCTCGTATCAAGTGTAGTCCCTAGTTCATTCTGAGAAAGTTCCTTTCAAACATCCTTGTGACATCATTGCTACCTGACTAGCCTTCCTTCCTTCTTTTCTATCTACCTTGAGTTGGGGTATTTCTAAGTAGCCTAGGATGGTCTCAAACTCACTACTATAGCTCAGGTCATCCTGATCCAATCTCCAGAGTTCTAATAACTGAACTCATTTCTTTTTGCTTTTCAGTATGCATGCACAGATGTGTGTGTATGCACATGTGTGTGTATGTGTTCATGTCTCTCTATGTGTAGGTGTGCATGAACATGTGCACAAGCATGTAGAGGCAGGAGGTCAACTTTGGGTGACATTCCTTAGGTGATGGACACTTTAGGTTTGGAGACGGGGGCCTCTCATTGGGGCCTGGGGTTACCAAGGAGGCTAGGCTGGCTGGTGACCTCCAGGGATCCCCTTGTCTCTACTCCAACACTGCGATCACAGGCTCTTTATGTGGACTGAGGACGGAACTGAAGTCCTCCTGCTTGCATGGTAAGCACTTTATTGAAGGGGCAGTCTTCCCGGCCCCTGAACTCATTTCTTTTTTTCCCCCCGCAATTTCTTTCCTTCTTTCTTTCTCTCTGTCTTCCTTATTTTTATTTTGTTATTTTATTTTATTTTTTGAGACAGGGTTTCTCTATATAACTGCCCTGGCTGTTCTTGAACTCATTTTATAGACCAGGCTGGCCTCAAACTCACAGTGATCCTCTTGCCTCCACCTCTCAAGTGCTGGGATTCAAGTCTTGTGCCACCACGCCGGGCTTTGAACTCAGTTTTTGATGCTAATGTTTAAGCACCTAGTGGGAATTTTCAAGACTTGTCTGTCAAAGGAGTTTTATGAAAGTTAAGTAGGAGGAAGGTTTGGCTTGGGTGCTCTTTTTAACACCATGAAAACGATGATGCCCCTATTATTTTCCACTCAGAATGAGTGCTGAGCTCACAGAGAGTGAAAACCAGCTGCGCTTTTGCCAGAACATGACCTCGCTTTGTTTAATTCTAAGCACGACTTTGAGTAGAGTTGGGGTGCCAGAGCAGTTTGGCCTTTGGCCTTCACAATTCTAATCTTACAATTCTGTGTGTGGCGACATTATCCCCATGCTGAGTGCAGGGTTTTCACTGTGCACTGATCACCAGCAACAGCCAAATTCCACGTTCCACCTCCCCGTCTCCCAGTTATCCGTGCTCCACCTCCCCGTCTCCCAGTTATCCGTGCTCCACCTCCCTGTCTCCTGGTTATCCGTGCCTCTTCCTGATCCATTGCTATGTCTGGGATCTATTCTTGTTTTACCTTTTGTGGCACTGAAGTTGATGTCTCTGCAACTAGGCAGAGCCTAGTTCTTGGATGGGGATTCTGGGTTTTCTCTACAGAGCATGGTGCAGATGTTCTTCAAACCCTGCACAGCATCACCACTGGCCCATAAAGAAGGCTCTGTAAATGGCCATATGGGATGGAGAAGCTGAGGTCATGGGGAGTGCTGAATTATAATAGGAAGCCCTTTGGTCTCAACTCACAACCCCAGTTATTTCTGGCTTGGTAAATCTGCAATTGCCACATGGCTTATGGAAGGGTAGTTCCTCACACATGCTTCTCAGCCCCCTCAACCTCCAGCAAGCAGAGCTGCAGGAGTTTAGAGCCTTGCCCAAGACTACCCTGAGGACCAGTGACCATGCAACATAGCATAGCTTCCTTTTCTTGCTACCTGGTGCTGCTGCTTGCTGGCTCTCTGTCTCTTCTCTGTCTTGTCATTCTGACAGTTGGATTTTTTTTTTAAGTTTTCAAGGTCATTTGTAATGAAGGTTATTGGGCTGCTTCGGTGGCAAGAATGTGTTCCATTTCATAGCCACTGGCTTCTTGGGGGCCTGAAATGACCCTCTTTGTCTTTGGGAACACAAATAGGCCTCCAGGTCAAAGGGCATGCATGCGGCTAGAGCCTTGGCAGTGGGAGTGGCAGGCAGGTATGGAGTGTAAAGATGGCCCTTTACCTGCACAGAGCAGGGATTGTGAGGAAGAAGAGTGGCCTGGAGATGTCTAAACCTTCACTCCCACCATTTTCTAGTTTACCACATCACCAAAATATTCTCAGCTCTACCTAAGGCTCCAGCATGTTTCTTTCATGCAAAGTTGGTGGTGGCAAAGGCCTTAGTCCATCTCATAGAATTGCTGAGAAAAGCCAGCCTCAGAAGGCTCCATGCAGGAAACAGGTTTCTCTCTGGAGGTTCACCACACTGTGCCCTTTATCCTCCATGGGCTCAGGAGCCCATGGTACAGGTATCAGATACGGGTTCAACCCATGGGACTCCTCTAAACTCGGTTGCAACACTGGACATCCTGTTGATTGATGGAGTAGCTGTTCATGGTTTGGCCAGGCCACACCTGCATCCTTTCTTTGGATAAAGCGTGTGGCCTCGCCAACCCATGGAACTGTTAGTTCAACTGTTTGATGGCAAGCCATTAGCTGATGGCAGCCAAATGATTGTGGGTATACAAGTGGGGCTGACAAACCAGGACAGAAGATGGGCTTTGTCTGTGTTGTAACACTCCAGGTCAATGCCCAGCTGTCCAAGAGAACACAGGCACGGCCCTCAGAGCTCCAACATTCAAGTCACAGTCTTATTAGGGGGACCCTGTGGAGGCTGTACTTGTCATGGGCTGAACTTGGTCCTCCTGGATGCCATGTTGAAGTCCTCACCTAGTCCTCGTACCTAGGAATGTGGAGATGGGTTTTGGTTGTTGTTTCAGAGACATGGCCTCACCTTATCACTCAGGTTGCTTCAAACTCACAATCCTGCTACTTCTGCCCCTTGGGCACTGAGATTGCAGGCATGTGCCACCGCATCCAGCTCAACTGAGACAGGTGTTTACAGAGCAGGTTAAGGCAAAATGAGATGAGATGGGCATTCCTAGTCCAGCACGACTAATATTCCCATAGGAAAAGGAAAAGAAGTCACAAGAGACACAAGGGACACACAAAACACAGAGGAGGACTGCATGAGGACCTGGCAAAGGTACTGCCTGTAATCTAAGGAGAGAGGCCTCAGGAGAAGCCATCCATTGACATCTTGATCCAGAATTCCAGTCTCTCAAACTGTGAGGAGGTCATTTCTGCTATGGAGGCCGTTCAGCCTGTGTCACTCTGTGATGGTGCCCGTGGTAAACTAGTGTAGTTTTTTATTTAATTCATTTTCAAAAGTTATTTTTTATGTGTGTGTGTGTGTGTGTGTGTGTGTGTGTGTGTGTGTGTTTGTCTGTATGTGAACCGGGTGTGTAAGGATAACTGGGGAGACCAGAAGATGGCACCAGAACCCCCGGAATACAGTTATAGATAGTTGTGAGCAACTTAGTATGGCTTCTGGGAACCTAACCCAAGTCATCTCCAAAAGAAGCAAGTGCTTTAACCACTGAGCCATCTTTCCAGTAAGGACCCACCACCTGCTCAGCCAATCCCTGTTTGTATTTTCCTTACACCGACTTTCTTCTTTGGCAATCTTCCCTCAGCTCTCCAAACACCTTCATTTTCCTACATTTTAAAAAGCCTAGTGCCTGTTTGGGAACAGTCCAGAAAAATACAAGGTGGCTGTGCCCACCAAATCACCAAGCATCGCTCACTCACTCCTTCCTCACTCCACCCAGGTGACACAGAAGTAGGCATGCTCCACATGGACCTCCCTCTTCAGGAACGTGGGGTGGAGGAATCAAGCATTACAGGCACCTTCTGTGCAGTAGATGCAGATGAGGAGTGACTCAGCCAAGGTCATACAGCTGATAAGCCAGGGGCCTCTCTCCACTGAGTCAGGATTGGCATGGCTTCAGCGATTCTGAATGGTGGCTGTTATGCTCAAGGCTTAAAATTACCACATGGAAACAAACAACACAGACTAGCAGTTAATACTACTAACCAGGGCTCCACCCAGATGTGCCGAGGGCTAGCCAGTACTCTGCCGATCTAGACTCACAATCCCAGCCAACACCCCTAACATTAGGACCTACCATCCTTCTTGGAAATCTTGGTAGATAGTTATGTAAATAAGGATAGTTCCACCTGGGGACAAGCCAGATCTACCTCGAGAAGCAGTGTGCTCCCTGGTCACTAGACAGAACTTTATCCCATTAAGCAAATGAGAAAGCCATCTCCTTTGTAACTTCTCAAAGTGCATTCCCAGGGAATCTCTCTAGGTTGAACAGTGTCCCCTGACCACCCTCTTTCCCAAGCAATAGCAGACTCAGAAAACAGCTCCTTTTTGCTGTGAACATATGCATGTTATATATTAGTTCTTTTTAGATTCATGATGATGATGATGATGATGATGGTGATGATGATGATGATGAAGATGATGACAATTTACACACTGTGGCTTTTTCAAGTCAAGCAGTCAGGAAGTTGTGGATGTAGGATTTGAACACCAGTTTATTAAAAATCTAAGACTTAGATTGTTTTTTAATTACTGAGAAAATGATAGCTCTTAAACTTCACACACAAAATAATGATCTGACATTTGAGATTGTATATTCCTGTTTTTTAGTTTGGCTATCCCACTTCAACTGTCATCTCTGTGAACACTGGCTGTGGGCCTGCAGAATTGAACACCCACCCCTGTTAAGTTCTCTCTAAGAGTTCACACTTGGCGGCACCGACACTTCTGCTCCATCATTCTTGCCTGGACTTTTAGGATGGCCCCCTAACTGGTCTCCTGAGTCTGTTCTTGTCTCCACAAACACTCCAGAATAGCCAGTAGCTGCTCCCTGAAGGCCCACAGCCCACAAGCAGCCAGGATAAGTTAACCATAAGCCTTCAAAGCCATAGAATCAATCGTCACCATATGGGTAGCCTGCTGTGACTGGTGGGTCACATTCCCCGAGTACAGCTGTAGTCTTCAGCTGGACCTTCAGGGTTCCACTCAAGCCATTAGCTGAGTGGGGCAGCCAAATGATTGAGGGAATCAAGTGGGGCTGACAAACCAGGACAGAAGATAGGTTCCGTCTGTGTTGGAACACTCCAGGTCAATGCCCAGCTATTCCTGACGTATGGGAGCTTCCATAAGTCCCTTCATTCTCCCCGGAGTCCATCCCTACCAACCCCCCCCAAGGAGCACTGCACCCCAAGGCATCATCTCTGCTTATGGTTCTCCTCCCAGTATCACTTCACTGAGACCTTTACTCAAAGATCACCTTTTTGGCCCCCAAGCACCACACTCAAAACCACAGCCTTCACCACGCCCCCCACAACGCTTTCCCTCCTTCCCTATGAATTTTCCACACTGTCACTCAAAAATGCTAGCGCTTCTTTGCTGCTTTGCTCATAAGTGAAGGTTAGCTCCCAAGGGCAAGGCTGAACTTTGAGAGATTTCTCTAGAATTATGTGCAAATCTGCCTGGGTGATTTTTTTTTCTCCCCCTGCAAGAGTCCACAGCAAGCTTCAGATCCTGCAGTTTGCACCCCAGGGGAAGCGGTTTGATCCACTCAGCCTTCACAATATCCTACTTGTCTTAACTGTGGGACGGGGTGCTCCTAGGAAGCCCTTGGCTGCGCCTTTGCATTTTTAGGAAGAACCTCTTGGAAAGAGAAGAAAGAGAAAGATGGGTACCGCCTACACTGAAGGTTTCCCAAGCATCAGGGTCTAGGCCTAGCTCTGTGTTATCAGACTAGTTCTGTACTTGTTCTCATCACCCCGGGCCAGAGACAGACAGAGACATCACCCTCTGACTGGGGACACATACATGATCTGCATCAGCCAGCCCTGCGCTGTTCTGCCTGCCAACCTGCCTGCTGCTCCTGAGGAAGCCTGCAACAAGGGTTCCTTCAACCCTTCTCCCTCCCTGCCTCCCTCGGTCTCTGCTTCCTGGTCTGCTGCCCAAGGCTCCCTGCACTAAAATCCCTGTTGCACAATGAGCTTCTCTTTCTGGATTTGTGAATTACAAACTCTTTTTTTGTGTGTATGTGTGTTCATGTGTGTACACATGTGTGTGAACACCAGAGGTTGCTTTCAGATGTCTTCCCCAATCGCTTGTTATTAATTTTCAGACAGTCTCTCATTGAACCTGGAGAACACCAACTGGCAAGGCTGGCTGACCAGTGAGTCCTGGAGGTCCTGGAGGTCCTCCCATCTGTTTCCCCAACAATGGAGCATAGGCATGAAACACCATATATGACTTTTTACATGAGTACCAGGTAAACTCAAGTTCTCAAGCTTACAGAACAAGCATGTTACCAAGCCATCTCCCCAAACTACTCTCTGAGGTGGGAAGGCGGCATGCTTCTGACTCCAGAGCAAGCCCAGAGCTGCCCTTCCCTTGGACATCCCTCACATACTCTGGGATGCCCAGTGGAAACCACTTCTGGCCTTGTCACAGCACCCCAAACCTTGTTCCTCCATTCAAAACCACTTTCTGGAGACTGTCTGCCCTACTTCATTTCTGAACTGTGACTTCCCTTTGGAAACAACTCATTTGATCTCCCTCCCTCCCTCCCTCCCTCCCTCCCTCAGTCCCTCCCTCCCTCTCTCCCTCTCTCTCTCTCTCCCCCTCTCTCTCTCTGTGTGTGTGTGTGTGTGTGTGTGTGTGTGTGTGTAAGTAGGTGCAGGTGTGCACATGTTCACATGTGCATGTGCGCATATATAGATGCACATGTCCGGATGTATACATGCAATGGAAACTAGGAGTTGACATAGAGCGTCTTTTGTTTTTTATTTGTTTGTTGTTTTTTTTGGGGGGCAGGGTTTCTCTGTGTAGCCTTGGCTGTCCTGGATTCACTTTGTAGACCAGGCTGGCCTTGAACCCACAGAGATCCACCTGCCTCTGCCTCCTGAATGCTAGGATTAAAGACATGCACCATTACACCCAGCAAGCATCTTTTTAACACAGGATCGTTCATTGACCAGAGGGCTCCTTATTCAGGCAGACTGGCTTTCCAGTGAGCTGTAGGTATCTGCTTATTTCTACCTCCCCAGTGCTGAGATTACAGGCATGTACTGCCCTGTGTGGCTCTTTTTTTTTTTTTTTTTTTTAAATATAGGTGCTGAAAACCAAACTTGACTTGCTGGGCCGTCCCCCCAACTCTTGGCTTTTACTTCTGAGGCAAGAAAAGCTGCCTGATACACTCCTATAGGCTCTGAGCCAGCCGAGAAGTTGTCCAACATGAGTCTTGAGCAAATAAATGCCTCGTGCACACTGTTTCATAAGCAATGCCAGAAATACAAGCTCTGATAACAAAGCCTCCGATTCCTCGGCCAAGTGGTGCCATAGATGGACACCTGGAATTCTCCAAGGCAATGGGCACGGTTGTCTTAATTGCTCACTTAAATCTACCTTCCCCACTATTTCAGTTTTCCGGTGGCTGCTGGAACAAAGGACCACGTGTATACTGGCAGAAAACAACCACATTCATCACTGCGCCTTTCTGGAGGTCAGGGTCTGATTTCTGAAGCGTTGGCAGGACTGAGTGCCAGCTGGAGGCTCCAGGGAGAATCTGCTTCCTTGACTCTCGACTTCGGGAACTGCCCACATCCCTTGGCTGCTGGCCCCTTTGTCTTCAAGTTCAGCAGTGTGGCATCTTTATGACTTTCTCTCAGCCTTTGCTGTTGCGTCCCCCTCTGTCCCTCTGACCTGCTTCCTTCCCATCCAGTACAACCAGGTGATCATTCATCTTCTTGGTTCAAAACTCTTTGCAGCATCAGTGGAGCCCATTTTGCATAGAATTGGACAGCTACCAGTTCAAGATTAGGAAGCAGGCAGCTTGGCAAACCATATTCAGGCAACATTTACCATCACTCACTAATAGCCAGACAGTTATCCCCAGATGGGGTGGTTTTGTCCCACATCAGGTGTCAGGTAATGTCTATGGGACATTTTTGGTTCTTTATAACTCGGGGTACAGATATTGCTGGTACCTGGTAGGTGGAGACTGGTGTATGGCGGGGGGGGGGGGCGGGCAGGAGTGTTGTCAAGCATCCTGAGCAGGGCATCCCCAGTGATGGAGAATCATCTATACCTAGATTTAATGACACTCGGGTTGAGATCTGATGATTGGGCTTTCCCATATCCTTCCATGTTCTACAAAAGTCATGGCACCTGGCACCAGAGATGGGGGGGCTACCCTGAATGAGTAGTGGGTGCAGGGTGTGGATGCAGGGACCCTGAGGCAGGACAAATTTTCCCTTGGCTCTGATCAAGAGTGGTATGTTCCTCTGATGGTAATTTTGTTTGATTGTTTTTGAGACAGAGTCTCTCTATACATAGTCCTGGCTGTCTTAGAACTCACTGTGTAGATAAGGCTGACCTTGAATTCATAGAGATCCACTTGCCTCTGCCTCCTGAGTGTTGGGATTAAAGCCATACACCACTATTCCCAGTGCAGCACTCTTCTTCCTTCTCTCCTTCCTTCTTTCCTCTTCCCTTTTTCCAGGTAGTAATCTTAACTATCAACTTCATGAGACTTTCAATCACTGTGAAAGCAGGTCAGTGCACATATCTATGAGGGAGTTTCTACATGTGGTTAGCTGAGACAGAAGGGCCCATGCTAAGTGTGAGCAGCACCATTTGATGGGCTTGGGGTCCCAGGCTGAATACAAAGTGGGAAATGAGTTGACCATCAGTGTCCATCTCTCTCCACCTCCTGACAGCAGACACAATGCCTCGCACTTCTGCCACCATACCTTCCTCATAGTGATGGACTGAGTCCTCAAACTGTGAGCCAGAATGGACCCTTCCTTCCTTCCTTCCTCAAGCTGCCTTTATCAGGTGTTTTGTCACAGCAATCAGGCAAACAACTAATAACGTTGCCAGGAAAGAGCCATTGGCCTGTGTTAACCACAGACACCCACCCCCACCCCCGCTGTGTTTCTCCTATGGCTTCCATAGAACTGGAGTCACAAGGAGGTGGGAAACACCCATAGAACTCTTTGGGGCACTGGGGCTCACCCAGTTGCCTGGAGGGCCACTCTGGGAACACAATTCACCTGAGGGAGGGAGCACTCCACCCCAAGGGGCTTGAAGGTCAGACAACAGCATTTAAAGCACAAGCAGAGGAGCCAGATGTCAGGAATATTGAAATGCCGACTCCACAGCCAGCTGGATAAAGGCAAGCCCCAGCCTCAGAGACTCTAAAACAAATGTCAGCCACTCAGCTGCATGGCGTATGGCTTGTGGACGCTAGGATCTGACTGATTGGAATGCATGAAGCAGCCCCCTGCAATCACCTGCTTTCCCTGGGGAGTCTAGCAAACCCCTCCTCACTAAGCAAGGAACTAGGCCACGCCCAATCCCTTGTGGCTCCCAAACATGGTGGCATTTGAATGGCGTCTGATAGATGTCATGGAAGGAACACGGGCTCTGCCCTGAGGCATCTACCTTGGGATAGCCTTATAGTCTTGAGCAATGAAGCTACTAAAACTCCATTTATCATTTGTAAGCCAGGGGTAAAAATATAGACTTTGAATATGCAGCGAATAATGAATCTTTGCTTTTATATAGCTGTGTGTACATATATACATATATACATACTATTTCTATATACACACATATACAGCATGCATAAATATACAAGCCAAATATATATAGAATGCTTATAAAGGGTATAAGCATACGTTGCCTTTATATAGATGTATATTCCACATGTCCTTGAAATTATATTCATATACCTACTTATTTTTGCCTGTATCCACTAGGACACAAGCCCTCAGAGAACAGAGACTTCTCTGCTTTGCCCACCATGGCACCCTGGGTCCAGGACTGGGAAGTCCTTATCCCCTTGGCACCCTCTGTGAGTAGATGACTGCAGAAAACATTATTCCTCATAGAGAAAGGCAGGAATGCAGCTCAGAGAGAGGCTGAACACTGGGAACTGTCACTGCCCTAGGACCTAAGTCTTGGAGACCAGGGGCCTTGGAAGAATCTGGCACACCTTTGGTAGCATAGCATTGATGTCAGCCATTGCACTGGGTGCTTCTTTGGTATCAGGAGAGGAAGTGTAACCTACTTGTCTCCAAACTCCTGAGGGTAGGAGGGGTTAGCTGCAGTGTGCAAAGGAGAGGGAGTGGAGGAAGGACACCCCCCCCCCCCGCTCCCGCCCCCTGCCGAGGGCCACAGCTCGATGAGGACAGGTGCTAAGCAAGGTCAGAGCTCAGTGCTCACAAGGAACAGAACCTTTCTTCTAGGTGACAGTCTCCAGACCACCGAGGGACAGGTAGGGACCCTCTCAGAGTGTTTGGCAGCAGGAAGCCCTCGCCCCAGGACACTGCGATGCTTCCTTGGAGTCTTCAGAGGCCTGTTCCACTGCAGTCTCTCTGGTGCTGTGTCTCAGGGCTCAGGGGTGCTGCGTCTGGCCTCACAGTTGAGGGGCACCACTGCCCCATCTCGAAGAGTTTCCCTACCTCCCTCTGCTTAGCAACAGAGATGGCTTGAGTGCAGAGATGCTTTGGGAGTCCCTGCTGCCCTCACTCCCATGGCTCATGCCCAAAGGAGAGTTGAGAGTCTGCCTGGCACCCCTCCTAGTGGCCAGTCCAGCGGATGTCACCAGCAGTGTTCCTTACCTTCTCTCTGTGGACTTTTACTGTGGAGCTGAGCTGGGCAAGCACAGCTTCCCACCTGTCGCATGAGAACCCTGTGGTGCTAGGCTGAGGTGACCACCTCCCCATTTTTTTTTTTTGCCTTTGCTGTTAAGGACCCAACTTCATTTCAGATTCTGGAAGCTCTGGCCCTGGATCCCCCTAAATTCCACATCACATCTTTCCATGTTTGCTGAACTTCTCTCCCTTGTATTTCTTAGCTCCAAGGTGACCTGGTGGCCTTGTGAATCTTTGTCCCTGCAACCCCGCTAAAAGCTGCAAGATGCTCTGCTACCTTTACCACCCTTCTTCTTCTTGGCTTCATTGCTCCCGTCACTCTCTAAAGGAGAACACTAAATATTTGCTTATCGCTAGTTTACATGGCACCTGGGCTTCATAGGAAATATTTTGATTCTTAATGTGTCTGTCCCCAGCTCTCACACCATGCCAGGCATACAGTAGGTGATTAATAACTACTCCCAAGGAGAAGGAATGAAGGTCCAGGTGCACTTGATGCTCAGGCTTCTGAATTTACTGCCCTCTGCACCTTCTCCCAGAAGCCACTTTGACTCCTGAGCTGCATCAGGAAGCCTAGGACACTGAGACGTCATCCCAGCGACCATTTTATCTGCACTGACTTTCACAAGATCGGTTTGGCTTGCTTTTCTTGTGAGTTTTCTTTACATCTCTGCCCTCTCCTCAGTTGTCAAGGGTAACCAGGCTGAAAGGGCTACACCGAGGCAGAGGATACAGGAGACCTCCATTCCAGTTTGCTAGAGACTTCATTGTGAGTTTAAACAAAAAGGTATTTGGAGCTAGAAGGGTGGAGGGCTGGAGTTTCAGGACCAGCGGGTCTTGTGTGTAGACACCGAGCAGAATCCTCATGGAATGGCTTCAAAAGGAGAATGGGAAAGGAGTGGGAAAGAGACCATCCTGAGGACACAGCAGTGGCCTTGTTGGCTAGAGGCATGCCTTTGCTGTGCCAGTCTAGTGATGTGTAAAGAGGTGGCCAGAGGAGACAACAGAACCTTATGTCTTTCTCTCTTCAGCAGAGACTAAGACAAGACGCAATGGGCAGTTGGGGAGTTGAGATTGTGTGCCTCTCGTCTGTGGCCCCACCGTGTTTTTTGGGAACAGTAGACCACTGCTGAGGACTTGGAAAGGAAAGCTTCCTTCCACTGGAGGCCTGTCAGGCAGCGCTGTCTCAGAAGCAACCATGACTCAGCACGGGAGTAATGGCTCAATTGTTGGCTGCAACGAGATGGTCACTTCAATAGCAATTTTTACTTATTGCTTCCAAGGAGCCAAAGCAGGAAGTGCATAGATCCGGTCTATAGTATAGACCTCTGACCTTCAGCTCCCATGGCCAGGTCATTGTCACTTTCCAGCTTTGCTCTGTTAGCCAAGGGGGATGAGCAAATGGTTTGAATGTGCCTTTGGAAAAGCCATATTGGAAACTTACCCTTCAAATGTATGTATTCATAGGGTTGGGAAGTGGAGTCTTTAGGGAGCCATTGGAGTTAGATGGGGGTCATGAAGCTAGAGCCCGCATGACAGCATGGGAGACCCAAGTGTTCTAATCCCTTCACCTAGATGATGTCATGAGGAGATTCACTGTGTATTAGCATCATGTTCATGGACACCAAGCCTCCAGAAATAAATTTCTATTGTAAATTTCCAGCCTCAGGTGTTTTGTTATAGAAGTACATATATATTTTTTTGGTCCTGGACTTAAAGAGAGTTTGAGCTAGTTGTCTATATAAACCAGACTAGAGTCTGGAGAGCATTTCTTATATGAAATGACTCTGGGAGGAAAGAAATGAAGTGTTTCATAGATGCAGCAGCCAAGAGCCAAGCCTCAGCCTTTCTCTGCCTGTAGACCAGCACAAGGGAGCTCCAGCCTCTGCTGAGAAGTTTGGTCATGGAGATAGAGAAGGAGAAACTGAGGTTTCTTGTGTGGCACTCTTTGTCCCCACCAGGGGAAGAAAGGCTCACTCCCTGGGCTGATAGCTGAAGAGAAAGGCTGGGCATTTTAGCTCAACAGGACAGTGAGAAGGGAGTGAGTACTCACCTTTCTGAGTGGTTAGGATGCTATCAGGGCTCTCGCTATATGTTCAGCCAAGGCAAAGCTAAGGTTCAAGCCCCTGCCATTTGTACACATATGTGGTGTGTGCACACAGACCAGAGGAGGACACAGGGTGTCCTGCTCCATGACTCTCTGCTTTGTTCACTTGAGATGTGGTCTTTCATTGAACCTGGAACTAGGCTGGAGGTCAGCAAGCTGAGTGACCCTTTTGTCTCTACCCCCATCACCGCCATCCTCTATGGCACCGATGTCACAGGCACACATGGCTACATCTTGTTTTTACATGGGTGCCAGAGATGGAGTTCAGGTCCTCATGCCTGTACAGCAAGCTCTCTCACCCATCTGAGCCATTTCCCCAGGGTTCTGATGTGAGCGGGGCCTACAACTGAAAATTGGAAGAAGAAACCAGCAGGGAGCTTGACCGTCCAGACAGAAAGACACTGAATTGCATTTAAGACTAAATGCTTGCTTAAAAGAAAATTGATGTTTCATTGTGTTATTTTATATTTTCTTACATTCTTTTTCTTGTCTCATCCTGTTATACACTGGTCTGGAGTTATTTGTGTTTAGTAGTGTGTGTGTGTCTCTCTGTGTGTGTCTGTGTGTGTGTGTGTGTGTGTGTGTATGTGTACTTATGTAGAACAAAAGGTAGTTTGTGGACTCCCTTTAGGTGGGTCTCTGTGATTGAACTCGGGTCACCAGGCTTGCACATCAAGCACTTTACCTGCTGATCTTCCTGGCACTCTCTGTGGGATGAGGAGGTGAGGGTGGTAACACGTGGGCAAGGCTTGGTGTTTGGAGGTGCCCTACATGCCACAGCAGTTGTCTTGGGGCAGCAAGAAGCATAAAAGTCCTTTGTTTGCCTGCTGTTTGCTGTGTGACCTCGGGCAACTTCTTTTCTGTGCTTTGCCTTCCCATGTGTAAAGCGGAGGGAGTGGACTCAATGGCTTCCGTGGTCGGCATCTCCCACCGCTATGCAGAGTCCCGGTGCGCCTGCCGAGTATTATAGCATGTCACTGAAGATATCAAAGTCTAGCTGGGCATGCTGTCACATGCCTCTTATCCCAGAACTGGAGCAGAGTAGAAACTGGAGGATCTCAGCGATCTCAAGGTCAGACTAATCCACCTAGAGAGTTCCAGGTCAGCTAGTGCTACTTAGAGAGACCCTGCCTAAACAAAATAAATAAATAAATAAAATAAAATAAACAAAAGCAAAGTTGGCCTGGCTCATCTTGGGAGATGCCTTTCCCAGGAAGAAGCATGCCTCTGAGGTGTTCCCTGAGTAGGACTGGTCCATGTCATGCCATCTAGACCCATTCTCAGGTCATAGGTCATTCTACATTCATGCTCCAGCCCCATTCCAAGCCCACAGCCCGTCCAGGGACTTCCACGCTTGCCCACTAGCTGACTGAGAGGGTGGAAAGGCACACACAGCTCAGACCCAAGGGATTGCATATATGGGACATGGGCACCAGCCGTCTTCTCACGAATTGGTGGGACTCCTAGGAAGGTTCTGTCTTCCCCATCTCTACGTGGAAATGTTCAGCTATGTAACCGCTGAAGTCACGGTTTCTGGCACATCATGTCTGTGAACTGCTGTGGGGCCCACTAGGCTCTTCCCCTGGACACTGCCTTCCACTCCACTCCCCTTACTGCACTGTCAACTTCTAGCTATGTGGAGTGTCTGCACGTTCAGGTCACAGCACCACCAAGGTCTCCCACAGAGAAAGCTTCAGGGCCTTTGGACGTGTTAGTTTCAAAGCACAGAAGGCCATGTCTGTGCCTCTCTCCTTGTTGACACTCAGCCCAAATGAGAGGCCTCTGTAAAGGCTTTCTCTGACCTCTGTCTCTAGGCCACTCCCTCCAACCCCATAGTTAGTTCCTGCCTCAGCAATATATTCCCATGTGTCAGCATGCTTCCAGAATCCCGCCAGTCTATGATGCTAGACCATGTGCTCTGGAGGCATATGTGCAGCTCAACAATCTCTCACAACGCCCCAGTGCAACTCTTACTTCTACCTTAGAGGCAAAGAAACATGGCTGGGAAACGACTCATGCCACATCCTAAGTCTACACCGCTAAACTCAAGTTGCATTCGGCTCTCTGCCTTTCCCAGCACCAGAGGCTTCTTTCCAACCCCGCCCCCTAACCCAGAATGCCTGCCAAGATGGCAGGAAACCTCCCCCCACCCCACCCCGCACCAGAAAGGAGATCATAACAGCCTTAGCATCTTTCTAAACACCCTCAGCGTCAATGGCACAGAGAGGGGAGGAGCTGTCCCACAGCCAGCCAGAGACAGTGCCAGTAGGTCAAGGAGCTCATGTATAAAGCTTAGAGCCCTTCAGCAAGTGGATCTACAGAAAAAAACATCCAAATGACGAGACCCAGCATATGGACTGTGGGGTCTGGAGGTGTCATGGGAGCCCAGAAGACCAGAGGCCCACTGGCCAGAAAGAACAAAGGCAAGTAGGGTAGACTCTCCCCAAGCTGTCCTGCTACCCCAGATCACGGATACTCCTGCAAACCTCGGTAGTTAGGACCTCCTTGGGTCTGGTTCCTTCAGCAGTATCTCTGCTTGAATACACCTAGCAACAAGACACTCATCACCTCTAGAGACAATCTTTCCATGGATGGACAGAATCTTTCCCATTTCTTACCCATTAAAGATATAACAGTCCCCAGGAGCATATCTCACCCTCAATGGTATTTTTTTCTTCCCTACCCCTTCGAATGTTAGGGTTCACACGTCCCAATCCCCCTCCCAACTCCATGCCAAATATCCCATTTCTCCCTCCACATGCCACCGCAGGTCCCTTCTTAACCTACAGTCTGCTCTGGTGCATCCCTGACTCCATGATAGGGACTCTGCAGCACTGTAGGCGAGGCTAGCCATCAGCTCTGAAGCAAGACCAATTCAGCCTAACCGTGATGGCCAAGAGCCTTCCTACCATAGAACCTGCATGTATGGGCCACGCTCTGTGGCTTCCGAGGTCCCGTGGAGCTCACCTGAGGCCACAGTGGGGAGTACAGGGTCCCTGTGTATTTGCTCATCAGAGCACCAACCATGTCAGCCTGCTTTTACAAATGAGCTGAGGCATCTACATGCGTCAGAAGCAAAAGCCCGACACTTAAAATGTCCACAACCAGAAGTAAGACCTGACATAATTCAGTTTTGCTGGCATATGCTATCTTTAGGAACGATTATCCCCTATTCCGCAGACGTGGGAACACCAGGGCCCAGAGCAATGTAAAGCCAACGGGGTGGGGTTGGGGGGGGGTGGCTCACACCTGATTGAGTGGGCCAGGCCCCTGAACTGCTAGGGGCAGACTGGTTCCCTGCTGCCCAGCGGCACAGGGAAACCCTGATCTTCTGAACTAAGTGCCTAGGGAGCAGGGAGGAAACACTTGTGCCTCTGGCATCTGCCAAGTGGGCTGGGTCTGGACGTCTGAACTCGGAGCCAGGACCCTAGGCCATATAGGCAAGTGAGACTGGTTGCGGGGCGGGGGAGGGGGGGCAGGAGCTGGGGATTGGGAGGGTGTGATGGTGGCGGTGCTGGGGGCGGGGGCTGAGACTGGTTGCAGCGGTGGGGGTTGGGGGTGGTGGGGGGGTGTGACGGTGCTGGTGCCAGGGGAGTGGCAGGCGTAGGCACTCACAGGGCAGCGTCTCTGCGCTGTTCTTCTGGATCATTATGCAGAGCTGTAGCACCAGTTGGGGGGCGCTCTCCAGAAAGGTCTCCAGGAGGCGCAGCATGTTGACATCTGCATATTCATACATCATAGCCCAGTAGAAGCGTCGCTGGTGTTCCTTCTGCCGCTGACTCTGAATCCCCAGGTACATGGTGCGGATATACCTGTGGGGAGACAGGGGACAGAACACACGTGTGGGTGGGGATGGGGGCTGCAGAAGGACCACAATCAGCTCCCTAGAGCCCAAGCTTTCTACGTTGGCATCCCCCCAACCTTAGCCCCAGGTCATTGGCCACTAAGGCCTGGGTGTATCCCACACCACAGAGACCTAGGGACTACAGAGGAGCCTCTGTGCCTGGGCAGTCGCAAATCCACTAACCCCTCCCTCAGGAGGACATAAAGACACCGTGGGATGGGGGCTCGAGGGATCACTCAGGGGATAAAAGCACTGTCTGCTCTTCAGAGGTCCTGAGTTCAATTCCCAGCAACCACATGGTGGCTCACAACCATCTATAGTGGAATCTGATATCCTCTTCTGGCATACAGGTATATATACAGATGGAGCACTCAAACATAAAATAAATAAAATCTTAAAAAAAAAAAAAAAAAGACACCCATGGGGAGCTGCGAGAGCCCAAGGAAGCAGATGTAGTTGGTCAGCACTGGAACTGTGTGGTGTTGAAATAATGCCTCCAGGTCAGTGTGCCCGGCCCTCCTGTTCACTGAGCGTGCCTCACAGGGTGGGTAGTGAGCACACGTGTGTAACGGGCACTCTTCCTGTGTGAGCCTCACTGTCATGCAGAACGTTCTGGAGCTGTGTCTCCAAGGATTTTATGGATCTGCTAATCCCAGCCCCCAGCCTTGGAGGCAAGTAATAGTCAGGTTTTGCGTGGGGTCCAGAGTGTGGGAAGAGCCCGGGATATTGGTAGACTTGTCTGAGTAGGGTCCTGCCCAAACACAAGGGTCAGAAGCACAGCTCTGTAGGCCAGGATCATGAATGGAACCGTACACAGCGACACATGCTCCTGAGCTGGAGCCATAAAGATAGGGCCCAGGGATGCTATCCCTCTTAAGGCTCAGTGGCCTTCAGGCACTGTCCACTTGAGCCTGCTGGATAGTCCTCTCTGGTCCCTCCACTGCATCAACATCGACACCTCCTCACTGGCACATGCTGCCCACTCCTGCTCCATAAGAGCCCCTCTTCACATGGCAGCAAGAGTGCTCTTGGAAGATTCTAAAGTGCCGGCAGCTTCTCCCCTCTGCTGGTTTCCCAGTGCTCAGAAAAATATCCAGCCCTCCTCAGGGCTTAGGGCCTCACCTCATCTCCAACAACTCAACAGCTCTCCCATTCTCTCAGACCCTGCTTTCTCATCTGTCTTTCTTGCTTCCCCCTGGAGCACAGGGACCTGCTGACGGCACCCTGACACACCCCACTGCCTAGTTAAGCACCTATGGAAGAAGCAAGTGCATGCTGGGAATGCCTCTTCTCTGGGACTGTGAGGGCTCTGGGCAGGCCCACACTCTCACAACATCTTAATGGTAGGCCCTAAGCATGCTGGGAACAAAGGTTAACAATGGAGGTGATGAATGAGAAAAACTCTGTCCTCATGGCAGTGTGGGGGCATCACACAAAGACTGAACAGCCTGGAAAACACATGTTTGTAACACAGTTTAAAACTGTAAAGTGCTGCTACCTCGAGTTGCAAAATCGTGGGCTGCACTCTAGAACCGTAGTTGTGTGTTGAACCCAAAGGATGAGAGCTCAGTGGCCTGCAAGACATGGCCCACTGGGCCAAGGCTGTGAACTCCAACAACCATGTAGCCACAGTGAGCCCCAGCTGGACCACCAGAAAATAATAATAATAGATCTGCAGGCTTCCCCATAAAGACTCAAGTGACATGAATGGATCCCCCACTAGGGGAGTAGGGACTAACACCAGCTTCTCCCTAGATGCATGTCTTCAGAGAACATACTCAGATTTGTACATCAGGATCAGTGTTGGAACCATACACACAGTAGCTTGGAAGAGTTAGGGCCACACTGCAGAGGACTCCATCAGGGAGAGACTGGGAGGAGGCCCAGATGTCCCAGGTGTGTCAGCTGCCTTGTGAACAAACCTTCGTATTGCCATTTCAAAAGTGGGGGAAATTGAGGCTGAGGTGAAGCAGAGCACAAAATTCTGGTTCTATCATGGTTTTGCACTTTCTGTTGATTGCCACATTGTAGGTACTTCGGCAGATTTAGACCATGAAAGAACTGTGGACGGGGTTGGAGAAAGGAAGGGCACTGGGTCCAGTAAGGAAAGGAGGGAGGAGAGGAGAGAGAAAAGCAGGCAAGATGTATGGAGAGTGAGTGGGGGAAAGGGAAGACAAAGAGGGAGAAAAGAGAAAGAGAAGAGAGGGAGAGAGGAACTGAAGAAAAATGAAAGTGAGGGAATGAAGGATCAAAGTTTGGGAAGATAGCATTGGGCGGGACAAGGGATAGTGACAGTCAAAGTGTGTAAGGACCCTGGGAGGAGCCACTGTCTCCCCAATGGCGGGAGGGGATGGGGAAGCAAACCCTGGAGTGAGGCTTCGGACAGAACGGCTGCATGTCTGGCAGAGCCGTGCTACTGTGTATCTCACCAATCGGTCGCATTCCCTGACCCAAACTCGGCTCTCCTCACAGGCGCCGACCCACACCAGAGACAGACCACACCCCACCTCGCTCAGACCACAGCTCTGCCTCTCAGAAGTGACCCATCTGTGGTAGCAATGAGTGGCAGAACTAAGGCTAGCCATCACGGTCCCAGGGCAACGCCAGACCTCCCCCTGGCTCCTCTCCTGTATCAAGGTGCAGAAAGAACTCCTGGAGCAAAGCCAGAACCTGTCCCCTAGGCCAGGCACCTGGGTTTGCATGCCACACCTCCTGGTCACCGGCACCCCATAGCCTCTGCCCTGGAGCAAGAGCTTGGGACTTTCAGATACTCAGATGATGGGGTAAATGTTCTCCATCTTTCCTTCCTTTTCCAGGCTCTGTTTTTGAAACAGGGCTTCATGTATCCCAGACTAGTTTTGAACTTCCTACACTGATATGAATAACCTTGAACTTCTGACCCTCCTCCCTCCATGTCCTGAGTACTGTGGACCGCCACACCCAGCTGGCTACTCTCTCTTCCATCTTTTAGTCTCAGTGGCTTGTTGGCAACAGAAAGATGGTTTCTGGCTTGAAATAGGCTAGATCTGGATACACTAGATCCAGCCCACTTTATAGGTCCAAGGTCAGAGTCTAAACTGATTCCTATGTCGTCATCATTCTGGGAACGTGGGGGTGCAGGTGGTGGACATCCTTAAATCTACATCCGGGCGTTGTGACTCCCTGCCTTGGAAAGCGCCCCCTTCAGTATGATGCCAAGAGCTTCCTCTAGTGTGCAAGGACCCTAGCAGCTCTGGGAGCCATGAATCCCACCATCTATCAGGGCAGGTCAGGTGCCGCATCCTTCCCTGAGCTGCACAAGACTCTGCCTCCCTCACAGTTCCAGGAGATGTAGCGGATGAGCTGAGGTGACAGGGTGCCATACCTCTTCCCTGGAGCCCTTGAGCAGGTACAGGCCTTGGGATTGCCCTGCAGTTTTCGTCTGTGTAGGCGGCTTCCTCTTGTGGCCACACGGTGGCGCCAGACCCTAAGCGTCGCAAAAAGGAGGCGCCACACCGGTGATCTCATACCTTAGGGCCTGCGCCCTCCTATGCGACAGTGCCAGATGCAGGAGCCACCTGCGAGCCGCGGTGCATGTTGGTCAATATATAGCGGGGAGGGGGGGCCCAACTGAAGGCACGGTGGGTGCCAAGGTCTCCTCTTTGCCTGCAGGTTCTAGAAAGCTGCCTTGTCCCAGGAAGGCAGCCAGGAAAGAAGACATCCACCTCGTTGCTCCTGCATTTACTACCGTCTTATCTCCTGTCACCTCCTGTCATACTATCTCTCTCTCTCCTGTAGGAGCACCAGATCTTGCAATAATGAGTATAAAAGCCAGAAGGTTGCGGCTGCCTGCACACTGAAGGGCTGTGTGACCCCTAAGCAGGTCCCTTCCCTAGGCTGCATCCTCGTCCAACCTCCATCCTTGTCTTCTCCTACCCCAGGTTTACCCACCAGAGAAGGGCGGTCTGAGGCACTGTGAACTCCTGCCAGTACTTTAAACCAGCCCTTTTCAAGTGTGTGGCCTCACGATATGCAAAGGCTTTATGCATGGTAAGCTGCGTTTGAGTGCAAGGGCTGGTTCTGAGCAATTGGATTGAGGTAACGAGCCGAGAGCACCAACCCACTTAGTCCTCATGACCTACAAGGGACCTGCAGCATCGCCTCACATCACAGGTTGCCAACTGAAGCTCTGAGGCATAATTGTGCTCCTCAGTTTACCCAGCTGCATAAATAGCAGAGCAGAACCTCACCCCTGGGTAGTCTGGCTTTGGGCCCAGGGCCCTGGATGGAGTCCAGACCTGCACAGCTCTCAGGCAGACCACTGTTCTCTGTTCTGATCATTACAGTCTGCCCACCCTCTGAGGTCTGGTCCAGGGTAGGGCCCCAGAACAAGTTGAAGGAATGAATGCATGTCATCTTGCCCCCACCCCTTAAAGGGCTACGAGGGTCTGGAATTTGGAAGTCCCTATGAAAGCATGGGAAAGCACTGGATACGTGCCTGCTCAGTAGGGTGCCTGCCTCCCTTCTGACTTTAGCTCTCAGCTCTGCTCACCTCCTTTCTGTGCCATGCAAATCCTGACATCATCGCAGGCTCTCTCTTCCTGCCTCCAGGAGAGCTTTCAGGTCTCACGGTATCTTTCTATTTGATATCAGCACTCTGATTTGTGGCCCAGAGGAGTTGAGAGACTTCCCTGGTCACACAGCATGCCACAGCTCAGGAACATCAGAAATCTTACCCAGACTGTGAGGTAGTTAAGGCTCTGCAAGAGGCTGGGGGCTGGAGAGACTTGCCTGTCTTGGACCCATAGTTCCTGACCCTGCTTCGCACACCTTCAGCTTGAAAGCTCTGAGTTGCTCAACAGTTCTTCCCAAAGCCCCCAACAGGCTGAGTCTGTGTTTTGTGGTATAAACCATAGACAACCCCTCATTTAAAAATATAGTAAGTTCTACAGAGTTCTTAAAGTATAAGAAGCACCAAGTCTGCACACGCGTGCACACACACACACATACACACACACACACACACACACTGGGTACAAGGAAAAAATACAGACAATATACCTCATATACAAAGGTACAAAAACCCTCAACAAAATATTAGCAATGGTCATAGCTAGAGTCACCTGAAGGAATGCTCAGATCAGATTGGCCTGTGGGCATGGCTATGGGGGTTGTCTTGGTTGTTAATTAGTATAGGCCACTGTAGATGGAACTATTCCCTAGGCAGGTGGTTCTGGGCTGTGTAAGAATATTAGCTATCCAGGAGCAGCAAGCTGTTGAGGGGCGTGGGTTTTTTTCCCCTCCCATCCCCAAACTCCCAGACAATGACTCATGAGACCCAAAACATCATTTCTGAATACCCAGGCCATACAGCTAGGCTCTTCCCTGACTAGTTCATAACTTTAAAAAAAAACCCCACTTGTTCTAATCTGCTTTCTGTCATGTGGCTGGTTACCTGCACTCAGGTACCATTCCTCTGTCCTCCTTACATCTTGCCAGCAAATCTCCCACACCTGGCTCTATCCCAGAATCGCTTCTGCCTGCCAGATGTTCCACCTTCTATTTCTTGCCTCAGCTATAGCACATAGATTTTTTTTTAATTGACAGGCGTTCCATCCATACAATACACAAGAGATTCCTTCTGCAGCAAGAAGCATTCTTTCATGATTTCTGCTTCAAGTTTCTGCTTAAGTTCCTGACCTGACTTCCCTCAGTAATGGACTGTAACCTGGGAGCTCAGGCCAAATAAACATATCCCTCCCTTAAGTTGCTTTTGACTAGATTGGTTTATCATAGCAATTCAGAAGGGACTAGAACACTAGTCAAACTCTCTGTCTCTCTATCTCTCTGTCTCTCTCTGTCTCTCTCTCTCTCTCTCTCTCTCTCTCTCTCTCTCTCTCTCTCTCTCTCTCTCTCTCTCTCTCTCTCTCTCTCTCTCCATGGTACAAAAGGACAGATGGAGTTTATCTTAACATGGAAGGCTGGTTCAATTTTTCAAATTCAATGAATGCAAACTCATTAGCAAAACCCACACTCAGGAAGAATTCAATAACTATCCATAATAAAAACACTCAACAAGAAAAACCTAGGAGAAAACTTCCAGAATCTTATGAAAATGCAGGACAATAATAAACAATGTGTGTTAGCATCACACATAACGATAAAGGCTGAATGTCTTTGCCTGAAGACCAGAAACAAAGCAATGGTGTCTCCTCTCGCCCTCATTCAATACCGTGCTATAAGGGGCAGCTAGTTCATCATGTCAAGACGAAGAGTTAGGTACAGAAGATGCAAACAGACTACAGAGGAAGTGCACCCATCTCTCTCTGGTAGAGGCTTAGACTGAAGATCTAACAGCTTACACTGTGCATTCATAGGATCTACAGGGAAACATCTCGTAGAACAAGAGGAACAGACACAAATCAATACTGTTTCTGTAGATAACTTATAGACAGATGAAAATTGTAATAAAAATTCCACTTTTATATTCCCCAAATAAGATTATTAGATATAAGTCTAATAAGGCATGTGATATTTGTATGATGAAGGTAAAAAAATTGTTAGAAGCATTCAAAGACATAACACACTCGCGGGTATAATTGAGATGGCAACTGCTCCCCTGCTCCTCCATTTACTGAAAGCTTAATGTAATTATTTTTTTTAAAGATTTATTATTTTTAAGTGTATGGATATGTGCACATGAGGGCAGGGTGACTATGAAGGCCAGAAGAAAGTGCCGGATCCCATTGGGATAGGCAGGTGTGAGCTGTAGTCCTCTGCAAGTGGGCTTATGCCTTGCCATCTCTCCAAATCAGATTTAATGTAATTCTAAGAAAGATCCCAGCAATGTTTTTTTTTCCCCTTCAGGTGAGCATAGACAAGCATTATAAAGTGCATGTGGAAGGCAAAGGGCCTAAAACAGCCTGAAGAACTCGCAATATCTGATTTCTAGGACTTAAAGGTACAGTCACTGAGACAATACCAGGAAAGAGAAACAGGGGCCAGAGTCTAGAAACAAGCCCACATGAAGGAGGTCAGTTGGTTGCCTACAAAGGAACAGCCTTTGTGGGGAATCGGACAGCAAAAGGCCTTCTTCCCACTGATGTGGGGATCATGAGTTGGTCACATGTAGCAACAGGCTTAATATGTAGCACAGGTTGCAAGACAGAACTGGGAAACTTTCAGAAAAAAAGGGGGTGACAGTCTGGTGACCCTGCATTAGCTGAGGAGTTCTACATGACCACAAAAGCCACACTGGTAAACGTCAACACTTCAAACTTGTCCTGCGCATGGCATTAAGAAAATGGAAGATATGCAACACAGACTGGAATGAAACACCCCAACTCCTAGAGCCCCCAAAGAACTTAAGCCCACATTTTCAGGGTGGCTGTTCTAACTGTATAGAAATTAACTGAGATGTACAAAGCTTGGACCTGTACAGGTGTTTAAGTGGTTTTTGTTAAGCTAACTGAGTTAATCTATTTTTTAACCTATTAATTCTGGAAGCAGACTGTTGGCATGTGCTCCCATGAGAAGCTGAGGCAGGAGGATTGCTTAAGTCCAGGAGTTCAAGGTGAACCTGGGCAATACAGAAAAACCATAACCTCAACTTTAAAACAGAGGACCCCTGAGAGTGAGGTCCTTAAAGCCCATGCTTCAGTGATGACAGTATATCACTGTCAGACAGACATGGTCTGCCCCCAAACGCCAACTGGTTAGAGCCTTCCCACGTCTCCCAGGAACGCGGTTCCTTGCCTACAGCCCAGATCAGAGCTCAAGAACTCAGAGCTCCATGTCCAGGGACATCAAAGGGCCCATCAGGCAGGAAGATATTAGGAAGGGCTGCACAAGTGGGGTTTACCACCTCTAGCCCCTTCTGCTCCATTCACTCTTGAACAAAAATTTGGGGCCTAACCCTGGACACTGGCCTGGGATATGACTCCACAAGTGTTAGAGCAAAATCACTGTGGGGTACTGACACAGCTCTAGGCCCCCCTTACCTGGAGCAAATTGGTGGGGACTACTTGGGAATCAAAGGATGTGGCCCAATAGTCTCATCCTAGAGGGTCTGTCCCTTTGGTCCAAACCAGAAAGATAATCTTGCTATCTGTATGGACAGCGACACAAGCTGAGTGGCCTTAGCAACGGTTAGGCCTCACCTTCGCCTAGGAACTGCTTTTCTCGGGAGCCCACCTCTTGGGTCCCTTCTGGCTCATTCAGAGAGGACACTCACACCCAGCCTAGCTTCAGTCCTTCAGGCTCCTCTAAGTCCTCAGGGTCTCAAAGCTTCTACTCCAATCTAGCGCTTGGCCAGTTGTCACTCTAGAGACCAAGCAGTTCTTGGGATGCCATCTCTCCAGTTCCTGGGAGTGAGGTTCCACCCTGTCTACAGCTCATGGAGTCAGCACTCTGCTTGACCTCGGATTTTCCCTGGCCTTCCGGGTTTGAGCAGGGGCTCCCCATCCAGACACACCCCATATCTAGCCGCATCTAGTGTGGGAGTCCTATTGGGCTTAACTTGCCGCTAGAAGCATCAGGGAAGTGTGTGCGTTTGTGTGCACCTTGTCAAGGAGGAGCTGTCCCAACAGGGACCAGAGTCCCCCTGCGTGGCAGATCCTGATTCGATAGTAGGGTTACTCAAGACTTAACAATGTGAGTCCATCTCCCTGTTTCTGAAAGTACCATAAGCCCCAAATGCATTGGCTACACCTGACCTCCGGAGCTTGCAGCCTAGCAACAGGGCGCATTACAGAATGCAGGTGGCTGTGGCTGACTGGGTGCTGTGGCTCACTGCCCACACTACCCAGCATTCAGAGAGTGGGTAGCACTGTACTTTGCCAGCCCAGGAAAAGACCACAACTCAGAATTTCAGATACAGTGCGTGTGTGGAATGATTTCAAACAATGCAGCTGTGAAGCCAAAGCATTGTAGTCTGAACTGTCACAGAGTCGAACTGCAGTAAAAAGGAGAAAAGGAGGAAGAGAAGGGAGAAGGAAGAAGGAAGGGAGAAGATAGAGCAGGGATGGGGTAGTTGAGCAGAGAGAAGAAGGGAAGAGAGGAGGGGAAAAACAGGAAAGGGGAGGAGAGAGCTTAAGCCCCGCCCACCCACCTCCCTTCTCTGCCTACAAGGGTATGTGTGCCAGTCTCCCAGCTCCAATCCCATAATGGTTACAGCAGCTTTTCTTCTAGAGCTTGTGAGTTAATCAGAAGCCATGCAGCCCCAGAAAGCCACTGGAGATCTGCTGAACATGGGCTGGGTGGAGACGATGGAAGGCCCAGAACCCCGCCTGTGACCCAAAGTGACAGAGCAGTCACCAGGGTGCAGGCTGAGCTCTGCAGGGGAGACCCCTAGTTTTCTCCGTCCAGCACCTGCAGACAGCTCTCCTGGAAGCAGAGCAAAAACAGAATCAAACACTCTTCGAGGGGCTCCAAGGTCTTACCAGGCCCTGGCGCACCCCCGTGCCAACTCGCAGAAGCGCTTTTCCAGGACACAGGGCTCTTGCACATGGTGATGGGATGCTTCCCTTTTGCAATAGGCTAGTGAGCCCCTCGCCACTGGCTGACATCACAGCTATAAGCAGTCGCTCTAACTTCAAGGCTCTAACAGCAGGGATCAGAGAATCCACTCCAAGCCACCAACTTCGGCCTGTCCCCTTGGGGTCTGGATCATCATCCAATCAATTCCTTAAAGATGGTAATATGAGACCCAGAGTCAGGTGAGCTCACAGTCATAGTGTCTGCTTTGACAGTGGCTGGGCCCCACAGGACCAGGCTTCTCACCCACCAAGGAAGGATCGAGGCTCCCGGGGCAGTCCTTGGCATTGGGAGGTAGAGGAGAGCCTCCCCTCCGGCCTCGGGCTAGTCTGCATATCCTTCTCCGTTATTCCTGTTGGAGATGCAGAAACACCTGCGCTTGGTGACAGGAACAGGGGACCTGGTGTACGGTCATGAGGGCCAGCCCCACCAGCTAGGAGTGTGTAGCACGTGGCAGCCCCCTGTTCTGTCTGTTACCTTCATGAGTCCAGCATCGTGACCCTCTCTTTGGAGATAAGGAAACTGAGTTAAAGGAGTGCAAGGGGTCACCCAGATGATTTCCGTGATTAGTGAAAGTGGACATGGGTGAAAATCCAAGTTATTTAAGACTAAGACATGATTTCCCTGTGGGGTCCTAAGACCTCCAAGGGCAGGACTCAGTCCACTTATGCACCCCCCATGGATCCTCACTCCCTTACCAGTATCCAGCACTCAGAAAGAGCCCTGTGTCACCAGCTGACAGAAGCCGCAGGGCCAGGCTCCAGGCCCAGCCATCAGTCTGCATGAGCATGCTGTCTGGGTGCTCCTTAGGCTGCTGGGAGCTATGGAGGCTGTGGGGAGGTTGGAGGCACTGGGCTCCAGGATTCTGGGGCTTTCTGTGAGAGCCTTAGCTTTAACTAAAAGTGGTATCATCAGGGCAGCGGGCATAGCGTCACCTACTACCCCATGAATCCTGGCAGGAGGACTCTGAGGCCCAAAGCCACAGCAATGTGCAGGCCCCCAATGGTTGCCACCCTCAGCAGCACAACCTGTAGGACAGCAGGTGACCTTTTCGTGGCAAGAGCTGTTTAGTCTCTTCCTGGAAAGACCCAGTTAGAAGATCTCAAAGGCAGAACAGGAGTTTTCTCTGAAGTTAATAATAAGCATCCACCCACCAGGGCTCCTTGCTGCTTTGAAAATGCCTCTGTGCCGTGTTATAGCTGAGCACATGCAGCCATGTCTGTGAGGCTGTCCGAGGTGGCTCTGCCCTTATCCCACATGGGTGCTGTGAACATATTCTCCCATACACACATATACACGCCTGAAGCTGTTCACTTCCCACAAGACACACTCCACAAACCGTGTTCACAGGATCCATGCACTTTGCCCACATACATGAGGCTCTGTTCCGAATGCGCATGTCCCCATATCACACTCTACACAGATTGCTCTGCAGAGTGTGCACACATACACGCACACGCCCCAACATACTTGTGACAACACACACTTGAATCCCATTTGTACAGACACCTGTAGACACAGTCACATTTGCACAGCCTTACAATTACAGCCGATCTAGATTGCTAAAAGGGGCGGCGGGCGATATCTGACTGTCCCCTGCTGCCCTGCAAAGAACCATCTCCTCACTATTCCCCATCATCGTGGCCTCCATACAGAAGGTGGACAAACTCAGAGAAAAGCCACACTGTATAGTCTTGGCTGGCTGGAACACAACACACCAGGCTGGCCTTGAACTCAGAGATCCATCTGCCTCTGCCCCTCAAGTGCTGGGATGAAAGGGGTGTGACACCACACCTGGCCGGTGACGTCTACATTCTTAAAGATGGCTGAGCTAAATGGTCCCCAAAACACTGAGCTCTCTGGCTCCTCCACCTTGCCAGGTCTTGCCTCCCACCAGCCTGGTCCGCGATGCGATACTTCCCCACCTGTGCAGGCCGATTTGGGAAGTCTGACTAGTCACAGTGGCTTGGGAAGGGGGACATTCTCAGGTCTGTATCTTCTAAGGGGAGGATCTCCTTCCTGCATGTCTGGTCCACTGCTGAGCACATGTTAAGCCCAAAGGGCCAGATTCAGTGGCTTGTTTGGCAGCAGTAGGAGAAAGTAGCCTAGAGAAGGGGACAGGAGTTTGGGGACAGAGGCGATAGGCTACTTGGCTTGTGTGGGCATTTTGTCTGTCTAAGGTGTTTCATCATTCCTATTTTTTACAGAGAAAATGGAGGCCAGGCCGTATCTAGCCTGATTCTATGTGTTTTGAATAGCTACATCCCATGATGTGCCCCTTGCCTCCTGAAGGCTCTCTACCCAAAGTCCCTCACAATGGTCACCTTCAGTCATCACCCTCTGCCTAGTATCTCCCCCAGGCAGGCTGGGCTTCCTGCAGATGCCTCTAGATGCCGTAATTTCCCCCAGGAGCCTTGATCATGAGAGCCTCAATGTAATAACAATCCTTTCACTGGATTCTTCCTCCATCTTGCGCACCCGTCCTAACTCACATGCTCCCCTGGATGCTTTAGGAGGAAGAAACCACAGCAGGAGGATGTCCAGCCCCTGAATGTCTGACCTGAATGTTTCTGTCTTTCTCTCTCTCCTCCACCTCACTCCTTTGAAGAACATCATGCTTTAGATCGTCCACAAGCCCCAAGGTCAAGTTCAGAGACTAGAATGGCCTGCCCTGCAAGACAGCCATATTCAAACCTCTCTGAGTGGCTGTGTGGCATGCCTGCACCCTCCATGCAAGCCTCTTGCCATGTTGTCACAGCTCTCCTTACCCTCACTGTACACCCACCCCATCCTGGAGTCACTTGTGCACAGAGATGCCTCTCTGCTACATTTTAACCCTCAAGAGGGCATCTAGAAGCTCAGAATACACATGTAGTCAGTGTGCTGGGGTGAGCCCTGTGTCTGTTTTGATGGCATTAGATGCTATCAGTCTTGGACTTGAGCACAGGGAACACATGTTCCCAGAGATGGATAGCTGGAGTGGGCCAGGAGCTGAGTCAGAGCAGGCCAGGGTGGGCTGAGCACCACTAAGCACTTGGCAACTGGAGACAAGAGGACAGTGTGAGAGAGGGGGAGCTGGTCCAGATCCTTCAGCTCCAAGGGCAGGCCTGCAGCTATGGACCTCCAAAGCTGTCCCAGCTCTAGTGGTTAGCCTGTGCTCAGAACAGCCGTGCATAAGTCTCACCTCCCAACACTCTCAAAACCATGCCAAAGGCCAGGTCTAGATGGATCAAGAGTGTTGTCACGAACAGTCACCAAGACAGCTCCACAAAGGCCACAGGACTTGGGGCCACAGGCTCTCTCCTGAGATTGAGGGTGGATTCTAGAACCCTCAACCGCCAGGCTGCTGATGCATGTGTCTCACACACACAGATACACACACACACACACATACAGAGAGAGAGAGAGAGAAAGAGAGAGAGAGAGACAGACAGACAGACAGACAGACAGACAGACAGACAGACATGCAGACACACACCCCAGCTGAGAAGCTGTCAATGCAGAGAGAAGGTGGAGAGGCCAGCTGCCAGCTTAGCCCCTGTGTGCAGTATATCGAATCAGAGGTATTTTTAGTCTTTTTCTCCCCCAGTCCTGCTATCAGCTGAGCTGTAGTGGTGGTGAGGCTTAGGGGGAACAACCAGAGAGCAGACGTGAGATGGTATTTCATGGCAGTGGTCCAGGGCAAGAGGGGAGCATAGCACTGTGCAACCCTGGGAAACAGGCAACTGCATTAAACATTCAAAAACGACCGGATCCCTTCTCAGTGCCTCTTTCTCTATCCCCCACCCACCAAGAGTAGCCACTACTCAGTAGCTGGCTCTGAGAAACCTCATCAACACTGTGGGGTCTTGAGGGCTGCGGTGGGACCAGCCAACGAAGGCGCCTGAGCAAAGGGATCATGGAGCTCAACTCAAATGCTCACTCTCCCTATGGAAAGAGAACACTGGATCTGGGGTTCGGGGAACAACTTCTGCGTGAAAATCAAAAGTTCAAGTCATCATCCCAATGATGACCAGGTCTCAAAACTAAAACAAAAACAAGACAAGAAAACACGCCCACTTAGCGATGTCTACTTTCCACCATTGTGCTTCTGTCCTCTGGCTTTCCTGGCTACCTCCATGTAGCCGTGTGCCCCTCACCTTCTCCGTGTTCCCACCATACATAATATTGGACTTTCTCCTGCAAAAGGGAGGGGGAGCCCTCTAGTAGCAGAGTATGGGCCACGGTCTAGGTTTCTAGACAGGGGACCAGCATCTAGAGCGGCATACCTGTTCCTAGACACATCCTAAAAACCAAGACAGTCAGGGCACCCAGAAGCCAAGCATAGAGCCAAGGTTTGTTCAGCCATGAAGGAACCAAAGCCAATGGAGATACTGTTGATCTTCCAATAGGATGACTGTCCTTGTCGTAGCACATTCAAAGATGTCCCCGTTTTACAGATGAGAGCAATGGAAGCAAATGGCATCCATTCACCCAAGCACGCAGACCGGAGTTTATGAGCTGGGAGTTCCCACAAGCACCAGAGATTGTTGGAGTAAAACAAAGATGCCAGTAGGAGGTAGAGCCTGAATAGGGGCTCAGCCCTCTCTCAGTCATGTCCCTCCCTGGGGCTCCACCATGCCCCTTTGCCACTTTCCCCAGGCAGTTCTTTGCCTCTTTCTTCTCTAGACAGTGTACTGCAGACAACCCTGGTTGGACAGATGGGAGCAGATACGGTGGGACCTCCCTACCACCCATTAGCAGCCCCCACTTCTATATGGTCTTGGCCTGCCCAGTGGGCCACAGAGAGGTTCTCCAAAGTTCTGAATCCCCAGGATACCCCAAAACCCCATGAAGGTATTGTAATTGGGATTCTTCCATCCAGACCAGGTGCTAGAACTCCCTTTTCTCCAGGGGCCCCACGCAGAAAGCTGTACATGCTCCTTCTGGGGGGTATCAGAAGCTGAGAGCCACACATGAGCCTGCAGCCCCAGGGGGAGGAGCCAGCTCTGTGAGGACCACACCTCCATGACTGCTCTGTCATCCCCACAGACAGGAATTACATCTGTACCTTGTGCCTCAGTTACCTCATATGTAAAATGGGGCTGTGAACCTCCAGGATTCCCTTCTGACTTCTTACAGGACTGGCTGACATGAGCCTACCATGGTCTTGGTCTACACTTTGTGTTAGACACAGAATGGAAGAGCCAGGCTCTTCCTCAGACAGAGATATGAATAATTCATCTCTTTGCACTTCAGCACATTAGGAAAAAACCTGAGCTGGCAACCACATATGATACTGCTGGCAAGTGCTGAGGACCCTTGGCTCTCTGGGCAAGCTCTTTTCCCCCAAGGTCAACTCTAGGAGCTATTGCAGAGCACTTTCAGAGGCAAGTGGCTTGCTAGACACTTCTCACTTGCCATCCCATTCAGCCCTCGCAGCTGCTCCTCCAGGCAGCTTTTCTTGTCATGCCATTCTGCATAGGAGAAAGCAGATGCACAAAGGTGGTCAGTCCCTTGTCCAAAGTCACACAGCTGGGTGGGTGGGGGTTGGGATTCACAATCCTCTTGCCTTTTGTGCATTCAAGGGTTAAACAGGGCCACGTCATCTTTTGGGACAGTTGAGAAAGACTCCTGGGCTAGGCTTGAACTGGCTTGCTGAAGTCTAGAGCATACAGCATCCCAGGTCCCCACCCTTGGAACTCAGGTTCCACCTGGAGCATACAGCAAAGGAATGAATAATTATATGACATCATACTAGGATGGGAAATGGAGAGGAAGTGGGGACAAAAGCTCCATGGGGGCACAGAGCCCATAGAGCAAGCTGCTGTGCTCTGCCCAGGGAACAGTCAGACAATAGTTCAGAGAAGGAAAAGGTTGGAGGAACATCAAAAGCAATGCTGGGCAGACTGCAGCAAGGAAGACTTCATCTCAAATAATAACCCTACCCCCTGGCACACTCATCCAGACGGCTGGCTCCCAAGTACCCCTGCTCTTTTATAGATGTCTTCAACTTCTGGTCCTCTGTGTCCTCCCAGTCAAATGGAAAGGCTACTTTACATGACGAATAGCCTCTCCGCACATCCCACTCCCCAAAGCTGATGATAACACCTGGGACCAGATCTGATCTGTCCCTTGAGCAGGAGAAGCAACAATTCCTAGCCTCGCCCTGACCTTGCTCATCAGGCCCCACCTCTATGACCCCTCCTGGCCAGCCACAACCCAGCAAAGGGACCACACAGGGCCCATTCAGGGAAACACACACATAGAGTCCTTGGTGGGTGGAAACAGTGATGTGTTTTTCTTGCCTGGTTTCAACTGAACATGGGGAGTCTGAGCCTAGTGAGACCTTTGACCTCAGGGAGGAAGGTTGCGGCTGGGAGAAGATAGGAGATTTATTTCCCTACCTCTTCTTCAAGGAACTAGGGGAAGCTGGCATCTGAAGGCAATTCTGGGCCAGGCGGGGGTGAGGGAGTCAGGAGGAGGAAGACCCTCAACACCGGTGTCTATTCCCCTGCGTGCAGTTCAAGGTCTGCCACACGGCCTCCCATACACCTCTCACTTCCCACAGACCTCGCCCCCACCTCATGTCTCAGTCCACATTCCCCAGAAGGATCTTGAGTTCACCTTCAAGGCCCACTGGAAACATCACTCTTTGGTAGGGTAGCCTGGGGCCTCTGGATTTACAGTATAATATAATACACATAGTTGTGCCTACTATACCCAGTAAACACAGGGAAAATAAATGTCAGAATCTCTTGTTTAGGACATATTTCTGCCAGTCTAAGCCAGTACTCCATTATGGGAGCTCTAAGGCTCCCACAATCCCATGTGGTTTTGTTCATCTCATTTTAAAGAGATGGGAAAAACACAGAGTGATCTTAACTCATTCTTCCATCTTACACAACAGTATTCATTGGAGCTACAGGTGTGTAATGCAGGTGCCGCTTCGTTGCTTCCTCAGGATCTTGCACCATTGTCACAACCGCTTTCCAAAACACAGCACACACCCAGAAATCCTGAACCCAAAGGCAATGACTCCCCATTCACAAATGTGTCTCCTGCTTTGCTTAGCATATCATAAATGTGTCATACAAAGGACTCATGGGATACATACGTAGCATTGCCCAGTGCCTGCAAAGTCCATTTCTGGATACCAAATGTCAGCCTCCCACTCCCTTTTATTTCTGAGTCACTTTGCATTGTAGGTTTGTAACCAATCTAAGGGATATTTATTGTCTCCACATGGATGCTATGGTGAATCTCAATGCATATTTTTGTATGGCTGTATGTTTTTGCCTCTCTTGGGTCATGGGTTAACTCTACGTTTAACTATCTGAGAGCTACCAGGCATTTCTATCATGGCTGTACCACTTTACAGTCCATCAACAATGTGTGGGGGTTCCAATTCTTCATATCTTTGCCAAAGTTGCTATTGTGTTTCTATTTCATCTTAGCTCTACTAGTGCTGTTGGGTGGCACTTCATCATGACCTCTTTCTCTAATGGCTAGTGGTGCTCAGCATCTTCTCATTGCTCATTGGTTGATAGTATGTCTCAGAGAAATGTGTATCTGGAGAAAGCTTTGTTGGAGTCTCTTGTCCACTTTTAAAGTGGATACTCTCACTGTTATTAGTAGTTCTCGAGGGCTGAAGAGATGGCTCAGCAGTTAAGAGCTCTTACTGCTCTGCCAAGGATCTGAGTTCAGTTTCCAGCATCAGGTGGCTCAGAACTCTTAACTCTGATGCCCTCCTGTGGCCTCTTCAGGGCACTACAAGCATGTGGGGCACATACGTACATACAGGCAAAACATGCATGCACATAAAATACAATAAATAAATAGGTCTTGAAAAGAAATAATCTGGATACAAAGTTTTAATCAAATACGTGGCTTGCAGATATTGACTCTGTGAACCATCTCTTCTTCTACTAGGTGGTACCCTTTGAAGGGCAAAAGCTTTTAATTTTGATGGATTCAAATGTGGCTGTGCTTCCCACTGTCACCTGTGCTTTGGCACCATGTCTGAGATTCTTCCTAACTTAAGGTCATGAAGATTTTCTCCTGTGTTTTATTCCACAAGCTTTATCAATTTGGCATCTGTGTCTATGATCCACCATGAGTTGTTTTGTAGGTGTTTGTATTTATATTTCCAGTGGCTTAAGCAACGTGTGCTCAAAAAATGTTTTCCCCCAATTCAATTGCCTGGGCACCTTTGACAAATATCTACTGCCTAGGCTTATTGCAGAATTTAGTTCTGGGTGGAGAAGGTGCTCAGCATATGGGAGTGCTTATTATGCAAGGAAAATGACCTGAGTTCACGTGGGCCCTAGCACCCATACAGGTCTGAGCCTATAACCCCAGTGCAGCAAGAGGGGGAGTCAGAAGGATCACTGGAGCTTGCTGGACACCAGCCTTGTTCCAGTCTCTATGAGAGACTCTGTGTTTTAATAGCTGTTCTGCTGTGAAGATTCCATGACCAAGACAACTCTTACCAAAAAAAAAAAAAAATTTAACTGGGGATTTGCTTACAGTTTTGGAAGTTTAATCCATTCTTATCATAGAAGGGAGCATGGAAGCACACAGGCAGACATAGTCCTGGAGAAATAGTTGACAATTACATCCTGTCTCACAGGCAGATAGACAGATGATAGATGATGGGTGGATGAATGGATGGATGGATGGATGGGCAGATAGACAGACGGGACTGGCATGGGCTTTTGGAAACCTCAAAGCCCACCCCTAGTGGCACAGTTCCTCGGACAAGGCCAACTCTCCTAATCCTCAAACAGTGTCACTCCCTCGGTAATTAACGTTCAAATATATGAGCCTATGGGGGCCATGACTATTCAAACCATCACTCTGTCTCAGAATAGTAAGCTAGATAGTAATACATCAAGGGACCTGATGTCCTCTCCTAGTCTATGTGCACACACATAGGTACAAGAATCACATACACAACACATAAATACACAAAACAAATAGAATAAAGAATACACACTCTCACATACAATGCATACATGCAACACATGCCATTCCACACACACAACACACACATGCAAAACATATCACTCCACACCCACACCCACAATGTATGCACAATATACATAGACAACACAACACACAAATGTAGCACACACACATACACACACTATGCACAGAATTTACTTCTAAGACTTCTGCTCTGTTGATATATCCAAAAGGGACACACAATTCCTTTAGCCTCATTTTTCTTTCCCAAGATTATCTCCTGCTTTTATATTTTGGGGGAGAGTCTCCCTATGTATCCCAAGTTGCCTTTGAAGTCACCATCTTCCTCCATTTGCCTTCCAAGTGCTGGGTTATAGGAGTGTGCCAGGCTTCTTTCTGTCTCTTTAAGCTGACATTTATGGAATACAAAAACTATGATAAGTTTACATGTGTCATGAGAATTGACTCATTTCCTATTACCTATGAGGAATGTTATATCATGGTCCCATTCATAGATAAGCTGAGGCATCAAGGAAGCCTGCAGTCACAAGAGTAGTCAATAGCAGAGCTGAGAGGCTGTGTGGCTCTGCTTCCCCCAAGAGACACCCAGAAAGATGTGCATGCATGCATGTGATGAATGTGTCTTCATCTTAATAAGAAGTCAGGATGCAGAAAGGCTTGCCCTTGGCCCAGTGTGACAAAGGCAGAGTAACACCCAGCATCCTGGTCTAGGGACAGTGGTTATTCTATCCATACCTTGAGGTCTCCTAAGATCCTTAGTCCTTCCTGAAACACAGACCAAACTAACTCACACTAAGATGATGGTGGCTTGCCATATTATCTTATCAAACAGTAGAGAGACCTGCTTAAGACAAAAGGCATGAGGATGCATGCTCCATGACACTGCAGCATGAGTCACACCACTCTCTCCTCTATAGGAGAAACCAACCCCACCCAGTAACAAAGATCCTCCTCAGATGCAAAGGAGTATTTTCCTCGAACATTTGCGCCAGTGACTAGACTTGATAGGTCACTCCCATGATGCTGATTCCTTTGCATTGTGACAAGGAGAGAGGTATTTTTTTCTCACTCCAAAAATGAGGACCCCAAAGCTGAGTTGAGTCAAGAGCATGCTGAGATCCTATGCAGCAACAAAGTGGCCTTCTTGGAGTGTCCAAGACCACCCCATGCCAGGTGATCTGGTCCCCTGATTCTACTTGTTCTTCCTAGCCTTGCTCATTGTTATGGGAGTCATCTAGTTCACAGGGAAGTCACACCCTTAAAATGTCTTCTCAGGGCTCCATCAGTCTGTCTAATTCTTCATCCTCCACAATCCTTACATTAAAGCCCTAAGCTAAAGTCTCAAAGAGTGACTGCATCTTGAGACAGAAGGACCCACTGCCTTCCTGGAGCCTCCCTACCCTCTGGATCCCAGAGTTTGGGGGAGCCTTGAGGAGCTACTCAGTCCATGGGGTCCCTTCTCCACCATGGAAGGCTCCAGGTGGCTGGGGAAATCCAAGTACCAGCCTCCACAGACAGCCATGCAGGGCTGGGATGCTGATGGCTTTGCTCCCAACAGGAAGGAATGCGTGTGGCTGGCAGGACAGATGGAGAGAACACCTGCGGTGAGGTATGCCACCCTACCCTGACTCCAAGCAGCACGGTTGGCTCTTAAGCTCTTGGCCATCCATTGTCACAGTTGGGGAGGCATTTGTCAGGGTTCTGGATGGGCCTCTCCCCATAGGTCAAACCATACTAGAGGCCAGGGACACAGATTAGACTCGCTTGCTTACGCCCCGAGAACTCGAGCCAACAAATACGTCAGACCTAAAATTGGTCACCCGTGTGATTAAAGTTTTAAAAACACGAACCAAGGCATCGTGAAGAAGAAAAATGGCAATTGAACTTTGATATTTACTAAATTAAAGCAAAAAAGAAGAAACTCTGTGGAGATTTGGAGTGTGCATTGGCCTAACTGCCTGCAGCGTGCTTTGGATAAATCTCTTGCTCTCTCGTACCCTGAGTCCGAGTCAAGCTAGGGCATCTAAAGGGGTCTTGTTGCTGTTTACCTCAGCCTCGAATCTCAAAATAGCCTGGGTTAGGCTCTGCAGGCCCTTTCATGAGATGGCAGTCCCATTTGGATGATGCCCAGGCCAAATCATCTGGAAGAGAAATGTTCTGTCTGAGCCATCTGTGAGAAATCTTGGGGGATAGAGGCCCGAAGCCTGGGACTCAGAACCTGGCCCTCTGGCATAGGCACTAATACAATTATGAGATTAGGAGCATCCTACTGGCTGGCTTGTGTGGAGTTATGTTTGGTTAAATCAAAAGGGAGGACAATCCTCCTGAAACAGCACTTCTCCCAGGAGACCGGGGCTAAATTTCTCTGGAGAGGCGCATCTTGAAGCCTGGACATCCTCAGCGGGGTCCAAAGCAACAGAGGAAGCAGCAGCCTGGCATCCATCAGGGTGTAGTTCAGGAAGTGGAGGTACAATGTTAGTGATGCCCCCTGAACCCGCACCTCCTTCCCTTGGGGTAGACTCTGGCTGCGAGGCCAGCCTCAGCTTGTCCACTAGAGTCACAGTTAGTGTCCCTGTGTGCCTGTTCTTCCTGCTTCCCAGCGGGATAACCCCACCCCCTGACAAGAAATGGTGTGTGGCCTGAGGGCTCTGAAGAAAGGCAGTTAGGGGCTGTCATCACTGGGATGGAGATAAAGATGTAGGCTATGGCCAACAGACAGACAGACTTCTTTTGTCTTTTGTCTAAGTCATTTTGACATTAATCTGAGCGAAGAGCCTGGCTCCTCTTATGGGCTGAGACCACACTTCAGGTTGCCAGTAATGAGGCAGGGTTCTCCACGCCCTGAGTGGTGACCTCTGCTCATGGATCTCTAGACAGATTTCACAGAGGCAACGGCAGCTCATGCACTGCCCTGGCTGCAGGGTCCCTCAGTGCCTCTCCTGTCCCCACTCAGCAAAGGGAGAAGTCTGAGGCTAATAGGCTTGTGCACAGAAGGAATGTTTGACCTCTGCAGCCCAAGTGGAGGAGGTAAGAACATTCTAGGGGGACTCCTGACCAGCATGAGGTGCTACCACTAAATACTGCTGTGGGACCAGTGTGAACAAGACATTTGGTTCTCACAGCAGGGTTCGGGGACTCCAAGATCAAAGGTACTAACAGAGTCAGGTCTTGGTGAACACCACTTTCTGCAAGCCGATGAGCACTTCTGGTCTCTAAGTGGCCATTTCCTGCCCGTAGCTGACCACCTTTTAGCTGTAGGTGAATAATTTCTTGCTGTGTCCTCACATGCAGGGACAGAGAAAAAGCTCTCTGTCTTCCACTCTTCTGTAAGTACACCAATGCCATCAGGAGCTCCATCCTCATGACCTCTTCTAAGCCTAATCCTCTCCAGCACAGGAGAGCTTGGGAGGTGGAGTGTTCTATGATACCCAGCATCAGCAGAGAAGCAGAAATAACCATGCATAGGATGGCCATCCCGTTGGGCCCTATCCTCTAGGTTCTTGTGGTGGTTTGGATAAGAAGTAACACACACACACACACACACACACACACACACACACAAATACACACACACACCCTGTAAGGCTCAAATATTTGAATGCTCAGCCATCAGGGAGTGGCACTCCTTAAGAAGGATTAGGAGGTGTGACCTTGTTGAAGGAGGTGTGGCCTTCTTGGAGGAAGTGTGTTAATGGAGGTGGGCTTTGAGGTCTCAAAAGCCCAGCCCAGGCCTGGTATCTGCTTCTTCCCACTGCCTGTGGATCTGGATGAAGACCTCTCAGCTCCTTCTCCAGCACCATGTCTACCTGCACGCTGCCATGCTCCCCACCCTGATGATAATGGACTACAGCCCTGAAACCATAGGCAAGCCCCAATTAAATGCTTTCCTTCATAAGAGTCTCCGTGGTCATGGTGTCTCTTCACAGCAATAGTACGATGACTAAGACAATTCCTATGGCAAGAATAGTCTGGAAGGAACCCATGAACATGCAGAGGAGGCTATCAGTGGCTGTCCAAACACCAAGTTCTGTGACCAGGACTGATAAGACATGAAGTGTCCTGGGGGGGTACAGTAGTTAAGGTGGCACTCACTTATAGTGCTGGTCCCAGGTCACACCTGAAGATAAACATCTGGGATCCTGATTCCCATCTCATCCTAGGCCTGACTTGTCCTGGTTCAATTCAGGTTGCCCCATCCCATACAGGACCCTTAGAATCACTCCATGGGCCCCAGGCAGAGACCTCAAGTCTGTCAACCCACAGACAGTGCGCAGCTTGTAGGCTTCACCCTTGGCAGAGGACTGCCTAGTCTCAGAGGGTAAAATGCAGAGGTCCACACAGGCAGGGGAGGAGAGAGAGCGGGGAACTAAGACAGTGAGCACCAGGCCTTCTTTCTAATGGAGGAGCAAGCTCATCTCCACAGAGGATGAAAGGGAAAACCTATGGCATTCCCACTAGGTGTCGGGCTGGCTGCCACTTTTGTATAATCTTCTCATTTGATCCTGAGCACACTCCAATGAAGTGTGAAGGGGAAGGGGTATGAGTCTCAATTTACAGATGAGGGACAAAGACGCCTGGGTGTCAGACGATATGCTCAAGGTCACAGAGAACCCTTACCTTGTCTAACACCCAAGACCAGCTGTCTCCAAACCCAACCATTCTCTCCCTCCCTTTCCTCCTCATCCGCCCACTCCTTCAAGATGAGGGATGCTGATTCTGGACTAGACTCCGAACTCCAGGCAGAGGCCATAGGTGAGCAGGGACAGCATATGCCACTGCCTAGAGTCCTCAGAGAAGGCAGAGTAAGCAGACAAAGAAGGCAGGCTTTTCCCAAGCACAAAGGGAAAGCCACTCATAAGATTTCAACAGCGAAGCAGCAAGAGCCAATTGGCCAATTAAGAAGATCACTGTGGCCTTGGTGTGCCAACCAGCTGGGAATCTGGTGGCCATGTGGCAGGCAATTGGCTACTGGCAATACTCCAAGCATGGGGCAGTGGGAACTTGAATGAGGCAGTCCTGGAATCTCAAGCTAGGGAGACTTTGGAACACTGGCCATCTTCTTCACAGAACTGGGGTGTCACTAGCAGACCTGCTAGCTGTCACTAGCAGGAGAGCAGGAGTGGCCATGGGTATCTTGGGAACCAGGGTTGGATGCAGTTTTAGGATGGGGATGGAGTGCCCTGCAAATACTCAGTGATGACTAAAGACCTCTGAAGTCGAGGCCGTGGGGACTAGGGAGGCGGCTCAGTTGCTTAAAGTGCCTGCCACACAAGAATGTAGACTTGAGGTCAGGTTCCCCATGATCCATATAAATATATATATAACCTCAACACTGGGAGGAGGCAGAGCCCAGAGAATCCCTTGAGCCTACTGGTCAGCCAGCCTTACAGAACTGGTGAGCTCCATGGTTAGTCAGAGACTGTGTCTCTAAGGGGAAGGTGATGGGTGACTGAGAAAGACAAATGCCGTCAGCCTCTGGCTTCCACATGCACAGGTATATAAGCACACACACACACACACACACACACACACACACACACACACGTGCACATGCACACATACACAGGCATGCACACCAGCATACATACACACACACACACACACACACACAAACACATTTATACACCACAAAGGCAAAATAATACTAAAAATTTCAAGTCTGCCCTTTTAGACTCGTATGCATGGAACCTACCCCAACAGGCCCAGCAAACCACCAGGTCTCCTCTTGGTCAAATAACATGTGGGTCGAAAGAGATTCTGCCACAGCCCAGGCTAGAGAAGACAACAGACACCCGGTTGTGTTTGTAGTTTTCCTCACAGAGTGCTGGCCTGCATCTACTCACAACCTTGTTACTTTTCTCCCTGGCAGCAGAAATCCTGCCTTCCTTGGGTGTTGTTGCCAGGGCAAACAGAGGCCAGGCAGTGAGGACAGGGCCTTTAACCACACCCAGGATCCTTGAGAATGAACGCTATTCCCTGACAATGAAATGGGCTACCCTGAAGTTCTCGGCATCACAGCTGCCCCTGGTTAGGGGGAAGAGTGTTTGCACCTTAAACACTCAGAACGCCCATCGCACCTGTGCTGTTCTCTGAAGCACAATGGAAGACCATTGGCCTAATCATGGCTTTGGAAGGCACAGGAATTGGGAGGAAGTAGCTCTGGGAGCACAGGAAGGGGACTGACTTTCTGTCTTTTTAAAGAAGAAACTGCAGGCACTAAGCAGGCTTAAAGGCTTCTTTTTTTTTTCCCCTTAAGCACAATATTATACAATAGAGGGGTTATTAAGTCACATACTACAAGTTGTTCAATAATCAGCTTTATGCTGCATTTTTGTGCCCCCCTCCCCTGCCACCCCAGCAAGGAGGCGGAGTCATTACGTAGGACTCCATGACAGTTTCGTTCATTTTTGATGCTGACCATCTTTCATGGGAGAAGGAGACCTCAGATTCCCTTCACTGTCTGTCCCTTTCTGTCTTGGCTCCACTCTCACACAGAGATGCTAGCTCTTCTAATTTTGGAGCTACCCAGAATCTCAACTTTGGATCTTGCCTGCATTCTCAAGGTGTGATTGTCCTTTGAACCTGAGCTCTCTTTGGATCCCCAACCTCTCACTAACCCACTCAAAACAGGCTTTCTCCCTGGCACCCCATGCGTTACCTAGCTCTAGTCATTTGAGCAGCCACGGACCTCTGCACTAGCTTTCCCCTTGATGGACAGTGCTTTACACACACACACACACACACACACACACACACACACACACACACACACACACACACACACACACACACCTTTCAGGATCCTGCTGAAATATCACCTTGCCTGGGCATTGTGCTGAGGCTCCTTGTCCTTGGTCCACATTTTGTTTGTGTCTAGACACTTTTTACCCAGCTGCACTCTCAGATTCGGTTTGCCTGAGATGTCAGGGGGTAGTTTGTCAGCCCTCAGTGGTATGGCCACACCATGTGGGATGGGATTTCTCCTCGGAATCCACTGTCTAAAATGGAGTATGGCGTTGAGTCCCCTAGAGAACCACGTCCTAAATGAGTGACGTGCATACAGCCTGAACTCTGGGGATCCTGGAACTGAACTGAAACCCATAGCCATGTGCCTCTCTAGGCCTCCATCCCCATCTCTGTAGTGTGGGTACCACATCCCCATCAGAGAGTATAGGCTGTCAGGCCAGAAGAAACAGCCAACAGTTAACAGCATCCTATCTTCTCTTGCTGTAGCCACACCCTTCAACATTTGCATAGCTCGGAGGACTGAAGCACTGAGAAGGTACCAGAAGCTGGCAGGAGTGTCATCAGCCATGCGGAGACAGGAAACTGGGAGGCCCACTGTGTCTCTCCCCTCTCCAGCAGTGATGGGGATAGGTCTGGCTGACAGACCCACTTCCTGATGCCGAAAGAAGGCCCAGGATTTCTGCCAGTCCCATTCTCCAAAGTCCCTTTTCCTTCCATGTGATACACACCCAAGCAGGAGCAGGCTGTGTTCTGCCTCAGCTTCCCCAGCCTAGAATCTACAACCTCTTGCACAGACTAGCCTGCTCCTCAGATCGTGTTCTCTTCCCTGTTTCTTAGAGGGATTACCAAGAGCCACTGAGAGGGCGGAGAGCCCAGCCAGGTTACCTGCGTAACTCTTGGCTGTCCACTCAGGAAGACACATACATGGCCAAGACCCTAAGCACCTATTCATTAGCCAGGAAGCTCTAAACCAAGTGGGTGGCAGATCCCTGGATCCTGTGGACAGATGCCCACTGTGATGGCTGTCTGTCAACTTGGAACAACCTAGAACTACATGAGAAGATCCTCACTCAGGGTCTGTCCACATAAGAGTTAGCCTGTGGGCACGCCTCTCTCTATGTGTTGTGGTTGTCTTATACCAGTTAGCTGATGTGGGGAGAATTAGCCCTGTCTGGGTGGCACCATTCCCTAAGCAGGGGTTTTAAATCGCACAAGAGTGGTGAAATCTAACAGAGCACAAGCAAGTGAACACACATGCTTTCGTTCCTCTCTGCTCCTGATGGTGGGTTGATGTGGCCTGCTGTCTCAAGCTCCTGCAGCGGCTGCTACTGCTGCTGCTGCTGCTGCTGCTGCTGCTGCTGCTGCTGCTGCTGCT
>OU015748.1:55584777-55619973 GCA_907169655.1 Acomys percivali
TATTATTATTATTATTATTATTATTATTATTATTATTATTATTATTATTTCCCCAAAGCTGATGTGGTCTGCTTGAGAACAGAAGGCATGGATCTCCCATGCATCAGAAGGCCCAGGTGACCCAAACAGGGTCAGTGCAATGGGTCCTCAGTGCCAAGAATGCACCCCACAGAGGTGGCCATTCCTTACCCATTGGTTTTATTCAGTCATTCTATTGCCCCACAGAAAAGCAGCATGTCCAATCTAAGAATGCTCCCCAAAGATCAATCATACCCCAGATCACAGAACTAATGAGGTTTTTCTGACTTCAAGGATGGGACTGTCCATCCTCAGAAGCTCCCGCCTGGCTATAACTCTCTTGTGGAGTAGGTTTCTTACGTGTTATGTTGACTGGCAGGCCACAGTTGCGTGGGGGAAGCACCCTGTCTCACACTCAGAGAACCCTAGAAAGAACTTAGTAGCAAAGTCTAGAAGCCATGGCAGCCTTAGGAACCCCAGGACCGCTCTGCCCTATGGTGGGCAGCGGGAGAACAGCTTGGTATTGTCCAGCTCAGAACAGCTACTTAGAAATGCAACCAGCCCTACAGTGGGCCATGAGGGTGCTAAGTTCCCCATTACTGGAAAATCTGGGATGAGACTGAATTGTAACCTTGGTGTGACTCAGAATGGGCGACAGCTGATGCCGCCCTTGAACAGGCAGATCGGCAAGAGCTCTCCAACAACCTGCAGCTGAGCCCTGCATGCCTGGTGGACAGGGTGTGTGCATGCACTAACTGTGGCTGACTCTAGTATGAAGACAGTGTTGGGTCATACAGGAGCAAAGCCCATAGCGTAGGAGAATTGCTGAGCTGTGGTGACTGGGGCTGAAAGCACTTGCCTTCCAGGATCAGAAGGTTAATTTTGGGTGGGTGGCAGGTATTATTGCAGCCAGCAGTGGAAATACAGGTGAAGATTCCAGAATGCAGTGTTTTGGTCCATCACACGGCTCTCCAACCTTTGGATTTTCACCCTTTGATATATATCACAAATCAAAATGGTCTACTTGGTCTAGCTAGCCCCCTTTTCATTTCAGTAGCAGGATGATGAGTAGAAAGTGTCTGTCTCTGACTCCTGTGTACCCCCTGAGGTCCTAGAGACACCCAATAGCAAGTTAGCCCACCCCCATGGCTATTGCCTAAACCCTAAATTGCCACCATTCAGAACAGACTTCCAGGAGAGAATGGATTTATTGCCTGATGTACATATTTAATGGCTTTCAAAGATAGTTCATAAATATACCATGCAATTTATTGGTACTTAATGCTATGCCTTAATGAATAATTTTTAAGCCATCTAACACTGGCCAATTTGGAAAACTTAATAGAACATTCAATAACTCTTGTCAAGACTTAATAAATTCCCATGGATTTCTACATCTTGGGACGAGCACTCCATTTAAAACAGATTGAATAATACATGGGATATGGTGGGGGAGGGGACTAATTTGTTGAAGGCTGATTTAATGGGAATAGGTCTATTCTAGGTATAGTCTCTTTTTTGTGGTATTCAGGTGAGTACACCCATGCACTCACTCCCTTCTCTCACTGAACCCAAAGCTGCCATTTCAGTTGGGTTGCTCCCAAGATCCACTTGTCTCTACCTTCCCCCACAATGTTACAGGCATATGTGGCTATGATCAGCTTTTATGTGGGTGCTGGGATTCAAGCCTGTGTCTTCATGCTTGCAAAAAAAAAAAAAAAAAAAAAAAAAAAAAGCACTCTTACCCAGTGCACTATCTCTCCAGCCCCTCACATGGGCTTCTTATTAGGGTCTCTGAAGCACTCCTTCAGAGAGAGACAGAGAGACAGAGATAGACAGAGACAGAGAGTGGGAGAGGGAGAGGAGGAAGGGACAGAGAAGAGAAGAGAAGAGAAGAGAAGAGAAGAGAAGAGAAGAGAAGAGAAGAGAAGAGAAGAGAGACAAAAGAATATACTTCCATGCTGGCTAAAGACAGCTTTGCTAGGTCTTTGGTTTCTGATCCTGGTCAACAGGCTTCGGCCCCATCCTGGAACCACATCTCTGCCCCTGCCCTCTGCCTTCCTGCCCTGATTCTCTGCTTTGCTCATGGTGCCTACACTCAGCTTCCACCACTGTCTTGTACCAGAAGCTGACACATGGCCTTGCCCTATGTCATTCTTCTGCCATGGGCAAGATGATTTCCTTAGCTCAAACACCCTAGGTCCCCTGAACAGCATCCTGCTCCCTTCTCAGGCAAAGGCTGGCAAAAACCCCTCATGCTAGCACACAGCTTCACTAAGTGGCTCCACTGCTATGTCCCATCCCTATCTGGCCTGTCACCCCTACTTGCCCAGTAGTCCAACTTTCCCTATGATAGCCTTGCTTGACTTAGGGACCACCTCCACCTCACCACCACCTCTTCTGCACCCTCCTCTGCTCTCCTACTAGAAAAGGAGACATCTGTCTATGGGGCTCCTGTGGATTCGAGGTCCAAGCTGGTCCACCCCACTGTTTGTTCCTTGTGCTTGCATTCCTTCGGGGGCCTCCTGAAGCTCTGTGTGCATTTGCTGAAAGAACTCTTGCTCCTTTGTCTTGGCTGGAAGTCACTGGTGTCTTGCAACAACAGATGCAAGGGCCCATGAGGCCTTTCATCTACTTAGCCCTACAGGCAGGCAGAGCATTCCTGGAGCCCTGGTCAACCCCAAGAGGCCAAGAAGCATCCTCTCCCCCTCCCCTCAGATCAATCCCTTTGGCAGTTCTTCAGCCAGGGCCTTTCAGAACATCACTCCCTCTTGTTACACTGGCAACCAGGAGAAGTAAGGAAGGCATTCTCCATAGGAGCCACTTCCTTCTTAGGAAAGGGAACTGAGCACCCCGCTTCCTTGTCAGCTTCTACAGTCTATGTAAAATGCTGTTTGCAGAATGCTTGTGGGTTATCCAGGACTGAGGACTGGGTCTTCAAGCCTAGTTGCATGTTGACTTTGAACATGGACCCTGTGGCCTGGAAGGGAGATGCAGAGCTGCTGGCTCATGCTGAGGCTCAGGCTAAAGGCTTTCCAAGGCGTGGATAATTTATTCTTCTCGGTGTCCCTTGGATTTAGGATGACCACTGGAGTGAGCCTGGGGATGCTCGGCTAGGCTCATCCACCGCACCTAAGCCTACTGCTGAGATCTGCCACCATCTATCCTTAATCTTACCAGGCCCCAGACAGAAATCTCTGACTCCGTACCTGAGACCACATACAAGGAGCTCGTGAGGAGAGGAGCACAAAGAGGGAACAGCCTCTACGGCACTTGCAGAGATGTTTGATCTGGGTGCTGAGGGTGAAGCCACGGCCCCAGTCAGAAGCCTTCTAGACAGAGGAGTACCACAGGGATGGGAGTACTTAGGAGCCTGGGACAGCACAGCTTCCAAAGGCTACAGGGAGAAGGGGCAGAGATGAGGTAGAAAGGCATCTGGTGGAAGAGGGCCCCAGATCCAAGACAGAGATGTCTTCACATGTAACAGAGATGGCTGAGGGGCCTGTGAGCTGATGTTAACCTAAGGATGGCTGAGATCTGCTTTGCATTTGGGAAAGGCTCCCTAGGCTCATCAGTTCATGAGGACAGCGAGTCTCATCCTCTGTGTTCTTTTCTGTCAACAATAGTACTGTGCTTGGTATACAGCAAGTGCTCAATGTGGTGTTAACTAGATGATGACTGATGGGGTATAATATCTACCAATGTATGGATTAGGATTGATGGATTATATACATCATCTATCTATATGTGTCACAGAGACCAGGCATGGGGGGGGGGGGTTAAGATACCTATTGCAGATGTCTGGATTATTATATTGGGTCAGGATACCCATTTACAATCCTACCTGGGTACCTAGAGGCTGGAGTGACTAGGGACAAGAATTCTATGTCATGTCAATAGGCTATATGAGAGGTTGCAGTACACACACAAAAAAAGAGCCCAATGTTGTTCCTTCCTAAATGAATAAGGGCAGACTGTTAGGCAAGTATAAATTGCCTTCATCTTTAAATTCTCATGTCATTCTTCTCCGAGCCTTTGTTATGTTCTTTCTCTCGCCCTGTGTCAGCTGGGTCCAGATGATTCGATAAATGAGGAAGAGCCCAAGTCAGTCACTTACTTTTCAATTTAAAGGCTGGAAAGTGTGCCAACTCCCACTGGCATGTGCACGCACAGTTGTAGATTGGAGCGCACAGACAAGGAACTCTGCTAGGTTCTCTGAGAATAAAGTTAGCAACAGCTCCTATGGCAAGGCTGGGGTATCGATAGGTCACGTGGTTTGGGGTCTTCATGTTCCAGGTAAGGCCCACAGTGGCCTGTACCAGAAGCACAGAACACAACCGAGGAAGCATTTCTAACATGGAGCAGGCAGGTGTGGCTGTGACAGGCTATGAGGACAAGGACGCTAAGATGTGGGAAAGGAATTGGGGTGGGGTTCCAGGAGGCTTCCAGAGTACAGAACCCCCATTGATGGTGGAATTGGGGAGAAGCAGTTAAAAAAAAAAGATAGTCCTATTTAATTTCTCACCACCTAAATCCAAAAAGAAGAGTCCCGCGGGACTGGAGTAAGCCTCTGGAGCCAAGTCACTGCACTTCTCATGCCATAAAACTGAACACAGCTTCCCTTTGCAGGTAAGCAAGAAGTGACATCTGTCCTCCCCTCACAGCTTGTTCTAGTGTCTGGCCACACTGTCCCAGCAATTTCTTCCTTGTAAGTAATCCTTCACACTCTGGCACACATCCTTCTCTGATTATTATTCTTCCTCCAGTAAAAGTGTCACTTTGAGGTTAGTACCAGGACCTATCACTGAGTAAAGATGTGTCACCTCAAATCTGTGCCATAGATGGAAATGCAATGGTGCTTTAAGACTGTCAAGAATTCCAAAGGCTACTAGCTCCTGCTGAGTGAGACACATGGTATCTACACCAAGGACTGAGGTCACTGCCAAACCCCAAGTGGAGGCTTCTTTCAGGGCAAGAGCATCTTCCCAAGCCACAGCTGCATGAGGTCCTTCCCATGGGTTCCGCATTGAAGGCTAGTGGCTGGAAAGCAAAGCAGTGCTAAACAGAAGCTCTAGCAAGGCTGTGCTGACTCCCCCCCCCCAAACACACACCCAACTGAAACTCATTTCCAAGAAAGCAAAGGAAATGCTTCGTTTCCCAGGCAAGAAGGAAATCTGGGGCAATTTCCTGTGTCCTAATTTTCTCATCTAAGATATCATAATATAATGCAGCCCACAGTGACAGGCACATTAATTTTCCGGGACTTCACGTGTCACCTTTGTAAAAAAGGAGAAAGAACAGCACTGCTGGATGCCACTGCCTCACTTTGGCACACTCAGCCCTGTGTGTTTCTCCCTCAAGCCACGCATGATCCTTAGGTTTATGGTCAGCCTTCCCAAGGCTGAAAAGGCACCTTACTGGCCCTGTTGTGGCTGAGGGAAAAAGGATAGATGCCCTGATTATGGGTATCGGTACAGAAGCCATGGTGTATGGGACATCTTGCTGGAGTCAGTCTGCTTCATGAGGAAATGATTTGGCCCGAGGTCCAGAAAAGAACCAGAAGCTGCCTATGGCTCGAGTTTGGCCCTGGCATGTCTCAGACGTCACATGTGGGAACCCGAGCCTGCTGCATCCTTGATGACAGAGCGACCAAAGGAAAGTGGGGTCTGGCATGGTGGAACCAACTCAAGGGAGGCCTGGCTGCAGGTCTAGCAGGAAGCAGAGGAAGAGATGGGGAGAGGGATGATGACAGATGGAGAAGGCATCACTGAAAGACTCCTTCAGAGTGACTTATTTCATTCTAGTGGCCAATTCAGTGAGCCCAAATGATCTGAGACACAGAAAATCAGGGGTTCCCAAAGCCAATCTCTGGGGAAATAGAAGTAAATAGAACAATTATAGGGAAAACTGTCTCAGGGCTAACCTTGCTTAAAAAAATAATTTTTAAAAAACTGGGTCAAGTTTTAACAATTAGTATTTCTCTGTGTGTACATGGCCTCATGGGTACACATGTGTACATGTGGGTATGGAGGCCAGCCATCAGCCTCAGGTGTCACTGAGGAGCCAGTCACCTTGTTTATTGAGACAGGGTCTCTTATTGGCCTTATGTTCGCTGATCTTCTAGACTGGCTGGCTTGGGAGCTCCAGGATCTACTTGCCTCTGCCTCCCCAGAGCTGAGTGTTTAAGCCTGAGTCAGGGGTTCTAGAGAGCCAACTCAGAACTTCAGGTGTGTGTGGCAAACTCTGTATACTAACCGAGTGTCTCCCTGGCCTGGGCAACTGGTTTTAAAGAAAAAGTTGTAACTCATCATTAAGCAAGAGATGAGTGCAGAACTTACTGAGAACGTTCCAAAGCACAGGGAAGCTAGGAGCACTCGCAAATCCGTTCTGTAAAATTAGCATTAAGATGGACGACAAAACCCACAGAGACAAAACATAAATGAAACTCAAGGCAAATCTTAGACATATTATTGCAAACGTGCTTAAATAAAACATTAGCTAACAGAACCCGGCAGCACAGTGAGAGAATGACACATCTTAGACAAGTGAGTCACAAGTTCCACAAACACACGGACGCGGGAGGCGCCATTACCATAACTTTCCACATCAATGGATCCACAGAGAGAGACCACACAATCATCACCACAGACAGTGAGAAGGCAGCATATAAGATGCAACACCCATTCCCAATTGAGAGAAGACTCTTATGCTCGTTTTTAAAACATTATAAGAGTCTTACAGTGATACAGAATCCCATATGCCCACACAAACATCTATCAACTTGTAAAGCCACAATACCACGCTTATTTGGAAACACTAGATACATCCCAATATGTGTATTATTACCAAAACAGGTTTTTGGTATACATCTGAAGATACTGATCAATTCAACAAGAAAAGGTATAAAAATTGCAAAGGTGGAAAAACTGGGCACGATTTCCAGAGAATTGACTACCAGATGACTAAAACAGTAGACCAGTGGTTCTCAATCTTCCTGTGAGCCTTTAATACAGTTCGTCATGTTGTGGTGACCCCACTCCACCCCCAACATAAAACACATATTTTGTTGCTACTTCATAACTGTCATTTTGCAACTGTTATAAATTGTAATATAAATATCTGATATGCAGAATATCTGATATGTGACTCCCAAAGCAGTCCCAACCCACAGGTTGAGAACCACTGTATTAGAGGCACGTAACCAGATTGTTGAGTAATGAATTCATAAGCAGAATTTGCTAGTTTTCCAAATGAAAAGCAGCCACTACAACATAATACAAAATGCGGGGGGCGGGGGGCAGGAGGCGGGAGGGATAGCTCAGCTGGTAAAAAGAGATTGCAAACAAGCATAAGAACCTAAGTTCAACTCCCCAGAACCCATGTTAAAAAAGTTGGATGTGACGGTGCATGCCTGTAATCCCAACATACAGGGAGTCAGAAACAAGAAGACCCCTGGGAAAGGTGGAGATGAGAGCATTGCTGGGCTCAGTGGGCAGACAGGCTAGATGAATTGAGGTGCTCTAGGTTCAGTGAGAGGCCATTCCTCAAAAAAACAAAACAAAACAAAACAAAACCAACAACAACAACAACCAAAACACAAAACAAAACAAAACAAAAAAACAACCAAGATGGAGAGTGATTGAGGAAGGCATTTAATGTTGACCTCTGGCCCCGACATTCACATACACAAACGTGCATACACACATATATGCACCCTCACAGATGCGCACACACACTCACTCACACAGAGAGAGGAAAAGAAAAGATAAAATAGACAGAAATACATTCATTCGGCAACATTTATGAAGGAAACATTGAAACTCTCATCTGAGAATAACAGATTTAAGCAACAGAAACATACCTCACATTCTTAGGTAAGAAATTCCATGACTGTAAAGATATAAACTCCTCCTGACTTAATTCACAGATTTAGCATGAACCCCGCCAAATAAAAGCTAATGTTTTGTTGTTGTTTAAATATATAGACTGGTTTTCAAATCCATGGAGGAAAATAAATAAGAATATCTAGGAAGTTTCTAGAATAAATGGGAGTAATAAAAGGAGATTACTATCAGATGATAAACCATTACAAGCCTACAGAATAGTAAAACAGTGTGGTCTTAATGCATAAGATTTAGGTAGATGCATTGACTATACTGGAAAGGGCAGAATTAGACTACAAAACATACAGGAACCCAGAGGATGACAAAGGAGGGCAGAGCGCTGGACTGCTTGATTGTGATAGTAGCACAGGCCATCGGCCCATAGGAGAAATAAAGAGTGGATGCCTACTTTGTTTTATATGCTAAGTAAGTCTCAGATACATAAAATACCTACACATAAAATGAAATTATCCCACAATGAGAGAACCTACAGGAGAATGTTTTTATACTTCTATTATGTCTTACTAAATATAATACTATATCTAGGGAAAAAAGAATCTACAAAGGTGGTTTTTATTGTGAGGGGTGTGTGTACGTGTGTGTATGTGTTTGTGTCTGTATGTGTGTCTGTGTGTGCGTGTTACAGCACACATGTGAAAGTCAGGACAGCTTGTGGGGTTTGGTTTTTTCCTTCTACCATGTGGATTTCAGGGATCAAATTCTGGCCATCAGGCTTGGCAGCAAGTGCCTTTTACCTGTTGAGCAACCTTGCTAGCCCAAAGGTGATTAAAACAAAACAAAACAAAACACAAGCAAACCACTGTCTCATGGATCTCAGACTGGCCTCAAATTTCTAATCTTCCTGCTTCCACCTTCCAAGTTGTGAAACCACATGGAACTACACGGTGTGGAGCCCTGGAGTCCAGACATGCCAGACAAGCATTCTAGAATTCTACCAACTAAGCTATATCTTCATATCTAAAGACATGATTTAAGAATAATGTCTTCATGAGGATAAATATCATGAAATCAAAACCAACAACCAAGCGGGGCGGGGGCAGGGGGGGAGCCTACCAACCAAAGCAAACAAAGAGAAGGATGAGAGAGAGCCCACCGTCTTTCCATTTCCTGCAAGCCTGAGAAGTTTTTGCAAGCATTTTCCCTACACAAAGGTAGAGGAAGTCTAATCAGTGAGAGAGTGTTAGGATCGTTTTCTTAGGTGGAGAAATGGACCCAAGGATGGGTGTGCAAGGTGGGAGTAGAGTGTGACTAAGAAGCAAGCTTTAGAGTCTGGCGCACCTGGCTTTGAACCGTCGCTGTGCGTGTCAGAGAAAGGACAGTACTGTCCTTTTCTTCTCATTATACTTCATTCTCCTTATCTATGAAATAAGAACATTAAGATCTTTTTCGTAGGTTCGTTGCAAGGCAGGAATAAATCATTGTGAGGGCTTAAGCATGCGTGCCATATATCGCAATCTAAACAGTTTGTGAGGACTGAAAACGAGGTTTATTTAACAGCTTCAGATACTAAAGAGACTACAGGGAAGAGATGGAGAGATGAACCCCTATACAGGTTGAGCATCTGGGTGCCCTGCTATGATGCCCTGAAGGGGCACTTAGTCCAGAGTGTCTATGTAAGTATGTGTGTGTGGGGAGGATCATACAGAAGTGGACAGACAAAACAGTGAAATATCTATGAGTTTATTGCTAAATCATGCCTCAAACTTTACCATCATCTATTAATTTTTCTAACCTACATTAAAAATAATTGACGGCTGAACGGCAACAGGCTGGAAGATGGTGATGTCATCCCTGCTATTTATAGAGCTCCATCCCCTACAGAGTGCGTGCATATGTGCCAATGGGGGCCAGAAAGGGCATCAGATCTGATCCTTTGGATCTGTAGTTACAGGCATTTGTGAGGCACCCAGTGTGGGTGCCAGGATTTAAACTCCAGTCCTCTGATATGTTGATTAACAACATAACTATCTCTACAGTCTCCCATCCTGTTTTTTTGAGACAGCGTCTCTCACTGGCCTGGAACTTGCCAAGGAAGCTAGGCTAGCCATTTTGTGAAGCCCCATGGTCTCTACCTCCCTAGTGCTGGGACCCAAGTGCACCCTACATTTGGCTTTTTGACTTAGGTCCTGGAGATGAAATTCAGGTCCCAGCACTTTAATGACTGAGCTGACTCTTCAGTCCTGTGCTGTGACTGCAGTGATATCTGTCTGTCTGTCTGTCTGTTTTTGAGACAGAGTATCATTATGCAGTCCTGGCAGGTATGAAACGCATGCCCAGCTTGAGTCCAGAAACCCCCCCTAAAGTGATATTGTTAACTGATCGACTTACGCAGCCTCTCTGCTGCCTCTCAGTCAGGGCTGCATCATCAACAGTGGTGTGAAAAAGAAAGCCATGCTTCTTCAAGCCCAGACCCCGGCTTCCCTTGGCCACCCCAAGCAAAACTTTACATTCAGCCTTTACACAAACAATAGCCTCTCACGTTTTCTCATCCTGATACAAGATTTTCCTGATTGTTCCTTTATTGTACTCCTCCCTTCTCTCCTGGAGACTGCGTCTGGATCTGTTTTGCTTGTGACCGCCTTCTTCCCCCCCCCCCCCCACCCCCCGCATGCAGCATCGGGCACAAGGCAGGCTCTCAATGGATCCTTGTTAGATGAACAAGTAAGTGAACAAACTCAGCTGCTCTTTCTGAGATGCTCCATCATTTGTTTAGTGAGCTCTAGTCTCTTCTGTAACCTTATTCTTCTCATTCTTTGAAAACGCTCAGCAGTCGTTACAGTCTTCAGGCACAGACATCACTGAGAGAGCTGGGACGTTGGTGTAGCTGAGACTGGGTAGCCAAGGGTACACTCAGAAATGAGAGCTGTGAAGGGCGAGACTGCAGATGCTCCATGGTGTCCTGGTCACAGAAGGGGACAACCCCAGGCCTGCTCTCCATGTGCCAGCAGCTCCTCATCAAAGGATATAAGTTGACCACAACTGCAGAAATTGACACAAACTTGGGCACATTTTTTCATTCTTTAGAATGAAAAGAGAAGCAAAGAGTGCTGCTGGTCCCAATCTCTCTAAAGAGCACATCTTCAGAAAAGGAGGACTCAGTGACTGGGATTTGGTCTGTGCTCCCTGTAGAGTGAAGGTGTAGATTCACCCTTCTATCCAGTGGTGCATGGAATATCTCCAGACACCAGAAAGGAAAGAGCATTCCAGGTGGCTCACAGCACAAGGCAGAAGACTCAGTCCTGCCACTAGAGGGAGCTACCTGGTATAGATTTACCCCTCATCTATGCTGGTGACTGGGTACCAGGAGATGTACAGTGGGGCACATCCTCATCCAGGTAAGGTGCATTGGAGATGACACTGGAAACTAAGTAATGCCTATGAGACATGATACCCAGGTGATCTCAGCTACTTGGAATGCCTAGTATTGGAACAAGAGTGAATTATATACTCACTTGATTGGACTGAGGAAAATAAGCAGTGAGATACTGTTCAATGCTGACAAACTGTACATGGGCTAACACTTTTCTAATAATTCCATTTGACTGTGAGAAAACAAGATACCTAGAGGGTCATCACACAATGGTTTCTGATAATATGCAATACTTGCTGCTTTTCTCTATTTATACAGTCCAGAATCCCAGCCCAGAAATAGTGCCACTGACACTGTGCGGATCATCCCACTTCAAATAATCTGATTAAGAACATTATAAACAGGCATTCCCAGAAGCCAATATCTTAGGCAATTCTAGATCATGCCAACTATTTTCAGAAACCTGTCCTCCTATGAATGGGAAGTTAGTCTCATAAATGACATGTGAAGAAATGACTGAGGCAGCCAGCCTCATGTGCTTGGACTGAGAGCTTCTTGCAGCAGGCTTGACTTATCAGCATCTGGATGATCAGAGCTCCACCTGCATGGTCTGGTCATGTCAGCATCTCAGTATGTAATCTGCAGGAAGTGACCATGCTTTCCAGACAACAGTTTTCCTTGTCTAGCTGTAAGATCATGAGATCACCCCCACCGCCACCACAGAGAGTCTGCAGAAACAACAAATCTACTGGGTGACAACAAACGGGAACACTGTATGAGTTACTATGCTTTTGAGGGATCTTCAATGTAGGGGTTGCAACAAAGTGCTCCAGCATAAAGGGGTTACCAGGGGCTTGAGAAAGTTTCTGCAGAGTAATTGGAGCCCTGCTTCCCTGGGTCTGTTTGGAAACCACGTTCCAGCAGAACGCAGTAGCAATTCACAGGCCCGCCCCCTACCTCAGGGCTATGAGGTACTGACCGTGGTCCTGAAATTCCACTCTACCAGCCCTGCAGATTCTCTATAGCAAAGATAAGTGCTTTCCGGCCATGCTTCTAAAAGCCTGCTCTGGTCCACGCAGTAGCTTTGTATGGCCACATGGACTATGGCTCCAAATTTTGTCAGTGTTCAAACCTTTGCTCTGGGTGAGATCTATTCCTCTTTGCCTTTGCAATTGTAGTTAGTTCTTCCTTGATATTCTCTCTAATGGACTGGTCCAGGGACCACTATGTGGTTCTGGTTCGATGCTGACTTGGATGCTAGTGTCTATACAAGCTGTGTTTGTGTTTTCAGGATCCTCAGAGTTGTTCAGAGTCTGAACTTGTGATGGAACAACCCGAGTCAGCATAAGCACACCACTCCAGGAAACGTTCTACACAAAGAATGGCTCAAGTTCAGGCAGGATTCCCTGTGTCCTTGAGTGGGAAGCCAAGAGTACCTCAGACACAAACAAGCCTGGAATCATGATGTCTAATGTACATTTCGGTAAAGATGGAACCACCCAGTCTGCCTTAAGTTATTTCTCTTCATGCTCTACCCTGGACTTCCTTTCAGCTTTCTCTTTCCATTCTGGGCAAGACAGCACTTCCCTTGTTTGCTCCTAACCATGCACCTAGACTGGAATTGATTCAATACCACTTCTCCAGTTTTGCTTGCAAATATTTGAAATGAGTGAAGTTTGGTGGAAAAAATAAACTAAGAGAATAGAACTGGATAACTCCCATATCCACTGAGACCCTGGATCAGATTTTAATTTCCTATCTATAAACAGGTGGTTAACAATGGATGTACCATGTGACAGGTACAGCAGGAAACACAGAACTGGGCATGAATCTTACCCACAGGCCTCCACAGTCTAAATACCAAGATCTGTACTCTGCAGGGGATGGAGCTCTATAAATAGCAGAGATGACATCACCATCTTCCAGCCTGTTGCTGTTCAGCTGTCAATTATTTTTAACAGAGGTTACAAAAATTATTAGATGGTGATAAAATCTAAAGCATTATTCAACTATAATATCTTTTTGTCTGTCCAATTCTGTGTGAGTTTCTCTGTCTCTCTGTCTCTCTCTGTGTCTCTGTCTCTGTCTCTCTCTCTCTTACACACACACACACACACACACACAGAGAGAGAGAGAGAGAGAGAGAGAGAGAGAGAGAGAGAGAGAGGGAGAGAGAGAGAGATGGGGGGCAATTTTAGTGCCAATAGATTTTTAGAGCCTGTTTATTAGAATGAAGAATCCATGGATGTAAAAATCCACTCCCTGATTCAGCCAAGACTCTTACTTTGAGCAAGTCCTTAACATTGTGTCCTTTGAAACACTACTGGGGTGTCTGTAAGCAAGCTCTCTACTTCATTGTACCACGAGAAAATAAGAGTTTGACCTTGAGCCAACAATAGCCTGTGGGGCTCTAAGTGAACCTAATATGTCAAAGGCACTGTAGCCCCTGCTGTTCTACCATAGAGGCAGACATGAGTAAACACCGAGAGAATGGATCTGGATCTAGAGCTCAAAATCTTCATTTACCATTAACCTTGAACTAAACCTGTAACCTCCTCAATCCTGCTACCATGAAGTGACTGTGTACCAAGCCAGTTCTGTGTCCAGAGCAAAAGTCTCCGAGGGAGCTCTTGCCACTGCAGCTGTGACACATGAGATGGGAGGCAGGGCTGGTCCTCAAGGTACCCCCAAGACACAGGGAAGCATTACCAAATAGATACTCATGGTTTTATTAAGTTTCTGATGGAGCAAGCCAACCACCATAGCAACCCGATGTGACAAACCACCTCAGAAGGTCACAGGACCACAGCATTTCCCAGTAACTAAAGGTTCTCTTTACATGTCTCGAGAAAATAAATGTCTGATCTCTCCTGGAAGTAACAAGGAACAGGAGGGAGGAGCTGGGAAACAGAGGCACTCTTATTTTTCAACGTACTTATGTGTGTCTACATTTATATAAATAGCAATTGAAATGGAATGGAGGATGCTTGCTATTTTAAGGACAAGCTCCAGTAGTAAAGTCATCTCCCAAGTGATGCCACTTACTGGCCGTGTGCCCTTGCATTCAGGCGAAGCTGTGCTGCTTTTTATTCAAGTCACATCCAATGCCTCTTACCAACCCATCCGTCTTAATCAGCACCTACCACTTGCTGCAGCAGCCCGGCAACCAGGAAGCCAGGGGACAGGGCTGTGAGGGCAGTGGCGAGAGGTGACGTCATGGAGGGGGAAGAAAGAAAGATGAGTGAGAAAAGAGCAGGCGGGGAGGGGAAGCGAAGGCAGAAGGGCACCTCCTCCATCTGCATGATTGTCTCAGTCAGGTGGCTGGTTGGTTGGCGAGCCAGCATAGGGTGTGCATCCTCAGGAAGATCGTGATTACATGCCTGATGGTGCTAAGATCAGGGGGCCCTGCACCTAAAGCTATGGTGCAGAGGACACAGTGTGGGTGTGCCCTCTGATTCTCCTCTCTGCTTTGCTCCTGGCCTCTTGGTTCTGCCTTGTCCCATTCTTGCAACCTAGGCCCCAGACATATTGGACTCCTGACCTACTCATACCACCATATGCTCTTCCCAAACATTTCTCCTCTAATTTCAATCATCTGACAGCTCGGATTTTTCAGAGGGGGTTGGGGCTTGCTGCCTCCCTTGGGCTCAGCTGCACAGAATTGCAGGCAGCCTAAGCCACTGAGTGTGACTCCAAGAGTGAGTCCTGCAGTGAGTCCTGCAGCTTCTGAGCCCAACTCAGCAAAGCCTCAGTCATCCACATCACAGGTTCTAGAAACTACTCCACAATTTCATCTATGTGACATCACTAGAAACCACACCCCCTCAGCTGGGGCCTAAATACCTTTTTGGTACATGGGTATATACTTTCATGCTCACATGCAAAGCATCCACATTAGTGCCACATAGTCACGGGACAGGGGGTGGGCACCTAGAACCAAACCACTTAGGGAAATCAGCTCCATTTTGAATCAATCCTGATTCAGACCTTGTCAGTTGAGATGTCATTTCACCTGCAGGGACAATCCCTGCAGAGCCAATCCCCAGTCTGGTCTCCTCTCCTGAAGAATGACTCAGCTGCATCTTCTGCAGTCTGATGCTCTCATGTGATTCAGGAAGATTCAGACTTGAAATCAGTGGGGTCTGGCCATCTCAGAACTCAGAGGTAGTGGGGGTACCCACAGGAAGTATTCTGGCCAGAGAAATGGTGGAGGAGGCTCTATCTGGTGACTGCACTCATGCCTGACCACCAGCAGGCCACATATGCTCCAAGAATAATATCAGTATCTGGCTCTATGATGAGTAACTCTGAGTGATTTTCATGTCACCTTTCCCTGATGATGCCCGGGTTCAGAAGCTGGTGGCCATCCAGTGCCCACCCTTCCCTCATACCTGGAGGGTCCCTCTTAACCACCAGCAGAATGGCCACAGAAGGAAAAACCAGCCATCTATAGATGAGGCGTCTCAAGTCACTGAACTAATAAATACGAGAGTGCAAATACAGACTTGCCTGATTCCAAGACCTTAGACTCCTTCCCCATTCTGCTCAGGAAAGGGCACAATGACAGAAACAGTGTAGACATATAAACGACATCTCCCAGCTAAGGACACCTCACAGGTATGAAGCATCCCTAGAGGCTAGCGGTCAGCCTCAGATGTCTTCAGGAGCCATCCATCTTGTTTTTGAGACACGGCCTCTCACTGGAACACCAGGTTCCCTCTCTACCTCTCTCTCTACCTCCCAAGCACTGGGGTTACAAGTGCATGCTCCACCCCTATGAGTTCTGGGTGTCACACTCAAAAAGTGTGACAAGAATTTTACCAATGGAGCCATCTCCACATCCCCAAGTTGCTTATATCTTGAGAGTCCCAGGAAGGCAACTGAGACTGGACTGCCATCTCAGCCCACCTACTCAGCACCTACTTTCCATGCTTGAGTGATCACCCTTCTCTCGAGTGAGTCCTGAGTGTTGATATTCAGGGAACTGCATGGGAACACCAGGAGTGATGAGGAAAGACCCTGTTACCAGAACCAGAACTGCACTAAGTCAGGCCAGAAGTATTTCTCTTCACACTCTCCTCAAGCCCCTATGGACCGAGACTCTCATGAAAATGACTTTTTATCCAAGCCTGAATGCTGGCCACTGACAGAACCAAATGCAACAAGTGAAGCTAGGTGCTGGGAACAGGAAGAATGGCCCATAGGCCTGCTGAACATTAAGAATTATGTCTATAGAGGTTATCCACTATGCTGCCTGGTGCAATAGTTGTGTAAAGATTACAGGGATAACCAATCACTTTCCAATTGGATCTGAGGTCTGCTCCACAGGAGGTAATTCATGCCTGGTAGCAGAAACTTGGTCAAAAAAAAAACAAAACAAAACAGACAAACAAAAAACAAAACAAAAAACAAACATGGCTGAGGAGGTCATAGACCCTAGGGGAGAACACACTATGATTGTTTTACTAAGTGGATTTATCATCAAATTGTCTTCTAAATATTAGTTTTTATAAATTTAAGTTAACACTGCTCTCAGCCTTGATCAGGGGGCTTCTTCTACAGTGGGCAGCAGCTAATACAGAGACTTAAACCTGGCCAAAAATAATGAAAATAAGTGACTACTGGGTGCTTGCCCCTGAATGGGATATGTGTATCAAGCCCTCCATGTAAGTCTCAGGGAACATCATGAAAGAGGTGGGTATAAGAGCTAAAAGATAGACATGAGTGCAGCTGTCTTCTGGACATCACACAGCTGTTGCACACATGAACTCACTGCAGCTTTTGTTACATGCCTGAGATCGAGTCAACATATCAATTAGGCAGAGCTAGCTGGATCCAGTGGGTTACAAACAGAATAAAATGAGAGAACATAAAAGCAGTATTGAATTGGGGGTATTCAGCAGTCATCAGGGTGGTAATTGGGGATGGATGTGACCAATTTATACAAGTATGAAATTGTCAAGGAATAAATAAAATTCAAAATTTAAAAATAGCCGGGTGTGGTGGCACACATCTTTAATCCCAGCAATCAGAGAGGCAGAAGAAAGCAGATCTCTGTGAGTTCAATGCCAGCTTGGTCTACAAAACAAGTCCCAGGACAGAGCCAGGGCTACATACAGAGAAACCTTGTCTCAGAAAAACCAAAACTTAACTTTAAATGTAAAATATACTTTAAAAGGGTGGGGTAGGCAGTGGCAGCACATGCCTTTAATCCAAGCACTCAGGAAGCAGAGGCAGGAGGATCTCTTCAGTTCAAGACCAGGCTGGTGTACAGAGTGAGTTACAGGATATCCACAGCTACACAGAGAAACTCTGTCTTAAAACAAACAAACAGAATACATGCGCTTCCTAAAGGCCAACTCTGTCAAAAGGTCATTCTCTTCCTTTGCTGGGTTCACTGCACCACCTTGGAGCACTGGGAACAAGAGCTCTGGACCACCAGGACCCACTGACTAGACTGTGAGTGTGATTCAGTAGCTTGACGGGATTTCTGCAAGTTCCATAGCTACAGACATGACATGTGCCCTTCCAAAATTCATGTGTGAAATCCACACCCACAAGATGACAGCTTCAGAAGTGGAGAAAGCAGGTAGTGATTGGACCCTAAGGACAGAGCCCTGTAGGGTTGGTGCCCTTACAAAATAGCCCAGAGAGCTCTTTTGCCCCTTTGTCACGTGAAGACAAAACAAACCCGCGTCTGTCTCGGAGCCAGGAAGCAGGCCCTCGCTAGACACTGCACCTGCCAGCACACTGACCTTGGGCTTCTCATATTCCAACGCTATGAGAAGGAAATGTCTGGTATTTATAGGCCAATCAGCGTGTGGTATTTTATTACACACTATTCAGGGATTACTTAACAAATCTCACACCTTCTCCTTTAGATGCTTTTGCTACCAGATTTGGAAGCTCTCTGTAAACATCTCTACTCCAGTGAGTGGTGTTTAGTTGGGCAGCGGCTAGAGTGAGGGAGAGAGAACCAATGGTCTTTATGCTCTCTTGGGTAACCTCCTCTTGGGCCTCACTTAACTGATCTACATGATAAAGGGAGGCCAAGAGAGGTCTTCTCTGTTCTAGTCTCATTTCTGCCACTGTGGTAAGATACCCTAATGAAAAGCAGTTTAGTGGGGGGGAAGGGTTTGTTTCAGCTCATAACTCCAGGTCACGGTCCATCGTAGCAGGAAGTTAAGGCTGCAGGATAACATTACATCAACAGTCAAGAGCAGAGAGGTTACTTGTACTCAGTTTGACTTTTCCATTCTATACAGTTCACGACCCTCTCTGCCTAGGGGATGGTGCCACCCATGCCCACTGGGATGGATGTTCCCACACCATCCAATCATCACAAGTCCCTGTGGACATGCCTACAGACCAACCCAATGTAGACAATCCCTAACTGGTCACCTCTACCGGAATGGTTCCCTGTTAGGTCAAGTTGGCAACTGAAGCAAACCACCCTACTCTCCAAGCCTTTCACAGCTAAGTTTCTGGAATTCTGTACTACCTACTCACACAGAAGGAGAGAGGAAATTTAAAGGAAGCAGTGACAAGAAAACCACTTTTCTCTCCATAATCATTTTCTGTTATCATCTTCTCAAAGCAACGGGTTTTTTTTTTTTTAAAAAAAATAGATATTGACTAAAATATTTCCTTGTGGCTCTCTGTTCTTTCTATTAAGGAGCGCTTGCAGGGGAGATGGGCCACTGTCACTTTTTGTTGTTGTTTTGTTTTGTTTTTCGAGACATGGTTTCTCCATGTTATCTTGGCCATCCTGGACTCACTTTGTAGACCAGGTTGGCCTCGAACTCATAGCGATCTGCCTGCCTCTGCCTCCTGAGTGCTGGGATTAAAGGCGTGCGCCACCACGCCTGGCTGCCACTGTCACTTCTTACTGGTGCTGCTGGCTGTAAAGGGCACTTGGCTCCACTGCCAGTGGCTTCTAGCCTGTACTGACAGCAGTATCTGACCACGCAGAGAAGCAGTTCCGAGGTTCCCTGCCCCCATTTCCTGCTGTCTGCCTTACACTTCTCACGTGTACCCAGAATGAGGTGAGAAAGAAGGGGCAGAATAAGAAACACATTCCAGAGTACATGAGAAAGTCTGGTGCCTCACATTTGACCATGTCCCCTGGAGGGGGAGACCTAGTGGCACTCAGAGGAAGGACAGCAGGTCACCGAGAAGAGACTTGATACCCTATGAGCATATACAGGGGGAGGTAATCCCTCTCAGGAACAGTCATAGGGGAGGGGAATAAGGGGAAAATGGGAGGGAGGGAAGAATGGGAGGATACAAGGGATGGGATAACCATTGAGATGTAACAAGAATAAATTAATAAAATAAAATAAAAAGAAACACATTCCACCAACTACAGGAGAAACATAGCAGAGAGGTTTTCTTTGCAAATTTCTTCCGTGAAGAAGAATAATACACAACACTCCATCCACTCTCTTAGCTTCCTCTCTTCCATATCTAGACAGTGTACGTTGGAGCATGTGTGTTGCTGGTTGCGGTTGTGGTTGTTGTTGGTGTGTGGTGAACACTCTTCTGGTCCACAAGAAAGGGACTGCACTGGAGCTAGTGGGTAGATTTGTTGCTGCACAAGCCTGAAGACCTGGGGTGGATGGTGGTGCGCATCCATGGACCTAGCACTGTCCATGGAGATAGAGGCAAGCAGACCTTGAGAGGCTTTGCAGGCCGGTCTGTCTAGGCAAAACAGTGACCTCCAGGCTCAATGCGACACCCCATCCGAAGAGTGATAAAAGAATGTACTTGACATAGATTTCTGCATCCAGATGTGCAGATATGAGAAAGCATACCTACACACACACACGCGCACACACACACGCACACGCACACACACACACACACACACACACACACACACACACACACCCTTTATTTTTAATAAGAGACTCTCTTTAGGAAAAGATGGGACCATGATCAGAGTCTACTTTTAACTCTGTCCTTCATTGCCCAATAAAGAGACAAAAAGACAGAGACAGAGATAGACACATATACACTGTACTGTCTGACCGTGTGTGCTTTTTCTCCAGGAAGGCACACAATGCCCTCATATTTCTTTTCTCAGACCATCTCAAGTGCACTGACCCTTATATACCCTGAACCTACTTTATTATGAGTGACTCTAGTCTCCAAAACTTTCCAGGGAATCTGAGCTGCCAGCCACCCTACTCAGCTTGGTTCTATAACAATGACTTCTTACAAGTCTTTAATTCTTTCTATATATCTGAAGCCTGTTTTAACTTGGAGCTTCAGGATAATGCTAGGAATGAAGGGTGTGGCTGTCTCCACCTTGTAGACGGGGAGATGGGCACATGGGAACTCAGAGCTGTGTAGCAATAAGCAAGAGAGCTAGGGGCAGGGAAGACTCAGGGAATGACTCAGCTACTTGACCCCGCCACACCTGCCTCCATCACACCTGCCTCCATCATCACACCTGCCTCCATCACACCTGCCTCCATCACACCTGCCTCCATCACACCTGCCTCCTCCTCCTTCTAGCCAGCACAGTGAGCAGACGCCAGACAATTCTACCACTGCCAAAGTTCTTATAAGAGAAGGGAGGCTCAGGGAGAGGAGGCCATTCGGCCTGGAGATGTGAGTAGTGGCCACTGATACACAGATCTGTGTGGGCAACAGCAAACAAGTGGGATGAAGAGCACTGGACAGGGGTGCTGGGCGGTGGGAATTAAAAGGCGGGTTTGTTCTGGGGGATGCAGTGGAGATGATGAAGGAATGAAGCTAGATGAAGAATCTCTTCCCCATTAATAAAGCAGCCACACTGGGAACCAAGAGGAAACTTGGGCAGGATTGAGACCAGAAAAGAATGACAGGATGGGACTTCAAGGTGACTCTGAAACAGCGGAATGAGAGGTGTTTGATGCTCTAAGGCCATGGTTGCCTTCCAGGGCTGAAGGGGCTCCTACAGTGCTCCGGATCCTACCCACATTTAGCAGGTGAGAAGGCTGGCCAGAAAGAGGTGAGGCTTATATACAGAGCCAGAGGGTAGTGGTCCACTCTGACAAAGTCAGTGCCCGTGTCCCAGGTCCCACTAACAAAGCTGGCCCCACAGCTGACAATCCTCGCAATCTAAGGAGAAGAAAGAGGAGGATTTGGCCACACACATGCGCATGCTCGCACACCCATGCACACGCAGCCCCGGGTTGTCATTTTGAGCCTAATTGTTTTAGCACCAGCTGTCACGTCTGTAGGATTCTTCGCTGGCACTGGTGACCTGCAAACTCTGGAATAATGAGGATGTGTTTAAAAATAGCCCCAATTCCTCGAATTCACCTCTCCTTCTCACCCGCCCTTCTCCATCTTACTGACAGGCTTGTTAAGAACTCCACTTCAAATTTATGAATATAAAGGCAAAATTTTTGATTCAGATTTATTAGAAGAGTATAGTGAAGTGGTGGACAAGGATAAGGCAGGGGCCAAAGATCCATCTCCAGGATGCAGGCTGGGAGCCTGCAAGATGCTCAGCCTGAGCTTTGGGGTCCATTCTGCCCATGTCTCCTATTACATTGCTCCGTTCCTCCATGACCCCGGGGCAGGCTGCATCTCCCCAGGCCTTCTGTAGACACTCACCTAGAATTGGACTTTCCGGATTCTGGGAACACATTAATAGGGGACAGGCCAATGCCACAGCTAGACACGGCCTCTGACTAGTTGTGTGCTGGGGTTTTAGCTCCTAAGTACCCATAAGCCTCAGTTTCTGCTCCTTAGAAGTCAGATCTTTCAGTGGCTCTAGGAACACACAAGAGGTGTCAAGTATCCACTACTTCATGTCCAGAAGACAAGAGGAAACTCTTACACTTCTTCTTCCTCCTTCCTACACCCCGTGGTCATAGCCTTTGGATCTCAACAACCGTGCTGTGATCTCCAACTAAGTGAATGCAGTCACAGGGAGCTTATGTGTGAAGGGAAGAGATTACTTGACACCACTGAGAAATTGGCAGCCACTGAGAAATTGGCGGAGAGTTTAATGTCAAACACTAAGGAAGAAAAAAAAATGTTATGATTCACCTCTTCTAGGGAAATAGCGTGAAGGCATCCAAATCTGATTTTATTGACTGACTGGTGAAACAGTCACGATACGAATTGTATTTACAATATATTCTCATTAATGTGAATGAAAACACTAAAATGAAATTAGACCCATCATTGACAGATGGTCTGTAGGTAGAGAGCTCATTAGAGAGAATTTTCTCTGTATGTATGCATACCTTTTTATTTCTAGAACAAAAACTATGTGTGTGTGGAGGGGGAGGTTGTGTGGCATATGCATGCTTGGTGGTGGGTTGTGTGGTGTATGCATGTGTGGCGGTGTGCATGCCTGTGCAAGTGTGTGGAGGCCAGAGGTCAACACCAGATGCCTTTCCTTTATTGCTTTTTTTTTTTAAAGCTGGGTGACCAGCAAGCCCCTGGGACCTGCTTGTCTTCACTGTTCTTTCCTCAAGAGCTGAGGCTAAAGCACACACTAAGATATCCACTTTACTATTTGGCTACTGGGGATCTGAACCCCATGTTCTCGCTGTTCTGCTGGACCACCTGACAGAAAGCAGTTTAAGAAAGGAAGGGTTTACTCTGGCTTACACAGTTCCAGGGGATACAGGCATCATGGCAGGGCCTTCTGGGATGCAGGACCATGGACTGGTCACATTGTGTAGGCAACTGGGAAGCCGACTGAACAAGAATGCAGCCGGGCTACAAATTCTCAAGGCCTGTTCCCAGTGGCCTACTTTTTTTTTTCCTGCAAGGTTTTACCTCCTAAGGGTTCTGTAGCTATCCCCAACAGCAACACCAGGGAGGGTTTAAACACATGAGCTAGGGGCTGCTCCCAGCACACTGTGAGAGAACAGCAGGAGAGCTTCTGTGTGGACAGGCCAGGTGTCCACCCACCAGGCCCCTCACTGCAAGCACAGGGATGAACAGAAGTGGACAGGAAACTGAGACGGGAAAGTGTATCGGTAGGGAGATGCCAGGCACATCAGTGACAGAACCCCTTCAGCCATGCTCAGGCCCACTGAGGGCCTAGACAAGGAGAATCTGGAAAAAGGCCAGGCCTTGAAGTCCACCAAAAAGCCTGAGTCCACCAACTTCCCCTGTGCCTACTCCAGTGCTGCAGAAGCAAGCCTCACCTGCACTCTAGCCTAGCGGACCATAACCCCAGCCCAGACTGAAGGGCACTAGGGAAGGCCACACATGCCCAAGCTCCCTTGGAGGCTCAGCTGCAAGGGGCGCCTGTGCAGGTGAATCAATCCCATCCGGGATGGGAAGCTGCTCCAGCCTCTTCCTGCCCCTTGTCCCCTCCATGAACTGAGGATAATCACATCACTCAACTTCAAAGAAAGACTATGGTTCAGGAATACAGAATGTGCCCCCAGCATCCCTTGTTCCTGACCCTGCCCATCACTGTTCACGTGGGGGCTGGAGAAGACCCAGGAGTGAAAACATAAGGAAACACAACTCGCATGTCCCTGTCTTGTCACGCTGACTCCAGCTTTTGACCCCTAACCTGTGCCCTTCCTCTCTACTAGCCCCCCCGTCCCTGAATTAACTCTGGGGTCCCATTTAACTGCTCTAGAAGCACTAACTGCCACAAGTGGGTCCATCTCACCCCACTAAAACCATTTTGACTCATCATCCATACCACATACAATTCCTTCTTCTGTACTTCTGGGACGTCTTCCATCCAATCCTGGTCCCCCAGGGAAGAGACAGAGCAGTGTTCCTATAGAGCAGATGTGGGCACCCACCCAAATTCATTAGCAGACCACCCTGATGCCTCAGTCTTAAGATACAATGAGGACCAGAGAGGGGAGTGAATTTCCCAAGGCCACACAGCAACTCCGGCATGAAAGTAAAATGGGAATCTGGGTTCCAAAGGAACAGGCACAAAGCCCTCAAGGCACATGCACAATCCTCCTGGCAACTTTAAGAGGCAGGTACCATCACCACCTTCATCCACAGAGAAGGGTGCCAAGGCCAGACAGATAAAGGAATTGCCCATGGTCTCTGGAAGAGGTCGGCGAGGCTGCCCTTCAGGGTCATGGCACTTACCTGTGGCTTCCATGGAAGAGGCGAAGGAGGGCGAAGAGAAGAGGGCAAGGAGAGAAGGCTTGTTGGCCCCGACTGCTCACAAGGCAGGATCAAGGCAAGTGGCCTCCGAAGGCTCCAGAGGCAGTGCCAGGAGGGACATGTGTTGGGGACTCTGTTTCCTGGATGCTCTTAAAGGCTGAGCCCATCGGCCTGGCTTAGGAAGGCCTGAGACAGCCAAAAAGTCCAGCAACAACTTGTTGCCACCAACGGTACTTAAGAGGTTTCCCATCTGTCCCCTTGTCTTTCAATGGCAACTTAGTATGCTTGCCCATAGTGTTGTTGTTCAGGGCGACCCTGCCATCCCTGAATCTAATGCTTCTAGAACTGGGTGGGGGACGCGGGGAGGAGTGGAATTAAGGCCATCACCCGCATGCTCCTACCAGTTCTATACCCACACTCTGCAGAATCATAACCTACTTCAGAGGACGTCTTTAAGCCGCAGAGAGTCTCACACGGGTCTCAGGACTCAGCCTGTCTATGGTTCTGCTTCCCAGCTCCTTGAACCCAGGCCACTCAGAAGGGGCCTCTGTGGCCGCCACCATCTCTGAGTCTCTCCCCTCCTCTAACTGGCAGGCCACTAGCAGCATGGACCCCAGGCACCGAGTAAACGCTGCTTTGCCCAAGCACGCCTTTCCTCAGCAGCAGACAGGCCTAAGAGGCCAGGAGGGATTTGGGAGCTCTCTAGATCCGTCATAATCATAGTGTTTAAAGGTCCCCAAATGCCCACCAGGCAATCCACGCCTCTAACAGCCAGTAAATACTCCGGACCCGGTCAGCATTTTTAAAGGTCCTTAAATAGCTCATTTACATAATCCATATTTCTAGAGCCCCTAAGCATTTACCCTTCCCATTGAGGCTCCATCTTTATTAGGGGTGAGAAAGAAAAGCCTCTCGTGAATGCAGGGGGTCGTGAATGCAGGGGCCCCTTTGCTCCCCTTCTGGGAAAATCGATTCTAGGTATTTTTTGTTGTTGTTGTTGTTTTTGTTTTTAATGACCATATGTTCCAAAGTAGGCAGGGACCTAACCTCAAAAGGCAAATATCCAGAGGGAAGGTGGTGAGCCATGTAGGCCTACAAATATTCTTTCCTGGAAGACTGGAAAATGCCCTGTGGGGGCCCCAGAGGACACTCATTACAGGAGCAGCCTCTCTGCAAACACTGCCACCCAGATGGGAGCCCCCCTCCTTCCTTGCTGTTTCTTTCTGGAGGCCCTTCCTTGAGGGATGCATCTAGTTCTGCATTCTTGTAAAGGTTTCTCCTCAGCTCTATCTTCCCATGGAGAAAAGAAGAGGAAGTCACTAAGCTGTTCAGGTGCCAGGACTAGGGATCAATCAGCGTGAGTCTGGGTAAAGTGAGCTGTCCAGTAAGCAACAACGTGGCCACCCCATGAAGGTCCCAGGACACACATGAAAAAGGGACTCAATAACAAAAAACGACCCTTGCTGAGGGCCTCGGCTGCCATACAAGGAGGAATTGTGTCTTGTTTAGAAGGTGAAATGTGGGCTGGAGAGACGGCTCAGAGGTTGAGAGCACTGACTGCTCTTCCAGAGGTCCTGAGTTCAATTCCCAGCAACCACGTGGTGGCTCACAACCATCTACAATGTGATCTGATGCCCTCTTCTGGTGTGCAGCTATACACGAAAGCAGAACACTGTATACATAATAAATAAATAAATCTTTCAGGCAACCCTGGTTTTAAAAAAAAAAAAAATGAAGGTGAAACGCGAAACCAACTACAAACACATGCAGAACTCAGGACCCAAACCAATGGAATGTGGAGCCAAAGAAGTCGTAAAAGGGTACAGAATGCGTGGATCTGGAACACATGAGACATCAGGGCTTGGCTCACCCTGGCTCTGGGAGCACATGGAGACACAAGGCACTGGTAGCTGTGTCACCTGGGTGCTGTTTGCCAGAATGCACTCAGCCAGGCAAACACTGCTGTCAAGGTGATTTGCCAAGGTGGTTTGTTTGTGGTATATTCTCTCCTTGCAGCAAATTCTCTTCCGGTAGCATACTCTGACTCCGCCCCCCAACACTGGCTGGCTCACAGGAGAAGGCTGTAGAGAAAGCTGGCGTTGGGTATGCGGCTAAAGAAATGAGTGGAGATGGAGAACAGGCGCAGGCGCGAGATGGGGGTGAGAGAGGCGCCTGGGCCCACTTCTGCCTTCCTGTAATGCTCCATTCACCTGCACACGTGGGAGCAGCGAAGCAACACAGCATCCGCCTCAAGGGCTGCGCCAACGCACCGCTGGTGGGCAGTGGTGCGACAATCCGGAGCCTACCTTCTCTGCTCCTTCTAATGGGACTGCAAGACCTGGAAACTGGACTTAAACAAGGCGGCTCTCTCTGTAGAACTGCACTGACCCAGGCACCCCTGCTCCGAAACCCGGAGCCCCTGTTCTCTCTAGGCTGCAGCTGCCTTTCTGGGGTTGCTCCTCTGAACATAGCTGGCGGCTGCCTGGTGAAGGGCAGCCAGCTCCACAGAGGATCCGGGGATGACTATCTTCTCCACCTCCACCCCCGTCCTGACGCGGCGAGGCGGGTCCCAAGCCTTGGTGTCCCCATCGCTCCACGCGCATCTAGTCACCCACGCGGCTGAAGGAGGGTGACGTGGCGTTCCAGGGCTGGTCACCTGAAACAGCACAGCACAGGAAGCGCCGAATGGTGCCAGGGGGCGCCCTCTACACCGAGGCCTGAGACCTTTTCTTTCTCTCTGCTCCGTCTTCACTTTTCCTCCCAAAGTCACTATCACGTCCCGCTTCCTGGCCAGAGATCCCACACACTGCCTGGGGCCTGACTCAGTGAGCCCTCAACAAGGAGTTGAGAATGCCCCTCCATGTCACCGCTATAAATGACACCACTCTCCCGGAAGCTTCCTCGCCCCCGCCCCCACCCCGCCCTCAGCCCACCCCCCACAGCCTGCATCTGAGCTGCAGTCCCCAGCCTGCTCCTAGCCCCTCAACTCGGCAGTGCCCAGCTCTAGGCTCTAAGCCAGTATGTCTGCCTCTCCACTGCCTCATGTCTGCCTGCACCACGCCTCCAGGCCTGAGAGCTTACAAGCACCTTCTTTCTCTCTTTCCCAGCTCCTTCTTGGTTTCCTGCCTCTTAAACCCAGGCCACCCAACTTTTGAGCAAGTTACCTTGCCTTTAGGTAGACACAGAGAGATATCATACTCAGATGTAGATGGCAAAACTATGCAGAAAATAGCAGATCACGGATGGAGAGATTGACAGACATGACTGAAGAGATGTGGTTGCATATGAAAGATAGATTACTATACATTATACATTTGCACAGATTATAGGTATGTGCAAATGCTGGCAACAGATGTAAACATAGCTGTACTTATAGATAACACACAGGGAGTAAACAGATGCACGGATGGACAGAAGGATATGCATATGTGTCGGAAAGGAACACCCAAGATCTGGTCTGGCCAGGACAACATGTGAGCTTTGATAACGTATGAAATAAAAACGTGGTAAGGCTGTACAACCTGTTAGCTAACCACAGTAGCAGCTTAGCTTCCAAGCTCAAATGCCAGGTGCAGATGGTGCAGGCACAGCTCAAGGAATGTGGGACTCCACTGGTAGCATCATCAGACTCATTCATCCTTTTGCTTATTACCTCCCTCCCTCCCTCCCTCCCTCCCTCCCTCCCCCCCTCCCTCCCTCCCTCCCCCCCCCCCTCCCTCAAGGAGTGTCTGCAGAGTCCCATGCAGATGAATACTGCTAGGACTTTCCACCTAGAGACGGTGTAGACACAAACCCACTCACTAGAAAATACCCACTCAGTACCAAACTGGATCCCTGGGAGAGATTATTAGTGGAAGATTTCATCCAGGTGTAGCGGCCCATGCCTATAATCCAAGCACTCAGGAGACTGAGGCAGGATTGCCATGAGCGGAAGGACAGCTTGGTCTGTGGCTCTGTTTTGTTTGTTTGTTTGTTTTTTAAGACAGAAAAGATCGTAAGATTATTAGTCACCGTGATGGAGGGACATCTGCCCCTGAGGCTTAAAGATTAGATGGGGGGAAAGGCAAATCAGGCTGAGGCACCAATGTGGGTCCTGATCTCCCCTGACAAAGGCAGCTGGGTGGATCACAGAACCCTGAGGTGGCAGTGGGCTCAGGGACATGAAAAATACCCTGAGAAAAATGAGAGGGTCAGTGTGATGGTTGGGATGCATTGTCAGTAAGACAGGATCTGGCATCATTGAAGCCTCCAGACACACCCATGAAATTATATAGGATAGGTTAGCCTCTAGGCATGCCTGTGGGGGATTATTGTTATTAGGATAATTGATGTGGGAAGACACACCTTTACTGTGAACAACACATTCCCCGGACTGTATAAACTAAGGAAAGCTAAGCGCTAGCACCCACTGCTCTCTGCTTCTTGGTTGTGGATGGCGTGTAGCCAGCTGCTTCCAGCTCCTGCTGGCTCGATGCCCTCCATCACAACGAACTGCGCCTTGAACTATGATCTCAAACCAACCTTCCCTTCTTTGAGTTGCTTCTGTCTGAGTAATTTATTGCAGCGGCAGGAAAGAGAAACTGAGATAGTCACCTAAGACGAAGTTGAGAACAGCTTCAAGAGCCAGCCTAACATTTCATTCCCGCCTCTTCTGCTACACTTGTTGCCGAGCACCCGAGATGACGCAGGCTAGACCCTCAGTCTTCTGGGTTGGATTTCAACCCCATGGACATGTAATGTTTCTACCAGAACAGATATGGAGGTCAGAGGTTCACACTGAAGGAAGCAGTCCTTCCTCTGTATGCCTTGAATCCCCTTGCCCACTCAGGGACAGCCTCTTCCTCAGTGTGACTCAACCCTGCTCCACTCCCAGCTCCCATCCTGCCTCCAGCTGGTTACCATGCTGACCTCGAGGAACCAGGTCCATACCTACCTTTCCTGGCATGATCTGGCTTTGGAATCATTCCAGGATTGAATATTATCCTTAGCCCACTCACCCCCAGAGCTATTTAGCAGGTGGCATCTCTGTGTGTGTGGGGGGGGGGAGTGTTGCTTCCTCTTCAGTGAGAGTTTAGGAAGAGAGCAGTAGTAGGAAAGGGAGAGCCAAGGATAGATGCCTCCAGTGCCAGGATGCTAGGCCAGTATTTCTTTCTAAATCCCGGGGCTCCATATTGGAGGCTAGACAGCTTCCTGTTACTCTAACAAGTACCTGAGATGGCCAACTGTTTACAAAGAAGAGCTCTCTGCTTGTGTTCGGTTTTCATGAGAGATGACTGCTTTGGAACTTGCTATGTAGACCATGCTGGCCTTGAACTTGTGGTGATACCCCTGCCAGTGGCCCCCACTTGTTGAAATTACAGATGTGCTCCATGATGCCTTGCTAAGGAAGAAAGCTTTGGCTCTCTGTTTCAGAGGTGCTGGACCAGAACGCTGCAGTGTGGCTGCATGTTATGGCGGTGTGTGGTAAGCTAACCGCTTACATACATCACAGTTGGAGTTGTTTTGAAAAGCTAATGTATCTCTTACGGGTTCACGATTGGCCCCCAGTCTGTGGCGTTATTTTAAAAGGCTATGGTGATTTTTAGGATGTGGGACTTTGAAAGCCCCTGGCTCTGGCCTATTTTCTCTGCTTCCAGTTTGAATTCTGCCATGCCTTTCCCACTCTGACGGGCAGCCACCATCTGAAGCCGAGAACCCCTTTTCCCTTAAGTTGCTCTGGTCAGGCAACTTGGCTTCGGCAATGAGAAAAGCAACTTTTCCAGTAAGAAAGGAAAGGGGAAGGAAGAAGACACACTCAGTGGTCCAAAGACCTCCCATCAGGCTCCACCTCTTTAAGTCCCCACCACCTGCCGCTAGTACCATGTCGCGGACAGCTTCAACACACCAGCTTTGGGGAGACACTCCAGAACTGCTAGAGCCCAGAGGGCAAGGAGGAGGGGCCAGCCGCTGAGAACTACCAGAGGTCTAGAGAGAAACTGCAGGTGATACCAGAAGTTTCCACTATTCCAGGCCATGACATGTGTCCCAGCTGAGAATACGCTCATCAAATATACACAGACTACCTCCAATACACCAGTTGTCTCCTCATCATGACAATGAATGCCTGCAGCAGCCATCTTAGAAAAACGGTTTTATTTTGACTCGCAGTTTTGAAGGCTTTTGGCCCCTGACAGAGGGCACAGTGCATTGCAGAAAGGACATGTGACAGGAGGAGTTGGTTCACTGTGGCCAGGTACAAAAGAAAGAGGAAGAGAATGAGCCCAACACTTCTCTCAAGGAGCCATCTTCAGGGACCTAACGCCTCCCACCAGGGCCCACCTGAAGGGACTCTGGCCAGGCCTACCATGACAAACATGGCTCTGGCAGCCTTTGCCCTTCTTTGCCAGTTCTGTCTTGCTAAAAAACCATTAGATTTCGCTCCTAAAGCTAGCCACCAAGGTCTATTCTTTTATTGGGCCACTTCCTTCTCCTGAGGCTGACTAACAAGGTCCGACTATCAAAGTACTGAAGTCCACCAATCAAAAGCCCCCTTTGGCTCACCTAATTAACATGCCCAATTAAAATTAAATACCTCATCCTAACACGGGATTTCCCCTTTACCTTTATAAATCTCCATTTGTCTATGAGCCACATCTGTCTCCTCTCTATCCAGAGGCAGTTTTTTGTCCACCTATCGGGGACAAGTAACCTTTCCCCCTCTCCCATGCTCCTTTTCCTTTCTCCCTCATCCTCTATCTCCTGTCTTTGTCTCTTATTCCCTGCTTTTTGTCCCTCTGGAGCAAATTAATCCCCTTTGTGCTGGGCACTTACGTCTTGGGGGTCCTGAGCTGATCCTGGTCCCTTCACCACCTCTTAAAGATCACAGCACCTTCAAATAGCACCAAGATCAGGACTAAGTCTTTAACTTGCAGACCTTTGGATGGTGTTCTAGACTACAGCAATAACCAAAATAGTCTTCCTGAAATGTGGCACACGCTCCCATTCCCTGAACCATCACTAGCTCCCCACTGCCAAGAACAACAGATACAGACGTCTGCCACGGCCTTGGCCTTCTAAAACTCTCTCCTGCTCAGCCTAGTAACCCACATGTGGCTCCCCAAGAAACCCCTCCCCAGTGCTGAGACTCTGTCAGAGGTATTATCTCTCCAGTTACTCTTGCCCAGAGCTGACCCCCATGCCTGGTCCTATCTTTCAGCTGTCCTTATTCATAAAAGCTCAGACACTGTCTTCAGGCTCCCTCATCACTCCCCAAACCCAGGTAACATTTAGATGCCCCTTGGTTGCATTTTTAAGCCCTGTGAGGATAGTCTATGCTAAGTCACGAAGATTTCAGAATACCTGGCACCCAGGTGGTATATGAGCCTGAAAGGCAAGCCCCTAGCCTTCTTCATGTTGACGCTCCTATAGTTTGACTGCACCAGCAGCTGGAGTCAGTGTGAAAGGTATTAGCTTAAAGACTTTCACTGAAGGTGAATGAGGAGACAATATGTCATCCCACATTCACCCACAGAGCCCTTAGTCCCTGAGATACAGACGGTCCCTTCTGGACCCTAGACCACCATCATGATTGGATACTTCTATTCTGCCTTTCAGAGCAGCAGCTAGGCAAAAGTGCAAGTGGACCACCGCCAGCTCTACCTTTCCAGGGTAGAAGAGGAGCTTCTAGCCATTGGGCAAAGGTGAAAATAATGAGGATCAGGCTGCCAGAAGTCTGGGTAACCATTCTCACAAGCCATACCAGCTCTATCCCAGGCCCATGACCATCCTTTGTGTTTGGAGAAGGAGACAGTGGTGATGTGGGTGGAAGAGGCTACAGGCTGCCCAGGTCAAGGCAGCAGGCACAGCTCTTGAAGGCAGAGGCTAACACCGTTAATTGGTTCCACTTTCACAAAGAGTCGGGGCATTGACTGGACACCTGTTGGGGCTCAGATGATGACCTTTGAGGATGCTTCACTTCCACACACATGAGAACCCAGAAAAGAGGAGCCTGTCTAGGGCAATGGCACTACCTTCCCAGCTGGGCTCAAACAGAGCAGAAAGGGAAGGTCATAAAGTGAGTAGTCACTGCAAAAACAGTGGAGAGATGGGAGAATGACCTTCTGTCATGTCAGGCAAGTGGGCATGCTGTCCACGGAAGGCTAAGCTCACTGGAGCCAATGACAGTAGATGCACAGTGGGTCTTCCTCCCAATCCAAGGCATGTGCCCTTCCTTGTCTTAGCAGGACTTGCATCTATCTGCCTTGGTATCTAGACTAGGAAACTTCAAGGCAGGTACAAGATGAGAGACTCAAATCAAGGCCTTAGGAGTTAGGCTTGGGTTGTTGGTAGTGCCAGAGCTTGGGCAGCTAAACTAGACATATTAGCAAGTTCTGGGCTTGAATAAAAGATCCTGCCTCAGTCAATGAAATGAAGGGCAATCAAGAAGACATCAGACAACACATGGACCCCACACATGCTTACACACCTGCAAACGTGTGTGTGTGCATGCGCGTGTGCACACACACACACACACACACACACACACACACACACACACAAAGTCCAATCCATCTCGCTTGTGGAAATATCATATGTGAAAGACAGCAAGAGCTAATAACACATGATCCAGGAAAAAGTACCCATAGAGCAGTATTCCCATGAGCATGTCAGTGAGGCGGCTATGGGTCACTGCTGGATTAGCATGGCTACCACTAGCAGGGACAGTATCTCTGAATGTGGGCACAGAATCTTCCACTCTGTCTACCAAGAACAAAACTCTCTCTGGCCAAACAGTAATATATACGACACGAAAGCAGGAAGTGGGACTATTTGTAGAGAGGAAGGAGACCAGCAAGAGAGGTGCACAGGGTATGTGGGAAGGCAGTGAGGGCGGGGAATGAACAAGAGCAATGTATTGATATATGCATGAAAACGTCACAGGGAAGCTAATCACCTTGTACGTGAATTGAAAAATTAATTTAAAAAAGTGTGGAGAGGACATCCTATTGGGACTCTAGATGAGAGAAGCATGGGAGAATAGCAAAGTAGAAGGATGCAGATCCTAGAAACCTACAAGTAGAACATTATGATAGGCAGATTTGGGCCCAGGGGTCCCGCTCAAACTATGGCACCCGCTAAGGACAATACAGGCCGTAAACTTCAAATCCCTACCCAGATCTAGCCAATGGACAGGACAGTCTCCACAGTTGAGTGGAGAGTGGGGACTGACTTTCACATGTACTCTGGTGCTTCATATTTGACCATGTCCCCTGGAGGGGGAAGACCTGGTGGCACTCAGAAGAAGGATAGCAGGCTACCAAGAAGAGACTTGATACCCTATGAGCATATACAGGGGGAGGAAGTCCCCCTCAGTCACAGTCATAGGGGAGGGGAGTAAGGGGAAAATGGAAGGGAGGAATGGGAGGATACAAGGGATGGGATAACCATTGAGATGTAACAAGAATAAATTAATAAAATAAAGTATGGGGAGTATTCAAGAGGCCCCAGTATGCCTGAGGTGGAGAGTCCATGCATGTTTGAATGTGCATGAAGCACGAACATATGCAGGTGAGTGTGGGTATATGCAGTGAGAAGGTCAGAGGTTGACATCAGTGTCTTTCTTTGTCACTAGGTACAGTCTCTGGCTGACCCCAGAGCTCCTGAATTTGAAGTTACCCAGCCAGCTTGCTCTGGCCATCCCACCTCCCAAGTGCTGAGATTATAGGGAGGCCTCCATACCTACCCAACTTTATATGGGTTCTAGGGTTCCAAAATCTGGTCCTCGTTCTTGAGAGGCAAACATTATCCACTGAGCACTCCCTGCCTGTCCTCCATGCAACCCTTATCACAGTGCAGAGCCTGAGGCTGCGAGGAGTCCTCTTGCACAAAGTCCTGCAGGCGCTAAGTGGCTGTTTCCAAAATACAGCTTTCCCCAGTTCTGCCAGGCGCCTACAGAAATGGATAGGCCATTTCCACGTTGCAATCTGTCACCAGCCATTTATGAATTGGTAGTCAGTTCTCCTGGGACCTGTGTGACAGCCCTGGGCAGGGGCAGTCCAGGGGCAGAGCTAGGGCTCTAATGTGAAGGGCAGGTCTGTGCTCCTGGGGTGGGCGTGGAGGGGATAGCATCAATAGGCAGGGGAATGCGCCTTCCTCCCTGCTCATCCACAGAGACTGGGCTGACGGTGAGCATTCCCGTACCCGCTGAGACAATTTCAGCTCCAATTTGCTCAGACTCCTGACCGAAGGCCCAGCTGCTGCCTCTGATGTGCTGAACGGGAGGGGGGCGGGAATGGGAGACGGGAACTCTCTCAATTACTGGGGTGGCGGTGAGAAGTGTGGGGGTGGAAAGATGGCTGAGCCTCTGTGCAGTTCCCAGTTCCTAATTCCCGGCGGTACAGCACCAGCGCCCTGCCTCCCACTCCTGCCCAGAGAACAGCTTGCTGAATGTGCACTCGAAACCCAATGTTCCCTGGTGCCATTCTGCCTTCCGACAGACAGGATGCCTCACAGGGATGCCTCACAGGGTCCCAAGTCATCTGACCCTTGTGGCTTGGGACATAGTGAATCATCCTTGCAGGGGCAGAGACGGGTCCTGGCTTAAGCAGCTGAAGACAGGCCTGGGTCCAGGATTACTTTATACCCAAGGACCTGCTTTCTATCTCCATTTTGGAAGCTGCTCAGGACAGTTTGGGATGAAGGGAGCTGGAGCATAAAGGTTTCCCTGCCCCTTCTTGGGATGTCTACTTGAAATCTGCATCCACAAAGGCATCCTCGGCCCCCATGCTGATCAGGGTCTCCATTGCTGAGCCACCTACAGCTCTGCCTGTCCCTCAAGGTGTGTGTGTGTGTGTGTGTGTGTGTGTGTGTGTGTGTGTGTGTGTG
>OU015748.1:55619983-55630605 GCA_907169655.1 Acomys percivali
GTGTGTGTGTGTGTGTGTGTGTGTGTGTGTGTGTGTGTGTGTGTGTGTGTGTGTGTGTGTGTACGCTGACACAAAATGTCTGCTCAGAGCAGCCACAATGGGCTGGCACTTGGCTTCCGACTTCTAACCTGTCTCCGTAGACACTTTTCCCTCCTTACAGCTTCCCAGAACCAAAACCCACAAGGAGGGGTAAGGCAGCTCTCCCCCGGCCTGGGGGCCTGAAGGGATCAGAGGAACAGCAGCCGCCTTTTATGAGTGGTTGGAATTCTTCACACGGGTTTTGGGCAGAATTGCTTTCATGAAAGTTCCGATGCCTGGAACAGATTTTCAGACATTTAACTCCAGCCGGTTCTCAAAAAAGTATCCCTCCACCAGCACCCTGTACTCACCTCTCCCAGGCTTGTGTCTGAGCAAATCAAAACTTCAATTCTGTGGTTACCTTTGACGTCCTTTCTGCCTTCCAACACGTTTTTACATGCTCTGACTTCAGAGCTGTCCTGCCTCCCAGTAGGAGCCTTTGGCTGATGGGGTCTATTCAGATATGACTGAAGGCCCACCTAGGGCAGCCGAGGCTAGACCCTTGGATTGTGGGAAGAGGTGATGAGGCAGAGAGGTGACTAGGGGCAAATTCTTCCTTCCAAGTGGCTCTGAGGGGAACAGTCACACACTCAGTCTAATGCATGCCAGGCTTGGTAGGTATGAGAAGTGAGGTGAACGCAAATCACTTGTGAAACAAAAGACTAATTCCCAGATTGGCATGGGCCAACGATTGCAAGTTTGTGAATGCGTGAGTTTGAATTTCTGAATATATATATCATAGTGTGTGAAATAAAGGCCTTGATCTAATGGTACTACAATATGCCAGGTAGTGGGTGACCTGGATGAGTGACAGGTGACACTAAGAGGGGGAAATAACTTGCCTGTGTTTAAACAGTGATGCTCCCCGGCATGGTAGCCACTGGCCATGCATTTTGTTAACAATCTTACAAAGGCTTCTAAGCTTTCCCCGGCAGTAAATGGGGCCACACTGTCCTGGGCAAGCTCACTACCTTGTTACCATTGTTTATAATGCCCCATCCCTACGCTGAGCCGGTCAGCCATTACAGGAGTCCTGCCCACAGCATTTAGTACTTGGGATGTGTGCCTGTCTCCCTGGTATCAGTTACAGCTAACCACACCTCTTAATAAACACGACAGGAACTAGACAAAGATCTTCCACGTGTTGTTCCCCTACCTACTACCCCCATCATCCCAATGGGCATGGAGAAACAAGCTAGCATGGAGCGGCTGGCGCATGATCACATTCCTTGTGATTAGCAAGGAGAGCACTGGGCCCCACTATGGTGACCCCTGAGCTGCTGCCTCTGGGTACCAGGAACAAGAAACCTCAATCTCCCAGGATCATCCCTGTCCTAAAAATAGAAGAGCCAGTGAAGTTGACCCAGACCAGTCCTGGTGAGTCTGTCCTTTCCTCCACCATCCTCTCTCCGTCTTCCCGCCCATGCCTGGTCACCTAAATCAGTCCCTATTTTCCTTTTAGATTGAGGACCTTCAAACCCCACAGCAAACCTCAAGCCTCGTGCACAGACTCTTGTCTTCTTCCGCATGTCTGGACGCTGTCCCAGCACTCATCCCTATGGGGGTCTTGTTTCTTCCGCTTTCACTAGCTAATGAATGCCTGTGCTTCTTCAGAGCCTCGGCCTCCCACTGCCAGGAACCTGGGACCTCAACTATCTCATACTCTAATGTCCCTTCTCAATGTTCCCTTCGAACTTTCTTGTGGGTTAGCTTTTCCTCTGCTGCTGTCAGCAACCTTGGTTCTGGCCACTTTCCACCCACAGAAGAACTGTAGTAGTGTATGTGACCTCCATGCCACCAGGATCCCTTTCCCAATTTAACCCCTGATACAGACTCTACAGCACACACTGTGGGCATCCATCCTTCATTCTGGGACCAATCTGCAGACTGAGCTCCACCCTAGGCCTGCCTCTTTCGTGTTCTATAGACGCTTCTCTAGATTCCTGTACTGTTCTCCCGAGCTGGGTTCATTTTTACCTCCAAGTAGCTCAACCTTCTGTCCCCTGACCTAAAGAGCACTAACGTCCCTCTTCTCTTTTCATGAAAGGGGCGGAGGACTCCCCAGAACAGTTCCCAAGTCCAGCTGTAGAACCTGCCAATCCTTCTAGGCAGCCCAGGGCCTCCAGTGCTCCTGTCCAGAGCCACTAGCCTGGCAGCTGGTGTCTCCTTGTAAACAACAGAATTTCCTGCCAGAGGAGGCAGCCCACGACCCTCAGCACACATTCTCTTCACCTTGATAGCTCTAGCCCCCCACCCCACCCCGACTCCCACCCCAGGAGAATGGAACTCTGCCACACGCATGGGCATTCCAGGGGTGGTGAGGATGAGGTAGAAAAGAGCAGAGAGAGGTCAAGATGGTGGTTTGGAAACTTAAAAAGTAACAATAAAAAAATCCAAGACAACAAAGAGGTACACTGGAAACCCACCAGGTCCCTGGCCCCTAACTGTAGCTGCAGATGCTCTAGAGCAGTGGTTTTCAACCTTCCTAAGGTTGTAATCCTTAGGCTCCTCATGTTGTGGTGACCCCAGGCATAAAATTATTTTTGTTACTACTTCATTACTGTAATTTTACTCAGCTGTTGTGAACTATAAATACCTGATAATGCAGGGTATCTGATATGTATGAGCCCTGTGAAAAGGTTGTTTGACCCCAGAAGGGTCATGACCCACAGGTTGAGAACTACTGCTCTACACTGAGGGTCACTGTAGTGCTACAAGGCTCACCCACAAATGTGTACATGTTTGTATGTCCGATGCACTGCACGAATGTGCAAGTGTGTTGAGGCCAGAGGTGGACCTCGGGTGCCTTGCTCATTCATTATTTATCCGGCTTGTTTGTTTTGCTTTGTTTTGAAGGCAGTGTAACTTCCTTAACTCAAAGTGGAGATCAAAGACGCTGATGAAATTCCCGACACGTGATATCATATAGAGAGCTACATGTAACAGACCATGTATGGAAAACCATGCTAATACAAAAGAGCCAAAGAGCTCACGCTATCCAACACAAAAGGCCCCACCTCCGTGTAGCAGTTCCACAGACACGAGCAACGTTCTCCATGTTCCTGCCTACTCTAGCTGGCATCCTCCCTAATAAATTGTCCTTGCTTCTGTTGCAGCTTCGTGTTTCTGACACAAATTCTTCAGGGACACCCGGAGAGCCTGGAACCCCTGCAAGATGTGCCTTCTGAACCCCAATAGTAGATAACATCGGGGGGACTTGGTGAGGGACCAGGGTCATGTCTGAACCTTGCTCACTAGTGTCCTAGGTTTGGAGGCAGGGTGGTCTGAAAGCCCTCAAATGGGGGGGACAGCTGCTTAGGCCCACCACAGGGCATTCAGGTCATTGTCATCTACTGTATATGCTTTTTCTTAATCATAGTAGTCTCAATGAAACAGGCAGTCTAGTTGTCATTTTAGGCTTGATCTTGGCTAAAAGGCTGAGAAGTCACCTTGTTGCTGTCTTACAGACGTGGGACCTAGAGCTCAGAGTAGGACCATGAATTAAACACATAGTGGCATGGAGGGCATGGGGGCACATGAGGGCTCGTTTTCAGCTCACAGTGGCCTCCTTCCCTGACTGCTCTTCTGATTCTGAAAGGGTACATCCTGATGGCCTCATATGAGATGACCCAGCCTGTCCACTGACTGCTATTGAGTACTCCTGACCCAAGCCTAGCCAATCACAGGTCCCTCTTTGAATACTGCCTGTCATCATAAAAACACTTGACCCAAGACAAGCCAACTAGAATCTGGTACTGAGATCAAGACCACCAAGAGAGATGACAAAAGAAAGAATTGCCTGGATCTTTGCAGATCTACCACCTGACCCATGTGACCCAATGGTCCAGCTTCATTCTTGCTGGGCATCTCCTTAGACAACCCTTTGTTGGGCCAGCTCAGTGGGATTCTGGAAATCTAGGAAGTGGCTGAGTAGGAAGGTCTGAAGCAGGCGGAAGACAGTGTGGAGTGGCAAAGCAGTGGTGTTGTCCTGGCTCTGGACCACTGGACCCACAGTGCCAAGCAGCAGTATAGGAGCTGGGGCCATGCTAGCGGAACAGCAAGACTGTGAGGGTCTCAGCAATGAGCCTGGGAAAGCAAGAGCCAGGCACATCAGAAGCTGCTGTCAGTATCTAAAAGGCTCTCTCTCGCACACGCTCTCTGTCTCTGTCTCTGTCTCTGTCTCTGTCTCTGTCTCTTTCTCTCTCTTTCTCTCTCTCTCTCCAGAAGGGGATGCTCTGAGCCAGTGTGGGGAGAGAAGAAGAGTGTGGGCAGTGAGCTTCAGTAGTCTTAGATGAGGCCCGTGTCCTGAAAAAGAAACATATTAGTCAGCTTAAGCACTACCTCTATCTCTGCCTGCCCCAAACTTCTCAGGCTAAATGGACCATGCCTGGGAACCAGGATTTCCCCCACATTTCCCTCTTAATACCCTACCCAGCAGGATGCTGACTTCACTCAGCTCTTCATCCCATTGCTGGGATGTGCAATACTGAGGCCGAATCAGTATCTGTTTGGGGTTTGGCAGCCCCCCAACACATGAATACTCACTCCATTCTACTTTATGAAAGTCCCAGAGAATGTGAGTTGAAGAAGGTGATCTGGGGGTCCCAGTGAGTGGCCAGTGCCTACGCTGCAAGGGCTCTATCGCAAAGCCAGTGGGTGTCCCACTCAGATCCCTCAGTGAAGAGGGTGGTCCCCGCAGGATAGGAGGCTGGGCTTGCCACAGGGCACCTGAGAGTGCCGAGTAGTTCTGGGGTGTTGTGCACCTCTGGGAGAATCTTGTCTTTGCTCATCTAAGCGTTCTTCTGCTCCCTTTACAAGTTGGCACTAGCTGTGGGGCCCAGAGCCAGATTAGTGCTGACGGCTGTCAAAAATATCTCCCCTCCAGAGAAAGCAAAGGAAAACAACATCTTGGTGGGGTTTTCCAGGGGAAGGAAAAGTGAAGTCGTCTCTTTTGCCTTCTATGTGCTGCCTAAAAATGGCAGTTTTGCAGAGAGAAAGCATATTCCACCGCCCCCCCCCCACCGCCCCCAAGCAAAGCCGTTTGTGGTGTGAAAGATAGAGCATGTGCATTGAGCACAAGGACACAGATTGGTCCAAGGCTCGGCTATGAATGCTATTTTCACAGGAGCTTCGAGTGGGCAGAAAGAGGTTTGGAGAGAAGGAAAAAATAAAATCTCTGTTTTATGAACATAGAAAAGAAATGTGGCCTGGATTGAATTCAAAGACGGGTCTGGCAGGAAGCTGGCCAACTTGGTGTAAAGACATTGGAATGTGAAGATGGAAGGCAGTGCCCTGTGTGTTCCCTCCCGAAGACACAGGTCACTCCTTAGCCGTGGGAGGCACCATGTACTCTGGAATGTGTTTCTTATTCTGCCCCTTCTTTCTCACCTCATTCTGGGTACACGTGAGGAGTGTAAGGCAGACAGCAGGAAATGGAGGCACTGAAGAATGAGGCCCAAGCCTTAGGACTAAAAGATCCTTTAGAAAATTTTTTTCTTTTGAGGAAGCGTCTCACTCTACTTTAGACTGGCTTGGAACTTACTATGAAACCCAAATTGCCCCTAAACTCACAGTATTCCTCCTGCCCTGTTGTTCCAAGTTCTTGCAGTACAGGAGTGAGTCACTACACCCAGCTTCCCTTAGAAGTTAACTCACAAGCCCTCCAAGAAGACTGAAGGAGTTAATGACCATAAAGATAGGAACATAAGTGAGCTATAGTGAACACGGATGTCCTTGCTGATGTGAGAGATGACAAGGTCAATTAAGGAGGTGATGATGATGTTGGTGACAATGATAATGGTAAGTCTGGTGATGTCCGTTGTTATAATGAAGAAATCAGGAGGATGATATTGATATTGATGCTAATCGTTAGGTGATGAATTAGATAACGGACATGGTGAAGATGATTATGACACAGATGATGAATGATAACGATGAAAAACAATCATAGTGGTCATGATGGTGATGACTACAATCCTGTTGATTGCTCTAATGATTAAGATGACCAAAGAGGATGGTGATGAAGATTATGGTAATTATAGTGACGATGGTCATGAAGATAAAGATGGTGGTGCTGGTTCTGATGGCCATGACTATAAAAACACCAGTGGGTTTGATGATAATAAAGATGACTGTGTTGGTGATGGTGAGAGTGACTCTATAGCTCCTTCTTCCCTTCTTGTCCCTGCCTACCTCTCAAAGTCTCCTGGACACAAGTTTCTCAGAGGATAGTCAGGCAACTTCCAACATCACTCAGCCTCCTGGTTTTGTGTGAATTATGTAGACATTTGGGTCTTTCTTGGATTTTTCTGGTGATGAATCCAAAAAGGGGGCCAAGGATCACACATTTCCCCAATGGTTTTGATGAGTACCAAAGACAGATCTTCTCCAGTGTTCAACACCTTATTTTACAAATGAAGAACCTGAAGCCTGCAAAGGAGCAAGCTGGCTGGCAGGGGCTGGCAGAGCCAAGGCTAGAACCAGAACCTTCGACTCCAAGGACAGTGCATCATCACTTCAGCATTGTGTGTCCTTCACTCAGAAGATACAAGGCAAGTGCCAACAGCATACAGAGCACAGTTGAGGACCAAAATAAAACCAGACACAGGGGCTGCTTATGCTCGCAGAGAGGACAGCCCTCTCAGGTGTGGTGACTGAATGTGTGGGGAGTGGTCAGTGCAAGGTGATAGGAAGGGAGGAGTGTGGGGTGCTTCTCAGTGGGAAATGCGGCTTGGGCAGGGAACCCAAAGTCAAGGAGGATCTCAAAGACCCAAGAAGGCAGCTGGAGGAAGCAAGACCTAAGCTAGAACTTTGAAGAATTAGCCTGACTTGGCCACACAGTAAGAGGGAAGAGGCAACAGCACAAGGAGGGCACAAGGCAGGAAGCTCTGAGCATTTTTGGGAAACAGAAACCAACTGCATTTGTTCAGAGCCTTGGGTGAAATGGGCCTTGTGAGGCTCAAGTGAGGAGTCAGTGAGCAGTTTCCTTATGATGAGCTAGGGGGCTTGTGTTTCTCTTCCAGGCAGGTGTGTGTGTGGGGGGGGCTTTTGTTTCTCTTCCAGGCAGGTGTGTGTGTGTGTGTGTGTATGTGTGTGGTGGGAGAGGCCTCCCAGAAAGTGAATGACGTGGAGCTTAGAAAGTGCAGCTGGACAACAGTCCACAACTGGATAGAAATGGTGACAACTTTGTCCCCAAGATTAAGCCCTAAAGTAGCAGTGCACATGGCCAGCAAGTCCCCAGTGGGATGGGTGCAAACTTCTCTCAGTTTCCCCTGCCTCTCACAATGCAGAGGGGACAGGCAGAAGTGGGGAGTGTAATATCCGCTGTGGCCAGGCTTTTGGCTTCATTCCAGCCGAGAAAGCACTCCATCCATATCCTGCCAGCCTCATCTATTCCCGAGCAACTGTGAATCTATGAATTGAGAGACATCACTTGGAATGGACCCATCCCTGAGAGGTCACACATAGGTGAAGGTGTGAACCTTCCTATTGGAACCCCAAAGGCTGTGTTTCACATACAGACATAGTATTGGGGACATCCTTGGGCTGCCCTGTGATGTTGTGTTGGAACCTAGGTTCCTAGGATGGCATTTTGGGAGGAAGCTGTTGAGCCTTTATGGGAATATGCTTAACCAGAGCACTCAGGTCAATTGGGAGTGCAGTCTTGAGAGAAATGAAGATGTTTTCCTGTGGACCTCAGTTAATTCCCACAAGAGGTCTGTGATGAAGCTTGAGGCAGCCTCCCACCCCCACCCCCACCCTGCCCAGCCCCCGCAGCCTTCTTAGTTCCTGTTTGGCAATGTGATCACACCTACTCCTGCCAAGAGTCATGTGACCTCACTATACCCTGTACCATGCTGTCTAGACTGTTAGACTGTCTAGTCCTCCTCTTCTTCAGCAGCAGTTCACCTTGGGTATTTTGTTACGGTAAGGGAAAGCTAATACACATTAGCGATTGATTCTCTCCGAGCCTTAGGTTTCCTCGTTTGTAAAATGGGCATGATGATACTTACCTCAAGAGGCTGTCATGAGTTCAAGAGACAAGTTATGACAAACAGCCAACCCAGCATGGGTGCCAGCGATCTGATGGCTGTGCTGATGATGATGATAACGATGACGACGATGACGTAGCAGCCCATTTTCAGCTCGCACCATCGGCATCACCGCCAGCATCAGCAGCATCATGGAGCTTTCCTCTTGCAGTGCATCAGCTTGGCACCCTCAGCAGCCATGCAGAGCCCGAGATCAAAATGCAAAAGGTGGCTTCAGGAAAGACAGGGCCCAAAGGGATAAGGATGTAAGTGGAGTGAGCAGGGGCTCAGTGAATCCCCATAAATAGACAGGAGGTTCCTGGGTGGGCTGGGGTGGGGCTCAGAGACCCTAGTATCAGTTCTGTTCTTTAGCAAACCTTCTAGAACCTAGAACGCCATAAGGCTCCTCCTAAAATGTCCTGATCTTCCCAGAATTATCTTGAGTGATTTCACAGACACTCACTGTCACAGGCCTCACCTAGGATGGGCTGAACCCTGAGAGGACACAGATGGTGATCTCTCCTTACATGCTGTAGGCGGTCAGTGAATCGTTCACACGTCATTTTCAAACCCGCCATCTTTGTGGGTATGGTAGGAATTACATGTGCGACTTAAGAATGCAGGTGGGCAACTGAAGATAGGAGGTAAATGGTTTCCCTAAAATGCCCCAACTCCATAAAGACAGAAATAGGTCTCACGCAGACTACGTAGGACTAGATGCATGTGAGAAAACAGGCCTCAGAGGACCTTCTCACCCAGTAGAGAGAGAGAAGAGCACTGCCAAGCTGAGAGCATCCTTGCTAAGTTTTGGGGGTCTGTTCTGTCATCAGAGCATAGGGAACCCACTGTACGGTAATGAGGACTCCAAGAGAGCTCTGATGGTGAAGTCTTCAAACAGCTGAACTCGAGTCTTGCCACCAGAACTGCTCAAAGCTAGTAAAAAACAAGATTCTCGGGCCTCCCTCTACCTCAGACCTAATAAGTCCACACCTCTGTTGAGTGGGACCCAGGCACCTGCCTTTCTACAAACCCTCTGGGGGAACAGCACACTGAATTTTGAAATTTTACCCCACTAAATCTGATAGATGCTAAAGCTGAGAAATATTTCTCTCAGGATTCATGGGCAACAGATCCTTTGGAAGGGGCTCAACAGAAGTTTGAGACAAATTCCATTAGGTTGATTCAGCTAAGTTTTCAAACCACAATTTCAACCTCAAAGCTAAGTACGTAAGTACACCTTAGTGGACATCAAGGGCCACCAGTGATGGCGGAGGCTGTGTGGTATTGTTTGTGAGGTCAAAGGTCAGAGTGGGGTATGCCTGTCAGGCTCCACTCAGTACAAGCAAGCATGGACCTGCACTGTTGGAGACTCTGCCACCCAAGATCTGCTGTTCATCATGGCCTCACTCCCACAGTAATGAATGTGAGCATTCTTCCCAGCATCACATGTCTGCTCTACCCAAGAGGGAAGAGCTCATCGACCACAACTTGATCTGCCACAAACTGTCACTGTCAACTGTGCACATGAGTCAGTCAGCACCTTCCAAACACTATATTGGTGTTCATGCAAAAAATAGTGATCACGTGCTAAGACTGGCAAAGGAGCAAACTGTTCATCAGAGCCCACGATCCCCAGTGCATGCAGTCAGGTGGGCCGATTTTTCTCACTTAAGCAACTTGATAGTGGACAGTCTGGGTTTTAACTCAGAGGCGCCTTTATATGAAACCTGATGCTAGTATCTGGCTTGTGTGGGGATCTGGTGTGGGATTTTATTTCAGAAAGATACTTCTGATTTTATTGATTGAGATTTTTATCACATTTAAATTTGGTATATGTGACTATGTGTGTGTGTGTGTCTGTCTGTCTACATGTGCACGAGCATGTGTACACGCTGATCAGAGGACAGCTTTTAGGAGCAGGCTCTCCCCTTCTGCATCTACGTGGGTCCTACAGATTGAAACCTGTTGTCCAGCACATCTACTGAGCCACCTCATCAGTCCACTGTTTTGTAAATGATGAGAAACTGCTATCTAGGCCAACCTTCCCATTTTAGAGGGAAGACGTAAGACTTCACAAAGTCACATGACTCAACCAGTATCATGCTCTGTAGAAACAAACAGAGGCAAAAAGACAAACAGGGCACAGCACAGTACCATGAGCATATGGCTGGTTACCAGGGGGCCGGATCAGAGACATTGGTCAGAAGGCACAAAGTTCCACTGGGACAGGAGGAATGAATTCTGGAAATCTGAGGCATAGCAAGATGACACAAATTAATGAGTATACCATATGCTTAATACTTGCTAAGGTGTGTGTGTGTGTGTGTGTGTGTGTGTGTGTGTGTGTGTGTACACGCACATGTATACACAGCATGTACAAGTGTGCGGAGGTCAGAAGTCAGTGTCTGGTCTCTTCTTCAAATGCCTTCCATGGCAGTTTCTGAGACAAAGTTTAGACAAAGTCTCTTATTGAACCTGGGCTCACCAATTCTGCCAGACTGGCTGCCACTGAGT
>OU015748.1:55630615-55650101 GCA_907169655.1 Acomys percivali
ATGCTAATTAGCTTGATTATGGTAATCAGTTCACAATGTATGTTTATATCCAAACACCCTGTTGTGCACCTTAAACACACAGTTTTTGTCCATTGCTGGGAGAGGGGGGCTGCAGAGGTCTCTGAGGAGCCTTTGGCTACAGGCTTTGGTTCTCCAGTGCTGAGTCATGGACGCACATGACTTTTTGTGTATCCTGTAACAGAGTGTTGAGTCTACTGTGAAAAACAATTTTATATTGCCTAAGAGAAAATATAGAACAAAATTTAAAATGTATCATGGCTAATCTTCTATTTTAATATATTTTTTATTCCTTGTTTGTGTGTGGAGGCATGTGCATGTCAGCATCTGCCTATGGAACTCAAAAGACTAATTTGTGAAGCTAGTTCTCTCTTTCTACCTTTATGTGCATCGTAGGATTGAATTTAAGTTGCCAGGCTTGCACAGCAAGAGTCGGTATCCACTGAGTTAGCTCTCTGCCTCACAATTTGCCTTTTTTAAATGAATAAAGTCCTGGCATGTAGCTCCGACTAACCTTGAACTCTCAGAGACTTGCCTGCCTGTGCCTCCCAAGTTTTAGGATTAAAGATGTATGTCACCATTTCTAGCTAATTTTCCTTTTTTTAAAAAAAATTACCATGAATCCTGGTGGCAGTTAAACACACAGCAACTGGAAGGAGAATGAGAAGAATGGGAGCTCAGATGTCTTATGTCCAGTTTCAGATCTGCAAAGTGAATAAGTTCAGCTGATGGCAGGGACTTAATGACATTGATTTGTACACTTAAAAATAGCTAAAATAATGTTGTTGTTGTTGTTTTCACTATCAAAAATACTCATCACATTGATTTACTAAACAGGCATGATTTAGTGAAACTGCTTTCATGTTGAGGGGCTGGAGAGAGGGTCAACAGTTAAAAGCACTTAACTGCTGGTGCAGAGGATCCAAGTTTAAGTCCCAGCACCCATATGGCGGCTCAGAACTGCCTATAACTCCAGCTCCAGGGGATCCAGTGCCCTCTTCTGGCCTCTGTATGTACTGCACACATGCATAATCACAGACACCCACACAAACATACACATAATTAAAAATAAAGAAATAGGGTCTGGAGAGATGGCTCAGAGGTTAAGAACACTGTCTGTTCTTCCAAAGGTCCTGCGTTCAATCCCCAGCAACCACATGGTGGCTCACAAACCATCTATAAATGAGATCTGGTGCCCTCTTCTGGCAGGAAGGCACATGTGCAGATAGAAACAATAAATAAATATTTTTTTATAAAAATAAAAATAAAAAAATAAACTAAATACTTGTGTTTATGCCCATAGATTAGTGCTGTTCTCAGCCTGGGTCAGAGAAGTTTCTATTTGAAGAGGGCAATGGTTAATGCAGAGTCTCAAAACTGGACAGAGTGCTGAGAACAGATGACCAGTGAATGGTCAGCCTTAAACAGAACACCCATATCAACAAGTACAAGGCTCAGGGGACATTGCAGGAGAGTGGGCAGAAAGACTGTGAGAGCTGTGGGGTCGGGAGAAGTGCTGTGAAATGTCCTCTGGCTCTGTGGTGGCTATTGCACTTTGGAGCTCACAGCAGCTGTGGCTACCTGCACGAGGCTGGGCCCATCAACCAACCTTCCAGCCTGCATGGGGAGGGATGTCATGAGGGTCCATTGCTTCCTGAAGAACCATATGCAGATGGTGGCTTCTGGAGGGGGAAGGAGAGGGACCTGTGCTCCAGTAAAATTCCACACCCATGCTCACTCAAGCAACCTAATTAAATACGGCAGGACAGACGGACAGACACACGCACGCGCGTGCGCGCGCACGCACACACACACACATGCACGCACACGCAAACCACATACAGAGTAAGAAGGGGACTTCGTGGAAAGAATGGATTCAACAGGAGGAGGAGAGGATAAGAGGATAGTGGAGGAATATATCAAAGTACATTATATATTTATACATGTATGAAGTTGTCAAAGAATAAATGTTTAAAAGCTTTAAATTTTTTAGCCACAATTGCAGCAAATGGGGAATGACTGGATCTAACAACACAACCCCAGGGACACACAGGTGGGAACCACTCTTCTCACTCTTCCCAGGCTTTTGGGTGACATTGAAGGACCCGATTTCATAGACAGGAACACTGTGCTTAGAGGTGCCCACTGCCCTGCTGACGGGGCTCTCAAAGATAGTTCCCCTGCTGGTCACACTGCATAGTCCACTCTGGCACCAGAGTGTCTGGAAGGAACAGACATTATCCAGAATGGGATAACACCACCAAAAAGGGATCCCACAACCCTCGGCCTCCCTCATACCTCATGTCAGGTAGCAGCCAGGCTCAACAGGCTCTGGAAAGAGGCACCTTGCCTTAACTGTGTCTTAACTATTTGTCAATGGTCTGAAGAAACATGCTGGTTAGGGCTTGACCCAGAGGAGGAGTTCAGATCTTGCCCTACTCTGCGGAAGCTTTTCCAGATCCCCTGCTCCACCAGCATCCCTGTCCCACTTTGAAGAAATTAAAGATTGGCAAAAATCGCATGCTGAGATCTCTTCATGTGCATTTCAATATTAGAGAGCAGAAGCATTGTCTTAATTCCAATTCTGTTGTTATAGCAGAATATCTGATGCTGAGTTATTTATAAAGGACGGATATATTTGGGGAGACTAGTGTGGGAGCCCTGCTGCTGTCAAGGGCATCCTGCTGCTTTCTTCATTGATGATGTAAAGCAAAATAACCGCAGGCAGGTACGCCAGAGGCAGGACACCAGGTCAGCCTCCCTTTAAAACAGCCTGTCCAGGGCAGTGAGGATGAATCCTACGCTGAGAGCGAGGCACTGGCTTCTCCTAAGGACCTTCTTTCCTCTCGGCAGCCCCACCTTCCAAAGAGGCCACAATGGTAGTCCGATCTCACCACGCATCTCAGAAAGGATAAACCATTTTATAACTAGAGTAGGTTAAGGACTGGGGAGGTGGGGGAGCGGCTGGTTAATGTCTGTTCGTTCCGGACACTATTACAGTGAGACTTAAGTAAGATCTGCATCGTAGGTATTGCCCTGTTAGGAACTGCTGGTGTCGGGTGATCTAAGCTGCCAGTCACACCTTCCTGCTCTGTCTGCAGTAGTGCTACAAGTGCGGGAGAGGAACGGGGAGGGTCGGAAGCATCTCTGAAAACCTAGGTGACTTTAAAAGTGTTCCCGAGAGCCACCTGTATCCTTGTGGCTCAGATCTGCAAGCAAGCAGGAAGCAAGTGCGGAGGCAAGCCAGCTGGATTCGGGGTGTTAGACAGACAGCAGGAAGCATGGCAGACCTGGCCCCACCTCACAGGAAAAGCAAAAAGCGAGGTCGCAGGTGGAAGACAACTCGCCAACATGCAAGCAGTAAGAGAATTCCAAAGTTGACAAACCTCTGTGGTTTTTTTGTTTGTTTGTTTGTTTTTGGTTTTTGGTTTTTCGAGACAGGGTTTCTCTGTGTAGCCTTGTGAGCATCAGGTGGTGTGACCGTGCGAGCAGGGTCTGAACCCAGCTTTCCCATGTCTGAGTGGTCTGTTCCTTATCCCCTGAAAACTGCTCTTGAAGCCCAGGGAACTCAAATGCAAAATGCCCAGAAATTCAGCACACAGTATAGTCCGTGGAGGCAGCCATGGGCTCATGTGATCTTCTGAGGTTGCTTTTATTTGGCTCCTGGAAGACAATATAGCCCACTGAAGAGGTTCCCCAGGGCTATGCCCAGGCTGCAGTGATCTGAAGAGGCATTAGAAATAGGTTGACGAGGAAAGCTACAGAATGTCTGATATTCTGTATGGAGACCACAGGCAAGCGCGGGCACAGGGTCACTTCCTGGGTCCCTCTGGACACTCTAAGAGGCCCAGGGACTTTAGCATATGGGCTCCATGTCCCAGTGGTATCCCAAACCACCTGGGTGACATTTTTGGCTATCTACCCTGGGCTAGCCCCGGGACTCTACTTCATTTCCTCCTGGCCTGCATCTACCACCCAGTCCCTCACTCACCTCCAACATATCCCCTTGTCAGTAGAGCAACTGGCTCAGATGGCTGGCTACTCAGGTGCCCTGTGGGCACAGGCTGCCACTCTTATCAATGAGAGCACAAGGCATATATCAGGGCAAGATCAGGACAAGTCCTGTGTGTGTCCCTTTAACAAGTGTGTAGAGTCACCAACCACACAGGTGTGGCCAGCCTCAGTGGTGGAAACATCTGTGAGGCGAAGTCTGGCTTTGTGGCACCCAGGAGGCCAGGTGCGGTGCTGTATCTGAGGGCCAGGTGCTGTATCTTCTTCAGGGTGCCCTATTCTAGGAACAGCCTCACCTGGAGATCCTGTGGCCAGGAATATCTGTGAGGTGCCTGGATCCTGCTAGAATCGCCTGCTACTTCTTTATCCTTGACTTAACTGGGTCAGGGCTAGACCCATAAAAGAGGTCTAGAACTAACTGTTCTGATGGGACCTTTTCATTTAGTCTCTTCATTTGCAGAAATGCATGTCTGAGTACACAGGCCAGGTGGACATGACGCCTCCTGGTAGGGGCAGCAGAATCAGGATCCCCCAGGGGTAGCCCTGCCCTGAGAAGGGGAAGGGCCAAAACACCAGTGTTAAGAGGCTGAAGACCCAAGTCTTAGGAGGCTCAAGACCCAAAGCCTTAAAGAGATGAAGGGATGAAGATCCCAGTCTTAGGCTGGTTCAAGCAGAGTGACCCATGAAGTCTTTCTTGGAAGTGAGAGTAAAAAAAAAAAAAAAAAAAAAAAACACCACACAACAAAGCCAAACACTGAAATAGAGTAGCATCAGCAAATGCCCTCTGGGAGCAAAAATTCAAGGCTTAGGATCTCTCCTTCTGTCAGGGAAAAGCCAGTATTGGCAGTGACCACATTAGGCTGCTAGACCCAAAACACACCTAGAAATGGGTGAGAAATAGGAGAGCAAAATGTTAACCACCTCATCAGGGCTGACCTCCATGTTGGGTTTTAAAGCCCATCTGGAATCACCAAGGGCCAAGAACAGCACACCCAAGACCAGGGCACAAGGTCAGAATCCACTGTAGCATAGCTGAAAGGACACTCATTTCCCATGTGCCTCAGTTTACCTTTGTCAGAAGTCATACTGCTTTTGCCGTCAAGACATGAGCTCTCTGCCCGCTAACACCTCAATCCTCTCACACTGCTTATTGCATGTTTCCCCTGCAGGATGCCAATCTCAGAAAAGGGACATTAGGAGTGGTCTCTAGCCTCTGGGGGGCGCTAGCATGACGCCAACCAGTCCTCTCTTATACAACGCCAGGTGCAGGTCTGAGTGATGGGGGAGCGCACCAGATCCAGATGGAGCCAGGGCACCATGATGGAGTTCAAGTACATGGCTCATCATGGGCCACCATGTCCTCATCTTGTCCCTTGTCCCTCCCCCCCCCAAGGCCAGGTCACCTCAATTATGTAAAGTACTAGGGAAGAGCAGGAAGGGCAGAGTCTAGGAGACTCTGGCTGCGAGAGTCTAGAACTCTAGGGAGAAAGGTGAGAAGACAAGCTTGATGAAAGTCCCCATGCCACGCTAACACTCCAGGGACTTTCAGGTCACTCCTCAAATCCCACGTTCAGCTACAGTGGGGGAATTTGGTCCCAGAGCTGAGGCACTGCTGGGAGAGAACAGTCGGTGTTGAGTAGGACAAACAGAGCGACCCACCATGCCCTTTTCCTACCTCCCTCTGTACCTTGGCCGGACCTGTCGCTGCCTGAGAAACTATGTGTCTAGGACCCCATCCTAGGAGTGTCATGTTTCTTGTTCTGGGCTAAGGTTGTAGGGAGAGGACTCATTTCCTTTCCAAAGTCTCTGCCATGTGAAGGAAGCCAGCTATCCACTCCATCCTCCCTGGGGTCGCCCAGTGCCCTGCTGGCAGCTGGGGTGAACACATCAATCATAGCTCAGATCAATCCCGGATCCTCTCACACTAATTAGACAGAAATCTGCATCCCTTCCTCCTTCCCAGACACGGAAATAAAAGATTCATGGGCAGGATGGGGGCAGCCTGCAAGAGACTCTAGGGAGGCCCAGTCCAGGAGCCTCCTCCCAGTAGGCGCCATCCTTCCTGCCCCCTCCCTCCCTTTCTTCCTCTTCCTTTCCCCCCTCCTTGTCTCCCCAGAAACAGATGAGCCTGACTGATCAGGCAGGGCTAGAATTTATCAATGGCTTGTTCTGTCTGGAAACAGCTTTCATTGATCAAATCTGTTTCTAGCCTTCTGGTCCTGAGAGTCCCACGTGGACCAAGATCCACTTACAGAGCCCTGTGGATAAAAAAAAACATCCCCCAGCCCACAAAATTTCATCCCCCCCGCCCACTGGTTCTGTCCAATAAATAACCTCCCCACACCCACTGGAAAAGTAGAAGCAAAGCAACCCACTAGGTGGATGGAGCGCCACCCCACCCATCCCCCCGTGTGTGCGCGCGTGCGTGCATGCATGTGCGCATACGCACGCGCGTGTGTGTGTGTGTGCGCGCGCGTGTGTTTGTGTGTGTGTGTGTGTGTGTGTAGGCTACAGCTCTGATCATCAAGCTCAGTGGCAAGTTTGTTTACCCACTGAGCCCTCTCACCAGACCAGAGGGAGCTTTTCTCTAGATCTCTCTGCTCACTAGAATCCAGTGGCCTCCCTCAACAGTGTGCACATACACTGGGTTTTCCATCATATATGGTCAGGTGTATGTGCATGGTCAAGTGTCAGAGGACTCACAGGAAATGCTGAATCTCAGAAAAGGCTACTACATGCCTTTTCCTCTGCAATTCCTCATAAAGTTGCAATAGTACTGCTTCAGGAAAAATGAGGCGTGGTGCGAATATTACGTGAGGAGTCGAGGGATCCCACTCCAAAGACAGGCCTGGTGTTATGAGGGCAGCCCTGGTTATAAGAAGTCAGTGTGTGAGAGAAGATGTACCCCACCCTCCTCTGTATGTGGGACCTGGCAAGTCACATCAGGAAGTGAATGTTGAGCAGGGCCAGAAGGGGAGACAAACAGCTCAGAGTGACTCAGTCTTAAACTCCCCAATTATGACATCCGGAAGCCACAAGACCCAACAGCTCAGCTCAGCTAAAAAGCTATATTACCCTGAATAAGAGCCTCATCGTGGGCCAATGTTCAGGTCATACACTGCCTCAGTTTGGGTACTGCCCATTATTACTGACATTATAGGCATACACCAAGTCCATCTAGGGCATGCAGGTGGGCACACAGTTCTCTACACACCTTGACCCTTGTTTAAAGATACCCAGGTGCTCTGAGGTGATGCCCATGGGCATGGGGAATGACTGCTTGGCCCATCTTCTGGAGAAGAGAAGGTAGGTACCCTGAACCCCTGAACTCCAGAGTCTGAGTGGCTGACAAAAACAGAGACACAGTGTGAACGGATGTGCCAACACCCTCAGTAGTCACCCAAAACTCCTTGCACTCATTTATTCTTTTCCTTTAATCCTTCTCCATGCCAGTGGTCCCTTCACTAGTCTTTAGGCAGAAGCCAAGGTAAGAGGGTGAATTCTGTTTCCCACACCAGGATCCTTCAAATACCCCTGGCTCATTTTCTCCTGCACTGGCTCACTACCCAGGTCTGGTCTTTGTGCTGTTCATTTCCACTGCTGGCCACTCTCTGGCTCCACCGCTTCACCTCTGAGATTAGGAGCAGCCACCCTGGCATCCTAAAGCATGGCATACCAGGCCACTCATTAGCCCCCTCATGCCCCTAGAGTCATGCTGTTCACGGGAAGCTCCTCCTGCTTTCTCTCCACGCTAAACTCAAAGCATCGATAACCAACTTCTCTGCATGAACTTTGCATCCTGTGCTGTCATTAGCACACTTGTGGATACAGTACCTCTCAATCTCTCTGTCTCTCCTCTCAACCACCTAAGTTGCACATCGGGAGATTTCCATTCTTTTGTTCATTGCTGAGACATTAGCAGGGCCTGGCACATAGTAGGAGATCAAAAAAAAAAAAAAAAACCCACATACTCAATAAATGAAGAAATGAGTGAATGAGAAGTGACAATAGCACAGTCATGCTCGTGTTTGCCCCGCATCACATGCCATGTCACAGCACAGCCACATGGCACAGGTGGTAGGCACAGAGCCGATGTTCAACACTGCCAACTTCTCTGCTTTTGTACAAGCCACCTCCTCTGCCCTACCACCACCATCTAACAGGCTCCTCCCCAGCCTTCAACTCCCACAGTACTGTCCCCTCCTCTGTATAACAAATTGGATACCCCCGCTTAGGAAGAGCATCCATTCATCCCCTAACAACACCTGCCTGTCTGCCCTCTGTGGTGCCTTTAGCAGAGGACACAGTAGAGGTTACTACAAACCCTTCAGTTGCCGCTCACATTCCTCCTGACTTTACAACTGTCCTTCCAAGACAGGAACTTTCACTTAGCAGACAGGAAATGGCCTCAAAGCCCAGAACTCCTGCACAGCCAACCATGCAGGGAGGGATGTTCCCAGCTTGCTGGGTTCCACGTTCAGGCCTGTCCACCTGGCCAGCCCACCTAGTTTCTGATCCACATAGTAAGAGCCTGCCTCAGGGTAACACGTGCCTGGCATGTCTGCATTCTTTCTCCTACTGACTGAGGCAGCAGCTACTTCCCTGTCACAGTACTACCCAGCTGAAGTGCATCACAATGGGGGGAAGGAGAGAATGCTCGATGAACCGGGAGGTGGGCGCAGAAAACAGGGAGGGAGGGAGGAAGATGGGAGAGAAGGGTGAAAGAAAGGGTAGAAAATAGGGAGGGAAGGAGGAAAGAATAGAGGGAGGCCGGCAAGCAGGGACGGAGAAGACAAACAGGGCACCCTAGAAGAGAAGAGGGAGATGCCCCCCCTTTTTTGAGGGTTCCTTACTTCCTCCTCTGTGCCCCAATTGGGTGCCTCTGCTTCATCACTGAGCCTGGAGCCTGCCTGTCTGTTCTGTTCCCAGGGAGGCCCCACCCAGTGGGCAGCTGCAGAGCCATCTGCTGCGCGGGCGGTGGCAGCACCAGCTCCAGGGTTTGTTTACAAACTGGGCTCTGCATGTTAGAGAAGCATCATACCTCTTCCAGGCTTTATGCAGTGCCAGGTGGAAGGACGGACCAGTGAGGGCCATGGCGTGCAGACCAAGAGCTTGTCCTGGTCACTGTCCTTATACGACCTGCACTAGGAAAGGTCTTATAGATTGTCACTCAGATCCAGTTTCACCCACAACTCTGGACGTTCACTTTTTTTTTTGACAGTTGCAAGACACAGGTGACAAGGTCTATATTAAAATTCACCCTATGAAACAAAAGTCCACTTCCTAATAGAATAAAAGCATTATAATGGCCAGTGGTGGGGCAAAGTTTTTTCCATGTAAGCATAAGGACCAGATTTCAAGGCCCAGAACCCACATAAAAGCCAATGTGGTGAGACAGCAGATCTAGCCCTAATCTGTGAGAGACCTTGTTTCAAAAAATATGGCAGAGAGCAATAGACAATTTCTTCCGATGTAGATTCCAAGTGCACACCCCCCCACCACACACAGAGTGTACTAAACCTTGAGGACAGAGCACAAGTGTAAGCAGGGAAGCAACTAAAATTAAAAAAGACAATTCAGGTGCCACAGGTATACGCCAACCCTGATACCAACTATGATCATTGCTCTGAGTAATAAATAATATTTTACAAATGATCCAGTGAGGAAACAGTGTGTCCAGATCACAATGGAACTGGGAGCTAGGTCTGAAGTCTGTGATCTTGCTTCAGTGTCTGCACAGGAGATAGATGAGAAATGGCTTGTCTCTTGGCTCAGCCTGCAACAGCAGGGCTGCAGCACCCACTGAAATCTGGCCCCGTGGCTATTCTCAGCTGAAGCAACAACTTAAAAGAGCTGTTTTAAATTTTCCAAATTAGTAAAAATGGGGACGGACTGATTAGAAAACACCACCTAGCTGTCCCAGCTGATCCATGAAGGCCAACCTCCAAGTTTCGGTGTGTCTCAGCACAAGTCAGTTTTTAGTCAACACTAGAGATCTGTGAATCCTTTGTCAGGGCAATAAAAACACAAACCCAGAGACTGAGGAACGGTCTCTATCCAACGTGCTGAAAACTTTGCTCAAGCGCCCCTTAATGTCTCTGTCCGTGGTGCTGAACGAATCTCTCAAACTGCTGTCCTGAACACTGAATTCTCTCTCACTGTCTGTCTGTCTCTGTCTGTCTGTCTGTCTGTCTGTCTGTCTGTCTCCTCCCCCCTCTCTTACCTTCCCTTTCCCTCTGTTCCTTTTCCTTCCTTTTTTATTTTTTAAGCTGTCCTGGAACTCGCTCTTTATCCCAGCCTGACCTCGAATTCATAACTCAAAGATCAAAAGCCTGTGCCTCTAAAATGCTGGGATTGAAGGCATTTTGCCGTCACCACTCAGGGAGCACTGAAGCACTGAAGATTTTTCATGGGGCCTAGAGCAGGCTCTGAAGATGTCGCCCATGACTCTGTCCAAGGTACTGAGTAGTCAGTGGGAGGGTCTGTCCAGGGTGCTGAAATTTCACTGTCAGGGTTCGGTACAGTGTGCCACAAAAGCCCCAAAAGTGTTCTGTTCAAGGTTCCAAGAGAGCACAGAAGAGGACTGAGAATGAGAAATCCACTCCATTTTTCTGCAGCAGCGGCTGAGGGTCAGACAGGACCATTAAACCTACTTGGCCCAAATACGGAGAAGTAGGGAGGCGGGGTATACTGGGCAGGAGGGTAGGCAGCTGCCAGCAGCTATAGTGCTAGGTCTGCAACTGAGGCCCTTCAAGGGGATCTGTCTGTGTATGGGTCAGACCAGGACATCGCAGCAGGAGCTGCTGCTGCTCTTATCTCACAGCCTTCTGGGTCCCTTAGACACGCTCCTCCCTCTAAAGAGCAAGGAAGCAAGCAAACATCGTATGAGGTGAAACCAGGACAGCAGTGGACTAATACATTCAGGGCGAAATGATCTGGAAACATAGAACTCCACAGAACAGACAGGCCTGGAAAGCTAGGTCTGCTGAAAGAAGCTGGACATGACAGCAGAAAGCAAGTCAGGTCCAGTCTGGAAGTCCAACAAGGCAGGAAAAAGCTGTCAGCATGGAGCCCGTCCTGACACAGGCTAGCACTGCCCAGACACCAAGGAAACAAGCCACAGACAACAAGGCTGACTAACACAGCCTAGTGTTCTACAGATCCAAAGTAAAGGTAAAGAAGAGCCACTGGCTTCTTGAGAAAGCCAGGGGCAATGTGACCTGGGATCTATGAATCAAGTGTGTGCAAATGGAATACTATTTCCTCCTAGGATTATGACCGTATTTGTCTTATGTGCCTTCATTCACCCCAGCACTTAGACCTTACAAAGGAAATATGAAGACCTAAAGCCTCGAGCTCCACAGGGTTGTGGGGCGCTTACTTCAAAACAACCATGCACAGGACCCAAGGCAGAAGGAAATGGATTTCCAGTTAAATCAGTATGGCTAAATCATTTTGCAAATCTTTTAAAGGAGTAAAGACTCCAAGAGTAAACATAGCCCACTGAAGTGTTATTGTTATAGTTTGAGCTTCATTTATCTTATGAAGCAAACTTTACAAAATACTGTTATCAACATCTTTGTTTGTATATATCAAAATGACCCCCTTTTCCTTGAAAACCCAGCCAATTAATATTTCTCAGTCTCCTTGGCAATCAGCACATTTGTGCAAATGAATTAAAGCTGGTGGCAAGTAAGTGAAAATTTTAGTTTGGCCCTAAGATTCTTCCATGATTGTGTGTGTGTGTGTGTGTGTGTGTGTGTGTGTGTGTGTGTGTGTGTGTGTGTGTTCTCTTCCTCTCTGAGACAGTAGTTCACTTTGTCACTCAGGCTAGCTTCAATCTCCTAACACTTCTCCTGACTCAGTTTCTCAAAGGGTGGAGTAACAGTCATGAGCTGGCATCCTCTTTTCCTTTGTGCTGGCTAGAAATGAATTCAATAGCCCTGGATATGGAACATGGAGAAATCTAAGTTCTAGAATCCCCACAGACAGGACACTGGTTGTACTCCTGTGTGTATGGGAAATAAATTTCAATCATCTACAACACAAAGATAGTGGTGTTTACACACTGAAGCACCGAGCATTATCCCCGTGCAAACACATACTATGTAGATAAAAGTCAAGTCTGAATACCGGGGAAGGAGGGTGATATTGGAGACAACTACTGAGGTGGGATTTATAAGAGCTCTTGGTACACAGAGCTTGGTAAAAAGTTGGGGGCTCTCCCCCCCCATTTCTCTCTATTACCATCCTTATCTGCAATTAGTACCTGGCCCCAGACCCTGGAGTCAGTTTTCATCAGCTCTTTCCTTTAGTAACTGTTCTGACAGACATTTGGGCATAACTTATGGCCTCTGGCTTTTTCAATTAGAAGTGAAGTGAACTCACCTCTTTCTCCTTAAACTTTGTCCGCAAGCTCCTAATTTCTCTTAAATCTTCTGAGTTTACTGCTGGGTGTAACATGAACATCAAATGTCTCACACCCTCCATCTCAGGCTCTTTATAGCACTGCCCATCAATCCACCCCTCTAGATTGCGTGTGGTTCTCTCTCTTTCACACATAACTTCCCCACGTTGCCTTTTCAAGTCCTCCAGATCCTCTCTGCTGTGCCCTGCTTCCCACTACTTTTGCAGTAAATGGTTCCTTGCATTTTTCCATGCATCTCCTCCTTTCCCAGGGTACCAACTACAGCTTCACTTATTCTCTGAGGCACACTCTCTCCCGTCGGCTATTCAGCAGGAGAAGAGCAAGCCTCCCTCTCCATCCTGCCCATCTCTACCTTAGAGAAGTCAAGCCATGAAGATGGTGAACACAGACAGTAGTGTCTACTGCCATTCACAGAAGAGTAGGAGCCTCCTGCAGGGTGGCTCATTTCCTGACCACGAGTGCCAGAATGTCTCTCATGCTAAGGGGGGAAATCTGCCCACAATAACTTTTTGAGAAAGAATGGCTTTTAGGTTGCAGGCCAGAATGATGTGCCAGTGAACAACAGAGCTTGATGACCTAGTTTCAACTTTCAGGTCTTACACAGAAAAAACAGAGAACTGACTCCCACACGTTGTCTTCCGATTTCTATGTACATACTGTGGCATGTGCATGCCCATGGAGGCACGTGAATACACACATATGTTCATGCAGATAAATAAATAAAATTTCACTAAAAGATTATAGAAGAATATTGCAAGAGCTGCAAATCACTTGATCCTTTACCTCTTTAAACATTGCATTTGCCATCACTGTCTCAGTTACAAGTTACCTTCTGTCAATTTTCTTTCAATCTTTTAAAAAAGATTTATTTATATTTTATGTGCATTTGTACTTCGCCTACATGTATGTCTGTGTATCATCATGTGAGTTCAGATCCTGTAGACGGCCAGAAGAGGGTGTTGGATCCTCTGGGACTAGAGTTGTAAATGCTCATGAGCTGCCATGTGGGTGATGAGAATTCAACCCAGGTCCTACGGAAGAGCATCCAGTACTCTTAACCACTGAGCCAACTCTCCAGCCCCATGCGAAGGTTCTTGATATGTTTCAAATACCTGCATCTTCTATCCTTTTATTTTTTCTTCCTTCTAGTGTAATACATTCCCCCCCAAAAAAGATTTTTGTTTCTCACAACAGAAGAGACATACACAATAAAACTTAAAACATGAGTGTTGGAGAGATGGCTCAGTGGTAGTGGTTAAGAGAGCCATGTGCTCTTCGAAAGGTCTTGAGTTCAGATTCCAGCAACCACATGGTGGCTCACAACCATCTGTAATGTGAGCTGATGCCCTCTTCTGGCCTACAGTTGTACATGCAGGTAGAACATTCTATACATAATAATAAATCAGTAAATCTTATTTTTAAAAAACTTAAAACATGAAAAAACACAAACCAGTTAAGGATCTGACAGGATGTGTGGATCCATACATGTCTCCTAGGTTAAGGAAACTGTCGCTGTGCTGAAACTGAGCTTGGTGCGGCTTCAACAGGCAGAGTGGAAGACACAGATCTCTGAGGCTAACTCTGAAAAGCATGGTCTGCATGGCGGTACTCTTTGCTACTCTTGTACAGTAAATGCTCCTTGAAAGCCTTTAAAGATACTGTCTGCTGAAGGATGTGACACAGCATAAAATAAGAAAACCACTATCATATAAATAAAGATAGAGACTGGCTAAATAGGGATATGAAGGTGGAGGAAGGAATAATTAGAGCAACTTTTTAAAGGCTGAGCTTGAGAGAATGAACTTAGCTGTGAGCTGCCCAGCACCCAAGGCAAACATGGCAACATAACAGACCCGAGTCTCTATGGCAATCATAGAAGTGAATGCTTCTCCACTGCAAACTGTGATAGCTAGCTCTCTTCTGGGTCTTGTCAGCTTCAATTTTATACCTTTACTTTTTTCAAAATGGGGTCTCCTCTATTCTCCTACCTTTGCCTTCATAGTGCTGAGGTAACACATGTGCACACATACTTGGTTTCTGTATTCTTCAGAAAGAACTTGCTAAGGAATTGAACATGCTGTCCTCCATACCCTTGGCTGACTCTACTGTCAATGGCATTATTCTGTCTTGCATCCCTCTATCTCAGCTCTAGAATTCCTTTATCTTTCTCCTTCTCATTTATTTTTATTTTATACATATGAGTGTTTTATCTGCATGTATGTATTTGTACCACATGTGTGTCTTGTACCTGGGGAGGTCAGAAGAGAGATTGGATCCCCTGTCACTGATATCACATATATGAGTGCTGGAAACTGAACCTGGGTCCTCTGCAAGAGAAGTCAGTGCTCTGACCACTGACACATCTCTCCAGCTTCTAACTTTATCCTCTTAAGAAAATTATTTCTAGGTTTTCTGGGGACTACAGCCAAGAGACTTGCTCCATAATCCATACCCCCTTGTCTACCCCCCTTTCACTCTGTGGACAGTTTTACTTAAGTATTATTTAACCTCTAAAATTCAAGGATTGGTAAGCGAGTAGCTCCCGAGTGACTTTTTATTCCTTCTTAGCTCATGAATGGCTTTCTCCTTGCTCACATTCTCCTAAGTCCACATCTTCCTTCAAACTCACCTGAGTCCTAAGGCTTGTTTGATCTTGAACCTGGCCTATCCTCTAGACACCCCAAAGCACCCATATGCTCCTAGCATATGACATAGCAGCATTCTACAAACAACAGAAGTCTGTGTTACATACCTAGTGACTACACATACAGTAAGATTCCCAGCAAGCACGGGACCACAGGGTTATGATGTGGACCCGAGAGACTAGCTTCTTGGTTTATTCCCTCTTCAAGCTTCAGTGTTTCTAAATAAAGCAGCCATGAAGGGAAGGATGCACTATATTCTCCAAAGTCCCTGTGACCTTGAGCTCCTAATTTAACTTTCTTCAGGGTCCCATGGTATCTTAATTTGCTGTCTGCTGCTATGATAAAACAGCATGACCAAAAACAACTTGGAGAGGAAAAGGTTTATTTGACCTACAGGTTCCAGCCCATCTTTAGGAGGAACCAAGGCAGGAACTCAACCAGGCACCTAAAGGCAGGAACTGAAGCAGAGATGAAGGGAAAGGAACACTGCTTCCTGGCTTGTTCCTCTTGCTTGTTTACTGCAGGACCACCTGCCCAGGAGTGGCACTGCCCACTGTGACCTGGATGTTTTCACATCAATCACCAGCCAGGAAAAATGTCCTACAGGTTTGCCCACAGGTCAGTCTGATGGAGACCGTGGTAGTCTGGATGAGATCATATTTGTGAGTATTTGGTCTTCCAGGACCTAAAACTGGCAAAGATTAGGAAGCGTAGCCTTGTGGGAGGTGTGTCGCTGAGGGAAGGCTTACTATTTCAGACAATGTGCTATTCCCAGTGTGCCCTCTGCCTTATGCTTGTGATTTTAAGATGTGAGGTCTCAGCTGATCTTGCCACCATACACGCCTTCAACCTGCCATCATGGACTCTGAACTTCTGATGCCATCAGCCCAATTGAACACTTCCTTCTGTAAGTTGCCTTTGTCACAGTGCTTTGGCACAGCAACTGAAAGTAGCTCAGACAGGGGCATTTTCTGAATTGATGTTTCCTCTTCTCAGATGGCTCCAGCTATGTCAGGTTGACAAAAATCTAAGCAGGGACATATGGTCATCTGTGTAGATTCCACGTGCAACGTAACTTGGCTTCTGCCGCTGCTCTGGTGCCCACCAGGAGTTACCCCTGTGGGCCCCTTTAGACATCAGTGGCCATTCAGGGGCCTACACAACCCTCCCTCCTTGATATTAGCTCAGTGAAGGAGGAGGCCTCATCCAGCATCCTGAGTGGCCTCCCGTCTGTCACTACACTTCTTAAACTGTCCCTGGGATCGGTTTGTTCTATAGATACTCTTTTTCAGCCTCTAGTTTCCTCTGCAGTTTATATGCTAACTTCTTGCCACTTTCTCTTCAGGGACAGGACTTCATAGTTACACAGAACAGTTTCCAAGTGAGACCTCTGTGGTCAGGAGAAACTTACATCTGCCCCTCTCATCTGTCCTTGCTACTTCTCAGAACCAGTCCCAAGCATACTTGCTGGGTGATCTAACAGCTAAGAAAGCTGTTAATGATGATCCTGTAAAGCATGCACACGGCAATTTATAGCTTACCCTTCACTTTCCCCACAAAACCAACCAACCAAATAAACCTATGGCCATGTTCTAGATGATGAAGCTGGGGCATGCGTAGTTGTCACCTTCCCTCCAGAGATGCAGCTACATGTGTGAGACAGGGTGGTGTTTTAGGGATGTACAAGAAGAGTGCTAGCAGAGTACAGGGTATGGGAAGGACTTGTCACCCACTTTTAAAGAGACATCTACTACAGCTTGATCATTACTGCAGAGAAATAAATAATGTGCTTATGTTAGGTGGAGTTGATAGCCTTAAGTTATATTTGAAAGCATGGAATTAGTGCTCAAAGGGACCCAAAGGGTCATGGTGTTCTAAGGGGACCTCAATGCTTAAAGAGGATGTGAATGGGCCAAGGTCACGTAGGTGAGCACTCAGTGATCTGGGAGAATCCACAGAAGGATGAAAAGCCCATTCTTGGGCGAGGAACCAATGTAAAAATCCCCTGCCATCATGCCAGGCTCTTGTCCCTGTCCCTGCTAGAAGAGTCAGAGTGACTCACACATCAGTTTGCTGATGGTCTGTTCGCCAGCTGGATATGAGCACCTTCAAGTACAGTCCATTTCCCCTTCCTGTGTCTCTGGGGCCTGTTCAGTTCCTGATTCAATGGTGGTTTGTTGGCTTGGAAAAATGCCTTGCTCATCTTCTCTTTGTGGCCCTCTCAGCATAATGGCTAACACCACAGGGTCTGGCCTGTTCTACAAGGACGAGCCTCTCTAGCCCTGCCATAATAGAATGTAGCTACCCTCAGCCAGAGGCTCCTGGAGGCACTGAAGACGTGGAGGGTGGTTTTGGCTGACCTGATGACCAGTGATGAACGTTCTTGACATGCAACAGTAAACTTCTCTCAGCAAACAACAGCCCTACAATAGAGGATGGTCCTTGGCTATCAGAGACTTGATGTCAGTACTCACATTGCTGACTCTTGTCTGCACCTGTTTCCACTGTTCTTGCTTTCCTTATCGTGGCATCTGCTAACAGCTTTCTTTTTCTTGTCTGCATGAAGACTCCTCCTCCTCCTCCTCCTCCTCCTCCTCCTCCCTCAGTATTCTCATCTGTTCTCATGCCTCCATCCTCCCATCTGTCACCCACCCCAGGCTACTCCTTGCCAGGAGGAGGGAGTTTCTCTTGCTTTCCTGTTATAAGCACAAATTCAGAGTCTCTAACAATGACTGAATCCAGAGAGCAGTTGCCTAGCCTTCTTCGTCTTCCTCCTCCATCAAGTGATGGTAACAAACAGTATGGCCTTTGCTACCAAGTGCAGAACTCAGCAAAGAATAGTGGATTTCTGGTTCTTCCTCAGTGGGATAAAGAGTAGAGGCCCCACTGCCTTTGAGATACAGAGGACCAAGTAGAGAACACATATGTCAGGGTGGATAGATGCTGATGGTCCAAAGGTTAGACAGCTACAGCCAGCATACCTGAATCATGCCAAGAGGCTGTCTGCCAGAATTTCCACTCAGGGGTGTCTCTCAGGCTGCTCTTGCCCTCATGGAATCCTGGGCTTCTCTGAAGCAGAGCAGCCTCTGGCACACCTCCTCCTGAAGGGCAACTCTCCCATCAACATCCACTTGAGGCATGTCTCCTTCAAGGTCCTCACACATTCCTGGGTAGAACCAGTGCTGTCAGTCCTCAGGGTCACGCGGACTGAGGTTGAGTCATTTGTGTGCCACACTCACAACCTGTGCCTGCATTCTCCAACTCTAATCTGAATGTGAAGAATGTCCCAAAGTGATGGCGGCTCACTAACATTTCGGAAAAGCATTCCAGACAGAATCAATGAGCAGGTGAAATGAAGAAGAGAAGATCAAGTTCTGAGGTTTGGGGAGGTTTGGTGAACAGCTTCTATACTGTCTGGAGCCTTTAACACACAAATGTACAGTATGGATTTCTAAGAGTGCACCTATGCTTTAGCGCACCCTCACTGGAAAGCTGACCTTTGTAACATTAACATTCTCATGGAAATGTTTTATATATATATATATATAAACTTTTTGTTTTTATTTGTGTGCATATATTAGTATGTGTGTGCTTGTGTTATGCATCTGTGTGTGTGAGTGCCCACAGATTCCATAAGAAAGCATCAGAAGCCCTGGAGTTACAGGCCACCTGAGCTGCACAATGTGGATGCTGGTCACCTGAAATCCAGGCCTCTGCAAGAGCAAGTACTCTTGTCTACCCAGCTTTCTTTCCTCCTTCAAAAGAGAATATTATAGGGAAAACAATCACAATCTTCCCATGTTCTTCTAAGAAGAGATTAGGGTAGCAACACACACACACACACACACACACACACACACACACACACACACGCCAACCTGTGTATACTCTGAGCTTGTACCTCCAGCCTCCAGAACTAGAAGGGCAGAAGTGAAGGCCAGCAAAGCCTCCCAGACAAACAGAGCTTGTCATATGAGCAGAATTTTACAAGTTCCAGCGTTAGTTCCAGAGTCTTTAACTTGGGGAATGACCCATGAGCACATGCTGTTTGCTAACACGCCAGAGTATCCATGCCACCTCTACCAATACTGTGTCTGCTCAATATAGACATTATTCCATGAAATCGGATCTGAGACATCATACATCCCCCCTCCCAAAAACAAAGGCCCTTGAAAGCAAATAGAAGACTAAGAAACATTTTTGTCAAGACACAGAGCAATGATTGGTTTTTAAAACAAGGGTGTCAGCAGCCACTTACAGAGTTAAACGTTTGAACCCAGAACATAGTTCTGTGGTGGTCTCATTTCTAGTCAACTCCCTGACACCCAGTCAAGCAGCATTAGTTACAAAAAACAAACAAAAAACAAAAACAAAAACAAAAAAA
>OU015748.1:55650111-55661366 GCA_907169655.1 Acomys percivali
GTGTGTGTGTGTGTGTGTGTGTGTGTGTGTGTGTGTGTGTGTGTTTGTGTGTGTGTGTGTGTGTGTGTGTGTGTTGAGCCTTGAATGTCCTAGACTCACTTTGGAAACCAGGCTGGCTTTGAACTCACAGTGATGGGCCTGCTTCTGCCTCGTCAAGTGCTGAGATTACGGGTGTGTGCCATTGTGCCCAACTTGTGGGTGTAATCTTGCCTGGCAGACCCAGAGCTGAAATGAGCTCCAGAGCTGCATTAATCATGATGACTGATGGTCACTTCCATGATAGACACGGAGTTGACTCTGTGGGAGGCAGGAAATTATTTTGGAGGCATATCCTACCCATGGAGGTCTCACACTCCAACCTGAGGAGAGGCTCAGGCATGAAGGACTGTGGTGAAAGGCAGGGTGGGATGCGCCCTAGGTCTATAATGGTTCTGGGGTGAGCCTCAAACTTAGCCTGTAACAGCACTTGCTCACCTATAACAGCCCAGACCTGCTCTTCTACTGTTCCACCATGGGCACTGACAGATACTGAAGATGAACTAAATTGATGAAAATCAATCCCAAAGCCAGTTTTGCTTTCCAGACCTAAAATTTCCATCAATTATAGAGAATTAAAAGATGCATTCGGTCCTGATACCTGAGCTACACACAGTTCAGTCACAGGTTCAGAGAAAAGATTAAAAAGAAGCAAGTCTTGCCAAGAAGCAGCTGGGCAGCCTTTGATGGACTCAGAGGAACCCGTGCTGGATGTGCAATTCCATGAGGAAGTGTGACACCCTTAAGGTAGACGCCAGTGGGCAGAGGCTGGTAGCCCAGGGCTTTGCTGCCTCTCATTGTGCTAGGAAACCAGGCAGTAGGTTCCAGAAGCTGCCAGGGAACATAGAAGACACATGGCAAACACCAAGTGGTCCTCATGGCTGGTTGAGAAAGATGACAGAGGTTGGGGGAGGGCGATGATAGGAAAAACAGGTTTAGAGACACTGTGGAAGGCTAGGCATTGCGCATCGCCAGTTGTTCACTTTGGGGCAGGAAGGCGAGACTCTCAAAAGCAGTAGCCTTGGCATTTCTTGCGGGGAAGGGGAGCTAAGGTATGTTTTCAAATGTTCTTCCTGAGGTTCATGACCACGGCAAGGAGGCTGTGCTCAGCCACTGAGGCAAGGAGGGAAGCCAGTGTGTGCGCAGCTCTGCAAGCCCTGCTCGAGGTCTCCCCTTTGCTTCAGTGCTTCCCCCACCTCAGTCTCCCCCATCTAGAGAGCTCTCTCACAGCCCACACCCATGGAGATCACTATGGTGACTATTCAGTGATTATGATATTGTATCTGAAGTATCCACTTACAGGACCACCCAACTCTACCTAGAGCTCATCACAGAGGCTTCAGTCTCATTAGTCCATTCAGTCACTCATTTATCTAAACAACCATTTTCTAGGTTCTTGTCACACATCAGGCATTCTGTCAGATATGAGGGAAATGATGGCTAAATCACATTCCCACCCCAAAGAATGAATATGTATGTATGTATGCATGTATGCATGTATGCATGTATGCATGTATGCTTGTTTGTCTGTATATAAACCATCAATCCATCATCAAATGTCCTGTGAGTATTTGGTATGTGCCCTAACTACCTTCTCTGTTCCAGGAAGCTCTCAGTCCAGGAGAGGGAGCAGGCAAACGGATGGATGGCCAAGGGGGATGGGAAGCACAGCTGTAGGGACTGGGCCTCAGGAAGAGGTTACAGAGCAGAGGCTGCATGCGGGCACTGTGAGGAGACCATGAACAGCTGCCAAGTGAGGCAGCCTCTGGAGCATGGAGGCAGGGGCCAGCTGTGCCTAGGGCAGAGCAAGAAGCTGCAGTGTGGAGGTCCAGGACAGAGGAGACGAAGGCAGGCAGGGCACTGGGGACGACTAGACTAGGGCAATCTAAACCACCTCGGGGGTTTCTGGGGCAGAAGCTGTAAGGGGATCACAGGAGCTGGCTGCCAGTACCACTGCTGGAAGCTGAGGCACAAGAAAGTGAGGAAGGAAACAGAGACCTGTAGCATATGGCTTGGAATGCACAGACGCTCTGTTATAGTCTGAACTCAAAAGAAAAGGGTGGGTCTCATCTACGAGCCACAGGTCCCCAAATTAGAAACCTGAGTTGAATCTGTCTTGATTGTGTTAAGGAAGAAAGCAGAGGCTGGGTGCAAAGGTTAATCACTGTTATCTCATAGGTGGACCAAGGGATGCCCACGTGACTGGTGGCTGCATCTAAATTCTGGGTTTGTGAAAGGGGATGTTTTGGAAGGGACTCATATCTGAAGCAGCAGGGTGTGGAAAGATCTGCCCTCACAACACACTGGGTCACCCTCCGAGGCAGGAAGGACTGCAGTAGAAGAAAAAAAGGAGGAGCAAAGACAAGTTAATTCTCTCTAAGCTGGGACCTCCATCTTCTCCTGCACCTGCCTATCACTGCTCCTGAGTCTCGTGTCTCAGACTCAGGACGAATGCTATCCAAACTGGCTTTTCTGGTTCTCCAACTTCAGAAGGAACATCATGTTTACTTCTCAGCCTCCAGTCATGTAAACTAATCTTTAAATATCATCACATGCACATGTGTGCACATGTACATACATGAGCATGTGTACATGCACACGCATGTGTTTGCATCTGGGTGTGTGAGTGCATGTATGTTCCTCTACACATCTGCAGACATGTGCGCATTCTGTTCCTTTGAAGACCCCTAACCAATACCCTTGACAGAAAGAATATCATCACATGCACATATGTGCACATGTACATACGCGAGCATGTGCGCGTGCACATGCATGCGTTTGCGTCTGGGTGTGTGAGTGCATGTATGTTCCTCTGTACATCTGCATGCATGTGCGCATTCTGTTCCTTTGAAGACCCCTAACCGATACCCTTGACAGAAAGAACATAGACTTGAGCTTTCCCACTCGGTAACCCCTTACTGATGTTTGAATAAGTCTCTGCCTCTGTTATGTGAAGTTCGATCCAGGGCAAGGTGTTAAGGAAGGTGTTCTGAACAACAGTCTATGAGTAGATAGATGGATTCCTCTTGGGGAAAGCTGAGTCTTCCCAGCCGAGGCTAATGCTAGAGATGACCTGGAATCCAGCCCCTCCTTCACAAAACACTTCCACCCATTGTCCTAACAATCCCAGGAGGTGGGCCACGTGGCATTTTCTCAACTTACTCATTTTAAGGAGTGACTTGACCTTGAGCACACGTTTAGATACCCATGTTCACTAAAGTGTGAGTCACAACAGAGCCAAAACACAAAAGCCATTCAACTGCCCATGAAGAGACAGGGTAACCGGAGTGAGGTCTATTATCCAGCCGTAAAGAAGGTGGATGTCCAATGCACGTTACACATGGAGGAGCCCTGAAGACATTATACACAGAAAAATAATCAAGTCACAAGAGAACGAATACTGAGTGATCCCACTTGAGTGCGATCCCTAGGGCAGTCAAGTCACAGGAAGTCAAGTCACAGGAAGTCAAGTCACAGGAAGCAGAATGAGGCTCCCAAGAGCAAGAAGAAAGAACACTGGGTAAACGCTGATTAATGGGTGCAGATATCAGTTTTAGAGACAGATGATGGTGATGACAGCAGAGCATTTACATATGTGAGACAATGGACTTTACACTCCAAATAGTGCAGATGGCAATTTCTATGCTACATTTGATTTTTTGTTTGTTTGTTTGTTTGTTTGTTTGTTTGTCTTACCGTACTTAAACCATTTTAAATTTTTAAGTGACTTGAACCTGTAGCTTCTGGTCTACCAGATTGCTGCACCATTCACTGAGGCTGGATGATGCCGTGAGTCAGTAAAAAGGGTTAGATAAGAAACTAGTGAGCAAGTGGTCATGTAATCTTTATCTTCTAGTTTCAACATTCTGACCCATAAACCAACTTCTTATACATTACATATAGTCTAGTGCCTAGTTCAGGGGAGACAGCCCGTGGAAGCCTAGGGAGGGGCAAGGAGGGATCCAGAGACTTCCAGCTAGTACTCAGAACCTTGGTACAGATTTTCTGTTTCTGCGTCACAGCTAAGATGGAATGTCAAGTATCCTATGCCTATTGTAATTTTGAATACCAACCACAAGAATGAGAAAGGATAGCATGTATCAGCAGAAATATCTATCAGCAGCAACCTCATCTATCCATAGATAGGGAGCAGTCCCCAGCTTCTGGGGAGCATAAGCATGGTAGTATCTTAGGGGTCCCACTTGTCTCTGTGAAGGCCTCTTCTTCCAGGGAGCCACTTCATTTTCCCCCTCACCACCCAGGAAGTACAGATGCCCTGTTGGGGACTGCCATAGGGTCAGATGGAGTCTTGGACTTGGGGAAGAGCTGGAACTGATGAATAATCAATAAAGTTCCCTCTCTAACATGTGACCAAGTATTTGGGACAATGGATGGTGGTCCTGGAAGAACAGTACCTCTTCATGTGTGCTGTAGTCAGGAGTGGGCGTGTCTGACTATGAGCAAATATATTCCACATGCACCATGCAAGAGCCCCAGACACAGGTCATACATCTCCTGGTGGAGGGGACCTTCAAGGAAAGCCAGGCAACAAGCCTGTGGTTCTTTCCTTCTCTCTCCTCTTGAAAGCAAAATCCCCATCTCTCCAGGGAGGAGCCCCATCCTGTCTTCTCAGCTCAGAGAATGGATCTGGGCATAGATCCTGGTCCCCATGGCAACCGCTCCAGTCTGTGTCAGCATGAGTGGAGGCTGCTGCTGCAGCTGTAGGAGGGAGGAAAACCCCTCACAGGCTACTCAGAACTGGGACCCCAAGAGATAAAAAAGAGGGAGCAGAACTTGGGAACAGCTCCCTCCTGCTCACCTATGTGGCCTAAGTCCAGCCCTGGGGAGCAATAAGGGACCAAGGGGTCAGCTGAGAGGAAACAGTGTCCCTCCAATGGAAGAGCCTCAAGTTGACCTTAAACTTGACCCCAAATCACCCTAGACCAGTGTGCTGCCAGAGGCTTCTGGGGAACACCACAGTCCTTCCTGGCACCTCATGTAAGGATTCATCAGGTCTCACTGAGTCTACAGGGATGGAAGGCCTATTTTCATTTGGAAGGATAGAGCTGGGAAGGAACTCCAGGGAAAGTAACACGCATGTGCGTGCACACACACATATGCACACACACGTGCACACACACACACAAACACCTACTGGACATCTTAAGTCTTCATCAGTGTCACCAATGACAGTGAGCACCAGCAACCTATGAATGACTGAGTGATTGCCGTCCTTTTACAGGTAAGAAAATAAGGCCCAGGGATTTCCAATGACTTATCCTAGGGCACAGGAGTTTTAATCTGGCTCTGTGGTCCAAACCTATGTCTCTCCACTATCCCAGTACAGTACCAGCTCCATCAGAGGAAAGGCTACAGCCCTTTGAGACCCAAGGAAAATGTAGAAATGCCAGACCTTCAACCAAGATACTATGAGGTAGCAGCCTTCACCAGACAGAGCTGTCTTGACCCATAAGCAGTGAGAACTAAATGAGGCTGCCCAAGACAAGAGCTGGCTGGGCTACGTGGGGTACTTGGCTGCTGTCTTGGAGAGCTCACATGAAGGGTCCTGAGGTGCACAGAACAGTAAGACAGGAAGATGAAATCTCTGCCAGACTATATGCCTCAATCATCAGACCCAAGGGCTCAGAGTAGACGGCCAGCCCCCAACCAAGCATGGCTTCCCGACGGTGACTGATGCCTTGTCCATAAGCAACCCATCCTTACTGACAGGGTGAGGGCCAAATACACCATCTGGCGGCCAAATCAAAAAGCTTGTAGGTTACACCAAGACCTCCAATGGAGATGCCAGGCAGCCAGACCAGGACATGAGTCCCTGGCAGATGATCGTGAAAGTCTTGCCCTTCCTTTAGGAGGAGGGAATGGACACAAAGACCCAGAACAGTTTCCAGCCACCATCTCCTCCTAGACAGGAGGACGTAACTATATATATAAAAAAAAAGGCCTCAGTGAAGTGGGTGCCAACATGTACAGTTCTTTGTTCTGCTTGCTTGACCACATGGCTAAAGAAAGAGCATTCATTGGATGGATGGAAGGTGTGCCAGCTAAGTATCAGCAGGACCACACCTGGCTACATCCAGCTTGTTAAACAACAGACTCAGAAGTGTGGCTCTTAAGGAAGGACGCAGAGGTTTGCTTCTGACTGAATCCTCAGTGAGTAAGGCCAGTTGCTGTTCACTACACCAAGAACAGAACATCTCAGGAGGATAGTCACTGAACAGTTGCTATCAACACCACACCAATGCCTCGCACCTCTGGATGGACAACTGTGGCTGGATCAGGATGTGGGCTGCTTAAGGCAGGGGAGAATAGTGGCTTATTTTAAGCATACATTGCAATTTTGTTGCCAAGGTCAGGTAATGCAGCAGTAAGAAACAATGGCATTGTAGTTGGGCGGCTAGTGCCCAGCCCACCTTTCCTCACAGCATGATGAGCCATTTTTAAAAATAGGATGGAAATTTGGCTCCATTGTAGAATTCTTGTCCAGTAAGCCCAAGCCTGTGGGTTCAGTCCCCAGCATTGGAGAACAAGAAAACCTCATGTTTAAGAGCAGTGCCCTTCATGAATGTCTGTTTGCAGACGTCCCTCCCCAGAACACGAAGGAAATAGGCTATTTAAATTCAGCATCTTATTTATCTCTTTTCCAATCTTCATGTGTATAGTATATGCATGTTGGTATGTCTGTGGACATGTATAAACATGCATTTGTGTGCCTATGCATGCTGATATATGGGAATAATCCTCAATTACTCTTCTACGTCACTTATTGAAGCAGTGTTTGTAGAGGCCAGACCCAAAGCTCAGTATTATGGCTGTTTTCGCTAGCCAGCCTGCTCAGGGCTGTGAGGCTGGAATTACAGACCACCCCCACACCACCCAGCATTTTCTGTGTGTTCTAGAGTTCTGAACTCCAATCCTCATGCAGGAATGGCAAGTACTTTAACAACTAAGCCAACTGCCCAAGCCTCCTTAAATTGAGGACTTTATGTGTTTGTTTGTTTGTTTTTTTATTCTTGCTTGGTTGGAAATCCTGAGCTTCTTCAGTCACTTGTGTCCTCATAACCAAGCAGCCTCCATGCAAAACTGCCAGGAGGAAATATCTTCTCACGCTGCTTGTCCCAAGTTACAGCATGTGCCAGGCTCAGACCTGACTCTCTGCAAGAAAGGTTCAAGGGGGGAAACACCATCACGTATTAAGAGGGATCAGATATAGCTGTTGGGGTCATTTTGGCAATGTAATTACTCTATCCCTCTCATTCTGCAAAGAGCAGAACAGAAGCCTCAAAACTTCAGCGATGTCAGCTCTTGTTGCTGCTAGCTTGTTGTCGTGGTAACAACCCTTCCCCCCAAGCTGGTAGCTAATCTTCAAAACCATCTGCTCAGCCTGCTTCTGTCCAGTTGGTCTCATAAGCAAAGGCTGAAAGCCCCCGTGTGTAAGAAGAGTCCCCATCTGGTTAGAAAGAGATGCCCTCAGGAAGAACACCAAGCTAAGACTGCCGGGTCCAACTGACCACTTTATCCCACACAGGCTTTGCTAGGCACTGTCCCTCCAACTGACCAGCAATCAGTTTGGCAAGGAGAGTAGAAGCTACAAACACTCCCATTTTACACAGAAGGAAACTGAGGGTCACAGAATAACACAGGTATGACAAACAGCACATTTATCAGGCATGTCAAGGACAAAGGATCATGAAGGGACTTGAGAGCCTGTAGCCATTTGGGACAAGGACCTCTGATGCAAAGCTCTGGGGTACAGTGGCAGAATCAGAATAGTTCCTCAGCTGGTGTTCTGCTTGGGAGGTTGTGGGATCTGGCTGGCCGGCAGGGCTGGGTCACTCACTATGGTCCCTGGAGGGTTACAGCCTAGCCTCATTTCAGGTTCCATTCTCTCCGATTCCCCGATCTTCAAAATGTGAATGCGCCCACCATCAAGAACAGCTATGCTCTCAGCTGCCATGCCATTCATTCCCTACCCGGGGGCTGATAGCCTCTGAAGCTGTGATCCAAAACCAAACCAAACCAAACCAAACACTCCCCTTCCAGATTACTTGTGTCGGTATCATGTCACAGTGGTGAGAAAAGTAGCTAACACACCGATCCGAGTAAAGGCAGAACCGTGACCTTCACACTCCAGCAGCATTCTGCTCAGCTAGGGGGCTCAGCGAGGCAGCCCATGGCTCTCTGGGTCACCCAACTCAAAAATGGCAGTTCTGATGAAAAGCAGCCCATACTTTGGAGAAAGCAGTATGAAGAAAAGCAAGGAAAGCACAGTAGGAAAGCTGCTCTGGAGAAATCCGGAAGAGACTTTCACTTTGTCCTAACCCCCACTTGCTCATGCATTAATCAGACAGATAGAATAAATCTATTCCTGCCAGGGCAGAATTACACATCCTCTGTGATCCAGTGTCAAATAGGTTATCTCTTGATTAAGGTCTTAGCATGAATAAGACTTTCATTGAAATGATTTCCATATCTGTACAGCAGTTCATCAGGAACCAATCTAGCCCTGTGTCTTTTCAGATATGATTTGATCACACATCAAAATGTGGGCATTTAAGTAGCTGTAATGGAGAAATTAAGTGTATCAGCCTCACTCCCTCTCCTGGGGCTGTACCCTTTCAAGAAATCCCCATGCCAGCAAGTTCAGACAAGCCAATGGTGGGGCCTTCCTTCAGCTCAGATTTTTTTTCCTGTACCTGTGCCCCACCCCCACCCTGTGTTTTGACATCTGGCATTTCCTTTCTTTCTCTTGCAAAGGCCCAGGCTGGCCTTGAACTCATTTTGTAGCCAAGAATGAATTGGAGTTCTGATCCTGTGGTAAGGAGGTCAGTTGGCAGAGCCACTTGCTGGAGACCAAAGGCGAGAAGGAAATGCTTGCTCCCTCCTGCACCTTTGAGGAGCTATGGAGCTGCAAGTGGTGCGCGGGGTGTTTGAAGTCATTTGGTGCTTCCGTGGACCATGGCCAAGCACAAAGGGCCCTCTTTGACACATGGCTGGGAGATCCTGAGAGGGGCTACTTCTGAGTACCACTTGCAGGAAGGAACAAGCACTTCCTTCTCACTCTTAGTGTCCAGGAAACGGCTCAGCCAAATGATCTGCCCCAGCTCACGTGAAGGCTTCAGGACAGTAGAGCCTGAGCACCAGCAGCCTTGACAGGAAATGCCATGGCTTCTCAATTGTGTGTCTGTCCCTGTGGAACCTGCACTCCCCACTGGGCTATCTATTCCTTGGCCTAGGTCACAAGTTTCGCCACCAAACCCCATGGCTAGACTGCAAATCTCAGCCAGGGCGGTGTTTCCCTTTGGAAGGCAGGGTGATTCTGTGAGAAGGACGAGGGAGCTGTTCAGTGAGAAAAAGACAAATAGTTGAAGATGTTCATCACAGCACTGTGTGTAGAAGCAGAAGCTGTGAAAGTGATGGTCCAGGAAGACACAATTCTCAGCAGCAATGGGGGCTCTGGCAAGCTGTCACAGGAGGGATGGAAAGCTGGGGGAGGAGTTCACAATTATTAGCTCAACACCCAGAAACTGTAGCAGGAGGGCTTTTGAGAGTTTATGGCCAACCTAGAACAGCATGAGTTCCAGGTCAGCTTGGGCTACAGAGAGAGACCCTGTCTTAATCAATAATCAGTCAATCAAATAAAAAGAAAACAGTGATTATGAAAATCATACAGCCATGTAAGAAAGTGACCTGAACATGGAATTTTATGCCCATTATGGTTACAAGAGAATGCAGAATTACTCAGTAAAGCTCTTGTTTGTTTGTTTGTTTGGTCATTTGTTTTTGAGACAGGGTTTTTCTGTGTAGCCTTGGCTGTTCTAGACTTGCTTTGTAGACCAGGCTGGCCTCGAACTCACAGGGATCCACCTGCCTCTGCCTCTTTGAGTGCTGGCATTACAGGCATGCGCCTCTGTACCTGGCTCTAAGTAAAGCTCTTAACAGCTAGAAAATTACAAGTTTTTCTTTAAGCCTATCATATTGTGTTATTTTTGGTTTTGGTTTTGATTTTTTTTTTTTTTTTTTTGGCTTTTCGAGTCAGGGTTTCCCTGTGTAGCCTTGGTTGTCCTAGACTCACTCTGTAGACCAGGCTGGCCCTGAATTCACCGCAATCCACCTGCCTCTGCCTCTCGAGTGCTGGGATTAAAGGCGTATCCCACCACGCCCGGTATATTCTGCTATTTTTATGACAAATAAAATTTAATGAAAATGAATGAGGCTGTAGATGTAGTTCAATTGGGTACAGTGCCTGCTTAGCATGCAGGAAGACCCAGTACCCTGTAAAGTAGGCACAACAGCGGTCAGCTATAATCCCAGAACTCAAGAGGCAGAGGTGGGAGGTTTGGAAATCTAAGTTCATTCTTGGCTACAAAGTGAGTTCGAGGCTAGCTTAGGCTATGTAAGGGGAGGAGGGAGAGGGAAGGCAGGGAAAGAAAGAGGAGTGAGGAAGGGAAGAAGGGAAGAAAGAAGCAAAACAAAAGTCAAATGGAGAAGTCCAGAGAGAACAGCTCCTCAGTGGGGTTTCTCCTGGTTTCTACCCTGCCTCTGCCTCATCTACCTCATGGCCTTGGGTATGCCCCTTCAAGCACGCACACACACACAACACTGTAACCTCCAGACAGTCTCCAGAGCTGACTCCTTCAGTTTTGCCCAAAATCTGTGCTCATCGCTACTTTGTCTCAACCATCAGCATTTCCCAAACCCATGGAGTTGAGATCTGGTTTGAGCACTGGTTTGAGTGTGGACAGCCTCTCAGTAGTAAGAACAGATGCACACGGACAGTCCCAACTACTCGTGGCTTTCCTGTGCGCACAGAAGCCAGTGGCTTATTTTCAGGAGAGATCCCAGAATTCCACTATAATTTACATTGCCATTTTAAAATAACACTCTCAAAATACAACTCCCCTGTGTCTAAGAGTTGTGCTATTTTCCGTAGAGCGTATCCTAATTTTGGAAGGGGAGAAAAAGGCAAATATTTATTCAGAAAGTGCTTCGTATTTACATAGCACCTAACGCTAATGAAACATCTTCTCCATCCTAATGATGAGATTAAGGTGTATATTTAAAGCTCCACCCACCAGCCTGCCTGTGCCTCATTCAGTCCAAGTCTGAAATCAGCTATCAGGCTTTGCTAGCTTCCAGCATGACCGTGTGGGATCTATTTTACTCCCTGCTATGAAGAGGCACTTGCTAGCAACATCCTA
>OU015748.1:55668449-55696069 GCA_907169655.1 Acomys percivali
CAACCTGACATAAAATGATAATTCTGACCCAGATCCTCTTGCAAAAGAACAGATCTCTCAGAACCAGTCTCACACAGCCAAGCATAAAACAAGTTGTTTCATTATGGGCCATCTCAGGTCATAACACCAGCATTATTCATTTGGCCCACACCTCACATTTCTCTGTCAGGTTACTAATTTTTCATGGCACTTCCTTCCCACTCTGACTAAATGCAAAGTCCCCAGAGAGGCAGGTTCTTCTGATGCATAGAGTCTGGATTCCCAGTCAATGTGAGAGAAAACAACTCAAAAACAGCCGCCCACCCCCTTTCTCTCCCTTTATTCCTCCCTCTCTCCTCACCTTCTTCCTCTACTCCCTATAACAAATATGAGAACCTGGTATGTGCATGAACATTGTACAGTGATGAGTTAAAGACATTGAGTACTCAGAGTCAAATGTTAAGGGTGGAACCATCATCTTAATATTGATCTCAGTGTTGTGGACAGACAACCTGAGACTAATTTATTTCTTCAGCTAATGTTTAATGAGCTTCTGTAAGTACAAAGCATTAAGGATGTATAGTCTAGGAAGATAAATGCTAATGTGACTTAAATCCATGTTACAGAGACAAAGTAATACAGAGATCTTGCAGAAGGTACAATGACTTGTAATAGGGGAAAGTAAAGTATGTTGTATTATGACTTGCATACTGAAGATGCTCAATAAATAGGTAGAGGGCAAAGGGATGAATAGGTGGGTAGATGAATGGTGGGTAGGTGGATGATTTAATAAGTGAATGAAAGGGTGGTGGGGTGGAATGAGTAGACGAATGGATGGACGGACGGACGGATGAATGGATGGATGGATGGATTGGTGGGCAGATGGATGGCAGGTGGGTGGATAATTGGATAGGTGAATGAAAGGATGGATGGATGGAATAATGTGTGAGTGAATATATAACTGAATGGTTAGATGAAATGGTGGGTGAGTGGATGGGTGGATAGATGGACAAGCTGGATGACTGAGTGGATGGATGAATGGATGCATGATGGACAAATAGGAGTATGATTAGATGGATGAGTAGGTGGTTAACTGAATAGGTGAATAAAAGGGTTGGGGCATGAATGGGTAGATGGATGGAGAGAAAGAGTCAGCATCTTAACAGGCTTTGAAAGAGGAGTCCCATGTGTAAGGTCACAGGATAGTGGAATAAGTAGATTATGGCTAACAAAACCACACTGCATGGATGGATATCAGGTCCATTGAAGGAAGTGCTGGCACAAGAGGCTACAGTCTGAGAGCTAAGACCTAATCTGTCACACACTGGCTCAGATGAGTTTGTGTCTGAGTGTCACACGCCTAATCTCTGTTCACCTACACTTCGAGAACCCCCAATCCCAAAGACCTATGCCCCACTGAGCTGGTCCGTGACACTAATCTAACCTGGGATTCCAGTCAGAGGCACTGGAACTCTACCAGCCAGATGAATGGAAATCATGGAAGGTCTCTGAATGAAAGAAGGAATATTACTACTAGGGATTTTCTAGGAATGAAACACTTCAAACATATGAGTAATGATAAGAAAAGGTCACGCAACTGAAACTCTGAACATCCTTCATTCCCTTCCCCTTCCTGTGACTGAGACACAGCACTGAATTCCTGTTAATCACTCTCATGAATATTTAAATTTCACTTATTCACACATACATGTAAACATAAAAGATAAATGTTTGCCATGCTTTAAATTTTATGCAAGTAGGTTTTTTAAAAATGTTTTGTTTATGTGTATGTATATGTGCATGTGAGGCCAGAGGGTGTGTTGGATCCCCTGAAGCTAGAGTTATAAGTGGTTGTGAGCCACCCGACATGGGTACTGGCAATCAATCCAGGTCCTCTGCAAAAGGAAAAACTGCTCTTAACTGCTGAACCATTTCTCCAGCCCCTATGTATTTTCTTTCACTCAATATTTTTTCAGACTTTCCATGATACAAATGTAGCTTTTATTTTAATAGCTATATAGTACTCTACTAATGAATGCCTACAATTTGTTAGTATTTTTATTTTTAATGGGTTTGCAACAAAATTAGTACTATGGAGCAAACTTCTAGCCAGAGGGTCAGGTGATAGACGAATGTACAGCTTTGATTTTTATTAGATATTATTAACTACACTCAAAAGAGAAAGAGCCCCTTGCAATGCACCCAGAATACGTGGGCCTGACAGGCTTGCCTTTAATTCATGCTCTATGATAAACATGAATAGCATTCTTTTAGTTTGCACTCCTGGGTTACAAGGAAGTCGAACACCTTTTAATGTACATGCTGATCCTTTTACTTCCTCTTCGGATCCTCCGCCCCCTTATGGGCTGAGGAAGACAGCGAAGACAGTGCTATGCTTCCTTTGCAAGCATGAGGACCTAAGTTTGACCCCCAGACACATTTTTTTAAGGTAAGCAAGTTGACACACACTTGTAATCCCAGCACTATGGAAGTGGGGACAGGAGGATCCCTTTTGTGCAAGGGATTGTGAGCCTGAAGCATTGCTCATCAAAATGTTCTTGTTTACAACCCTGGAGTAAGAAATAAAATCAAATGAATTTTCACTGCACCTCACTGAGCATGCAACCATACACATGCACACACACACACACATATAAATGAAAAGCCAAGGAACATTCTATTAAAGAAAACATATCCTATATTGTATTCATCTTACCCTACCTTTACAATTCCGGTTGTGGCTCGTGCCATTTTTATCAGAGTCCATACAACACTTTCACCTGAGATGCCCGGTGAGCTCTGAGGGGTTGGGTGAGAACTCTGACTGGGAAGGTGGGATTCTCTAGCGGCCATGGTGTGAGTGATGCTGCAGGTCACAGTTTATGGTACTAGATTGGCAGGAGCTGTCCGTGGTGCTGCCTGCAGGTACCAGCAAGGGGACTGGAGGTAAGGATTCAGATGTACTTCCTCCTGGGTGGGAACCAAGGTCCTCAGCCAGTAAAGAGCTGAGACACCCCCCTCAACCTCTTTACATCTTTCTGACCTGCAACAACTAATAAACAGGTTTCTCATCACAGGGTTGAAAGGCCCAGTCAGCTGGGTCCAGTTACAGTCTGACACATTCCCTAAAGGCTGTGTCAAAGGCTTGATCCCTGTGCAGTAGAATTCAGAGACGAGCCTTCAGGAATGACCTGATCATGAGGGTGATGGCATCATCTAATCACTGATGGAGTCAGTTAAACAGGCAGATGGGGGGGGCAAGGTGGAAACTAGGAGGTGGGCAAAGCTACAGAAAGCGGTTGGTGAAGGCTCTATCTTGTCTTGGGCCTCTTTTTTCTCTCTCTGCTTCTTGATAATCATGAGAAGCTCTGCTCCATGACATTTTTCCTGCCACGAGGGCCTACCCCACTCCAGACCAAGAAGCCACAGAGCAGGGTGACCATGGAATGGCTAGAGCTATGAGTGAAAATGAGCCTGTGTCCTTTCGTGTATTCTTTTCCATGTATTCCGCCAGAGATGGAAAGCCGGCAGAAGCCTTTCATGTGAGGTGATGAAGGTTAAAGAGGCGTCTCCCCAGTGCAGTCACTCTGTGTAGTTCTTTCTCTGCTTTCCACTATTAATTTGGCTCTTTTTGTTGGCTTATTGAAGATAGATGATTAGACCTGCCTTGGGTAGAGGTTGTGACCTACCATGATTGACAGGCCCTTGGGCCACTTTCCAGGCTGCCCATCAGTGGCTTGGGGGCAGCTGACCCCATGGTATGTTCCCTCAGCCACTCCAGCATCCCAGCCCAGCCCTCAGCTCCAGTCACTCTGCTCACACACAGATAACTCTTGTAGAAAACCTGCCAGGCCAAGCGCCCTAGAGCTCCAAAACCCGGATGCTTTCCAGCTCCGAAGTCAGCAGACTGCATCTTGTATACATGGTGCTCCATCTCTGGCACAGAATGCAGTCCCAGCAACAGTATTAAGAGATTTGGAGCAGGTAAAGATGCTTGCACCAAGACTCATGACCTTAGTTTGATCCCCAGGACACTCATGATGGAGAGAAATGATAGTTGAAAACTGTCTTCTAACCTTCATGTGTGCTTCGTGTGTGTGTGTGCGCTCTCTCTCCTCTCCCTCTAAATAAATGGAATTTAAAGATAGACTGCAGGTGGCCTGACCCTTCTCTTCTTAAGATGGCCTAACATTTAAATCTTCCTTGAGTGCTTCAAATCATGATATATGTAATAACTGTAGTAACTACTCCAGGTCAGAGCTCTCTTTATTTTTTAAATAATAAACCTTTAAATAAAAGTTTAGAGCTTCATAATTCAGAGGCTTTACGCTATCTACTTTTTATTTGGGGTATATATAATCCATACATACAAAGTGACCAATTCACCTCAAGACACAGGAAAATAAACTTTAAACCCTCTCCTTGAGCTCTTTTGCCCTCTTCCCTGCCCCCACATAGCCTCTTCAAGTCATCTGCTGTGTGGATGGAGCTGGTGATGCTCTCATGGTGCTAGCACTTGGGGACACATACTGATCTTCACAACCACATGAGGTAGTGACACCATCACTATCAGCACCATTACCTGAATGAACTCCTGGGCTCACTCGCCCAAAGCCAAAATCGGCCTGCAGCTCTCCACCGTGGGCAGATGGCGGCTTCCCATTCACAGATTCTCTTCACCAGACAGACACAAAGGAAGACAAAGGCAGCTGATTCACAGGCAAGCTGCCTGTACAATCATGAATGAATGGATCTGCAACTCTGGGACAGAAACAGGAATTTTCCCAGCGAAGGAAGACACTTTTATTTCGCACAGAGATGAGACTATGTCATTTTACCTTCTTTCCCCAGATATCAATCTGTAAAGCTCTTTGTGGCTCTGATTGTTGGTTGTTTGGTTGGTTTTGAGACAGGGTCTTGGTAGGTAAACCTCAAATTTGTGTCTCTGCCTCTCAAGTGCTGGGACACCACCAGCCTGGTTAGTGATCTACAGTTTTAATTATAATCCATTTTAATTGTGATTATAGTGTAGACCAAACAACAACGAATTGTGCTCCATATAATTATACAAATGCAAAGTATTATTAAATACTTTGTACAAGCCATTTTTAAAAAGCTACTAGAGTGTGGTGACATCTAAGGCAGGCACTAAGTCAGTCACAAAACTTGGAAATAATCCTGTTCACAAATAACGAAAGAACCCATGCAATGTTGTGGCATCTCCCCCAGGACATGCAGTTCTGGGTCCCTTCTGCACAGAATCTAGAAGGGCACTGATCCTTGCTGTTTACTTAGGGTAAGGGCCATGGCCAAAAACATTTGTTACACTGAGATGATCTAATGTGTAAACCAAAGCCTGCAAAAGAAATAACCTAAAATACCCACCTGCACCCAGCTCAGCTCTTCTGAGGCTGCAGACGAGTGAGGGGTGGCTTTAGATGCAGCTCAGGTATTGCTAAGTTCAAAAAGCCAGAATGGAGAGTCTGGTGTCCAGATCCGTAAAGAACTGGTAACAACCTAATACAGGGGAGTATTTGTCTCCAAATATTTCCTGCCAACTACCAATTCCACTGTCTTTTAGTTAAGTCTACAATTAAAAGTAACTTTTAGCCCACCCTACCTCAAAGAAGATGATGAGCATCAAAGAACCTCCTTATGGAGATGGCCTCGAATGAGGAAACCAGCCACTGGGCAAAATGTCCTCATTTCAGCCACAGACAGAATTCTGAATAAAAATGGGCAAGTTTGGATGAAGGCAGAGACATCAGCCAAACTCTGCCAAAACAGTGTAAGCAAGTCTTCAATAGTTCCTGACTCACAAATATGTCTGTCAGGTATATTGGGCCAGAAGGCTGAAGATGATGTTCCAATGTTACAGAGAGTTTTGGGTGACTGTTCAGGAAGCAAAGCCTCTGTTATTTTTTTCTTTCATTTTGGACGCTGCTAAACTGCATTTCCCATATATTCAGGTAATTTAAATTTATTCCTTCTCAAGTCTCTGATGAGGTTGAAGGCCAGAAAATTTAGTTTTACAATTAAGCTTGGTTGTTTAGGGGGGGTTAAGATTTTTTAGGTCTATATAGATGTTTTAAGTTGATAAAAATGAGATATGATAGATTTTGATTTACATTCAGAATTTTAGACTCACCAAGATAGGAAAGATGTTCTCTTCAAGGTTGCAAATACAAATACTCAAAACATTATGAATGTAACATTTATATAATTCCTGATTGTTTCTTGGTTTTTCTTGCTATATGCAGTTTATTTGCAATAATATAAATAAATGCATATGTAAAAAAGAAAAATAATTTTTTAAAAAAGGAAAAAGAACTTTCAGCATCATTTTGTTTCCAGTTTGGGAAAATAGTTTTTTGAATACTGCATAAGAGAAAATTTGAGGGCAGGTGAGATGGCTCATTTGGTAGGGTGGCTTCCACCAAGTGTCATGACTTAAGTTTGATCCTTGGGACATACACAGTGGAAGGAAAGAACCAAGTCCTGAAAGTTATCATGTGACCTTCGCATATGTCCTGTCACCTCTCCTGAGTTGACCATAAAATACACAGAACACTGTTAGAGTTATAATATCAATGCAAGCCTCCTAACATCTTCAAATGTATTGTATCTTTGCATTTTAAGCACTGTGACAAAATCTTTGGAGTCCAAGGCCCTTTGGCCAGGTACCAGAAATTTTCTGCAAGCTTGACTCCACAATTTAGGGCTGGCTGTGGTTTAGTTACCTTCCTCTGTTGCTGTGACAAAAACAAAACAAAATGAAACAAACCACTCCAAACAAAAGCAACTTGGGGGGGGAGGGCTTATTTATTATTTTAGTGTACAGGTTACAGTTCATCACTGAGGGAAGTCAGGGCAGGAACTTGAAACAGAAACCAAAGTGCATCACAGCTTGCTAGCTCATTCACAGGCCTATGCTTATCTAGTTTTCTTTCACAACACAAGCCAATCTGTGCAGGGAATAGCAGCACCCACAGTGGACTGCAATGCTCAGCAGGCATGTCAACTGGTCAGTCTGATTTGGGCAATCCCTCAATTGAGACTCTTTTCTCAGTTGACTCAAAGGTGTATCAAGTTGATACTTAAAGCTGACTAGGGAACATTGCACGTTCATATTTATTTCCAGGACACTTTTGCTTTCAGTTAAATACTCATTCTTCAGAGAAAGTTTAAAGGTCTTTAAACATCCAGGGAGCTTATTATTGAAGAATTATTACTCCGTGAGAATCCCAAGTTCTGCTCACTTAAACTTTATCCTGCTCACACTCTTAGGGAAACAGATTTCCTTTTTTACTGTCTTTTGAAACTTATAGGGGGAAAGAACAGCAATATATATATATGCATGCATATTTTTAATTTAGTTGTTGTGTTTGTGTATGTGTGTAGGCATGCACTTGCTATGGAGAATGCACATGTGTGTAGAACACACTCTCCAGGAGTAGGTTCTGCCTTTCCACATGGGCCAGGTTGTCAGGCTTGGCAGCAGCCCCTTTACCTACTGAGCCACCTCACAGGCCCTTGTGGTGTTTTAAACATTGCTTTAATAGACTTTTAATATCTTGGAAGTTTCTGAAAAAAATCTCCACAAATAACACTCTGCACCAAATCAATAGATGTCTAGCTTAATAACTTAAAAGAGGACACACAAGAATTTTATTAAGATGCTCTAGAAGGAAGGCCCGGTGCCCAGCAGCAGCATCCTGGCTCCTGTTCTTTGCCATGTACCATGGCAACACCACCATATAGCCCACCACTTCCCATGAACACCAAGGCCCAAGACTGATCTCCATCCCTACAACTGTGTGGATAGATGTGCCTAACTTGGAACATAGTGACTGGGAAACCCTAACCACCCAGACCAGGGGCTTTATTTACATGGTGCAAGACAATCCCACCACCATCCCTTTTTAAGTCCCATGTCCTCTTGCTGGGGACCTGAATCATGTTGGCTAACCCAGGTCACCCAGAGAAAGCCCAAAGCTCCTCATGCTCTCTCAACCTCACTTACAGTCCCTGATGTCCTGGCTCTGTTCCCTGCGTGGAGGTCTCTCAACCAGGACCTTCTGCCATCTAAGTAGAGAGAACAGGGAGGAGGAAATAATTCCTCAGCCAAGCACTCCCTCTGCTCCCTCTCCAGTCTGCTCTGGTAACCCCTGGGGAAGGGGTAAGCAGTTCCCCAGGTCAAGCCCAGAGGAGAAGTTCAACTCCTTTCTCCTTCACAGTCTGTCTCCTTTTCAACCAACAATCTATGTGATTGAAAAAACTCAGAGCGCATGGTTCTTTGAAAAGAATAGAAAAGCTGGGGCAAGATGGGGCTGTGGGAGCTCATCATTTCTGGACAGTACTGCCTGGATAGAGCGTTTTTTTTCCCCTCCTGCCTGACCTAACAGGGACCTCCAACACTGATCAAGGTAAATTTTTGGAAGGCCCTTTTTAAAAGATTAAAGGCAGCTGCTAGAAAATGCTGCTTGTGTTATTCAGTTATCCCCAGATATTAGAGAAGCTTTGGAAGTTAGACAGGTTTGATAATATAAATAGGTCCTAACTATTGGAGGCTGCTCAAATTTATGGAGAGAAAAGGAAAACAAAAGATAAAAGAGATCCCAGAGGGGGAAGCTAGGGACAGTGGGGAAGGAAGAGGGAAGAAGGGCAAAGGCTACCCCATTCTACAAAGTGTGGCCGTCCAGGCACTGGAGCCCTGGAAGAAGCCAGTGTCCTATCTGTCCAAATGAGTAACTTTGTTTCTCACTTGTTTGTGAGCAGCTGCTGCCACGGCTATGCTAGTAAAAGAAGCTGACAAACTGACTTAGGCCCTGGAACTGTTCCTAACTATGCCACACTCTGTAGTGGCCCTCCTGAGGGGGATCCCAGAAAGTAGCTGCACAACACCCTAATAATGCATGAGCAGACACTTTTGGGGCAACCCCATATCCAGTTTTGCATAACTCCAGTCATCAGCCCATCCAGCCTATTGCCAAAGAGTAACCCAACAGAGCCTCTCCAAGACAGCAGCCATGTTAGGGCCATCAGACTCCACCACCCACGGAGGCCCAGCAAGGTATAATTCTGTAATGTTGAAGAGGATGCAGACAGGGTCGCCTGGTACCAACCAGTGAGGGGAGATGCCCTGGCCCCTGTAACTCCAGCCAGCAGGACCTCACAGGTCAGCTCATGCAGAGGGATGCTGGCGATACGCCCACACATGTCACCTTGGTGAAAGATGGAGTCTGACAGCTTCAGCTCTTGCCTCAGGCAGGGCCTGGCCCCACCTGCTGCATCCTCTGCTCAGGGCCTAGACCTAACAAATGTCCTGCTACAAGAAGCAGAAGAGGTACTGTACACTGATGGGAGCAGTTTCATTCATGAGTAAATCACTTATGCTGGAGCCTCAATTATAGCCTTGGACAGGACAGAGTGGGCCCAGCCCCTCAGCTGAGGGACTTCTGCACAAAGGGCTGAGCTGGAGTTAACCCAGTGACTTCGCGGGGAACAGGGCGAAGCCATCACTGTACACAGACAGTCTGCATTTGTCATGGCCCATCTCCATGGGGGCCTCTATAGAGAATGAAGGTGCTCCTCGTCATAGCCAAAAAGGAAATAAAAAACAAGAACAATCCTGGCCCTACTAGAAAGGTCTACTGTCTACTGCAAAGGGCACCGAAAGGGAACTCCCCAGAGGCTCGAGGGAATAGGGTAGCAGGATTAGACACACAGAAGGCAGCCCTGGAACCAGTGGGACCTCAACAGATCTTGATTACCCTGCTTGAACCTGAATTGCTCCAGAGCCCAACCTATACAAGAAGAGAGCATGTGGACAAAAAGGGAGAATGCCAAACAGGCAGCAAACATGTGGTGGTTCTCACCGGATTTGAGACCCACACTCCCTGCCATCATTGGAAGACGAATTCCATCATGCCGCCCATCTGGGGGAAACTAAAACTGCTGACTCAGGTGCAGACATTACTATACATCTGGCTTTTCTCTCTCCTTGGGGTCTGACAATGGTCTGGCCACACTGGCAAAGTTTTCCCAAATCTAACAAAGGTCCTAAATGTTGATTAAAAACTACATTGTGCCTAAGTATGTCCTTGAGACTGGGGAAAAAAAAAAAAAAAGCCAAGCTCCCAACCTTTGCCCTAAGAGCCAGGTGCTCCCTATTTTGAGAAGATCATGAGGCAGCAATGGTTTCATGAAGAAAGTATGTAGAGGTCTTATGATGACCTGGGAGGGCAGCATGGGAAAATGACCAGCACTGCGGGCCCCAAACACAAAACAGTAACTGTGCTGCACCCATAGGCTCCTGAAGCAATATCTACCATCCTAGACTAGACAAAGGGATGCATCTGAACTTGCTGCAAAATCTTCAACTTCTTCAATGAGAGTATTCCTCTTTGAGCTGCCTAACTGGACCAGGAAAACCTGCAATCAAAGCAGGTTCATACCATGCTGGAAAGTTCTGTAGATCTTAGAGTCAGTGCTGCAATCCTGCCTGGAAACAAACACCAAGAGCAGCTGGGAAAGGCAGCACAGGCTCACAAATCCCGAGGAAAATGCTGTCCAGCCTCGACGCCATTCAGAGGGACCATTTGGAAGCACTGACTCCTGGAACAGTGCATCTCAGATGTAGAACCTCTACATTTCCAGGTGTTGCTAACTCACGCTGCGGTAATAGAGTAAGGGCAGAAACTGCACAGGAGAGTGGTCACTGGGACTTAGTTTGTATGAGAGATAACCTGGAAGGATCCCAAACTGCAAACATAGCTTCCAGCAGTAGGGACATTATGGTTTAGTCATGAAGTGGTCCCACGGGCTCATTCATACATTTGCACAGCTAGGACCTTTGTACAGAGAAAGACTGGAGAACCTTTGGACATGGGGTCTAGCCAACTGACCAAAGTCTATAGCGTTTCTCCTTCACACGTAGTGTCACGTTACTGGTGCCATGACATACTGCCACACCTAAGCTGCTTCAGTCAGGTATTCTGCTGCAGTGACAAGGAGTAATATAAGAGTTGGTTGCATCCACATGGAGAGGACGTTGAAAAGGATGCTTTCAACTGAATAGTGTTTACTTGCATGATGCTGCAACAAAGAAAACGTGTGGGGCTATGGACACAGGAAAGGAGAGGAGTGGGCTGCCTAGCACGCGCGACACCTAGGTTCAAACCCAGTACTACTTAAGAGTGGGAAAGGGGGACTCGTCTACAATGAAGAGTAATAGAAAGTAAGGTTTGCAAATCACATCACAATTTTAAGACAAATTATTGCATTTTGAAGAAAATGGGTATAGAAACAGAAGAGAAAAATCTAACTACCCCACCTTCCATCCCTCACTCACCAGGAATTCTAGCCTGCCCACAGGAACCAAGGAATTCTGGTCCTGCTCAGCATTAACTAACTCTCACAGGGGAGCTGCAGAAGGCAGCAGAGGACCCTGTGTCCAGAGCTGCACTTTCTCTGCGCAGCATGAAACACAGGGTCTGCCATGGTCTATTTCTCTCATGTCTGGCTGCATGTCCTGGGCCTTGGCTGCAGACTCCCAAAGAACACCACTCCCTTCTGGTGGAACTTCTGAATTTAAATGTCACAACTCCCCAGTGCCATGGCCCTGATGTCTGAACTGGGTGGTGGGAAATCAGGCAAGGCTAGCACAGAGAGACAAGAGGTTCCCTCCAGCTGATGTACGTGTGTAATGTGAGCCAAGGAGTCGGGTGGGAAGGCAGAAATGTTTACAAACATGTCACCCGAGGGACAGCCACCCTAACAGTGGCAATCACCACCACATACTGCTCAGTCTCCCCCACAGCACGTGGAGCACAGCACCATGGCTTTGCTCCATGTGCTGCCAGTTGTCGGTCAAGGTTAAAACATGGTAAATCAAGTGTATCCCTTCCCAAACACAAACTTTATGCTCATGTCCGTTTCCTGGAAGATTAGAGACTTAGTTGGCGCAGCAGCTGAACCAAGACTCTGAACAGTCTTCTGGAAGAAAGCTTTTGGTGTAACTCACCCTGAGAAGAGCAAGAAGAAAGAGGATGGAAAGTGAGTGTCCTGTGGACAAAAGACAGTCATCTTCCACCACCCCGAGGAGTCTTGGGAGAGCACAAAGCCTGCCTATTCTCAATGCTTCTGCCTCCCCAGTGCTAGTGCAGCCTAAGAGAAGCCAAGTTCCCATCAAGCAAGAGGAAGATGATGCAGAACCCAACAGTTCCGGGCAGCTATAAAGATACCCCAGTACTGACCCTGCATATATTCGGCCTGGCTGCCCACCCCCTCCTTCCTCTGGGTGCCCTTCATTACAAATTCACAAGATTGTCTGCAGCTTCCCCCAAAAGAGCAGTGGAGCAAGAATACACAGAGAGGCCTCCAGAGGAATGTTCCTTCCACAGGCCTCTGCTCCATAAAGCCCAATCACATTTATTTTCTTCTTCAGATTTAAGAGTAATCTGCCTCAATAGTGAGCTTTTTAAGCGGGCTTCTAGGTTGGCTGTTACTTTTTAGAGGAAATGGCAGATACTAGATTTTAATTCAAACCTAAGTTTTAAAATTAAAATCTAGAAAGAAACTACAATTCACTACAGCAGTTTAGTTTCCTGGAGAGATGTAAAAAAAATTTTTTTTTGCTCATAGTGGCATTACAGGTAAAGCAACACTCCAACAGCTGCCTTCAATTTGGTAAAATCAAGAACTTCAGCTACCGAATCAGGACAATTGGAAAGCAGAGGGCAGCCCCGAGCTACCCACAAGTTGCACTCAGGCCACACATTTTCCATTTTCCTCACATGAGAACCATTCCACAGTGTCTTCAATATTCTGGTATTTTAAAAAATTTTATTTTTTATTAATTTATTCTTGTTACATCTCAATGGTTATTCCATCCCTTGTATCCTCCCATTCTTCCCTCCCTCCCATTTTATTCTGGTATATTTTAAAGAGTCTACAAAAGTTCTTGAAAAAAGTTCTGTGATCTGGATTTTGGCTTTCGACAGACATCATGGTGAAACCCAAGCAGAAAACAAACAAAACTGTCCAATTTGTATGGGAAACCTGAGCCGTGATTTAACCACAAATGCAAACGGCCTGGGAGCAAGGCAGAGAGACAGCTGAGCAGCCTGCTTGAGACTGACATCAAAGACGGTCAGGGACCTGTGCTTCCTCTTCAGAGTAAAAAGGCACAAAGCCACCGGTTTCTGGACGCCATATTTTAATCAGTATTTCAATAGGTATTGGCAATCTTTGCTGTTATTTGGGAATGTTTAAAATGTTTGGTTCAAATCCTGAACGACAAGTAACACCTTCCATGAAGTTTCAGAAGCCCACAGCCATGGTTGTGCAGCACTGGGGAAGAACACAGAGCAATGCCACACAGAGTCCAAGACAACCCTGCAGCCAAGTTCAGTATTTGGTAATTACATTCTTTCTTTTAAGTCCCAATGAATGGAGGGAGAAACTGCCTCACCACTCACAGCCCAGGGCTTAGAGTTCAATGTTGGATCTTTTAGGGGGAAAAACTTCTAAGGAAAACAGACAAGAACTTCCTCTAGTGTGCAGCCCAGGAAGAACTCAGCATAGTCCTGAGAGGTCAGGGAGAAACTCTTAAGAGTGCTGGCCCCAAGTCAGAAGTCATGGAGCGGCCCCCGAATGTTGTGCTTGCAAGACCCACTGAACAAAGTCCAACCCCACTCTTGAAGAAGACAAAGATAATCTAAGAAATTGGCTCCCTGGCACACTTAGCACTGTGGCTGGCCCATGAGTAGACAAGGTATGGAAACTGGAATTACTGTACTTCAGGTTTTTCTAGAAAATGCCATTACACTGGGAGGATGAAGATGGCTATACATCTCAAAGGCATCGTGGACATTTCGGTGTATTTTGGTTCAGTCCTTTAAAGCTTATTAATGAAAATAGTCTAGCTATTGGCATGCAAAAGAAACCAGCTTTAAACTTAATATTACAGAGAGCAGAAATTCTTTAAATTAATAAGGGCAAGATGGCTTAGGGCCTAGTGAGTAAAAGCATGTGCCACACAAGTCTGAGAACCCATGTCCAATCCCTGGACCCTATCTATGGTAGAAGAGCACTGATTTCTGTATACACAAGCTGAAGCATGCATGCGTGGATACACACACACACACAATTAAAAACACAATCCACAGGGGGGTATAAATCATTTCCAGAAAATCTGTGTTGTATGGATCTCTGCATCATCTGAGTTTTCAGTTGAATTTTAACATATTGGTAATCTGAAAGATTACCAGAAAGTTCTTGGCTGAGCAACAGTTCAACCTTGATGACAGTGCTATGTTGTCAGATTTGCTTTAAAAACAAAGACACCTGCTAAACTATGTCCTAAAGTAATGGTCAAAACCCCCTTCACCATCTCAGAAACCCTAATAAGGGCACTTGAAAGTTAATCAAGTTGAAGGCAGTAGGTTGAAGGCAGTCAACACACTAATATTGACCTACAGTTCTAAGAAATGGCAGTGCTTCCCATTCAAAGGCTTTTGACTTAAAGGCCAGTGAGAAATTTTACAAATGTCTTTAAGAGAACCCAACAGTATAAACTTTTAATTTTATGTACCTGTCATACAGTGGAGAGGAGTATAAAAATTTGTGTATGTGTGTGTAGTTTTTTGTTTTGTTTTGTTTTGTTTTTGAGAGCTTGACTAGAATTCATGTTATAGCTCCTGTCTGATACAGGGCAATCCTTCTGCCTCAGGCTTCTGAGTCCTGGGACTGACTGACAATCACAAGCCAAAGCTGTCCAAAGTGTTTGCTTGTTCCTGTGTTCCTTTCCCCTGTATTCTGCTGCAGGGAGGGACCCCCTGTCAGGTACACAGGAGCACTGGTACCCATGAGCCCTCTAACTGGGTTCAGACATGCACAAAACGTATCCACTGCACGTTCCAGACAGGGGTCTTTCCTTTCCCTCTGAACTACACGACCCACTCACCCTTGCTTATTAAAACCTCTTTCAGAGTATAAAGCTACTTTACTTGGACAAAGTCTGCTATGTATACAGAAAAGCTTGCGATGCATTTCAGGTACCCCAAGATTTAGTGACTATAAGCCAGGAGCTTAGAGACACTGGAGGAAACACATGAGCCCTGACTACATTATTTAAATGCAGCAGCTACAGAGAATATGCATATATTACAGGAAAAGTAAAAACAGTCATGCACTTATCACCCCCCTAAAAAAAATCCAAGTGTTACGTTTTAAATAATTGGACCACTGAATTTTTATTAAGCAAGAGTCAGAAATTTATAACAAGCCAGATAGCCTTTCCACAAAACACATCTGTATTGCTTTTGACATTTATATGTAAAAAACTTAAAATCTTTTTTTTTTAATGTCAGTGTAACAAACTTTTCAAAAGACTGCATTATAGCTTACAAAGATACACCTGGATAATCAGTGTATGTTCAATGTGGAGTCACGTGGGCTTAAAAAGTTGGTCAACGGTCTGGACAAATCTTGCCGACATAACCACTTGCTCTATGTGACTTTTTTGTTTTTTGTTTTTTTAAGCCACCAAGGGAAATGTAGGAGCGTCTCCAACTTTTCAGTCCTAGCAGGCTTCCATGCTCAGAAGTCATTTCTGGGTCTTCCCATGCCTGAGGCACACTAGGCTCCTCTTGGCCTCTGAGCACAGCTGTTGGAAAAGTTTTCCTTGGATACCACAACAGCAGTGACCAGCAGCACGCTGAGAGGTCACTCTTAGAATAGAGTGCTGAGAACTTTCTAGAGATGTCCCTTATCAGCCAAGGTCCCTATGTCTAGAAACGCTGCTTCTCTCCAGGAAGGAGGATGGAAACACATCAAGAATGCACCTCTCAGGAAGGTAATGGGAAGCCCCTGTGCACGGCAGAACGCAACCTGACAAGGGGAAAGGAGAAGGGCAGGATGTGTTATACGTCTATGCGGACTCAAGACTCAGGAGCCAAGCCGCATCATTTTGAAGACCTAGAAGGAACTACAATGGAATTGCCTAGGAAGGATAAGCAGGCAGATGTGGAGCAATTCCAGCCAGCCCTGAAACCCCTTGTGCTCGGTGTTTTTACTGTCACCACAGAGGGCATGAATTTGAGGCATGGGCCAACTCAAGCTCTCCTTCCAGGACCCTCTTGTCTTCTAGATGTGAAACCATTAAAGTCCAAAACAGCAGACTCTCAAAGGAGACATTAAACACCTCCGCTGCCGAGTGATATCTTCCAGTCAGGTGAACTGACCCAGGTCCTTTGTCACAGAATGGGACATCAGCTATAGACAACACAGAAAGAACTACCGCAGGTATGTACATCAGATACATTTTGCTGACATTAGGCCACCCAGGACACTCTGCTGCTGTCACCTGATGATTCTCTTCTGTCTACATAGTCCTGGTGGTGGTGTTTCTTCAAGTTTCTTGATGTCACCTTCAGAGTAAAGCTGTGCTGTGCAAGAATTTCCCAACAACTTGACAGCACAAGGAAGTGACCCGAGATTGCACAGAGAAAGGAGAGCCGTTCAAATGGACTTTCTGATGAACTAGATTTTGAGTCATGCAAGCCAGAGGCAGCCACCAAGTCAGAACAAAAGTGAAGGTGGCTCTTCCCGACTGACAGACTCAGAAAGGATCACACACCAGAAAACGCTGAAAGGAATGGAGATGCGCCAACTGGGGATCCTGACGATCCTCTTGAAAAATGTGCTTCAAACTTACAAGTCAGAACAGAATCCCAAACTTCCAGTTACTATTACATAATTTAAGAATCATCTGACACCAAGAATTTAATATCCTAGCATAATAAAAGTCACACTTGAGAGAAATCTTTGCAATGATTCAGGAGACATATACTCATGTTTTAAAACAATTATTTAACTTAATGTGAAAAAAACATCAGCAAAACACAACACCATGCACTATGCCTCGGGCTCCACTTTCTCCCACTTGTCCTGGGGAGTGGCCGTTGCAGGGTCTGCCCCCTTTCCCTAGCACACTCCCAGCCTGTTTGTGTGTGTGAAGTGGCAGTGCGCAGCCTTCAAGTCTGGAGGTCTTTCTTTTGGAGAGAGAGAACCAGAGGGGGCAAAAAGTTGGAGTGTGTGATAAGGACCCCATAGATCGGGCAATGACATGACAATGTCCCTGCCTGTGCAGAAAGAAACTGCACAGAGATGCTCTACCTGGGTGGGTTGCTGGTGAAGGAGCCCCAGCTTTCAGCAGATTTCCATGCAGAGTTTCTCTACAACTTCCCCCATATGTCAGGCTACCGTTCCACTCACTTTATCCAGGTCCCTCTGTTAATAATGTGTGTAACTCACACAGATCTGTTACTCAAGCGCAGTGACTTCCCATGAGAGACACTAAAATGTTCTTTAATCAGTACTACAAGTAGAACAAAAGTAAGTACAGTCTTAAAGTTGTACCTAGAAGTTTCTAGGAGGCAGCCACTATGACCATATTCATACCCCCAGTTCTCCACTATATATCTTATAGAATTTTGTAAAGTTATACAACAGAACAAAATAATTTTATTGATAATGTATTTTCCCTAATATTTAAGATACTTATTCAAAATTAAATTAACCATTGAGCCACAAACACATTTAGAACATACCAAAACGATGCAAACTCAGCACTAGGAAATACATTAGTATTTCCAAATTTTGGCCTCACTTATGCTCGTGAAAGCTACACATGACAACACGGAATGCCTTGTGTCCAAGATAGCCTAGCATCCTCTTCCCTTCCAGGATGCACTCTGTTCCCTTAGATCTGCTCTGTGAAGGTCAGTCTGCAGCCCACCAGCACTTTGTGCTGTTAGGCTCCTAAGGGTTTCTCTTTCTTGAGTCTCTTTCATTTGTACTCATGGTTTTCAGAATCTAAGAAGGTCTTTAAAATATTTATTCTGGTGGGGACAAAGTTTTTTCTGGCTGGCTAATTCCTTCTGGGTGTATCAGATACCCAGACCCAATCGATACTGTGGCCAGAACTGGCTAAAAGAAAACCTCTATTGGCAGAAGTACCACAGGAGAGTTTTTAAAAGCCAGTTGTAATCAGAAAGCAGTTAAATAGGCAACGCATGCTGAGATTGGTATGCAACAATTAAAAATACAAGTCTACCTAGTGTTTTCCAGTGTGCTTTCTATTAAGTAAGTATCATCTAATTCCTCCCACTGAAAGGGGAGAAGGCTGGAATAAAGACGGGGGAGGGGAGGATGATGCAATTAAATTCTAGTTAGAAGGGGTCACTGGCAATGGTCCAGCCCTTCAGTTTCTGAAAACCTTCTAACAGAAATCTGAGGATAACTGTGTTTGCAACTCCCCAATTATAAAACTCACCATGTGCTCCCCTGAGCTTCGGTCTCGGCAGTTGCCTGCATCCCCCCCCCCCCGCCCCAATCTTTCCAAGTGGCTCTATCTGTGGTCTTTGCAATCATCTTCCCCAGTTATGGTGTGAAGAGCAGATAAGCATTCATATTGGCGAAGTAACTGAGCTTCCTCGAGTCTCTGAACGGCAGCAGATGCAGAGGAGGCAGACGAAGGACAACCACCACCAATGGTGACTACAGCCACTCTAATCTGCGCCCAGTATCACGCGTCCATCCATCCGCGGCTGAACATTCTCTCTCACCCACATTCTACATGAGAGCTGCCTACACTTAGAAGGGAACAAACTTCTGGGGATTTTGCTTTTGTTTTTATTTTTTAGGAAAATTAATCTTTCCAGGAAATTCAAGCCTTTTCTCCTCCTCTTTACCCAGACCACTAACCCTTCCCACTAACTTATCAACCCAACAAGAGAGAGGGAGGAAGAAGGTGAAAGTGAACAGTTTTATTCCCTCAATATGAGCCATCTCTGATCTACAATGATGCCTGGCAGCATTTAGCCACACATGTATTTGTTTAAAAAAAAAAAAATAATAATAATAATTTACATATTCTAATACAGACCTTTGTGAGATGATTTCCAGGTAGAAATTCTGTAATTACTGCATTTAAGATTGTCACTCGATGCTTTTTCTTCTCTTCATAACTCCTGATCAGCGATCCCTGTGATCTAAGTAGCTGACACAGCAAGGCAGGTAGGAAGGAAAAGCAGCTAATGGAAGCATCACAGGAGGAGTCCCACATACTGCCCGGGGGCCGGGAGCTTCAGCTGCAGAGCTGTCTATGGAGCACAGCACTCAGACAGGTGACAATCCTCAGAGACACCTGTCAACTTACAAGTACAGAGTCCCTTTATATTCATTTATTAATCTACTAATTCACCTAACAAGACATTAAACCATGAAAACAACGTAATTTCCAAGGCTCCTACATATTTTCAACATTCAACTTAGGGATCCAAGATTCTGAACATGCCATCACCAAAAAAAATTGCAAACCTAAAAAACAAAAAAGGGGAAAACAAATTAAACAAGGGCAAAAGAAAAGAGTTTTCCAGAAAAGGTCAATATTTACCTTTATAAATCTCAAAACATTTCAACATAAATGTTTTACTTGTGTTACATTAGCTCTTAAGCTTTACTTTAAAACAAAGCAGTTTCCATACAGCAAAATAAATATCCAACTACACTTGTACGTGCTACCTGCTTGTTTATGCTTGCTGGGTCAACATCTTTCACAGTTGTAAGTCTTTAAAATGGCACAGTCCTGTCTTTTTCTCTTGGAAGCGATCGCCATGGTGAAGACACTGAGGTGCATAAATAAAGCCACAAGCTTTTTTTGAATAACATGTATCTTTGGAAGCTACTTTTCAGCTGACAGTGGTCAGTGTCCTCCAGTGCACCAATTTCTACCATTTAACATTAGGAAGACACTAAGTTCTTCTAAGCACAAAAGGGGCAGCACAGTCAAGTGGGCTTGTTTTGTTTGGATAATAAGAAGAAATTAGAGAGGGGGGGGGAGAGAGAGCGAGAGAGAGAGAGAGAGAGAGAGAGAGAGAGAGAGAGAGAGAGAGAGTGTGTGTGTGTGTGTGTGTGTGTGTGTGTGTGTGTGTGTCAGTTATTACTATGTAGCCCTGGTTAACCTAGAACTCTCTGAAAACTGGGATGGCCTAGAACTCATAAAGGTTTTCTGTCTCTGCCTTGGGAGTGCTGGGACTACAGGTGTGGGCCACTAGGCCTGGCCCGAGATAAGTTTCTAAGCACACAGGCATCAAGAGTGCCAGTAATTGTTTCTCATTGAGACTTTTCCCACACCCACAGCCAGGACAGTCTCACTGTGTTGCTCATCCCTCTCAAGCACTGGAACTGAGACTTCAGAAATGTACCACTCTGCCCCTTCTTACTAAGTCATGTTAATACATGAGAATGAGGCATACATCCAACTCCTCCACTGTGGTTTAAGGCCGGAGTTCTCCCTTCCAAGAAACCTGCAACGCTGTGTATAGGAACAAGACACTGATCACTACTTTTGTCTAAAACAAGGCTGGCCAGTGAGGGCAAGCTGAGACACAGATAAGACCACAGTTCAGGGTGACCAATTGGAGCAGAGCTTTATCTGGATGCATTGTGAACAACTCTCAGTCATCATAAATGTCACAAACGTGATGGGATGGGGAATGGCCCTGAATCTTATCACCCTTAATATGTATGATTATGGGCTGAAAAGTATTACTGACAAATGTGAGGATGCACCAAGGTGCTGATGAGCATGCGTGAAAGAAAATATGAACATCAACAAGGTGTTGCTTCAAGATGCAACTGTCCCTGGGGAACAACTTGGAACTTGCCTTCTATGTGGCCCACTAGACTGGATGAATTGCCCCCTTAGAGCTCAGTGATGAAGCAACTTCACAACCTAAGCTAAAATGCAGCAAACCCCTGAGGTAATTTTAGAAGCTAAAATGGTACCATATCTAACGTAGGATAGGAAACGGCACGGAGAGCTGCTTCCCTGAGTGAATGGTGGCTTAGACACCTTTTGAATGTAAGTGAAGAATCTTAGTCTCTCCCAGAAATCAAGACCTTTCTCTAAGTACTGTTTCTTTAACATACTTCAACGTGTGGTAAGGGGGCAGAGGCGGGAACACGAGGCCCCGCTCCATCCCTCAAATTTTGCCATTACCATTCTGTCTGGAGGGCTTTCAGGACCAGGTGACCGCACACGTCTAGAAATCGGATGACCTCAAAGCCACCTCACTGCAGATAAGGCCTCATGTCTTTTGCTTAGAGCTAAAAATAAAAATACACGTGAATGAACAAATGATCATGAGATGAAACCTCTAACATGACAGTAAAATATAAAGCATCAGGAGAATGAAGCCCACGCTGTGTACACAGTGTCACAGCTCCAGTCTCCCTGGAAGGCTCCCTCTCTAGCCTTTTAAAAGCTGAACAATAACAATCATCCAATTCCAAGTTTGGCCTACAAAGCCGAAACAGTACTTCATTCATCTTCTGAAATTATGACATGTTTATTTTTATACTTAAATTAATGACACTAATGAAGTTAAAATAGAAATTTCACTTTTTTACTTATATACATATATATTTGTAGGTATATGCATACCAGAGCGAGAAAGCAAAGTACAATGTTGAGTCATGTCAGTGGTCTGACAATAAGAAGTAGAGTTTTCAGAACTCCTGGTTTCTACAGTAATGATGAAGTACGTGGAAACTGGCATGTTTCTCCAGTGGAAGCAAGCATTGGCTCATCCAAGCAATACAGAATGTGCCTAAGTGCTCGATGGCAAAGCCAAGTACACAGAAAGAGTCCCAGCCATTGCAGGGCAGGAGGAGCCACTACTTCCACCAGGCAAGCCAGGAGAATCTTTGAAGTGCCAGCAAAAGAGACTACAGGACTCAAACAAACAGCACCAGGAGCCCCACATGCTTCTGTCCCACATCATTAACCTCTATACTTCAGGACCAAGCATGGGTTTTAAAACCCTACATTAATCTTGCAATTCATTCTCCTGGAAAATATGGGTAGCTTGGATCCTAAACATGTCTTAGGCTGTTTTTCAAAGGCCAAACTGACCAAAGCTACTTGCTCAGTACTTCAGTTAGCTGGAGCTGTTATTTAAAATTCAGAATTTGCTGCAGTTACCTTGGAATCAGCCGTCCCTATAGTAAAGACAGCAGCTTATGGGCTTTCATTCCCTTCATCAATACCATGAAGTTAAATACAACTCCAAAGCTAGCAAGCAGCATCTATACGGACATGAGCGTTGTGTGTTTCTCGTGTGTCTGCTGGGTCTCTGTGTGTCAACGACATCTCTTCATTCTGTGATTCAGCTTATGTTCTACCTTCATCTCACAACAAGTGTAGTTAGCACATATTTAGGTCTGTCCATCTTCCAGAGCTTTTCTTGAGGACTAACTAAATTTAAAATCTAGATAAGTGTTAATAAGCTATATTGGCTTAGCTCTAAAGCACAGATTTGTGCTTTAAAGGAATATACTATGAGACATGATTAAATACTTAAAATAATTATGGGGACAATCTAAGTTCTTGTTCTATGCAAGTCTTAAGCAAATCAGATCAGGCCTGTGCTCAAGTGGCTCTCTACTCTGAGGCAAATTTGAATCAAGGAAATCTGGTAGCTCCTATGAGCAAGCAGCCCATCCTTCTCACCTTCCCCTCGTCACAGGACCCACTTAGCAATCTTAAGTACACTCACAGAAAACATAATAGGTGCACATTTCTGCTTTGTTTACCTAAAAATTCCAAACTAGTCCCGAATCAAGAGAAAAGCTACAGTTCATCCTGAAGTTCGTCCCAACTCTCCTTTCTACCAGTCTTTGCAACAAGCAAGCAAGCAAACAAGCAAACGCAGCCAGGAAGCTCCGTTCTCCTCCCCGGAGCTCTTACCCACCATAGGTTGGTTACTCTTTTTTTGTGCCACAGCCACAGCTGTACACCCATCCCTTTCCTGCTTCAAATGTTAGATATTGTTTTTTAATCCAAAGTATAGGCCATAACAACAAATGCTACAACTGAGTCCACACTGGGTGTTTTATTCCCACAGCTTAACTACCCCAACCATGGTTGCAACCTTTGATAGGCATCTTGACATCTGAAGGCACACCTCCCAGTAAAATGTCACTAAAAGTACATGAAAAAACAAAAAACAAAAACTCCATGCTGCAGAGAGCTCCTTGTTAACTTGACAATCCTCAGAGGTGCCCCACATCAGCACTGATCAGACCTGAACAGGATGGCAGGAAGTACAGGCATGTTGATGTGATCAGAATCCAACAATCCTAAGTGATGACCTGTAAAATAGCTATGCCACACTGTTTCTGACCACGAATACACACAAGGCTTAGAAAACCCATAGGCACCTGCCTTGAGGTTTTCCCCTATGGGAACAGAGTGTGTCGATGGCAGGTTGTTACTGAAAGCCCTCTCTCTCATTTCAAGGGGACCCAAGAGTCTCCTTTTATCAGGTGCCTCCTTTCTCGGGCTCTCTGCCCATCTCTCCTGTAGACTTGATTCCACCACTATCCCATTCCCCAGCCTCCTTTCCTTCTCCTTCCAACCACTAAGAACAAACACACTGCAGACCCTGGAACAACCCACAATCCCCTCCCCTCACCAACTTCTTGACTGACAATTCCAATGGCATCTAATCACTCATTGTTTACTGGAAACTGACAATACACCAGGGCTTAGTGAATAAAATGAGATTGCTAGGGATTTGTGCTTTCACTGCACAAATTATCAGGCACATTCACTAGTTTGAAATGTTACTTTTCATGAAGGAAAAGTACCTACAGCTGAAGGGTATACCCAAAGGACTTTGTTTGCACCCTACTTTCCATCTGTCCTGACTGTTCTGAAGGTTCTGGATCACACACAGCCCTGACTGGGGACTGAGAAGAAGGGTGTCTGAGTTTGAGACCTAAGGGCTGAACAGGAGGTGGCTAAGCAAAGTATGAACAGTAGCAACCTAGGTAGGGACCTAAGACCAAAATGAGGGATCTTGGCACATCAGGCTGGGTGATGTGCGGTCAATTTTGAAGAAGAAAACCAGCCCTCACCCAGGCAACCACAGGTAACTTGGGCTGTCACCCTTAATGCAGGAACTGAATTCAGTAGCCTCACCTCTTACCTCTTGCTCATGGCTTCCCTCTATCCCCTACGGCAGTGGTTCTCAACCTTCCTAACGCTGAGACCCTTTAATACAGTTCTTCATGTTGTGTAACTCCCAACCATAAGCTTATTTCCATTGCTACTTCAGAACTGTAATTTGCTAGTTATGAATCACAGTGTAAATATTTTTGGAGATAGAGGTTTGCCTAAGGGGTCACTGCCCACAGGTTGAGAACCACTGCCCTAGGGCTAGCTGAGCGCTCCCAGTCACAGGACTTGCTCAGAGGTCACAGCTCCTGTTACGCTTTGGAAATGACTCCTGGCCTGAGCTTGAAGCACACATTCTTGCTGGCTTTGCCCCTCAGCTTCTCTCAATATTTAGCACAGCATTCTGCAAACTGGAAGTGTTTAGAATTTGTGCAGCGGATGAATCAGCCTAAAAGGAAACTACTGAAGAGAAGAAGCAACACAAGACCGTAGCCCTGCTGTGCTGTTTCCTCAGGCTCCGACAAAACATCCAGAAACTCCAGCAATAAACTCCTTTAAGCAAATCCCCATCTCCAGCTTGGCACACCATTCATGATACTGCTCTTTGTGTCACTGTCCTCTGTGCTGACTGGCCCCTGCATCAGTGAGTGGTAATGCTCCTAGTGTTATGTTGCTAGTGTCAAATCTGCCATTAGCTTTCACACATGTCAGTCATTGATTGGCATGCCCTTCCCTTGGCTCACATTCATTTTCAAACTTTGTGGCGTATTCTTTCCATTTTAACATTTTAGTAAATGCTAAACGTTACTGGTCAACACCATTTGTACATTATAGAGGAAAATTATGATTTAATACATTCAATTAAATGAAAAGACGTAATAAGGAATCTCATCTTATTCTGTTAGGTGGAACAGGATAGGATCACATTTAACAAGAATTATGGGTGCAAATATAAAAAGAAATGCAAAAGTTAAGAAAATAATATTATCCCACTAACAAAGCAAGTTGCCAGTGTTGGGTTTTTGTTTTTGTTGTTGTTGTTGTTTGTTTGTTTGTTTTGCTAGCTCTTTAAGGGTTCATTTTACTTTTAACTATGTATGTAGAGGTTAATGTGCACTTTGGTGCAAATGCCACTGAAACTAGGGGCATCTGACCCTCATAGTAGGCTGTACAATGTGGGTGCTGGAAATTCAACTCAGGTCCTCTTTAAGAGTAGCTCTTGCTCTTAACTGCTGAGCCATCTTTCTAGCCCCCTCTTTACCAACTTACACACACACACACACACACACACACACACACACACACACACACACAGAGAGAGAGAAGGGGGGGGATTTTTTATTGTATAGGCACACACCTATGTCATGGTGCATATATGGAAGTCAGAGGACAAATTGAGTCAGTTCTTTCCTTTCATCATGTTGTGAGTACCAGGGATAAAACCCAAGTTGTCAGGCTTGGCAGCAAGCACTTTTGCCCAATGAGCCTTTTCAGCAGCCCCTGCCTTTCTTTTAGAAGTCCATCAGATCATCACAGTGGTGCCCAGAATTACCTCTCACGTTAGTTAAACACAGGCAGCTTTATACAATTCAAACAAAATGACCTTCCTCTTGGCCTTGTACTCATTCTTTTATAAGCAAAAGTAAGAATGCCATAAAATTTAAATACTACTGATAAATAAAGTCTACATAGAGAGGGCTTTGTCTTAAAGTGTCTTAAGGAATCAAGCTGCACACTGGGCAGCTCGGTGTGGGCACACGTCAGGCTGCCTCAGTAATAAAGCTGGAAATGTATGAACCTGTAATACTTGGCTCCTGCTCACAAGAAGACACTGTGCTGTCTACAAGACATCATTAGATTCTATTCAGGAAAAAGCAAAAACTGCCTGTCTTTGGCCACAACACAGACTCCAACTTTTGGGGGACTTTTTTTGTGGGGGCATTTTAACTTTGCTCCATGAAATGTATGCCATAGTATTTTTCCTGTCTTCTAAAAATTATTCATCTATTTTTTAAAAAATAAATTCCTATTATTTATAATGTATTTTGATCACATTCACCCTCCATTCCCCTTTCCTTTTGTTTGTTTTCTAGACAGGGTTTCTCTGTGTAGCATTGGTTGTCCTGGACTCTCTCTGTAGATCAGGCTGGCCTCCCTGGAACTCACAGAGATCCACCTGCCTCTGCCTCCTGAGTGCTGGGACTAAAGGCGTGTGCCACCACTGTTCAGCCCATTCCCCTTTCTTATCCTACCCCCGACTACCTCTGATCCCTTTTTCCAAACACATCTTCTTCCTACTTTCATGTCTATAAAAAAATATTTCACCCACTAATTTCATCAGGGTTGTTCGCAACATGTGCATTGGATCATGGAAACCTAGCAGTGTGACTTTTCCTTAGCTGCTGACAGCTGCTCACCTAAGGACAGGGTCTTGCCACTGTATTTTTTCATATTAGCTTTACTGAGGAGTAACTGAGACACTTTGCCTCCCAAATCAGAGACAAGTAAAACCCGATGCGCCCTTCAGAAGAGATCACTGTAGGAATGACGAGCTCTGATGCCCATGTGTCAGAGGTCCAGAGGACTCATGTCCTTTAGTTGTTTGTGAGCCACTTGGGTACCACAAAACTACCTGTCTGCAGAAATGCTCCCCTCCCTAGCTGCTCTTCCCTCAGCCTTCTGCACTGAAGAGGTGACCAGCTCACACCTCTCTCTCTCTCTTGAAGCACCCATTGGTTGTGGAAAAGGCAAATGGCCTTCTTAACTGAATGACAAATAAGAGCTTTAAAGTAACTATGGTAATGTTCAAATACGCACACAATAAACAGAGCAGCACAGTGAACCCTGATGGGTAACCTGCATACAGTTTTAATAGTTACCACATCATGCCATCTTTGTTTCACCTACTTCTCCAGAGACTCCTCACCTCCCAATATCATGGTAATTTTTACCTTCCCCACCTTAAGCACAATCTGTGAGTGTGTGAGCTGTGGTTTGCCTTTCCCTCTTAATCATCTCGTAGGCACACAGCTCCATGGTACTGAGTGTACCAGTACTGTGTGCCCATCTCCACCAAGTTTTTCACCTTGCAAAGCACAAGCCACATCCACTGAATGCCATCTCCCACCCATCTTCCCTCCTTTCCGACTTGATGGCTGCCTATGCCAGGTGTCTCTGAAGCAGAAGCACACGCTGCTTAGGGTTTTTGTGACCTGTCTTTTCTTTTCTGTAGCATAACGCCCTCAAGGTTCATCTACAAGCCACATGTAGCAGAACTCTTTCCCAAAGCTGGCTCATATCCACTCATTCATCTAGGGCGCTGCAGCTGCCTGCACCTTCAGGCAATGACAAGTAAAGCTGCTGGAGGCACGGCTGCCTGGGTGTCTTGCTGAAGTGCGTGCTTTCCATTTTTCAGTATGTATACCCAGAAGTGACATTTCTGGATTGTATAGCCATTCCATTCTTTTGTTTGAGGAACAACCAAACTGTTTCCCACAACAGCCATACCACTTTCTGTTCCCACCAACAGTGCACAGGATGATAAACAGGCATTTGTAAGGCAGTGAGCACCTGACAAAGATGCAGTGTCTACAAACAGTTTTTGTATGTG
>OU015748.1:55707087-55719550 GCA_907169655.1 Acomys percivali
TTTTTTTTTGGTTTTTCGAGACAGGGTTTCTCTGTGTAGCCTTGACTATCCTGGACTCACTTTGTAGACCAGGCTGGCCTCGAACTCACAGCGATCCGCCTGCCTCTGCCTCCCGAGTGCTGGGATTAAAGGCTTGCGCCACCACGCCCGGCTCACCATGCATATCTTATTCCCCCAACCTCCAAACAAATAGACAAATTATTTACCTGGGGAAGTGATCATGAATACACATGATGCTATTTCCACAAAGTGTCTACTATCGTGTTATTTATAACAGCAAAAACTACAAAGAGCTTAAATGACCAATAGTAAACTAGCAAATTATACTACAGTACAAACACAATAAAATACCATACAGCATAAAATTTTGTTTTAGAATGTGATTTAATGACATAAAAAGGTATTTATTTCCATTATACTGTTAAAAGTGGCTATAAACTTTGTGTTAAAAATAAATTTTAAAAAATATGTTAATGTGTAACACAAAGAGAACTAAATTTTAAAAAGAAATTATTTTAAAGCAGATTGAAAACAAAGAAAATTTTACTAAGTCCTAATACAGAGCAATACATAAAATGACTGAAAACTTTTATTAAATCTGTATATACTTCTATTTAAAACACTCTCAAACCAAGGGGGTCTATCAAGTGGATGAAAACAGGGAGATTGTGATTGGAAACTGAGTTTCTAGTTCTTGGGATTCACGAAGTGTCTAGTTTGATTGCAAGTGAGTATTCTATAATCTCTAGGCAAAAATGTACAAAACAAATAACATAGGTTCCAGAGCCAGAAGCACTTTTTATGCTGAAGTATGTGGACCAGTTCATTAACTGATGACAGAAACTGACCTCAAGATGAGATTTTCAATAATCACTAATACATAATCAGCTGTTTGTCACATTCTCGACAACTCTTGAGTTACTTGTTAGGGACTAATAAAAGTAATTAGTTTCCCAATGCTTGGAATTTTCACAATAAAACAATTAACCTTTAATAATATTAAATGCAAGTTTTAAAGCTTTATCAATTTTACTCTCTTGGCCTCATGAAAGGCTGTTAATTTAAAATCAAAGTATATTCTTTAGCTTATGAAATAGCTAAAACATCTTTACCTCTCTGAATTTAAAAAAAAAATATATATATATATATATTAAAAAAGACTAGGTAACAAAATCCAACACACACACAAACAATTTCCGACACATCCAATGACGAGAATTCTGTGGACACCAATACACCAGGAAATAAGAACAAATGCCAGTCACAGGCCACAGACTAGGGACCCTGCAACAGGCTGCAGAGGACACTGTGCAGGAGGTACAATGTGGTAAGTCTGCCAGCTCAGCAGAGCCCAACAGTACAGGTGCTCATTGGAAAAGACCGTGGAGTTGTTCAGCCCGCTCCACACAGGTTGGAAGCACAGGCATGCAGGGCTACACCTCCCAGACCTGGACTGACTCATATATGGAACCAAAGTTCCTCCTTCCCCCCTGCTTCCAGAGCAAGGTCCCCACTGAGGAGACAAGAGATGATTAAGCTAAGACACAAGAGTTCCAAAAGGAGCCTGGTGGATTTCTATGAGTGAAGGCCAGCCTGCTCTACATAATGCGTTCCAGCCCAGCCAGGGCAGCAGAGTTTCTGAAAGCCTTAAACAAGAATTACAGAAGGGAAATAAGATAAGAGAAAAGGGTGAGGTAAACATGACAAGGGGAGCAGAACATTTCAGAGGAAGCTGCGTGTGCCACAGAACCTTGGAGGAGCCTTAGAGGGTCAAAAGACTACCCAAATACACACGCAACTCCTTCCCAGGGGAAAGAGACACTTCACACAGAAATGAGCATCAAAAATACTAAGTCAGATTCCACAAAGTTGTTAAGGAAGAAAAGACAGTAAAGAGCAAATACCTCATAGCAATTCCCAAAAAATACACAACCAGGAAAAGAGAAGACCGAGTCTTAGAAATATGAAGATTAAAAGGAAGATAGAGATACAATAAAAGGATGGAAGATGGGTGTGTTAGGTCCAAAACTGGCACATGGAGCATCTCACATAAAAACAAAGCCAGAGAGGAGACCGTACCCACCAGGAGCAGGCAGAGGCAAGGCCAACCAGACGCGGTTAGTAGGGAACCACACATGAGCCAAGCAGAGGCCTTAGGAAAAATCAACCCTGTGGATCCTGGTCTTGGCATGACTAAATTCCAGATCTAGAGAAGATAAATCTCTACCATGTCAGACACTAAAGCTATGGCCTCATTTGTTTGTTTTTATGGCAGCCTTCAGCAAAGGTGTGAAGCAAGTACCCATTCCTTTTTTTTTAAGATTTATTTATTTATTTAGTGTATATGAGTGTTTTATCTGCAGAAGATGGTATCAGATCACATCATAGGTGGTTGTGAGCCACCATGTGGTTGCTGGGAATTGAACTCAGGACCTCTGGAAGAGCAGGTGGCTCACTTAACCACTGAGCCATCTCACCAGCCCCAAGTATCCATTCTTATACAGCTGACAGAAATGAAAATGCTTCAAGCATTCTGGAAAACAGTTTGGTGGTTTCTTAAACCTTTAAACATGTATCTGCCATATGACGCAGCTATCCACTCCTGGGTGTTTAACCATGTATCTGCCTTATGACGCAGCTATCCACTCCTGGGTGTTTACCTAGAAGACATAAAGCTGTGTCTATACAGACTTGCTCCCAATGTTATAAGACTATCTGTTCATAACAGCCCCCAGCTGCATGAACCAGGAATGTACACAGCAGATGGATGGATGGATTTGTGTTTTTATACAAGGCAGCACTTCTGAGCAATAAAAAGAATGCACTAATAATCTCACACAAAATGAATGAATTTGAAAATAACTGTGCTAAGTAAAAGAAACCAAACATAAATATGGAGCAAATGCTACTACTGTTATAAAACTAGAAAGCGAAAGCACATTAATGGTGGCCTGGACATGAAGGATGGCTAAGAGATACTTTGAAGGTGGGACAGGCATGTCATTTGGAATTAACAGTGTTTATATTCTCCCTAATCCAGATGTTGAAATGCTAATAGCCAATGCACTGGAATTGGGAGATGGGGCCTTTGAGAGGTGATGGGGATGAAAAGTCACTACAGCAGAGAGTTTTGCCCCTCTCCATCAGTCAGTCCGTGAGCCCAGAAGGCCCTCACCAAGAATCTGACCATTCCAGAGACCATGACCTCAGACTTCCAATGTCCAGAACTTGAGAAACATTTGTGTGGGCTACCCATAATGTAGTTATTTAACAGCCAGACCTGACCTAGACAAGGAGTGATGGATAAATGTGTTGATTACTGTGACTTTGGGCCTCCTAGAGATGCATATATGTTCAAAAATATTAAATTTTATATTTTACATGTATATAGTTTTTTCTGTATCAATTCTCAACAAAACACACTATATATTTAAAATATAACAGTGAACAAGAAACTAATAAAAAAAATCAGTATTTTCATAAATCTTTTCAGCCCCAAAAGATAATGTAAGCAAAAACTTGTAACAACTGTTAGGATGCACATTCACATCACCACATTAAACTACATCACAAAAGACAGCTGCATCTCTATTCAAAACTTCACAACAGAGAAGTTCAACAGCTACTAGAGCAATAAAAGCTATTAATGGATTACAAAAGAATTCTAGACTCTTGATCATCATGCAACAAAACTGAAGATTTACAGCAATAACAAAATCCCTTAACCTCACAGAATTTAAAACATTTGCTTACAAATGGGTAATTAGGCAAAGGAGAAATCTGAAACAACATTATACATTAGCTAGAAATTTTTAATTAAAATGAAAAAAAACCATGTCAAAATCTAAAAGTAACTTCTAAATGTGTAACACAAGAAAGTTTACATTTTTAAGTGTCTATGCTACTAAGTACAAACGAAAATAAATAAAGAAGCTTGAAATTGAAGAAGCCAGAAGAATAAATTGAAACTGTGTTAAAAGCGTAACACCGGGGATCCACTCATTGTAGAGCGTTTCTACGTCAACCACCTACCTCAAATTACGGGCCAGAAAAGACACATCAAAGCAACTGCAAAGCAACTGCAAAGACAAGTGCATGCTAAACCAGAAGACTCTCTATTTTAAATCCAACCAAAGCTCATGTAAAGCCCCAGTGTATTGATTTTGTAAATTTCAAAATGATCTTAAAGTTCTCATTGATGAAATGCTCATTCATTTAAGACTGGTCATGAAATTCTGAAATCAAAACACTTTTAAATCAAATAGAGGTATAATAATATGACATGGAATACTATATCCCTGAAAGCATGAGTGCAATGAAATAAGTAGCATTAGCAACGACATGAAGCCACCTGAAGTACATGTGAACACAATTACTTCATAAAAACACTTGCCAGCATCTCCCAAAACTGACTGCAAGACAATACTAAGAAAAAAAAATTAAAAGACGCAAATGAAAACAGTAAAGAAAATAACAAGGCAGAAGCTGAAGCTATAATGCAAAGGGGATGGAAGATCTGTCAACATGAAATGCTGGCAGAGCAACTTCACCTCTGGGGCACACAGAAGGCAAGAAGAGTCCGGGAGGCAGGCATGGCTCCTCCACATGGCCCACAGCAGCAGCATACACACAGAACAGCCTACAACACATTGAGGCTAAATGCCAACAGTGATACTGACCTAAAGACACTAAGCATCTGTATAATCCTTTTTTAAATGACCTTTAATTATGTGTGTGAATGCACATGTGTGTGGGTCCCGCCATAGGATAGACAGAGGTGTCAGATCCCACTGTGCTGGAGTTAAGGCAGCAGTGAGCTACAAGGTGCGGGCTCTGGGAAGCAAATTCAGGTCCTCTGCAAAAGCTGAACAGACTCTTAAAGGATGAGCCATCTCTCCATCTCCTGTGAGTTCCTTACGATTGCATTCACACAAGTTCACAAGTCCAGCCTGCTGTCTACTTTCAGCTAGACAAGGAGGAGAAGGCTCATTCTGACATCTGTCCCACGTGGCTGGGATGCTGACTGGGAAGGGAGCGGGGCAGGACAACTTTTCTGAACACCTCCTAACCCTGAAAGCTGTTATTTCCCCCTTTAGTAACTGCAAGTGAGATAAAACTGCTTTGTTTACTGTACACATTAAATGCAGTTTTATGTTCCTCTGCTTAACTTAAAGCCACACATGGCATTGAAATTACTCCAAGGAATAATGAAACCACGTCAATTTGTGAGTGTCCCTGAAAACAGGTGCGGCCCCTAACCTCCCCAGGACACTTTTCCCAGTCGCCTGTCTTCCTCAACAATAGACTTGTTCACTGGGTATTGTGAAACAACTTCTGCTCCCGGAGTATACAAAAGCTGAGAGTGAAAATAAGCAAAAGACACTCTACTCAGTTTCTCTTCTCTAATTTTTGTTATAAGAGTCGATGACTCAAGGCAGCCTTCAACATGGCAGAATTCAGTCTCATCGGCAGCCCATTACTTCCCAATTTAACTTACATTTATTAAGCTGTAACCCAGACTGGTATACTTTAATGAAGATGTAATCACAATGCCACATTTTGATAAGAGTATGCATATATAAAAAGTCACCGCATTTCAAAATATGTACATTTACTTTAGACACGTATTTTCTAAGACTGCACATCAGCTGTGTGAAAGCAGTGAACTTGAACAATTTCCTGTGATTTCTTACTATTTACTCATTTTACAGTGGCAATATTTTAACTTGGTACATGATCATTCAGAGAACATCCTAATTTAATTCCACCCATGTAAACACAATGTTCCCTGAAAGCCCAGGCTACACCAGGAAGCGCGTGGAGGGCAATGAAGCAGCCAGGAAGTGAACGCTGATCAGACAACCTCATTTCAGCGCTGTCAACCTAAGAGCTATTCGATAAGCTCTCAGCAAGAAGTTTATTTTATTTCTATCTTTAAGCTTGCTCTCACTCCACTTACACTCCTTCGGCTTCACATTTTTCCTCACCTTAAAAAACACAAGTTAGCCTTTTAAAGTTCTCAATAGCTCCCATCAACCAAGGAAATAATGATTAATAAGGCTGGGTTCACATTGCAAGTCTAGCTACGCTGAAGCCTTGCTGGGAAAGACAGTACAGAATATATCCAAAAAACACAACCATACACACATGCCCTCCACCAGGTAGGTCAAACTCAGGGGCTTGTGCATGCCAGGGTCCACCACTGAACTACACTCAGGCCTTACTTAAGATTGTATCTCACTGTGTAGCCCACACGGACCCTGAACTCATCATCTCACTTCAGCCTCCTTGATGGTGGCAATATAAGCATGTGCTACTTTGTTCGGCAACATCTTTTTTCTTCTATTTACATTAAGGACAGTTACAAGATTTTGCTAAAGTTACAGAATTTACATAAGGCTTTAAGAAAAGTTTCTACCAACATAATATTGGAATAAACCAGTGGCATCAGCTAAGGAACTTTAGGGAATTTAAGGGAATGGTCCACCCTTAAACATCTCAGTTTCAAGTAATACCCAGGCATATTGCTAGGTTCCCCATTCCATTTGGGGTTGGAGCTAAGCAGATACAGATACTGTATTTGGAGAGCAGATACTCCCAGGAGGCTGGGGCGCAGGGAGAAATGCACCCAGTGTTCCAGAAGGTGGGCTGCTACCTGGACAAGACTCTTGCAATGAAAGCTTTCTAGAACTTTGCCCATTGCCTGTAAAACCTAACTACAGCAATAAAGAGAATTAGTAAGCAGAAGTCAAAAACTGACCAGCTGTTCCTCAACCAGCCCCTGAGCAGAAGGTCTGGAGTGTTTGGCTTTTCCTGTCAACCATACAAGGGACACATAGTAACTTTCTTTACAAACAGTCCTAAGCAAACTGGTCTCACAACCCATAATTCAACAAAATTACTACCAATCACTGAGGCCTGAACATAACAAATGTAAGCCGACAGATTTGTCAAAGATGACAAAACAAGGTGTGTGCTGCAACAGACCAAATGTTTACACAGCTGTAACCTCACTGTGGCCAGACAACTGACAACAGTGTGATGCACAGTCTTGCTATTTAGAATAATTAATTTTTGAATTACAGTTAGATTATTACACAGTATCCAGAGAGTTGTAACTAACTCCCAGCACTTAGTTAAGCAACATGAATGACTGAGTTCAATATTTACAGTTCCCTTAGGTAACTATTCTCAATTGACCCAAATAAACCAATTTACTGGATCAATAGAGATCATGATGAGACAAAGGCAACAGATAGAAATGAAGACACATGAAGCCACGAAGGCACTGTAGCATGCACAACATGCAGAGAAAGCCTTGCCACATATCTGGCCCATTTCAATAGGTCAAATAATTTGAGATCCAGAGGCTATCATGCAGGCTTGTCTGCACTCCTGACATTTAGGGAGGCTGATGCTGAACTGAAAGCTCCAAGTCCATCTGGTTTACACACAATAAGACCCTGCCTCAAAAACAAACAAAAGCATAATTTAGAAACTTAAATACAAAATATCAAGTTGAGGTACATCTGTTCCTTCAGAGCACCAACATGGAGCTGTCAGACAGGACCAGTTTGCATGACTTCTCCAATGGTGATGAGGATGGACCCGCTTCATTCTTATGATGAGCAACTGGTTTTTCCCATATCTCAGTACCCTTCGGAGAGCTCAAGTCAAAAGCTTGGAGAAGGGTCAACCCACCTCCCAACCCCACCTTCCTCTCATGCACACATCTACCCATCAAAACATCCTGCCATTTCCTTTCCTTCGAGGTATTCCCAGATTGGAGCTAGTTGTATCACCTCTATCCGTCACCAGCTCTCTGGACTATGGCAAATAGAATTCTTATCAGTCTCTGCTTTCCACCCTCTCATTCAGGATCCATGTTAGAAAACAAAAAGGGAAAAGGGAAAAACCACTTAAGGCAATCTTTTCAGTCTGCAGGTGGACAGAAGCTAGGTCTGACCCTTGCTTGCCCATCACTTCTGGGAGGTAATCTGTGTCAGATATAAGTGTCTTTGTTAGCAGTGACCAACTGGATCTTAGGAAGAGTTGGTCATACTATATAATCAGGATGGAGACTGGCCATGCCAGAAAGGCCAATCGTGTGATTTAGGGTAGCAGTTTGGGATCATGGTATCAGTAGGCCCAGAGACTGAAATCAAGTCTGTGGATAACCACCCAATTGAATAAGTATGTGTAGCAGGTCTCTGGCAAACCCTGTGGAAATGGATGCTCAGGAGAGCCTTCCTGGCTGACAACACAGTGTACTGTCACACATGAGTACCAGGAGACTGGCATGGCCCCATGGAATGAAGACACAAACATGTTCCCTTAGCATGTTTCAGCAATAAACCATTACAGTAAGTATAACAACATTCAGTGAAGTCAAGTTCTGCCTACAAATTATCCCACCCTCAGACCTCGGTTTGGCTGACTGTAGAAAGCCACCAGCCTGAGGGTCTGTATAATTTTCTTGCAAGTTAAGCAAGAGTTAACAAGGGTGTATGCTGGGTTCTTGTTTACTACGTCTCTGCCTGCCAGTGAAAACCCACCTTTGGGAAGACAAAGGTGCTCTTCCCTCTACTGTCCTTCATTCCCTTCATTCTTACTTCAAAATTCTCAGTATTAAAGTCTCTATTTTTATAGAGACTCAAAACTGAATCCTAAACATCTATTGTAGTCTCCTTGACACAGCTTCCACTCCTTCTGAAAGGGAAAGATGGGTGAAGGCCTTCAAAGGGGTCTCCAGCAGCACAGCCTCGGGGCTACCTGAGCTGTCTGAGACAAACAGCAATTGTCTGGCACATCACTGTTGTGTCCTGAAAACAAAGCCACTAGACCCTGATCCTCAGTCTGGGCAGAACACTGCCCAATACTCTACTCGCCTGAGAAGTTTATTTTATTACTCAAAAAGGCTGCACATGGTTTGAACAGTGTCACCATAGCCTTACTATCTCCCTTCAGACTTCCAAGTTTAGAATTCCTTGCCCTGTCAGCTAATTAAGGATCAAGTGTTTCAGAAATAAAAGTCTGGTATGTTTATAACTGAAAGAAAAAACTACTCTTAATTTAATGTGACCAAAAACTTCATGACTGAAATGCAAAACAAACAATAACCTCATTTTATAAAGTAACAAAAGGCAAGCTTCCAAGAAGAAAATTAATGAAGAATATGAAGAATTCACAATAGCTGTGCAGCATTCATAGGAGGAGCCTTCACTATAGCCATGAAGCATTCATAGAAGGAGCATTCATTATAGGTAGGCATGCATCGTTCATAGGAGAAGCCTTCACCATAGTAGTGCAGTATTTATAGGAGAACAGCCTTCACTATAGTAACCATGCAGCATTTACAGGAGGAGCCTTCAGGATACTGTGCAGCATCTCTAGGATGAGAAGCCTTCACTATAGCCATGAGGCATTCATTCTGAGGACAAGAAGCCTAGTGAAATTTAGACTCCTTAAATGAGAGTCAAGAGTGAGATGAACACAAATAAAACTTCTGAAAAGAGATGCAGACTGCTCACATAGCTCCCTCTGGCCTGTGACAGCAGTCTCTCAAGAGTGTGCAGCTGGTAGCTCAGAGCTCACCGCCTCCTCATCTGCAGACTCCATAGAAAGCAGCACACGCCCCAGCCTTGCCAACCTCACCCAAATCCCACCACACTAGTTTTTGCTCTACCTCACATGAGAGTGATCAGATTCATGTAGTGAGAATTTTGGTCTCTTTAAAAACCCAATTACGTTACATTTTTGCTTTAATCCCAGGTATGGGATATGGAGCTACTTCAGTTTGTCCACAGGCATTAACTATGATTGTCTTGTGCACTAGCAAGGGTGTGATCTTTGCAAGCTGCAGATAGTTTAATTCTGGGGACTCTTGAGAGGGTATAATAAATGCCAGAGCCCAGAGAGGGGCCGGGGCTTGCAGGAGGAGGAGGAGAAAGAAACGAAGAAGAACAAGAAGGAGGCAGCTGTTGCTTCCCCGCTGCTGCTCCTGGCTGCTGCTGCTGCTGCAACTTCATGAGAAGAAGGCCGAGACAGCCTGACTACAAAGATCGGATTTGCCCCAAGGAATCCAATAACCCCAATCAGCAGGAAGCCGTCTAAAGAGACCTATGCCCCCTCCCCTTCTACCTTCTGTCTCTCCTACCTAGTGTTGGGGGTTGGAAGGGATTGGGGTGGATAAGGGGTAGAAGGAAGGCAGAGGTGTAAGAACCCTTGCAAATGGAAGATGCACAGTCTTGCACTGCTTCCTGATCCTTATCCTCTTGGTAGCTGACAGGAAGAGAACTCTGATGGAACACAGAAAGACTGCTCATTTCAGCTACAGTTATCAAATTATTGTTCACAAGTCAGTCTATGTCTATAAGCTTCTTATTCAAATTATTCAGCATTAGGCGAAGAAAGTTATTCTCAAAATTCAATTTCTCTACTTTGGGGAGGGGGCTTTTCGTTTTGTTTTGGTTTGGTTTGGTTTTTTGTTTTTCGAGACAGTGTTTCTCTATGTCACCTTGGCTGTCCTGGACGCACTTTGTAGATCGGGCTGGCTCACTCACAGAGATCCATATGCCTCTGCTTCCCTGAGTGCTGGGATTAAAGGCATGCACCATCACGCTCAGCTTCAGCTTCTTTTTTTTTTTTTTTAATTAATTTATTCTTGTTACATCTCAATGGTTATCCCATCCCTTGTAGCCTCCCATTCTTCCCTCCCTCCCATTTTCCCCTTATTCCCCTCCCCTATGACTGTTCCTGAGAGGGATTACCTCCCCCTGTATATGCTCATAGGGTATCAAGTCTCTTCTCAGTGACCTGCTGTCCTTCCTCTGAGTGCCACCAGGTCTCCCCCTCCAGGGGACATGGTCAAATGTGAGGCACCAGAGTACGTGAGAAAGTCATATCCCACTCTCCACTCAAGTGTGGAGACTGTTCTGATCATTGGCTAGATCTGGGTAGGGGTTTAAAGTTTATGGCCTGTATTGTCCTTGGCTGGTGCCTTAGTTTGAGCAGGACCTCTTGGCCCAAATCTGCCTATCATAATGTTCTATTTGTAGGTTTCTAGGACCCACTGGATCCTTCTACATTGCTATTCTCCCATGGTTCTCTCATCTAGAGTCCCAATAGGGTGTCCTCCCTCTGTCCCAGTTTCCTGGTAAGTGCAGGCTTTCGTGGGACATGCCCTTTGGGCTAGTATGCAGATATAAGTGAGTATATACCATTTGAGTCTTTCTGCTTCTGGGTTAACTCACTCATTATGATAATTTCTAGCTCAATCCATTTATCCACAAATTTTGGGAATTCCTTTTTTTTTTTAATTTATTTTATTTTTTTTAATTTTTTTTATTTTTAATTAATTTATTCTTGTTACATCTCTATGGTTATCCCATCCCTTGTATCCTCCCATTCTCCCCTCCCTCTCATTTTCCCCTTATTCCCCTCCCCTATGACTGTTCCTCAGAGGGATTACCTCCCTCTGTATATGCTCATAGGGTATCAAGTCTCTTCTCATTGACCTGCTGTCCTTCCTCTGAGTGCCACTAGGTCTCCCCCGCCAGGGGACATAGTCAAATGTGAGGCACCAGAGTACTTGAGAAAGTCAAATCCCTCTCTCCACTCAAGTGTGGAGACTGTTCTGTCCATGGGCTAGATCAGGGTAGGGGTTTAAATTTTACCGCCTGTATTGTCCTTGGCTAAGGTCTTAGTTTGAGCGGGACCCCTTGGCCCAAATCTGCCTATCATAATGTTCTACTTGTAGGTTTCTAGGACCGACTGGATCCTTCTACATTGCTATTCTCCCATTGTTCTCTCATCTAGAGTCCCAATAGGATTTTTAAAAGCTGAGTAGTATTCCATAGTGTTTATGTACCACAGTTTCTTTATCCATTCTTCTACTGAGGGACATTTAGGCTGTTTCCATGATCTGGCTATTATGAATAAGGCTGCTATGAACATGGTTGAGAAAAATTCTCTTGTTGTGTGCTGGAGCATCTTCTGGGTATATTCCAAGGAGTGGAATAGCTGGGTCTTGAGGAAGCCCTATTTCCAGTTTTCTGAAATAGCACCAGATAGATTTCCAAAGTGGCTGTACTAGTTTGCAATCCCACCAGCAATGAAGGAGTGTTCCTCTCTCTCCACATCCTCGCCAGCATGTGGTGTCGCTTGAATTTTTGATCTTAGCCATTCTGATGGGTGTAAGATGAAATCTCAGAGTTGTTTTGATTTGCATTTCCCTGATGACTAAGGAGGTTGAACATTTCTTTAAGTGTTTCTCAGCCATTTGATATTCCTCTGCTGAGAATTCTCTGTTTAGTTCCAAGCCCCATTTCTCAATTGGGTTATTTGGTTTGGTGGTGTTTAATTTCTTGAGTTCTTTATATATTTTGGATATTAGACCTTTGTCAGATGTAGGGTTGGTGAAGATCTTTTCCCAGTCTGTAGGCTGTCGCTTTGTTCTCTTGAC
>OU015748.1:55719950-55730471 GCA_907169655.1 Acomys percivali
AATAAAAACACAAAAGCAATGTCTACCTAGTGAAGCTTTATTTTAAACTAACTTCCACTGTCAGTTAATAGTATACACAAAATGCTTTGTAACCATGACCAAAAACCTTTTTTTGTAGAGCAGGGAGCCAAATTTGTGCTCAAAATAACTAAATTTTACATTAAGGGATCATTTCCCTCACAAAGGTTTCCAGTTTCTCCTTTATGGATAGCACTTTTGGGATTAAAAAGTAACAGGACCACTCAGGGAGGCACAGACAGGCAGAGCGCTGGAAGTTCAAGGCCAGCCTGGTCTACAAAGCAAGTCCAGGACAGCCAAGGCTACACAGAGAAACCCTGTCTCAAAAAACAAACAGAACAAAAGTAGCAGGACCATTACCTAAACTAAAAGGGGTGAGGCCATAAACGCCAGCCCTCTTCACAGAATACAGATAAGGAAGAAGGACGTGAAAGTGAGGCAGCAATAAGCACAGAGATGGTTGCACTCCCTTCTAAAGAAGGAGCCAGTTAGGGAAGAGAAACCACACAGACCTCAGCTTTATTTCCCAGCAACGCAAAAATGGCGGACTGTTCTGGCCATGGCAGAGAGAGCAGTGCGACTTCTCATGTTACAGGTATTTTTATCCTTTCCATGTTTGTTCCTTAATTACCTCACTGAGTCCATCAGGGGCCTGAATGCAGATGTTTCTATCAGTAGAACCTAGCAAAGGCCTCAGTGACAGGAAGTAAATAAGTAGAGTCACTGTACTAGCAGCAAGATCAACTTGAAGCCACGCTTAAAATCTAGGCTTCTGATGTCTGATTGTTCCAATCAGCTGCTGCGGTTTGGATGTCAAACACTCCCATAAGCTTGTATGTTGGAAGACTCGGTACCCAGGTGACAGCACTGGTTTGGAAGGCTTGCTGGAGAAAGGAGGCCCACTAGGGGCAAGTCTTACAGTTTACAGCCTGGCTCCACTCCTGTTCACAACACCCCAACAATAGGCCATATTCAGTCTAGAATTATAATTAAAAATAAGCCCTTCTCCTCTCTTAAGTTGTTTGTTGAGTACATACATGGTTGGAGAAATAGGAAAGGTAACTAATAGGACACACACATCCAGAACTGTTAAAGAGACAGTCCCCAAGGCAGTGGGGAATCCACTGGGTTAGAGCTGCGAGCCCTCCCCTTCATGGGATCCCGACTGTCCTCCCCCCATCACTCTCAGCTCAGTCAATACAGCTCTCTCCCTTTTCTCTAGATCCCCAGCATCGCGACCACCTCTCGCCCCAGCCCCTTCACAGCCACACCTCTGTACAGTGCAACCGCATTTCTTTTCTGCCTACTCAACTCACCGTGCACCAGTAAACCACTGAGACACTGAGCTAAAGACGAAAACTACTTGAGTACAGAACTAAGCCGCCTTTAAAACATTCTACAATTCACAAACGGAGAAGCTCTCCCAGTTCTCATCTGCTCTACACCCTTTCCCTCCAGTGTGACGTCCAGCCCACCTCTCAGTTCGTCTTCCACAACTGTGACAAGATCAGAATCTTCAGCCATTATACAGCACACTGTGCATGTTTGCTGGTTTGGTTCCTTCTAGTTAACTACTATGTTTTTCAGACCTTTTTATTAAGACTTAGAAACATTTTATTTTTAATTATGGCCATGTGTCTGCATATGGTTATACATATACACATTTGTACAAATGTCCCAAAGGTGAAAGGCACAGATTCCCTGGAGCTGGAGTTACAGGCAATTGTGAGCTAGCCACTTGACTTGGGTGTTGGACGGGCAGAACAGTACGCAAACACTGCACTCATGACCCCTGAGCTATCTCTTTAGCTCCCTGTCAGACCTCCTTCTGATTTAACTTTCCCATTCTTCAAGTTCAGATTCCAGCGACATTTGCCCTCAGCAGCCTTGTCTACTGTCTCATTCGAGTCAAATTGCCTGTTCCCTTAAATAAGGCCTTTCATTTCAGGGTGTGCAACACCCATTCCCTTACCTGCATGCCACGTCAGTGGGGCTGGATTCACAGAGGACAGTGTCTTCTATATGTACCCTCGCTTCAAACCACAGAGACCTGCCTGCCTCTGCCGCCACCACCCAGCAATAAACTGTGTCTTAACAGAAGTCTTAAAAGCGTAAAAATATGTGAACTCATAAAACTGTATATAAAATCTTGAATAGCTTTATGTTTGGGGAGAAAAAGCCTATAGCAGTTTCTCAGAGGTGTGTTACCTGAAAAAAATTAAAATGACTGTCCCTGCCTTAGGACAGTACCTTTCACAGGGTGGCAACATGCTACAGAGCCACACCATGGCAGAAGTCTGTTCTCATAGGGAGAGACAGAGTCTGAAGTTTCTTGGTCTAGACAATTAATAAGCACAAGAGAATAAACAGAGCGAGGCAACTCTGCCACCTTTACAAGTGCCCTTCGACCTACAACTATTAAAAGAGATTTACAGATTCTCTTATGTAAACACAAACCTCTCAGATTCCCAGTTTCCAAACTTCAAAGAAGTATTAGTGAGCAAGCCAGTCATCGAGCTCCGGCCATGCAAGGCATGTTACAAAGATGTTCTACTCAAGCCAATCTAAAAAGTTATCAAGTCCACAGGAATCGCAGGAATTCCAACTTATATGGCAACCATAGGCATCATCTCTTGAAAGTTCCATGTAAAATGGGTGACTTCAAACCTAAGCTATCTAATTTCCTACTTCCAAGCTTCACACTAGGCAAAGCCCGCTCACAGATGAAGGGGGAAGGGCAAGTTGGCAGCCATCAGCAACTCTGTCGCAGGAGGAGCAAAGCAGTGTGTGTCTACCAGCATGATTAGCATGAAGAGATCCATAAAAGCCTTACAGGAAAACTCAGAGTGAGGCCTCAAATCTAAGGAGCATCAGTTAGGAAGAGGGGCAAAAGGATAGGTACCACATGACACCAAGTGACAGGGCAGGCAGGCAGCTCAGACAGCCCAGCATAAAGCCAACAGCTCTTCATAAGGACAGGACAAGGTCAGAAACAGACAGGATCTCAATCAACTCTGGGCATGACCCCTGCCATCAGATTGCTTTGGCTTTACTGAAAATTCTGGGGCAACTACATAAAACCCCTTGTGTTTATTGGTAACTTGCCACTAAGCCATGACCAACACAATCACTCTAATGAAGAAATCCATCTCTACTCAATGACATCCAGCTCTCCATCTCATTTGCCCACCAGGATGCACACAAAGACAGGGAAGGCCAGCTAGTGAAATGCAAGAATGGCAAAAGGCTAACAGATGCAGCGGGCATATTTTAAGTTCTATAGGTAACATTCTAAAACCACACAAACACAGGCAGAGATGAACCATGAAGTGAAAGAATAATTCCCAGAGCACAAATCCTGACCTCTGTTCCCAGGTCAAATCTGCAGCATGAGCCCCTCTGAGTCTGGAGCACTTGGCAGTAGGCTGTATCCCTGAATGCATGGGATAGACACAATCTGAAAACACAACCCTATCTTCCTATGGTTTTTGTTTTGAAACAATGTCTCGCTATTGCTGCCCCAGCTGGCCCTGAACTTATAATATTCCTGCTTCAATCTCCCAACTGCAAGGGTTACAAGTGTGCACCCCACAATGAGCTCTAATTATACTTCTACCTAGCACAGCGGTTCGCAACACTTCTAGTGCTGTCACCTTTTAACACAGTTCCTCATGTTGTGGTGAGCCACCGCCCCCCCCCACCATAAAATTATTTTGTTGCTACTTCATTATCTGTAATTTTGCTACTGTTTATGAACCATAATGTAAATATGATATGCAGGCTATCTGATCTACGGCCTCTCTCAGGTACAGATTAAGAACTATTGCCCTAGGAAGAGCTGGAAAGGCAAGTCTATAACCTAAAGAGCTACCTAAGAATGGTTTGTACAATTCAGTTGGCAAAGTACTTCAAGCACAAGTCTTGAGGTTCAAATCCCTAATATCCTGTTTCAGTGTTTTAAAAGGCTTACACTTTGAATGAAAAGCCACTAAGAAGCCAAGGGTGTTCTTCCACGGGTGAGGAGACTACTGAATCCCACAAGGACATCCCTCACAGACATCACTATACGCTTATCACTTGCCACACAAGGAAAAAGAGACTAGCTCTTTCTTCTCTAAGAAAACAGACTATTTTATCAATCTATTCACTCTGCTCGTGAAGACAGAGAAACCTGAACCTTTCGCTAACTCTGATTCTACACTAAAACCAGTACACATAATCCAAAATTACTTTCTGCTGGACTCAAAACCATTTACAATGGTCGTAAATCAACAAATTTAACATGAGAACTGTGAGAAAGCATGAAGGCAATTCTACAAACCACCACCCTCTCAACTCAAGAAGGCTTTATGTCAAGTTTAAGCACTGAGCAGCTCGTATTGCCAATGACACCACCTTACCATGTGTGTCTCCAACCCCTCCTACCCAAGCTCTACACTTAGCACATGAGCTGTGACCTCGTACATGATGGGGGCTGCGGGGAAACTCAACTGGCCCTCCAAACTGTCTGACCACCACTGTCAAGCCCAGGTGCTGATGTGGGGTTAAAAGGCTCAGAAAATCTATCCAAATCTGCCTCTCTTGTGTCTGTCTTTACTACATACAGATTTCTCTGGATCTGCTGGAGAGAACTCCCATGAAACAGAATTAAGTCCTACAATAACTCTAAGGGCAAAATAGTAACAATTAAGACCACAAAGACACATACTAAGCTTGCTGAACAGCAGCCATGTTTGCTGGGTACCAGCCCTGTCACTCCTTTGTTTGGTGTCTAACAACATGCATCTATTACTTCCTTCAAGCTAAGCACCAAACACATACTCATTTTGCCCTGGGCAGAGGGTATTACCTCCCTTAACAGCTGAGGAACAGAGGGTAGGTAAGACAGCTCAGCAGCTTACCTAAGCACAGGAACTAAATGTGGTCTAAATGGCACTTCTCTGGTCCCTGCCTTAGTTCTAACCAAAAAATACAGACAGGACAAAATTATAGAGAAATCTCCAAAGGACAAGCTTCACTGACGGCCCCACTACCTTAATAAGTTCACTCCCAGGCTAACGTGGAAGGCAGAGCTCCTGTCTCACCTGCAATGCTTGTCTACAGTGGGGAAAGCAGGCAGCCAGGCCAGCACTGCTTCCTCCCTGACTCCCCACTGGCTCTGCCTATTCAAGGCCAGAAAGTCAAATCACCCCACAGGCTTCAGCTTCAATTCTAGGAGAACAGTGAGGTTTGAAAGTGCCTCAAGCAGAGTCCACAGTCCTCTGATCCTTTTCAATCTCAGACTCTGCAACTGAGTGCCATCCAGCCACGCCAGGAATGAGGTCAATTACTAGAGTACTTGCTAGACTTTCTCTCCTCCTCTCTGCCCTGGGGTTCAGCCTCTTCCCAATACACACGCACAACTGTCATTAGCCCTTTCCTCTCCATGAAACTGGCCCTACAGTTAAGCTATTCTGAGTCTTCTACAGATTCCTGCGGGGTAAACCAAAGAGATGAAGAAGTTGGGGGGGGGGGGATGAAACCAAAATTCAGAGGTTCTCGCTTTAAGCCACTATTTTAAAAGACACAGTGGGCTGGCTGGAGTATAGCCCAGAGGGAAAAGGCTTGCCTACTAAGCACAGGGCCCTAGAATCAATCCCCAGCATCACATAGAATAAAATAATGTGCAATGTGTGGCCAAAATACCAAGAAAGGCACACAAACAAGCATCCACGCTGTAATAGTGAAGACCTTAGATCTCAAGATGGCCTCTCCCCTCCTACCCACTAATCCCAGTGCTCTTTACCACCCACTCCTCAGATGCAACACAGAGGATGGATGATCTGCCCTGGACATCTGAGACCCACCTCCTATACCGACATCACCACTTCCTCAGAGCACAGGGCCTGGAGCTCTCAGGCAACTCCACCTGCCTACACACCCTCACTACCTCACCAGTGGGAGGCTCCAGGGCCATCAAAGTACTGAAGGTGCCAACAGGTTAAGACAGCTTTGGATATAAGCAAGCCCTGGGAAGAAGCATGCTAGTACTAAGTGATTCAACCTGCACTGCAGACATCCTGTGAATATCTTAAGCAGGGAAGCCAGGCCAACTACTACCTGTGGTTTTAGGGAGAATTTTACCAAATTACAGCTCAGTTTACACCCACCCAGACTAACAAGACAGGGTCAAAGAGGGACAGCTGAGAGGAGGGCACTCTTTCCTGGCTGATAACATGCCAGGTCACAATATATTAGCAACCCATTTTCTTCCCCCCAACTCTACCTCAGTCTTCAGTGTAAATATAATGTGTTAATTCATACTTGTACTTCTGGAAATTAACAGTGAATGCCGAGACAGCACACAAAATGCTTCATCAAGGACAAAAGTAGCCAAGAGACAGCAGAAAGACAATATACACTATTCTTTCATCCAAAGACCTTAACTTCCACTAAGATAGTCTATTTCTGTTGCTATAACAGAAAACCTGAGACAGGGAAATTTATAAATAATAGAAAATGATTTGGCTCATAGTTCTGGAAGCTGAGAAGTCCAAAAGCCTGGCAGGGGCATCTGGCAAAAAACTTGCCGCTGCACCCATGGCAGGCAGGAAACAAGACAGAGACAAGAGAAGGAGCAGAGCTTTCACACGAGGCCACTCACAGACAACTGCCCATGCCCACAACGGACTACTACATTCACATGGGCCTTCAACTGTCTCACTCCGTGGTGGTTAACTGTCACATCCTGCATGCCTTGGTCAACCTGATGAAAAGTCCCATTTCCTGTGATGGTTAACTGCCCAGCTTAGTGGCTGAAACCTGGCTGGGGCCTTGAGGGGATGAGAAAAGAACGGACGCACATATGGAAAAGCTGGGATCAGGTGTGATGTGCTAGGTCTGATGGAGACACACCAACAACCTCATACCACCCTGGAACCTCAGTGCATTTATTTTGTACAGACCAGGAGTAGTGAGCTGGTCTCTGCAGAAGGTCTCTGCAGAGAAGCATCTCCTTACAGTCATCTGGTAGGGAGGAGACTGTGGTCGCTAGTTCTTATAAACAGTGCCAACATTTGACTTTGAATCAAAGGAAGAACACTTTGTATCTGGCTGAGCCTCACTCAGAGGAGAGATCACAAACTGTTACAGGTCTGACACATCCCTGTCTCTGACAGAGCTATTGCCTGTCAATAACACACATCCACTCCTGGCTTCCTCCTCTGTTTCCCACAATTAATCTTGATGGTCAACTTGATTATTCAAAATGATACAACCCTCTGGTGAGGTTCCCAAAGACAGAAAAGGAAGACCACTCTAGGCATGTAGGTGGCACAATCCCATGGGCTCCGGTCTCCAAATGAATAAGGAGAAGGTAAGCAGACTACCAGAATTCGCTCTGCTTTCTAACTGTGGACACAATGAGGCAGGATGCTTCACATGACTGCAGCCATGCTGCTCTTCCTCCATGACTGCCTGGGCTCTCAAACCAAGGGCCAAAGCAAGCCCTCTTTAAGTTATACCACAACCACAGGAAAAGAAATCAAACACTTTCTGACTGCATCACACTGGCAATTAACTTTAACACAATGCTTTGGGGACACTAAAACTATGGCATGGTCATTTCCCGCTCCCACGAAATAGGAGATGGTGTCTTTCCTCCATAAGCAGCTTTGCACTGTCTCACCACAAGAACAGTAAGTCCACAGAGGCTTGCATGCAGTGGTGACTAATACTGCCAAACAACAACTTTCCCAATCTGCAAACTGATTACAAATACCATCCACCAAACAGACAAAATAATGTTAGCTACACTTAAGCTTTACCAATAAAAACATGACTATAAAGTTGTATATTATGAAATCTGACTTATCCTCAGGCTCATTTTGGAAATGCATTTTCACAGCAGAAAAAAATACCACAAAACGTGGCCAACTGGCTATGGTCTGAATATTTGTATCTCACCAAAATTCCAAAGTTGCAAGCCAAGCCTATTATGGCCTTAAGAAGTGGGGCCGTTAAGCAGTAGAACGCTCAAGAATGGGATCAGTGCCCTCAGAGATGAGGCCCCACGGAGTAAGTTGTCCTTCTCACCACATAGGATGAGAGGACACCAAAGGTCCACCAAGAACAAAAGCAGCCAAGAAACCCCAGAAGGCTAGTGTGTACTGTTCTTTCATCCCAGGGCTCCAAACTCTTGGTAATTGTAGTCCATTTCTGTTGCTGTAAATACATGAAACTGAGTGATTAGTAAAAACCGAAGAGCAGGTCTTCACCAGACACCAAACAAATCTGCCAAAACCTTGACCTGAATTTCTAGTTTCTAGAAACATTAAAAATAAATAAATAAATAAATAACACCTCTTGGTCCTAAGTAACCCTCCGATATACCATTTTGTTATGGTACCCTGAATGAACTAAGAATCAAGGCATCTTCTAGTATTTTTATATGTAAGACAGAAAATATCAACACTGGCATTCAGGTAAAAGGTACTGGGTGATCTCATAGTCACAGGAGGAGGATCTGAGCTAGTAACAGGGCAGCCCTGTCTACAAAGCAAACACTTCTGTGCTTTCTGGAAAGGACTCCTGCAGAGTCTGACAGAGTGATGCTGGGAAATGGAAGAGGCGGCAGCTGCAGGTGCGCAGCCTCCCCATGTCAAACATGAGAAAGCAGCCAACTGCCATATCAGAGATCTGCAAGTCAGTCAGAAGCTAAGCAACCAACGGAACCTGGAAAAGTCAGCTAAAAACAACAAGCAAGTTTACAGCATTCTCATCTGTCTTGCCTGTTTGGGGCATCAGGCCATGTTCCCAGACTGGGACTCTAAATCCAGGTTCCATTATTCAGTAACTGCTCTAGTCTGTCACAAAAACCTGCTGTGTACCCAACCCAAATCCCAGGCAGGATGGAGAAAGGCTGGCACTGCTCAGGACTACCTGAGGTGAAGGATCACCACTGAGACCTGAGATAGGCATGGGGGGCCTCAAAGGAAAAGCCAAGGGGGTCTTGGGGCTGAGGGCAATCAAAAGTAGCATACATATGGGAGGATTTCAGAAACCACACATGCTCAGGGTGGAGCACAGGCTTAGAAGCACCAATGAGGAGACCCTATGGCGTCTCACCTTGGGTTGAGTTTGTACCAGACACCAGTCTGTCTAACTGCTCAAAGCAGACCCAGCAAAGAGCCAGCCAGCAAAGACTGAGAGGGAGATTTAGCTTTAGTTTTTAGTTCTGATTACTTGGATGCTCAAACAAACGAGCCATATGCTCAAGGCCAGACTAGGCTGAAGAGCAAGCTTAAAGCCACCGTGGGCAACTTAGTGAGATCCTAAAATAAAAAGCATTTAAAGCGTTAGAGGAATCGCTTAGTGGTTCAGCAGTTGCTTATCATGGTGAAGACTATAGGTGCAATCCCTGGCACTGAAATTCAAAACGACACAACAGTAACACCACAAACTTCCAAGCAAGCCTCAACCACCCAGGGCAAGAACTATAGTCCCTACAAAAACACTTTAAAAAGGGGGATCGGGGGAGTAAGAGGAAGGGAAGGTGATGGCCCTCAATAACCAAACCCGAAAAACAAGCATGCCCTGGAGCCTGGAGACAGGGAATCGGGTTTACAGAGAGTGCATAATTCTCAGACATCTGGGCTTTCAACAACAACAATAAAAAACAAAACAAACAAACAAAAACCCAGCAGATACAAGCGTAAGGACTATGAGACACAGTAAGTAAAAGTCCATTCAAAATTAACAGAAAGAAGGCCACTATACTTACTTTGCAAAGACTCTAAAGCAATTTCTTAAATATAAGTTCAGTATCAGTAAGCTATGGAAAGTGAAAGGGAGAACATTATCCATCAAGAAGAGTTCATTCATCAAAGACACAACACATCAAAAAATAAGAAAGGAGATAACGTAGAGCCTGACCAGAAACAAGGATCACCAGAACTAAAGGAAAAATAGGAAGTTCAACAAACACTGTTCCATAGTGAGTAGAACTTCAGGGAAGACAAATAAATGGAGCCAGATGGCACCAGCTCGATCCAGCAGCCACAGCGGCCACTGCCCTGAACGGCAAGGGCAGATGCTCTTGTTAAAGGTACTTTAACACAGCACAAGACAAGTCCACGCCTGGTCACAGAACAGGACAAAGCACAGGACAAGTCCGCAGTCCGCACTAGTCACAGACCAGGTCAAAGCACACTCAGTGACAGCACCTCCATGCTGCTCAGCACAAGCTTCTCACAGAAGTCAGCAGGCTGTCACTGTGCCTGCCTATCTCCTGCTGCCCAGAGGTGATGTGTTGTGCTTTTGTGGATGCTTGCTGTCTACTGATTCTTTTTCTTTACCACAGAAAAGCCCACTTTAGACTGTGGAGTTCTTTTCTCCTTCTATGACTATCTCTAGGTGTCAACAGGAGCAATGTCAGGAAGCACGCAGACCCCAAAGAAAGACCTCAGGAATACAGTACTACACATGGCGCATAGAGAAATGTTTACTATAACTAAGCTACACCCA
>OU015748.1:55730481-55753148 GCA_907169655.1 Acomys percivali
GCACAGTAAGACCCTAGACTTAAAGCTGTAAGCCCAATTACATGTGGACTGTGAACCTTCTACATCTTTATTAACTCACTCTACCAGTCCCTTCCCTCCGCCACTACCTAAGAGAAAAAATGTGATTTTATTATGGTCAGAATCAAGTCTATTTCAGCGATGAATTCAACTCAAAACCACACAGATACGGGGCTAGAGATGGCTCAGTGGTTAAGAACACTGGGTGCTCTTACAGAGGACCCTGCAGAGTCCCAGCACCCACATGGCAGCTCACAACCATCTGCAATTCTAGTTCCAGGGATCCAGTGACCTCTTCTGGCTTCCACGGGTACCAGGCACACAAGAGGTGTACAGACACACAGCAGGCAAAACATTCACACACATAAAATTTTAAATTAATAAAAATAGAAGTTAAAAATATTGATATCTAGTTATTTGATAGGACACATTACAGAAAAAAAGGAGGGAGAGCTCACAACCCCTTCCTGCCAATGGCAGTTACCATGAGGTCCTTCAGGATAAGAACTTTCATATTTTATTTTTACACAGATCAGTATTTTTGTCTTAATTCTAAAAAACACATCACATTTTTAAAAAATGTTAAGTTTGGGCAAGAGGTGGCTCAGCAGTTAAGAACATTTTTGCTTTTACAGAGGACCAGGTCTCAGCTCCCACACATGGCAGCTTATGACCATCTGTAACTCCAATACTCGGGAATCCAATCCTCTTCTGGCCTCTGCAAGCCATGAGGCATGCACATGATGACATACATACATGCAGGCAAACATTCATACACATAATATGAAAATGAAAGTACCAAGTGTCAATACGCATTACAAAAGTCACTCACTCAGTCAAGACACCTATGTGGAGGCTCCTGTCCATGTAGCCCAATTGTTAAACCTCTGATGAAGGAAACGGCAACCGCTGCCAGCTACTCCCGTGAGGGAAGAGGTGAGGGGACGGCAATGACACCAGGAGTGCTGTGGGGTCTCCAGCACCGCCACTCTTAGGAGTTGAGCACTCACTCTTCTCTCTCCCAGATGACATGTGACACTCCACATAAGTCACAACTACTGTAGGTGCCTGTACTGTACATTCCTTTCCAAAAACAGTTGCTGAGGAGCACATGTGTGCAGCAGTAAGGAAATCAAAGGGTATGACCAACTAGGTCTTCCTGCAGCAGGGCACTCCACACTGCAGCAATGATGCTGCCAGCTGCCGCCTAAACACTATTTTCCAACATCTTCTGAAGGCTAGTACTTACTCAAATAGATTTTTAAAAGAAGATGAATGCAAAATATTGTAATTATTAGAAGATTATTATAATTAGGTATTCTGTTCCTTCCTTTGATACAGGAACAAAGTGCCTGCAACTTGCAAGGAACACAGAGTGCCTTCCTTTAGCTGCTTATTAATTGTCTTGGAGGTTACACCGATGCACTGGGCAGACACGCTGACCTGTGTGCTTCCAATTAGAGCTCTCCCCTTAAGTCTCCAGCAAGCTCACCAGGTCTTCTCATGAGCCTATTCCATGAATGCCAGTCAAGCAGAGGGGAAAGGAAAGAGGACAGCCGTGGGGAACTATCACCTTCTCAAACACCTCAGATCTTTGTGGAAGAACAGAGGGGTCTGTCTCATCCACCCAAGGTGATTCAGCCTCTCCTCTAAGACAAGGAGAAAGAAATTAAATTTATTCACAATGTACACTCACTTCAAATCAGGGTGAATAGTCAAACCCTTTTTAAATTCTACTGATCTCCTACTTCACTCTGAACATAACGCATGGTTCCTAGGCCCCATGCGCTACACTTCCATCACCTACCAGAACAATGAGCCTTCGGCACTTCCTTCCAAACCCCTCCAAAATGCATATCACCCTTCTGTGTGCCAGCAGCAGACACACGATCTAAGGCCCTGCTCAAAAGCCAGCTTTCTTTTGGAGCACAGTGCATAAAACAAGACAATACAAGCCTGCAGCTTATCTCCCACAGTAATCTGCATTTAAAGCATGAAAATGGGTGTCAACTTCTGACCCCCGAGGAATGAGATGCTCTGTACTACCCACTCCTGAGTGAACATTACATGAAGACCGTGTAAAATGCTTTTTACAAGGACCCCAATTCCTGCAATGTTTCTAACCTGACATCCCACTGCAGTCTACCAAAACTTCTAGTATGTATTTGTTACTCTTATTATGTAATTTGCAGTTGACCCTCAAGTCTGAGAAGATCTTATTACCCACACAGGTCACAAACTGACTTCTTAAAAAAAAACAAGAATGTTCATCTAGACCCCTGTATGGGCTCACTGGTGTTATTTCACATAAAGCAACTTTAATTATTAAGTAGCTGCTAAATAAATATATAGTTATTATTTTCATGTGTCAGTGACCCAGTTTTAAAGGCTATTTAAGAATCACCAAAAATATAACCTATTATTAATAGAGAATTAGTAGAGAGGTACTTTTAAAGAGCAGTTAAAAACTTCCTTTCTGGATTGGTAGGTACCTATTTTTACATTATCTTTTGGACTTGTATATGAACTTCTAAAACACACTGTCCTGTTTCGACAGCACATTAGGTTTAGCGTCACACTTAAGTCACACTTAGATAATTAACACCTTTGTAAAGAATTTTCAGATAATTGTAATCTGTCCCCAAGAATCACTAACACAAATGTTAAATAGTATCCAGTACATTTTAGTATATGAAAAGTTCCAAATCTAAGTAAAAATTTACAAGTTTTCTAGGCAATATATTTGGTGATGTATAAAATTAGCGTGTAGAAATAAAGTCACTTTGGAGAGCCTGGGTCCAATAAAAGTCCCACAGAAGGAACAGAATTTCTTTAAAGTGACATTAGCTGTGGTTAAATATCAAAACCCAACCTTTTCTAAGCCAGATGAACTATGTTTTAAAACTTGAAATATTAGCAAGTCTAGGTATAGGGCCGTAATACTTTGCGGGAGACATTTTTATAATAAAGAACCACTGAGGGGCTGGGAAGAGAGCCTAGCCAATTACATACACAGCAAGCGTGGAGACCTGACTTTGATTCCCAGACCCCCCATGAAAAAAGGCAGCCATGGTGGCACACACTTGTTATTCCAGCACCAGGGAAACAAGAGACAGTAGGATGCCTGGAGTTCAATGGCAGCCTACTTGGTGAGTTCCAGGTACTAAACAAACAAACATGTCAAAGTGTGGAGCCCCAGAGAGACCAGCACCCAGGATGTCTCAGCACATTTAATTTAGGCTTATTTAGTATGGCTCCAGCTTCAAATCATTAAATTTAGCTCTTAGCTTTAAAAATTAAATAGTTAACTATTTTCCAAGCCCAACAGGCAAGGTCAGTTATACATTTTTAAGAGGAATTGCACAATGGATGACTGACAGGGTGCCCAAATTCTGAAAGATAATTTTTTTAGAGAAACTTTGTTGATCCTTGAACTAAAGCAACAATGAAAATTTTAAAAGGCAATTGCAGAGCCAGGCATGGTGGGGCACAACTATAATCACATCATCTGGAAGACAGACCTAGGAAAATCACCCACAAATCTGAGGCCAGCCTGGCCTCTGTAATGAGTTCCAGGCCAGTTGGATTGCCCAGCAGACCGGGTCTCAGAAAACCATATAGACAGTATAGACAGGTGAGACAGTATAGATAGCTCAGCAGGTGACAGTGCCTGCCAGGCAAGTCTGATGACCTGAGATCAATCCCAGGATCCCATGATGGAAAGAGAAAGCCAACTCCCAAAAGTTGTTCCCTAATCTCTACAGGTATGGATGGCACGGTGCATGCACACCCACACACGCAGGAACCAAAAAGAAACTTTAAAACAACCACAAAAAGCAATCACTTCTTATACTCTCATAATCACTGGCATGATGTGTGTGTGCTTATTAATTCTTTGACAATTTCATACGATGCATATTGATCAGATCCATCCCCCTCTCTCACATATACATGCATTTGCCGCTGTAATCTGATGATTTAAGTATAGTTATTTCTTTCTGAGTCTCATTTCACTAAAATGCAAACTCCTTTTTGCATGGAGTGCAAGCCATTCTTGACCTTGGCACGTCCACTGGGCTCATTTCACTCTGGCATCTATGTGGAAGTGCTATGTGTCACTCAAGCCAAAGGTTGAAGAAACAGGCCCACTCTCGCCTATCTATGGCTGTATTGTGCCAGAGAAATGCCAGAGCCACCACCAGCCAAAGACCACAGCGACAGGCCATGCATTCCTGTTGTGTCTTTGTTAGTGCAGAAACTGTGACTAACGCACAGGCAGATCTGCTGCTTCCCACTTAAGTAGTTTCTTGATTTGTAAGTTCTACTCATCCTTCAAAAAAAAAAAAAAAAAAAAAACCTAGGAAAACAGATTGTTTATATTGCAGAAAGCGGTCTGTTTATTCTACCCATCAGTCTTTTCCCTGACAACTGGCTACTGTTGCTCTTTTTGTTTACTGTGTGCACAGATGAATTTTAATATAAACCCTCACCATAACCACATAACAAATGAGGCAAATTCCCAAAGCACTCCAGGCGCCAGGCGCACTATTCAACAGGATCACTTCTCATGCAGTGGCGGGCGAGGTCACAGAAGCAGACACTTAGAAGAGGGTTAAGACAGCCCCTCTTTGCTTCTTTACTATCTGCTGGGGCCAACTAAGCATGAAGAGAGTAATCATTTCCACTTGACCTTGGAACACTGTACCATCTCTCCCAAGCTAGGCTTCCCAGTACAGTACAACCTTGACATTTCAATGGCTGCATCTTGACACCTCTCAATTCCAACATGTAGCGCATGTTCCTATACCACAGGCCCTCCGTGTGCCTGTGAGGTGGGAACAGCAGCATATGGGGAAGTGCCATTAGCCCAAAGAAGCCCACTCTTCTTAGCATGCTCTGCAGCTACTGATGGTCTTAAAAAATAATGAGGAAGACAGCAAAGAGGAAGACTGCTTTCTAAAAGAATGCTGAGAATCTTATCAAATACCTTCATCAAGGGCCAGCAAGAGGGCTCAGCAGATAAAGGCACTTGCTACCAAGCCCTGCAGCCTGTGTTCAATGCCCAGAATTCAAATGAGGAAGAAAACCGACTCCCACAATCTGCTTTCTGACCTCTGCACAAGCCCACACAAACACACAAATCCTGTTTTAATTTTTTTTTTTTTTTAAGGATTTTAAGGCGGGCATGGTGGCACACGCCTTTAATCCCAGCACTCAGGAAGCAGAGGCAGGCAGATCGCTGTGAGTTCAAGGCCAGCCTGGTCTATAAAGTGAGTCCAGGACAGCCAAGGCTACACAGAAACCCTGTCTCATAAGACCAAAAGAAAAAAGAAAAAAAAAGGATTTTACATGTGAGAATCAGGGAAGACCTAGAGTAGAATCACAGAAAGGTGATTCTATGCAAAGTTATGGTCTTTATTAATGGGCTGCTTACAAAGTTACCGTTTTAGGTAATCTATATTTACTCTTTTCCCCCACAGCCCTAATATTTGTAGTGTGTGGTTTTCCAGATGGTATATGTTCAAATAATGATCCTGGCTTATTTAAAAGTCCACAGAAACTTCTGAGTCAACAGAGTATTCTACTGCATTTGGGTACCAAATGTCTCCACAATATCCAGAATTGTAAGCGCATATGGCCACAGCAATTATTTGAGTAATACATGATCCACATTTTCATCAACCCCATTCCAGGTTTGAAAAAACCTAGCCAACTACTGTTTAAATTCCGGAGTTCAGGCTAGAGAGATGGCTCAGCGGTCAAGAGCACTGACTGTTCTTCCAAAGGTCCTGAGTTCAATTCCCAGCAACCACATGGTAACCATCCATAACTCCAGTTCCAGGGGATCTGGTGCCCTCTTCTGGCCTCTGTACAAGCACACAGTCCACATACATACATGCAGGGTGTAAACACTAATATGCAAGAAATATATATTAATAAATAAATCTGTAAAAATTGCTAAAACTATCCACAGAGCCCTTTTCATAATCCTACCACAATAATCCTAATCTGCATAGATCTTAACTTTACAGAACCAGCCTAAGTCACCTAGAATGTACTCCTTTCTCCGTGAACACTTCTCTGTAAGTACTGTGTGAATCAAGACAGACACAACTGTGTTCTCACTCCCCTCTCGAAGAGCTAGGGGAACTTGCTGGAAACCTAGACTTTCAGAATGTTTAGATTCTTTTCTTTTAAATTTTTTTTCCCAAAGCATAGTAGCACATGCCTTTAATCACTCACTCAGAAAGCAAAAGAGGATAGCTCTCCATTGAGTCCGAGACCAGCCTGATCTACATAGTGAGTTGCAGGTCAACCAAGGTTACATAGTAAGACCTATCTCAAAAAAATTTTTTTTCATTTTATATGTATGGGTGTTTTGCTTACATGTATATTACAGGAGGTTGTAAGCTACCTAACATGGTTCTAGAAACTGAACCCAGGTCCTCTGGAAAAGAAGCAAGTGCTCTTAACAGCTAAGCCATCTCTCCAGTCCCTCAGTCCCTAATATTTAAGATGCTTGGGGTCATCCTAATCTCAGAACTCATGGACCAAAATCTCTCATGACAGATCCAAATATCTGACTTTGGGGTGAGCTTGATGCACGGCTCAGGCTAGCGAGTGAGTACTTGGTAGCCCTAAGGCATTTCCAACAGATCAACAGAAAGCAGTAAATAAAGACTGCTTATAGATGGGACCAGAGGGGTCAAACCTGACATATCCTCTCAGCAGTGTAGATTTACAGGGCTGAAAGGCATCTACCCTGAGAAAAGAGTTGGATATAACTGCTGAAAATACTGTTCTCAAGACATGCTCCGTGGTGGTCCTCACCGATGTGCCACATTTGATTGATTGTCATCATCAGCTACAAGACTTGAAACTCTGCCTCAATTTCAAGGGACTAATAATACATCAGACTAAAAGAGCAGGGTGTCAAGGAACCTCAGCTCATCTACCAAGGGGTCCTACAGCCTCAAGGGTGCCACAAGCCCATTTCCAAACTAGCCAAAAGAACAAACTCTCAGGGGAAGCAAAATCACTAAGAGTGCCACACCAGCTGCCTTGGCCTTCACTCAGGGAGAAGAACCCCATGAAGGAGAAAACTGGGACCAGCTTTGCCATCACTGAGATCCAGTGACCAGTGGCACAGGTTGCATAGCCGCCCTGGCCCCATTCCATCTGTAAAATGGGTGCAATTTTTAAGTTGGATGATACATGTGTAAGACAGAATTCCCCATCCTCCTTAGCAATTTCTCAATCTCAATCTCTTTTCCACTATCACTGTCACGCCACAGTCTCATGAGTTAGCTGGCCCCAGCTGACAGCAGGTATCCCTCCATCTCCAACCTTAACTAGCAACTGGGACAGTCCCCCCAAAACTATCATGAAGCCTAAAGCCATTTTTAAAACAACCCTCACTGGGCACCCTCTGAGGGTGGAGCCAACAGCAAGGCCCAAGATGCTGAAGAAAGACTTGAGCATGGTCACAGACATGCAAACTCAGTCACACAGTTCAGAGTGCAGAGCCTCCCCCCCTCCAAAAAAAAAATCTCACTTCCTAATAACAGCTCAGTACACTGAAATGGAGTCTGGAGTGGGCTGTCCCTATGACTGACTCACACACCCATTATCCCCAGGGAAAAGCACCTGACGAATAGTGCACACAAAGCTACACAGGAAGTGACATGGTCAGCAATTAGTACTAGGCAAGCTTGCACTAAACAGACCTCAATCACACTCTGATGCTCCACAGAGGCAGGTTCAACATACCAAATCACTACAAACACAGTTTGTATGTCAGCTTGACATAAGCTATAGCCATGTGAGAGGAGGGGACTTGAAATGAAAAACTACCTCAATAGAATCGAGCTGCAAGAAGCCTGTAGGGCATTTTCCTAATTAGTGATTAGAGAGAGGACCCAGCCAGTACTGGGAGTGTAACCCCCATCCTGCTCTAAGCAGGCAAGCTGAGCAAGCCAGTAAACAGCACTCTTCCATGGCCTCTTCATTAGTTCCTACCTCTAGGTTCCCATCCAGTTTGAGTTCCTCCCTTAGTCTCCCTCGGCAGACTATCTTTCAGGATATGGAAGCCTTTCTTCCCCAAATTGCTTTTGGCCATCGCAGCAATATTAACCCTAGCTAAGACACAGCTACGCTTCCTTGCTCCAAGTTGGGCTTAGCATGACAGAGATGTCAAGTGTGTGCCATCTTGACAGGGAAGACAACACAAGGAGAGCTCTCCTCTGTATCAGGGGAAGCTACATGTTCTTAAATAGGCACCATACTCTCTCCAAGCAGACTCCTGAAATCTTATATTTTAAAACAGGCAAGAAAAAGAAGGGAGAGAAACAAGTATTCAGTGTTTAATGGAATTGATTTTGACAATGTACAACTTCACTGGTATCTTTTCTCAGAAACATGGCCCAAATCAAATGATGGATTTCCTAGCCTTAACCTGGATGCCATGTGACCACATGAAATAGCACAATTTAGGTCACAAATGTGATGTAGGAAATAGCTAGAACCCTAAAGACTTGCAGTAAAGGGCTGAGTCAATGTGTGCTTATACATGTTGACAAGCAACCATTTGCCAAGAGGTGAAAACAAGAAAAGAGTGAAAACCTTTCTCACAAACTCTTCCGTACGAATGACTCCAATGCAAGCAACATGCCTAGCAGGTACTAATGAGCACGCCTTGTTTTTGGAGCATTTCAAGTAAAGTCAGTCCAAAAATAAAAAATGAAAATCCTTGCTCAGTAATATTGCTTTTGAAAGGCAACAATAGAGACAATGCAGCTTTGATAAATTAGCCTGCCTTTTAATATTGTAGCTCTGTGAGTTATGTAAAGATACATTCCAATCTAGAAGTTAGACATACTAAAAACACAGGCATCTTCCATAATTTCTTTCCAGTGAAGACTCTGGAAGTGATATGAGGATGGGGCAAATACAGCACCCCATTTAAGTTCTCACAGCTAAATCTACACTTCTCAGTTTGTCCCAAACTCTAGACTTCAACTTTGCACAAACACAATGAAGTTTGCCTAAATGAGGCATGGGGTAGGGGGCTTACACTGACAAGAAAGACTGGCTGACCCTGAACTTTAACTTCATGAAAGCGTCCTTCCCACTAATGGGATGGGACCCATCAGAATTAATTCTCAGAAAACTTAACTTGACATCAACATGCTTATTGCCCACATTCACACACACAAGCAGACAGTAATTCCAGCTTGTCCAAATAAAAGCCTAGTTATTAAATATACACAATACAATCCCTACTAACAGCTCAAGATCTCTCTCATACCCAAACTTTTTGACTCTTCATACCAGCCTACAACAGACTGGAAAACGGTGTTCTCAATACCAAACCCACATTGATGCAGCATGGAATTATTTAGGGAAAGAGCTAAAATTTTAAACTTTAAGTTTAAGACTTACTTTGAAAATGTTATTGGACTTCAGCTATGCTCATAAGTAAAAAATGTTATTCCCTGTTCATAAACCTTTAGCTGCAGCAAAACAAATTATCTGCAGATAAATGCAGCTAGAGCAATGGTCACCGGGACCATTACTTAGAACACAAGTCAACGACCATAGGAAGACCAGAAAAATCAAGGCCCACTGTCACTTTTTTCTGAATGTGATGTCAGCCCTGCAGGACGTGTTAACTCAATCCCATGCTTTCTGAGATGCTCTGGTGATGCAGAATAAAGACCTGAAGAAAATATTCAGAACACAAACTTTCTTACTGTCTAACCAGAGTCCAGCTTTATTAGCTGAGATACTGAGGCCTCAAATCTACTTGGCATAGAAGACAAGCTAGGCCAATCTCCTCAGAGGAAATGTACTCAAAGGATTCCCCCCAGGGTAGGCTTTACTAGCAAAATTGTTCTCCTTGCACCTGCTGTCACTGACAAAGTCACTGGTTCCAGAACACACTGAAGCAGATTTTAAGTCAGAGGACAGAGTGACTAAGGTTTCTGTGGTTTCTTGGGGTAGCCAGTGAGGTAAACAGTGGAAGTCGTCAGTCAGGCAGTCAGTGAAGTAAACATCGAAGGTAGACAGAAAGGCAGCCGGTAGACTACGCTAATCAGTAGACAATGAGGTGGGAGGTAGTGAGGTGAACAGTGAGCAGCTGGTGGGAACAGCAATGCTAATCAGTGAGGTAGTTTGTAAGGTAGCTAGTGAGACAGCAGACAGTGAAGGTGGTTGGTTTAGTAAGGCAGTCATAGTGAGGTATTCAGTAAGTAGACAGAAATAGACACTGAGACAGTCAGCAGACAGTGAGACAGTGAGGTAAACACCAGTAGTCAGGCAGTTAGGTAAGCAGCAAAGGTAATTGGTGAGGTAGACAGTGAAGATAGTGAGGGAAGCAGAGATAATGATGTAACTAGTGAAGCAAGCAGTTAGTGAAGCCAGACAAGACAGTGAGGAAATCAAGTTGTCAAGCTAGTGAGGTAGACAGGCAGTGGAAACGGTAAAAAGTGAGGTAGCCAGTGATGTACCGGGTCAGTGCAGAAGACAATGAGGGTCAGCAGTGGAGTAGCCAGTTAGTGAGGTGGCCTGGAGGTGAGGTAGTCGATGAGGGTAAGACAGTGAGATAATCAGAGAGGCAGACTATAAAAGCAGTCAATGCCTGTGAGGCAAACACTGGTGAGGCAGACAGGCTGTGGGGTCAACAGTGAGGCAGTCAGGAGGCGGCAGGTAGGCAGGGAGGCAGTGACTAGGCAATGACGGCAGTCAGTGAAGTGAGAGTTATGGTAGTCTATATGGCAGTGAGGTAAACAGCTAATGAGGTAGGTAGCCGGTGGGGTAGCCAGTCAGTGAGGTACTCTATGTGGTTAGACAGTGAGGTAGACAGTTAAGGTTCCTTGGCAAGTGCTTTTGAGAGATCCACCTGACACACTAGGACTTCACAGAAGGAAGGGAAAAGGCCTTGAGGCCAAGCTTTCGTCTTCCATGTAAACAGAAATCACACATAGGCCTGGCCATTAAAAACAGAAAAGGTGCCCAAGTGGCTCAGTGATTTTCCAAAGGTGAGAGTTAACATCAAACGCTTGCTGCCATTAGATACCATCTCATTTTTCCCCTGTCACTGTGAAAAGGGCACATCTATGCCAGAAAGGAAAAAAAAGTCATTTTTCCTTCAAGGAGGGCATTGGTGTGGAGCGGTTTGCAGGGGTTGGGGCTGCAGGAAGAGGAGGGGCGTGAAAGGAAGGAGTGCTTTAAGGAGAGGCAGCTAGGGTTTTTCCACAGGGCCCCACACCGGCCACTGCAGAGAGAAAAGGAGAGGTGGGGGAGAAACGAAATGTCTCGCAGGGGAGGGAGCCGGGAGGGGGGCAAGGCCAAGTGCAACGGGCTAGAGGAGGCCAGGTCCCCTCCAGGGCGCAAGCTCCGGTTACCTTGGGACACAGGGCGGGGGAGAAAGGGGCAACCAGGATGGAGGTCTGCAGAGAGGAGGGAGGGCAGAGTCAGGGTCTCCTCCAAGTGCGACCCAGGGACGGAGATGGGCAAACAGCCGGACCTGGGGCCTCCCTCCGGCCAAAAGGCGTGGCCAGGCATCCTATTGACCGTCGCGAGACGCCTGGACAGCTCGCGGCAACGCTGCTCAGCCCAACCGGGCCAGTCTGAGCAGCCCGCGCTCGGCCGCAGCGCCCCCCCTCCCCCTTTCAACCCCAGCCTCCCACCCCGCAGTGCTCTTACCTCCACACCTGCCCCATCTGCAGCAGGTGGATGACAGACTGCCAGATCCACACGGAGAGGCGGCACAGACGCTGCGCCCCCGGGGTAGCCGAGCCCCCCGCACCCGGCCCGCCTCGGGCCGCGCCGTGGCCGTAGCCGGCCCCCATCATTGGGGGTCCCCGGCTGCTGAGCCCCTCCACGGCGCCCAGCCCGCCGCCCGTGTAGTCCTGCACGAACCAGCGGAAGCTCAGGCTCTGCACCAGCAGCGACGGCACCAGCACGAAGAACAGGGTCAGCCCGAAGCAGCCGTAGTCCCCCTTGCGGTAGTAGTCGAGGGCCAGCCACAGGTCGGTACCCACGTCCCCGAAGAACACCAGCAGCGCTAGCACGATCCACAGGCAGTCGAGCCACGGCCGCTCCACCTGCGGCGACGCGGGCTGCGGTCGGCCGGCCGAGGGCGTCGGGGGGTGGCGGCCGGCGGCCCCGGGCGGCTGCAGCGGCTGGTCCCCCCCGTCGGCGGCGGCGGCGCTGCGGCGCGGCTTCTTGCCCAGCAGCGAGCGCAGGCAGGCGGAGCGGCAGCCCCAGTAGCACGAGGAGGTGTTGCAGCAGTGGCAGATGTGCAGCGAGCTGCTCTCGCCGGGCTCGCTGCCGTCGCCGCCGCAGCCGCCTCCCCCGGGCTCCCCGTCCTCCTCGCCGCTGCCCACCGCCTCGTCCAGGTTGTGCAGCTGGGCGAAGCCCACCCCCACGCCACCGCCATCGGATTTCGCCGCCATCTTGACTCTCTTCCCAGCTCCGGAGGTTGGGGGGGGAGGGACGGGTGGGGGGAGAAGGCAGGGACCGGGGAGGGGGGGAACGAATGGAGAGGAAGGGGGGGGAGGAAGCGGGGAGCAGACGAACGGGGGGAGTGGGCCAGGGAACCCCCTCCGCTTCCGGGCGGGTGGCGTCACTTCCGGGCGAGCCCCCCAATCGCACGGCGCCCGCAGCCTCTTGGCCCTACCCTGCCGGCCAAGATGGCCGCCCTCCTGTGCCTCAGCTGCTGGGCGGGGGGCCGGGGGGTTCTCCCCGCCAGGGCTCCCCTTCCCCTCTTCCGTTGACCCCGAAACCCATCAGGTTGACCCCTCGGCGTTTCAGAATCCCGCTGGGCTGAGTGAGGCGGTCCAAAGTGTTCCCTGGAGGAGGCAGTGCCAGACGTTTTGGGGTCCCCTTCCTCTGCGTCGCAGCTCTCAGCTTTGCTCTGGGAGAAACGCCCCCTAACACCCTCCCGGCTGCTGGCGGAGGGGCGGGACCTCTGAGGGAAGGGGAGGAGCTAGTACAAAGCAGGTGATTACTTGTCACTTCCGGGAGATAGGATGACCTCATTGTGTAGTTAGACATTCCCCCCTCCCCCCAATCAAAATGGCTGTGTCTCACCTCTGGCTGGGCTGGGTTTTTTTTTTTCCCCCTCTTACATCCGTGTTCTTTTCTTATTTTGAGGGGCTCTAAAAAAATTACGTAAGTCAGTATAGAGTCTACAAACTTACTGATTTTCACTTGTGTTTAGGCACCTCTCATCCCCATTGACCCCCATGGTTTTCCTGTGACTTGATAACTTTCTCGTCTTTTGAAATAAAGTTTCCAACTTTCCCTCAAGAAAATTCTAGGTAAAATCTAACAAGAAATCAGCCTGGTTGCTTCTTTCCTAATTGTAGCAAGGACTGAGTGAGCATCTTGTGACCTTGAGTGTTTTCTGGACAGTCAAACATATTTCTACCTATCTTTTTTTAAAGCATAATTTTAAAACTTTATAAAGACCTTAATTTGAAAACAAAAACAAAAAGCTTTAAGCTGTATGTATCAATTCCTTCTTCAGACAATTTGAATGTGTGAAACTTGTCTCTGAGGTTTTTGGGAGGAGGTGCTAAGGCTCTGTTAGTAAACATGGCTTTAAGTGAGTGAAAATGTTACTAATGTGCTATATCATTAAAATAGGTGCAGAGTACACAATTTGAGCATTGCTAACAAACTGCACAAGTGAGGCAGCACTGAATGGATTTGAATTACAATACCCTTCCAGTGAAAGACACAGCAAACTACTTGGTTGTTACCAATTAGTTGAACTGAATATTTTCAAGACAAAGAGTGAAAACACTGGGATTTTCTCATCAACCTCTGTAGATTTTTTTAAACCCACTTTCCTTTCAGTAAAATTTAATAATGGCAATAACATTTTTTTAAATGCTAAGAAGACAAATAGATAATATGTTTATAGCGCTGGAGTTCTGAAGAAAAAGTTTCTTTGACAACTTTGTAGTTACTTTGATGTATATGACGTTTAACCCTATAGGATCTTCTTAAGTTTTTAGAGGGATTGGGAAAGAAGAGAATACCCAATTGTGGAACACAATTTTTCATAAGTATATAAGCCTATATAAAACATATAAAGACTATTTGAAGAGGATTTTATCTACGCATTACGGAAAGTGATTCTAGCAACTAATCACATAACTGCATCTTTTGCTTCTTTCTGTATTTTAATCCTTTTACTTTCTATGGCAATAAAAACAAGCTAACTGGTAAAAATTATTCCTGCATATAAATTAAAGACTTTCTTTGCTGGAATTCAAATAACACCTTGGGGGCTGGAGAGATGGCTCACTGGTTAAGAGCACTGGCTGTTCTTCTAGAGGTCCTAAGTTCAATTCCCAACACCCACATGGTCACAACTATCTCTAACTCTAGTTTCAGGGGACCTGGCACCGTCATTCAGGCATAAATGTAAGCAAAACACCAATACACATAAAAAAAATAAATCTTTAAAAAGTGAAAAAAAGAAACAAGAAATTAAATAACACCTTAAATACATGGGTTGAATGCAGTTGCTCAGACTTGAATTCTAGTTCCATTAAAGTAATAATGTGAATAATGTAAACAAAATAATCTCCTTAAACATTAGTTTTCACCATTATATCATGAAAGTAATAGTAGTGCCTTCTTTGAAAATATGCTCAGTAATCTATTCAAAGCTCTCGACATGATACCACATAGGTACTAGGTAGTAAATAAATGCTAACTGCCTGTATTATCATTGCCATTAATGCTACTCTTACATTTGCATCATGCCAACATATATCTATTTAAACTCCATGAATAGATCAATGGCTCTAATAAAAGAAAGCATTTTTGAAATACTTCCAGGAAATAAGTGCAATTAATTTGTAATTTTAAATATATTTTCTTTATTTAAATTGTGGGGCTATGAAATGAGATGCAAAAGCAGGCAGTAACGGTATATTTATGATTCTTATTTCTCTGTGCCCTGAAAGATCAGAATCTACTAGTGAAATTAACTAAGTAAATTACACTCGCTAAGGCTGACAAAAGGGACAGAGTAAAAATGTATAACAATTGAAATTTCAAGTAGATACATAAGATTCAGTCTTTTCAAGTGATTTCAGTTTTGTAATTGTTGGCTCAACAATTTTATCTTTCTTTTTTAGGAGGGGGACAATATATTCTCCAATCCAGAAGATTCTAAAATTAAAGTCAGACACAGAGACTTACTGAAAGATTAGTATGAATTTGGACAGTTCTATGAATGGTACTTTTTAACCTAGAATTTTAGGTCAGATATCTGTGTATGTTTAGCACTTCTCAGTATTGAATACATGGGCACTGAATAGACAAAGGAGTTGATGACTAATTTTCTGGGTAACTAACATTTAAAATTGTGTATCATAAATTATATTTTGTATTTTATGATGTAAATCTTCATAAAAATCATTGAAGTGTTACAGAGACATCTCATCCCTTTATTTAAGTTATAGCGAGAAGGGTTACTAAAATTTATTTATTGGTCTGCTTTCTACATACAGGGAGGTGGTTAACCTTTTAATTTGAGGTCTACTAATTTACTATTTTGCTGCTGGAAATTGACCTCAAGACTTCATACACGCTAAGCGCATAATTTACCACGCACTTTCACCTAGGTAATCCTTCCTGTCCTCAATAACCTTTCCTTGACAGCTTGGTTTTGAAATGGTCTTGTGTTAAGAGGCTACTTGGGCCTACTAAGCACCTTTATTATAGGTGCTAGTGTGGCTTTCTCCTAATATCTTTTTTAATCTTTGCTTTCCATAATTCAGTTATTAAGTCAGTCAATGGTTTGATCCTCTGCTTTTACTAGTATGTAGACTGAAAAATTAAGCAACAAAGTATGTTCCATTTACATGTGAAGTAATTCTAAATACATTCTAAGAGCTTTTATGAGAATAGTAAGTGTTACTGTATGGAAGTTGTGACATAAATCCTGTTTGGAAGTCCTTGGGTTTTCCTTCTTAATTCTTCACTATTTTCAGAAAAGCAAAGATTATTCATTTTAAATCTTGCCGTGGTGCCAAAAGGCTCAGGAGTTTCTTCTGTCAGCTGTGCTAAATGACTTCTCCTGAGCCACACCCTATGCCATCTACCCTATCACTGTACTGGTCCAACCCGCTAGTGCCAAACCCCAAAGGACATCACATCACTCACTCTATTAGTTGTAAAAGAGACCCTGTTATATTGTGGTACTGGCACACATCTAGGAGACAGATCACTCAAGGTCCATAATGGGGATGGGCCTCAGCAAAACATCTTAGAGAGGCTTCTGCATACATTCTTCACATGTATTGAGCCTGTGTAAGCTACTGCTTCTCCTCCTCCTCCTCCTCCTCCTCATGCTCCTCCTCCTCCTTCTCCTCCAATGATTTATTTACTCTTATTTTACATGAATTGGTATTTTTCCTGTATATATGTCTGTGCGAGGGTGTTGGTTCCCACAGAGCTGGGGTGACAGACAGCTATGAGCTGCCATGTAGATGCTTAGAATTGAACCCAGATCCCCTGGAAGAGGACCTTTCTCCAGCCCCAGAGCCTATGTAAGCTTCTTAACAATAAGTGTGCATCGCCTTATCATTCCTGTGCCTTCTATTTTACTGACTTCTATAGAAATAGGACTTCTTTCAGAACTGCAAAGTAAAGACATAGAACCTTTTATTTTGACGGTTGATGTTAAGAATTGAAGTGTTAGGCTAGAGAGATGACTGCATGGTTAAGAGCCTTTCCTCTTACAGCACCCCACCAGCACCCACACCAGATAGTTCACAATCACTGTAACTCCTGTTCCAGGAGGTTTGGTATCCTCTTCTGGCTTCTATTGGTACTTTCACACATGTGACATACACTCACACAGACACACACACACACACACACACACACACACACACAAATAGAATTGAAGTATTGTTACTGGTGGCATAAAATGGTACAATTTCTACAGAGGAGAATTAGACACTACCTGCCAAAATTACAAATGGATTTACTCTCTGAAACGATAATGTTTCTCATGTAAGTTTATCCTATAGACAAGTATGCGCATGCCAGAAAGTACAAATAGGGCTGAAGATATGACTCAGTGTTTGAGAGTACTGGATGCCCTTTCACATCACCTGGGTTCAATTCCCAGCACCGCATGGTAGCTCACAACTGCCCCTAACTCCAGTTCCAGGGAGTCTAATGGTCTCTAAGGGCATGAAGCACACACATGTTTCATAGATATGCATGCAGACAAAACATTCATGCATATAAAATATTATTTACATTTTTATTTATTTATTATTAATGTATTCAGCTCTCATACAATTCACCCTGACCACAGCTTCCCCTCCTTGCCCTCATGACAGTCCCCTAGTTATTTTTAAAAATTTTTATACAATGTGTTTTGATCATATTCTTTCCCTTTTCCCGAGTCCTCCCAGATCCATCTCACCTGTCTACCCACCCACCTTCATTTTCTTTCTCTCAACATAAAAACAAAAACAAAAAAGACAAAGAAAAAAAAGCCAAACCATAACTAAAAAGGCACATATAACTTATCTAGTTTCAGATTCTTGACCTCATTAACAGTGTCAAATGTGAGTTCCATCTCATGAAGTGATTGGTTAGATCCATTTTATTTATGCCATTGTTGCAGCAATATATCACAGTATGCATGTAGACAAAACGCCCATGCATGTAAAATAAGCTGCTTTTTTGTTTTTGTTTGTTTGTGTTTGTTTTTGTTGTTGTTGTTGTTATGAGTCAGGGTTTCTCTGTGTATCCTTGGCTGTCCTGGATTCCCTTTATAGGCCAGGCTGGCCTTAAACTCACGGCAGTCCACCTGCCTCTGCCTCTCTGAGTGCTGGGGTTAAAGGCATGTGCCACCACGCCCAACTTCAAGATAAACTTTTTTAAAAGAAAGTATATGTATATTCATACAACTCAGTTCTTCGTGTAGCATGGAAATATGTAGAGGGTAAAATGACACAGACGTCCATTCAAGGGACACAACTAGATAAATTGTGGTGTGTCTCTGTGACAGAATATGATATGGTGATGTTGAAAATGTCAGTTCACCCCTGAGTTAAGCAGAATGGGTTGTATGCTGTTGTGTTATACAAAAAGAACAAGTGTGGTACAAGAGACCATGTTTCATCTTCCGTAAGACTGGAGAAGAAGTGCATTTATTATCTGCTCCTGTTTGCTTATTTCTATATTAAGCAATTCAGGGAAAGTGCCCAAGAAATAATTAAAACAATTAATCACCTATAGAGCAGTGTTATAGGTGCAGCAAAATTGTGTGAACAGGAAGGAGCTGGGATAATAACGTTGGAAGATACTGGAAGGTGGCATGTGGTGTGTACATGGCTCTGCTGTGTCACAGAGTTGGATAGGACAGCCCGGGCAGCCCTAAAAAGCCACTGTTGATAGAACAGCATTGAGGGTTCTCTAAAGGCATTACCTTTGAGAACTAAGTCCGACATTGGGGACTTGATGGAAGCCTTTCTGGAGCTTACTTATATTTTTTCATGTGTATTATCTAAGCAAAGATAATGAGCTTCCTGAGTTCACATCCCAAAGCGAAGAGATCATGTTTAAAGCTGTAAGATTCCATTTTGTTAGAAACAGCCTAACTCCATCCCAAAGACCACCAACTCAGGAAATTCTTTACAAAAGGTCAAGCAGACCACAAGACTGAATAAAAATAATGTTTATGTTTTGAGGGAAACCTCAAACTACCTTTTAGTTCTGGGGAAAACTCCCTACACTAGGTCAAGTCGACCTCAAACTATGTTTATGCTCAACATACCTGATGGCCTAATTAATCAGCGAAAATTCCCCAATCATAAGCCCAGCTATCTCCAACTGCCAGCCACACACACTTTTAAGGTTAGCTAGAACTGCTTGTTAGCAAAATAACGAGTCAGAGATGACCACCCTGTTCCACCACCCACCTGTGCCTAGTATGAGCTAATTGCGGTTTTCACCCTTTAAATTGCAATACAGCTTCCCCTCAAAGATGGGGTAAAGATCCGGAACTGGCCGCCTCCCTGGGCTCAGAAAATGAAGCTTTCATTTTAAGCTTCTGTGTCTGAAGTGAGTTTTCTAGGCTTCCACCCCGAACCCAACAAAAAAAGTATTACAGCTTCTTCACATAGACACAACTTTGGTCAAGCCAACTTATCATTACAAATTAAATCCGAAGGGTATTTCTGAGAAGCAGTGTGCGACATATGTCCCCAGACGGAGCTTATGAAATTGGGGAGAGGAATCAGCATTTTCACAGCAGATCTCAGTCCCTTCGTTTTCTGTCTCAACCCAACCATACCACGTTGGACAAGCTCTCGGCTTTATTTTCCTTGTATGTAAAATGGCTAACAGACCGTTCCTCCGCAAGCTTTGTGTGCGCTCGATTGGTCGTGGTGCGCAGCAGGTGCTCAGTGGACGTTGCTCCTCCCTCTCCTGCTTCTTCCCTGTTTGTTGCCCGAGTTGGCTACACAGACTGCCACAAACTACATTGCTTAAAGCAACAAAACCATTACCCTTCCAGAGATCAAACTCCAAAAGGTACCTCACTGCGCTCGCCCTCCGCGTGTGCGGGGCTGTGTTGCTCCTACAGACTGTAAGGGAAGATGTGTTTCATTCAAACCAATACTTTTAATAAAGGGGAGCTAGGGAGACAGCTGAGGGGATAAAGTGATTGTCATTAGAGAAGCCTGTGTAAAGACTGGGCAAATGTGATAGCCACCCTGTATTCATTCCCACACTACTTAGTCAGAAAACAGATCCCTGGGAAAGCTGGCTGGCCTGTATTGGTAAGCTCTGGGTTCAAGGGAGAGACCGTGTCTCACTTAAAAAGCTGAGATCAACTGAGGAAGCTACCTCACAGCAACCATCCTTGGGCTTGCACATATTCATGAGCACCCATACAGACACATGTGCCCATATACATCCATATACATGCACACACACACACACACACACACACACACACACAGAGAGAGAGAGAGGGGGGGGGGGGGGGAGGCAAGAAAATATAATTTTTAATGAAAGTCTACTGTTAAGAAGATGTCATGCTAGCAAAGGCTCAAATTCCTCCTCATCTCTCAATATGCGTTTTTAATAAATATTTAAATGTATTTAATGTACATTTAGATTCCTTCAGCAAAAAAAAGTCTTGAACTGTTTTAGTCCAACCTGCTACTTCCTTCCTCTGCGCATTAATTTACTCACGTGCATGCTTACATTTTAATTCATGTAATGATTTTTTTTCTCAAATCACAGCCATAAGGAAACCATCATCTCAGTTGCTTCTTGCCCTTTGGGCCAGGATGGAGTATAGGAGCCAGCTCTACCAATTCTTTGAATGAGTGGACTCTCAGGTATGTGCCCCAGTAATATTTATGGAACACTTGCTGTGTTTTAGGACTGTAATAAATAACTCCTGGGGTAAATCAAGCAAGGTAATGTCCTCGGGGCCTGTAAGCAAAGTCTCTAGACTCCATGAATGCATAGACCAAGAAGAGGGAAAAATGTGTGCAGAGACAGGAACAGGAAAGACCATGAAACTGTGCAGCTCGTTCATAGCACTGGACACATGAAGCAGAGGAAGATGCCCAGTGAGCATCCATGCTGTGGTCATCAAGAGCCACAGGTATCAGCATGGGACTTTAAAGTAAATCCTATAGGCTTTTATCAGAAAAGTGACAAATTAAACTTCGTTGGTGTTTCTTTTTTTTTTTTTTAAGTGTATGTGTGTGACTTTTTGCCTGCATGTATGCATGTGTACATGTACCATGTACATGCCTGGTGCCTGTGGAGGCCAGAAGAGACTGGCAGATCCTCCCTTGAAGCCAGAGTTATACACAGTCGTGTGTCAGCCATGTGAGTGCTGGGAACTGAGCCTGGAGTCCTCCAAAAGCAGCAAGCGCTCTTGATCAGCAACACCCCCACTCACATCTCTCTCCAGCTCCGCAGCTTTGTGTTTCAGACAATTTGTTTTGATGAAAGTGTGGAAGTCAGAGCAAAAACAGACAGTAAGTGCCCTGGACTAATTAGATGGTATCCTTATAAACCCTCATTTGGGGTTTCACATTTATTTAGTAGAAATAGGGAACACGTTTGATTTTAGTTAAAAATCCTACTCAGATTAATTTTTCCTAACCCAAGCAGAATCAATTGTCATTTTAAAAGTTACCAGAAAAGGGTGCTGGGGAGACACTAAAGTACTTGCCTCACAAGCATGCTTGCTCCTCAGAATCCACTTTTTAAAAAGCCAGACATGGCAGTGTACACTTGTAATTTCAAGTCTCTGGGGAGGCAGAGACAGTTGGACCCCTGGAGCCTAACCTAACATAGGCCAACCGACCTAATCTGATCAGTGAGCCCCTGGCCAAAGAGAGACCCTGCCTCATAAAACAAAATGAAGTGCTCCTGGCAGACAGATACCTAAGGTTGACCTCTGACATCTCTGTACACATTCATGAATGTGTGCACATGCACGCAGCACACACACACATACACATATGCATAAACACACACACATGCACACACACACATACACACATGCATGAGCACGTGCGCACACGCGAAAGCTTAAAACTTTACAGTAGTTTCTGCTTTCCTACAGTGCCTTCTCTCTCATCAGTTCTGTCCCATGATTTTCTAAGCTTCACCACTTTTCAGGAGCATATTTAAGGGTTTGAAAGTTGGGCACTACAATAAGTCACTTCTTCTAAATAGTCAGCACTATACAATGCATCATTTGGTTCTAAAATGCCAGCAGAATGCCAAATTTCTGCTAATGTAGTCACACGTGATCTCTGGAAAGAAATGCCAATAAAATAAAGCCTGCTGACCAGATTTTTTTTCCCCTGTACCAAGGCCCTGTCTCCTTAGGCATAGGTAGTAAGATCACCACAAGTCTACCCCTAATGAATCCTCTGCTGGTGTTCATACCTTCCTTCTTGAGGGTAGCCAAGAGCTGTGCCTTGATTCTAGCCAATAGAATATGGCCAAGATGGTGGGTTATCAATCTGTGATTTATATTGCTTAAGTCAGATGAAACTGAAGGCTTTCCCGGCTGTTCAAGGTAGCAAGTGGCTCTGTGGAAGAAGGCCCTAAGACTGAGGAGTAGCCTCAGCCATCAGCAAGCTAAAACGTAGGTCTTGCAATAACAGAGTCACGAGGAAATTAATCCCTCCTCTCCTCCCCTGGCAGTGAAGTCTTCCCCAACAGAGTCTATACAAGCCTGGCAGCACTTTCATCACACTCACAAGAGTCACTGGGCAGAGGTCCCAGCCACACTGCCTGAGCTGCCTCCCAGACACTAGGTTAATAGGTACATTATACTCAGCTACTTGATGTACACTAATCTGTTACAGATAAACTGTAAATACTTTTAAATCAGGGGCTGGAAAGATGCCTCAGCAGTTAAGCACACTTGCTGCTCTTCCAGAGGACCAGAGTTCAATTCCCAGATCCATATCAGAAGCCTCACAACTCCAGTTCCAGGGGATCTGACACCTCTGGCCTCTACAACCATGTGCACTCACATGCGCATACCCACATATGCACATGTGCAGAGACACACACACACACACACACACACACACACACACACACACACACAC
>OU015748.1:55753158-55766679 GCA_907169655.1 Acomys percivali
ACACACACACACACACACACACACACACACACACACACACACACACGCTTAACAGTAACTCAAATCCTTTACAAACATTTCTAAATCAGAAATGTTTTGTGTCTTGTTCCAAAAGTTTTAGATTTGAGGCACTTCAGAATTGGGAGCTTTTTTTCCTTTGGTTTTATTTGCTTTGTTTTTTGAGATAGGGCCTCACATATTCCAGGCTGGCCTTACACTTGTTATGTTCCTGAGGATAACCTTGAGCTCCTGATCCTCCCACCTCCACCTCCTGTGTACTGGAATTGTAGGTGTGTATCACCACACTTGGTTTATTCAGATGTTATATTGTCAGATGAGGGATGTTTCTTTTTAAATATTTTATTAATTTATTCATATTACATCTCAATTGTTATCCCATCCCTTGTATCCTCCCATTCCTCCCTCCCTCCCACTTTCCCCCTATTTCCCTCCCCTATGACTGTGACTGAGGGGGACTTCCTCCCCCCTGAATATGCTCATAGGGTATCAAGTCTCTTCTTGGTAGCCTGCTATCCTTCCTCTGAGTGCCACCAGGCCTCCCCATACAGGGGACGTGGTCAAATATGTTGCACCAGAGTTCATGTGAAAGTCAGTCCCCACTCTCCACTCAACTGTGGAGTATGTCCCAGAGGGTCTTAGAAACCTACAAGAAGAACATTAATGACGGGTAGATCTGGGCCCAGGGGTCCTGCTCAAACTATGGCACCAGCCAAGGACAATACGTGCAGTAAACTTCGAACCCCTGCCCAGATCTAGCCAATGGACAGGACCTTCTCCACAGTTGAGGGACGTTTAACTGGTAAAGCTTGTGGAAAACACTAAAGCAAAACCACCTAAATGCCAAATCCAAACACTTCTGGTCCCAATTATTTTGAGTAAGATTCACCAGCCTAGTGTACAGCACGAATAAAGGGTGAACATACAGGGAAGGCCAGCTTCCACTATGTGCCTGGAGTTGCACAACATCTGCATGTATTTGTACCATGTTTCTAGTTGCTTCAAATACTTCCTTGCCTCTTTGGTTGCCCTAGTGACACGACTCTTCCAGCTGCTCATTCATCTTTGAGTGGGAAAGAAGATAGTGAGAACAAGGCATCATTGTCACGTCGAGGTGTGCTTCTTGGGGGTCTGTGCAACTGAAGCAGCAGCTGGGAAGCAGAAGAAGCAGGAGGTGGCAGGTGCAAGAAGCAACACGGAGGCTTATTTCATATTTCTACAGTCACATCGCCTTGCATATCCATAGCACCTCAAGGTCTCAATGGATGCTCATGTTGATGTTCCTAGAGCAAGATTTACAAGCCTCACAGGAACGCTGGCTGATAGGCAGGCATTTTAACAGTATTTTCAATGTTCTAGTTCCTGAGAGGCAGACTCACAGATGTTTACTATATTATGCTAAATAATTTCTACATGTAAATATTATATAGGAACTTTTGTATAGATATAATAGTGCAGAATTTAATATATAAGCTTAAGGTTCAGCCTAAGGTAGTTCTTTTTTTTTTTTTTTTAAATTCTGTGAGTGTGTTTGGGTGTGGATGTGTGTAACTACTGGGATACCCATGGAAGCCAAATGGAGACATCTGATCCCCTAGATCTGGCGTCCAGGTACTTGTGAGCTGCCTGATGTGGGTGCTGAGAACTGAACTTGGGTTACCTGCAGGAGCAGTGTGTGTCCTTGAACTGCTGATCCATCTCTTTAGCCCTTGTTTGTTTGTTTGTTTGTTTGTTTGTTTTAAAGTACTTAGTAAGTGTTTGTCTATTCCAGGACTGCAACAGCAGATCTCATATCCTTAGCGCCTCTCTCTCTCTCTCTCTCTCTCTCAGGTACAGTGAGAAAAAGGCAAGAGCAGAGAGCAAACTACACTGGGATGAGATTCAAGACAAGAAAACCCCAGATGAGAAAGTTCTTGTCTACATAGTAAACAAGAAGGCTGGGAACATAGCTCAACTGGTAGAGTGCTTGCCGAGCATTCTTAAAGCCAGGGGATCAATCCCCAGGACTGAACAAGCCTAGGGTAACCATGGGAACCTGTAAATCAAGCCCCTGAGGGGTGAAAGCAGGAGGGTCAGAAGTTTAAAAGCATCCTTGAATACATAAGGAGTTTAAGGTTGCCTGGGCTACCTGAGACCATATTGGTTTTTGTTTATTTGTTTGTTTGTTTGTTTGTTTTAATAGCTACACAAGAGAGAAGAAAGGTTCAGCTTGGTGGAGAGAGCAGAGAGAAAATGCAGTCTCATTCATAACAGATGACAGAATAATTCACAAACTCTAAGGCTGGAGAAATGGTACAGAGGGTAGAGGCACTAGCATACCTGTTGGATGACCTGAGTCTGAGCCACAAGGTGGCTGCAGAGAACTGACTCTTGAAATTTATCCCTGACCTCCCCTTGGATTCACACACATACACACACTAAAGAAATCACAAAGCCCGTGCACATGTAGGCACAGGGAGGGGCTGAGTCCACATAGAACTAGCATGTAGGGCTCACCCACCAGGCCTTTTAAGCATTAGACATAGGGGCACTGGATAGCCACCATCCATCACACGTACTGCTAAACAGCACAACAGGCTCCTTTATTTCAGCATTCTCAACCAGCATCTCCAGGGCAGTCATTGCTACATAAGCTGCAGCTGGGATATAAGGCCCAGAACTACCTTCTAGAGACTCTCAGATCAGACAGGAAACAGAAGGAAGGCACCAAGACTTTTGTCATCATGGATCTACTATGGTGGACAAATGGCTGAACTATAAAGGCAGACGTGTGTATAAATATGTGTGAACATAAAAACTTTCAAGCATCCTTGAAGACCCAGTCCACCATGCCCAGAAGTCTTACCACGATAGCTTCCCAGTCCCTGTATAGCCCTTGAAGGCCCTCTAAGAAAATACAGTTGATTCCTGCTTTGATCATTCTCCCGTTGTTTCTTTTCGCATGGCAGTCACTAACGACTGTTGTATATGCCCCTCTTTGTCAGCACTGTGCCTTCATTTTCAGAACCCTGTACTAGATTGATAGTTTCGGTGCTTTTTCAGGAGTAATCCCTAAATCCTCTTCTTGATCTGTGTGCTAGAGGATTATATGCTGCCCAGACACATCACTGGCCTGGCCTCCTTGCTCTGGAATTAATTACTAGTTTGCCTACAATAAATTACACTTGCCATCTGCTGATAAAAATCACAAAAGTCCAAAAGCCTTTTCCATGGCTTTCACTATGTATTTGTAGTCTGTTCTGTCTCCTATCAGATAAATCAGCTGCAAAATAGGAGGTTTGGTTTCTAGTTCCTCCTCTCGCTCTGCTCTATAGTGGAGCTCATATGTGAAAGTTTCCTACAGAATATGCTTATGAACACATATATGAATTTCCTATATGAGCTTTGAATATGCAAGACCAAAGTCAATACAGTCAAGATTCCATGAAAGAATAAGTGGTTCCGGGCTAGTCAGGGATACATAGCTAGATCTTGTATCAAAAAGCCAAAATATATCAAGGCTAGCCTGGTGTACACAGTGAGTTTCAGGCCAGCCATAGCAACATAGTGAGGGGGAAGGGGAAAATAGTAGTAATAATAATACAAGGGATAAGTGAGGAATACATTTGGTTATTTTAAGCAACTCTGGAGCAAGTTATAAAATAATGAGTTTTTAAAATGATGCACTTAAAAAGAGGAAAGGGTAATATTAATAAGAACAGATTCTTCAAAATCTTCTAGATAATGGGCCACCAAGATGTCTCATCTGGTAAAGGCACCTGCCACCAAGCCTGATGATTTGACTTTGATCACCAGAACCTACACGGCGAGGAATTAAGTCATACAGACCTGGAGGGTAGCAACAGAAATCCCCTGCTCCTAATTCTGGAGGCTGGACGTTCAAGATCAAGGTGGCAGCAGGGTTAGTTAGTTTCTTGTGTAGCTTTTTTCTTTGACTTACGGAGAGCTGACTTCTGTGTGGTCTCCTAGTCCTTCCCTCTGTTTTGTCTTTTGGTTTGATTTTGGGTTTGGGTTTTTTTTTGTTTTGAGGGGTGTGTGTGTGTGTGTGTGTGTGTGTGTGTGTGTGTGTGTGTGTGTGTGTGTGGTTTTGGTTTGGTTTGATAGTTTGGTGTATTTCTGGCTTGCCGAGAAATCCATTTGCCTCTGCCTCCCAGAGGCTGGGGTTAAAGCCAAGCACCACCACACCTGCCCGGTGGTATTGGATTAGGGCCACCGACCCTAATGACCCCACTTAGCATTAATTAGATCTTCACCAGAAATACTGAGGATTAGGACTACAATGCATGAAGCTTGGGGTGACATAATTCAGGCTAGAACATCCTGGAATGAAAGTGATTCTGTCTGGTTGTCAGTCAGCTGTCCATGCAGAGCTAGGGTCTTATTCAGGTATTGGGATCTCAGACTTCATTGGGCCCACAGGCCCTCTGGGACTCATGGTTGCACATCCTCAGCCCACCATGCACCATGCATAACATCTCCTCACCACTCCATACTCCAGAGGAATGAAGACGCATCTCTTTTTTTCCAACCCCTGAGTCTCTGTACCTGTCATCCAAGTGGGATATTTCTCATCTGGGTTTTGAGAAGATAATCACTGCTTCAGACTCCATACTCCTTAATGGATTAAGTTTTCTTTTCTTTCTTTCTTTCTTTCTTTCTTTCTTTCTTTCTTTCTTTCTTTCATTCATTTTTTGTTTTTTGTTGTTGTTGGGTTTTTTTGGGGGGGGGTTTGGGGTTTTTTTTGTTTTTGGGGGGTTTTGTTCTTTGTTTTTTGTTTTGTTTTGTTTTTTGAGACAGGTTTTCTCTGTGTAGCCTTGGCTGGCCTGGACTCACTTTGTAGACCAGACTGGCCTCAAACTCACAAGGATAGATTAGATTTTCAAAACAAATGCCTGGAGGTACATTGTTCTGGTGTCCTGTCTGCAAGAAATGCTTCAAGTGAGGGGAAAAGTGGGGTTTCAAACAACTGCCAAGTTAAATTTTTTCTTTCATTTCATGTGTATGAGTGTTTTGCCCGCATGTATATAAGTGCAGTGCACGTGTACTTGGTGCTTGCAGAGGTCAGAAGAGGACATTGGGTCCTCTGAAGCTGGAGTTACAGATGGGTGTATGCTGTCCTGTGGGTGCTGGGAACTCAACTCCAGAAGAGCAGCCAGTGCTCTTAACCACTGACCTACCTCTCCAGCCCCCTCCCCCTTCTAAAATAGAAAATCCCTTTTAAGAATGATCACTCACAGCTGGAGGGATAGCTGTGAAACTGAGGTTGAGAGCATTTACTGCTCTTGCAGAGAACCCAGTCCAGTTTCCCCTACTCACACCAGGCTGCCCACAGCCACCAGGAGCTCCAGCTCTAGGAAACTGTCACCCTCTTCTGAACTCTGTTGGCACCTGGATTCACATGTATACATACTCACACATAGACACACAGCCTAGCCCTCCTGCCCCATGGCCCTATGTAACACACCAAAGCAACACCACTAGCTGAGGACAAAAGGCTCTAACACATGAGCCTATAGAGAACATTTCACATTCCAGCAACAACACCCGAATAAATAAATTGTGGCAGAATTCTGCAGAACTTTGTACCATGGAGTTGGTTAATACCCACTTAAGCCAGGCTTGGTTTATGCCTTCAAGCCCAGGTAACAGTGATGAACAGATTGCTAAGCTCCTGAGCCAAAGGGGGCAGGTGCTAGCAGCAACAGGTTTGAAGCCACCTTACCTCTTCCTGGGGGTGGGAAGGGTTACAGGGATTAGAAAGAGTTACTGGGAAGCACTGCTCTCTGCCTCTAGACACCACTGTTCCGTGGGTAGTCGCAGACCAAGCATCCTGGAGCCTAGCAACCCAGAACACTAGCTGTGTGGCTTTGGACAGACAGGTTCCTTAGCCTCTCTGGGCTACATTTTCTTTGCACATCAAATGAGAAAAACAATATAGATTGTGGTACACATTAAATGGGTTGATACAGGCCCAGTTTGAAGACTTAGGAAGCATCCAAGAAGTATTAGATGGTGCTGGGATAATGGCTCAGCAGGTAAAGTGTTTGTCATGCTGCTCAGCATGGCATGGCACAGCAAGGCAGCGTGTATCCATAGCCTCAGGTCTGGAGACAGGTGGATCTCAGAGCTTTACAGGTCAGCCATGCTGGCCAAAAGACAGCAAACCCATGGTTAAGTGAAAGACGCTGTCTCAAAAAGTAAGGTAGAGAGAGATAGAGCAATAGAGGAAGACACCCAGTGCCTACCCCTGACCTCTGTAGTCTAGCATACTTGTACAAACACGAGAGAGAGAGAGAGAGAGAGAGAGAGAGAGAGAGAGAGAGAGAGAGCATGATTAGTGGTGTGGACCAACTACTAAAGAGAAAGAGACATGGACTATAGCAGGGCAGATAATCCAGAAAAAATGGTTGCAAGTGTGCAGACATTTAAGTGATGGCCAAGATTCTGTGATGAGCAGACTGAATTACTTTCAAGTGACTACCTTCAGAGAGGGCTTTCCCAAGAGAGAGGACTTAGTGGTCCTCTTTTTCTGGAAGTGCTCTTACCCTCACACTTACACTGCTTTATCTTGGAAATAAAGAAAAGCAGCCTTTTGCTGGGGAGGGGAGGGGTCCCTCTACTGCAGAATCACGAGTTCACTCAGGAGTGAGCGTTGTGCGTGGGACTTCTGAGCCTCACTCTCCTTGTTCCTCTCTCCTCGCTCCATAAGGCGCATCCTCATGGAGGAAGTGTGTTCCCTGCCACCCCCAGGTTTCACATCTTACAGTTTGTGACGCCAGAGAAATGCTAATCAGCCTCTCTTGCAGGAAGTTAAAACTCCTGAGGACCATCCACCCCACCCCCAACCCTGCTCCCCTCTCACAGGCCAGTCTGTTATAGTGAAGGCAGAGGTGGGGGTGAGAGAATCTAGTCGTTGTGGTCCTAAGAAGGATTAGGCTCCCAAGAGAAGGCCTAGCATCCCAAAATAGCTTAGAACAAACCAAATTGTCATTTATACCTGTGGTGGAGATCCAGCTGATAAGAACATTTTAAATTTCATTTATTTAGTTAGTTATACAAGGTTTCATGTAACCCAAGACAGTCTAGAACTCAGTATGTAGCTGAGGCCGGCCTTGAACTCCTGATCTTCTATCAGGGCTGAGGCAAGAACAAGAGTGGAACCCTTAGAACTGCGAAAATCTAAAATAGGAATCCAACGAATTATTCTGTAGCTAATTTGAAGGATTTTAGAAAACTGGGGCTGAGGGGATGGCTCTATCAGTGAAGTGCTTGCCACACAAGCCTTAGGGCTTGAGTTGATCTCCAACACCCACATAAAATTTGGGTATGGCTGTAATGCCTAAAATCTCTGAACTGGGCAGGTAGTAGAGACAGGAGAATCCTTGGAGCTTGCTGGCCCACCAGCCTTGATGAATGAGTGACCTCCAGGTTCATTAAGAGATGTTGTATCAAAAACTGAAGTGAAGCTGGGTGTGGTGGTGCACGCCTTTAACCCCAGCACTCAGGAGGCAGAGGCAAGCAGATTGCTGTGAGTTCGAGGCCAGCCTGGTCTACAAAGCGAGTCCAGGACAGCCAAAGCTACACAAAGAAACCCTGTCTCAAAAAGCCAAAAACAAACAAACAAAAAAAATGTATGTACACACACACACACACACACACACACACACACACACACACACACCAACATTACAGGAGTCACAGGAGGAGGAAGAACATATGTAGATAAAGAAAAAAAACCCACAGAAACTAGTAAAACCTGTGTCTACTCGGTAACCAGGAATTTTGCTGTTAACCCACAAACGACTTTATTTTTATGACCATTAAGCATGAATTGGCATACAGACAACCACAGACTCTCTCAGGATATTCTGAGAACTTTTTAAAAAAGGTATAAAACACTAATTTTAGTTCACAAAAAACAATTCCTTCTAATCTCAGGTTTTAGTGTTTTACTATTTTATATTTTCAAGGCGCTTCAAAATTTTAAGATTGTGAAATCATCATCAATGCTTTTCATGTTCGCACTTTAAAACTTTATGAATTTAAATCATACTAAACTTAGTAGTCTATGGCTCAGTTAAAGCTTTTTTTAAAAACCTGTGATTATTAAGACTACTTAAAAAGAAGTGTTTTGTTTAAAAATGTATTAGTGTTTTATTAAACATTCCATCTTCTCTAGCAGAGATCAGCTAAGGAGGAGATATCAGGCTCCCTGTGTGGCATACCACTTCACCAGGCTTTATTGTCTCTTCCATCCCTGATTTAACAGCTCAAAAACAACCGTAAATAATGGAAGTGCTGATGTGGCTATTATTTTCATGTAAATTATCAGTTTAATTGGTATGTTATTGAAATTCATCATATTAGGACTTGACTTGAGCTGGTTCTGTTTGGATTCACACTTCGCCTTGATACCTTAACAATTCCAGGGCCTAGTTGCGTTATACACAAATAAGGAAAAGAATCTGGGCTGGTGAGAACTGGTTCCTGAAAGTTGTCCTCAGACCTACACACACACACAGGCACACACACATACACAGGCACACACACACACACACACACACAGGCACACACACACACACACACACACACACACACACACACACATGCTGTTGTATAACAGCTTCCTCCTAGATAGAAAAATTCTATCCTGCTGGCAGCTCCTTAAACAGGAAGGTAAACAACTCAAAACAGCTCCAAGGATTCCCTAAAACTGACCAGATTCACTAGGACCCTTCCTGCCGACGACGTAAACAGTAAGAGGAATGGGGGTAACTGGGGTTCCAGAACAGTCCCCCCTCTGGTAACTTGCTCCTGTCATACTCTGTGGCAACTTGAGTAAGAAAGCCCCTATAGGCTCTGACATTTGAATACTTGATCCCCAGTTGGTGGCTATGTTTGGGTACTTTTAGGAGGTGTTGCTTTGGTGAAGAAAGATGCGCACTTGCTCACCTACCAACTTACTGTGCATTCAGCCCGCAGGATCTCAGGAGATGATGAGGCTGGGGTAGTGAGGTCCAACCTGCTTGACAAAGTCAAGGCTACTATTACCAGTGTGCATATATACACGTGTGTGGTTGTGTGTGTGTGTGTGTGTGTGTGTGTGTGTGTGTGCATGTGCATGAGGAAGCCAGAAATCAACCTCCAGTGTCATTGCTCGCATCCTCATCAACCCTGACTTTTTGAGATAGGGTCTCTCATTGACCTAGGGTTTGCAAAGTAGGATAGTCTGGCTGGCCAGTGGGTCCCAAGGACCCTGCCTCTATCTTCCCAGCACAGGTATTATAAGCTGAAGTTACCACGCTCAACTTTTTTTTTTTACATAAGTTCTGGAGATCAAACTTACACCTTCTTGTTTACACAGCAAGAATTTTGTTTACTGCTAAGATCATTTTCTGCTCCTCAGTTTCTGCCTCTCAGTGGTTCTACACAAAGTTCTTTTTCTTAAGAAATGGTGCAAAGGCCACAATACTACATTTGTATGCTGTCCTTTACTGTAATAATTTTATTACTTTATTTATTACTTTATTACTTTATTTATTTATTTATTTATTTATTTATTTCGAGGTGATGTGTGTGGAGATCAGAAGACAACTTGTGGAACTCAGCTCTCTCCTTCCACCTGTGGGTCCTGGGGCTCGAACTCAGACTGCAGGCCTTATTGGCAAGGGCCTTAGCTCACTGGGCTGTCTCTAAAGCCCTGTTATTCTTAGGATGGCCACTTCCTTTCATTTTCCAACAGGCTTTAACTTACTTGCAAGTTCTTCTCAAGTGTCATCAGGTAAGCTCAGAATGGGCAGTGGGGCACACCGAGCCACAGCAAGGCACCGCGTGTTGACCAGGGGCTTGCAAGAGTCAGAATCCAGAAATACCGCTCTGTTCTCGGGTCCTTTCTCAGCAGACACCTTTTTTTTTTTTTTTTTTTTTTTTGCTTCAGAAGCAACTGGGGAGCCCCAGAAGAAAAACACTGCAGGCAACAGCCAGCTTCCCACCCCCACGGTTTCTCCAGCCCTGCCTAGCAAGTCACAGTAATGTTTGCGATTGGCAAAGCAGCCTCTTTGCAGAGAGCTCAGAGCCTGTGCGATGCGTTCCCTCATTAATGCATGCCAACTCCTGCAGAGGAGGTGGGTGGCAGGCAATTTCAAATCCTTTTCTTCTCCACCTACCAAAGAGATTTAGCTCTCAATAGCTCACACGAATGAGTGAACCATTTCGGTTATAAGATTATGATTTGCTCATCACCCCCCATTAACACCATTAAAGCAACCTTTGTCCTTTTCAAAATCTGTGCAGCCAAGTGCGCACAGCTAGAAAAAGGAGCATAAAGACTGCCCGGGACAGTCTGTGGGTGAGACCTGGGGTTAGACAGGAGCTCCTTTGTCTGGTTTTAGAAAATTCCCATAGGACAAATAGGATTAAAGGGGACACTTTCCCTTCTCTGCAGCCTTCTAAATCTCACCCCATTTTACAACCTTCTTGTCCTGCCACACAACCTTCCAGACCTCTGCCCTGGTGTCATGGCAGATGTCCACAAATCCCTGTCTCTGCGTCTTCTACCCCAACATGGCAGAAAGTGAGTGAACAAGCCAGAAGCCAGAGCCACAGGGCTGGGATGTAGCTCCATGCTGAGTGCTGGTGAGACCCTGGAGGCCATCCCTTATTGTAAAAAAAAAAAAAAAAAAAAAAATCAAAGTCAGGTTACTAAATTTGGAGTGTAACTGGAGTTTTTATGGCAAAATACTGGGCTCCTGGAATCCTGAACGGCTAGACTTAACCACCAGTACCCAGAACGCTGGTTAGAGTGACAAGAGGTGGTGAAAGCATAGAGGGAGTGGCCACACTGAACAGAGAAAGAATTCCAGTGACCCCCAAGTCTGCCTTGGGTACCGACATGAGGTTTAGGTTTAGACAGAGGAGAAACTGGGACAGAGGTCGAGGTGTGTACAATTAGCTGTCCTGGTCACAGTTAGCATTGTCTCAGTTCTGGGTCTTCCAGAAGGTCTGCATAAGCCTTCATTGTGGTCAACATTTGAAGGGATCAATCTAGCTCTTGGGAGACAGTGACTCCAGGGTGCATCCCCACCACTAGGGAGAACAGGGCCGTTCTTTCCTAGGGGATTCTGCTATCCCCTTGGACTTCAGGTTTAGGACCTGCAGCTTTAGTACCATGACTTATCCCTGTGTGTTCTGCCTTGAAGGGGGATGAGCTGGGTTGGGCAGACACTGCTTATGTGCAGAAGTAAGCAGGTACCCCCAAAGTAAAAGAGACACATACAAAATGAAGTCAGAAGTACCCATTTTCCTCCTGTTTTTATTTACCTCATTCCCCTCCCCCTTTTTCCTTTTTTTTTTTTTTTTTTTTTTTTTTAGTAAAAGCAACTTCTAAGTGGCTGTTTCAGGAGTATGCCTAGCTCTTCCATCTCTGTGTCCATGTTGGTCTTCCAGAGTTACTGCCATGACAATCCACGAGAGCCACCCTTAGGGCAGCAGCAGCGGTTGCTGACCTGCTTTAAAGCCATTATCCCCTTCTTTGGGGCTGCCCTCTGCAGTGTAACTTGCTGGTGGACAGTGACAAGTTCACTACAGAGAGGAAAACAGGGACCAGCACGTACAATGCACCTGCTACATGCTGGGTGCCCGGCCCTGTTCAGCACCACTCACAAACACTGACAATCATTTGATTGGCACAGTGGATTATAAAAGAGGCGCTAACATCCACACTTGGTGTTTCCCTCACTCAAACCCCAGGAACTCAACCCAGGGATGTTCCGTCCTCCCCTTCCCATCATGCCTCTTTCCCACAGTGTCACTAAGGCTCCCAGATAATTCCGGTGCTGTCTTCTGCAGCCACTTAGCCCGGAACCCTTCCTTGGCTCGGTCAACACAGAAAAGAAGGCCTGGGTTACCAACAGGCTCCTCGGATTCTGTCTTAGCGGAGCTGCTGATCTCCATTGCTACTGGACTCATATAGCCTCACAAAAACTCACTGCAAGAAGACAGGGAAATTCATAAAGGCAGATGGACTTCCGGGGGTGGGGGTGGGGTGGGGGCATAGCTGTGGCCTTGCCACAGTAGTAGAAGTCTGAAGATTCATACCTACAGTATATGGGTTTTTGTTTTGTTTTGTTTTGGACTTTTGAGATGGGGGTCTCATGTAGCCAAGGCTGGCTAAGAACTCACTGTATAGCCAAACATGGTCTTAAACTCATGATCTTCCGGCTTCCACCTCTTGAGTTATTAGGGCTAGAGATGTGCTCATCTTCACATCCTGCTGCATATTCTTTCTGACCTGGAGACCTGAACACCATCCACCTAATGATATCATAAAACCACACTTTGGAACCATGCTACACCAGATGCACCTTAGCTTCTGTGTTGGACACTTAAATGGATTTCCACCCACTGACTTATTTCCCCCCCCCACACACACACACATTTTTGTGTAGTGATCCGGGTCCTGAAGCTATAAGGCAAGAGAGTACGTGCACAGATTCTGAGGAGAAGTCAGATATGCACATAAATAATTGTCATTTTAATAGAAGGTGGGTTTTGATAAACAGAAGAAGAAAACTAGCAAGTGTTTCAGGGTTACAAGGGAAACGGCCATTTCCTGCCAAACAGCTGCAAAGAGACTTAGAATGGATTTTTATGTTTCAACTGAGCCTTCTGAATTGATTTCTCTTTCCCAGTAGGTTGAGAAGGAGTGAGCTGGAGGCTCAGACAGTAAAGCCCCACGGGAGGAAAGCATACAGCACACGGGTTGGTATGTGAGACAGAGGTCAGAGGGAAGAGACCAGAAAGCCCATGGGACTTTGACAGCATGGCAGGCTTGTGGTCGCCATGCCTAGAGCTGACATTCTCTGGAACTCCTGGAGGCCCTCACAGAGGGTCCCATGACAGGTTGGGGTAGCCTACCCTACATGCTCCTATGGACAGTAGCTACCACAGGATTAACTGAGGACTCTTTCCCCTCCTCCCTTTGGAAATCTCTCATCTGCATGAACATATTTATTTTCCCTTTATCCTGGGGTTTGTAATCAAACATGAATTTAATCTGCCTAAACACATATATCAGAGAAGCAAAGTTTCTATTTTATCCAAAGAAGCTAGGCAGAAGTCAGGCATTCACACTCCCTCAGCTGCCGGGGTGTTCTTTTTTTCCTGCTTGAAACAAATGTTCGGGCTAATTACTGCAACTTCAGGACAAAGATCAGGGCACAGAGCCCAGCTCCATTCTGTAGCTTGGATCTGTCATGTTGCGTTTGACTGTGCTGTAGTCACACCGCCCCTGTCATGAGTAAAGCCCAGCTCACCACCTACTTACTGGGTGCTTTAGCCAAGTTATTTAGCCTCTCTGTGCTCAAAATTTTTGATGAAGTAGAAAACAGCGTGTTTTATATGTTCCCTCCTTGAGCAAATGTTGATCAAGATAGTTGTAAGAGTCAGAAACTGTAGCAGCCATGTCCGACCTCCGTAAACACTGTTTATCCACTTACAAAGACA
>OU015748.1:55767535-55823898 GCA_907169655.1 Acomys percivali
CCCCCTCTCTCTCTCTCTCTCACACACACACACACACACACACACACACACACACACACACACGTCCCATAGCCTGAGATCTTCCTGCTTCAGTCTTTTGAACACTAAGGTTACAGTCATGTCATGCACCATCACAATTAGCATTTTTTTTTTCATTCTGAGACTCTCAAACCGTCTCTGGATCTCTTGATAAGTAAGAAGCAGTTTCTTGGCCATCCTGATGTGTGCTTTTCTGCTTCCCGTTCAGCTTTGAAGGATAGATGCCTAGAGTCTCAGCCCCCACAGCCTTCAGGGACTCCTCGCCCATCCTGCAGGTTCCCTGCTTCTGTTGATGTCTCTGGAGTCTTCCTGCGAATCACCATTTGGTCACTCCCTCTTAATTATTCGCAATTACCCAAGTTCCCAGTCCTGTAATAAGCAGAGAGAAGGGTAGGATTTTCTAAGACATGTGTGTTTAGTGTTGCTGGCAGATTGGTAAACTTATTAGTGCCTCTGCACACCATATAATTAAGACCAAATTATCAGAGTTTAAAATAGTGCCTGCTGCCATTGTGCTGCTGAGAAGACTCAAGGGAACTTTTGCCTTCTCGAGTTATACAGTTTACCATCACCCTTTGGCTGAAATTTCCATTCTCCGAGCACTGGAAGCTAACTGGACTGATGCCGATGGCTCAGTGTAGAGGCATTCGCTTTCAGAAATGTTTCTTTCTTCCAGGCATGGTGGCATACACCTGTAATCCCAGCACTCAGGAGGCTGAGGCAGGAGGATCAGGAATCTGAAGCCAGTCTAGGCTACTCAGCAAATCCCAGATGTGTCTAGGTTACACACTGACCCTATATCAAAAAATAAGAAAGAGGGGCTGAAGAGATGGCTCAGCAGCGAAGAACACATACTGCTCTTCTAGAGGACCTGAATTTAGCTACCAGTACCCACATTAGGTAGCTTGCAGCGGTAGCTTGCAGCTACCTGTGACTCTAGATTCAGGGGCATCCAATGCCGCTAGACTCTTCAGGTGTCTGTAATCACATACAAAACCTTCTAATGCATACACACTCACACACACAAACACACAAACACATACACACATACTTAAAAATAGTAAAAATAAATAAGAGGACCTAGGGAGACGGCCCAGTCAGCACAAGCATGTACAAGCTGTACAAGCAGCGAGATCTGCATTTGGCTTCCCCAGCACCCACAGAATAAGCAGGCACTGTGGCAGATGTCTGTAACCTCGGAGTTTGAGAGGTGAAGGGCAGAACTTGTTGGCAGGGATGACCACTCTATCTGGACAGGTGACCTTCCTGTTTAGTGAGAGACCCTGTCTCAGAAAAAGAAGGTGAAAAGTTGCTAGGGAAGATGCCAATATCGCGTGCTCCAGCCTCCACACACATGTGCACATGCACCTGAATATACATGTGCACGTGAACATGTACATATGTATACACCACACACAGGAGGGAGAGTGAAATGTATGTCAGAACCATCAGATTCCAGGGGGCACAGTCTTGATCATCTGCTGTAGCCCCAAGAGGTGAGCCTGCAGGTGAGTCAGCAGGCACAAGGCTGAAAAGAAAATGATTACTAAGGCGAACACTGGTCTCAGCTTTAGTAAGCCCGGCACAAAAAGAGGCCAGAGCAGGTTTTTGGGGGAGGGGACTTACAGTGTGTAAGTTATTGATACCTGGAATCATAAGTAAACAAATGAAGTCAAGATTACCTGCTCTGGAGACCCAGCGGAAACTATACAACAGAAAAGGGACACTCCAGGCGCATGTATGAATTGCACATAACAAGACAAGACTCCTCTTGGCTATGTCCCTAGCGATCCAGTCAAGGGGGTGGGGTGGCAAAGAGTCTAAATGAAGGTGAGGGTGATGCATGCCTGCAGGCTGGGGTGCTGAGCTGAACAGATTCGGGCAACTTTCTCTGATGGGCACGTGTAGAGAAAAGCCCCCAGGGGCCGGAGCTCAGATGAGAAAGTCTGAGGTTATACAGGATGAGAAAGCGTGCCAGAGTGCCTCCCTCCTTTCTACATCCTCTGGCCCGCCATTCTCAGCCATGGTGTCTGTGCAGATGCCACCATGGGTTTTAGGAAGACATATGCCGTCGTGGTCGACTCTGCCGCCTACTGGCTCCTAGAATAGTGCCAAGCATACGGCAGCGGTACTCAAGTGAAGGCGTGAGTTAATGGCAGAGTGCTAGCTGTGAAGCCGAGCAAACGGGTCGGGCTGAGTTGCTGTCTCCTCCCTGTCAAATGGAGACAACCAGGGCTCACAGGACTGCTGAGAGAATGAACAGCGATGTCAAGTGTTTGTACCAACTGATGCCTTAGGGCTTAGAGATGAGCCTCTGCCCCCAGAGACAGCAACATTCCCACCACCCACTTGAGCACCGCTTCTCAGCATGGCATGAGAACCACCTTCTTTCAACCATCTGGAGCAGGAGAGGAGCATGTAAAGGCATCAAGGGAGACAGCTTGGCCTTGCTGAAGACCTATTTGAGAGGGAAATATAAAACCATGATATTCTAGGAGTCCCTTAAGTGATAGCCGAACCCAAGTTAATGGTTGAGAGTCCTGCATCAACGTTTTAGTTTATAGATAAAATTTTAGTCAATACATGGCTAGAGCTGAAGACATCAGAGGGATGCTTCTTGGTGAAGGTGAACCCTTTGCAGTTGAGTATGTGACTCGGTGACACAGAAGACCTTAATTCTTTGATGGAGTGATAAATAAACATCTGACACTGGGCACCAGATTTCCTCTTGGAGCCGCACTGTTTCGGACGAGTCTCCTGGTGCTAAAAAGTGATATTGGAGAAGCTATAGATCTGCCTTGACAAGGTTAAAAAAAAAAAACAAAAACCAGCACTTAATGTAGATAAGATGTAAACAAGGGAGAAAGTAAAGGAAGGGAAATAGAAGGTAAGGCTTGGCAAAAGAGGAACAGGAAGAGCAGATGTGAGCTTCATCCAGCTGTGTTGCTTGACCCCCCTGCTGATGTATTTATAGCCCTCACTGTTACCTCCATCCTTCAACTCTCACTGGGATGTACCACTAAGTCTGCTCTCTTAGTTCAGTGATGTTGGTCAAATCCATCTCTTCCTTTCCATTGCTGTTGCTCTATTTTAGAAACCTACCACAGAGTGCTTCCTGGCTAGTGTCTGTCTATATTTCTCCCACCAGAGTCACGAACCAGCCTACATAACATCACCAAAATTCATGTTCCCATGAAGCCTTACAAGTGAGATGTCCCATGGGGACAAAAAAGAATATAGAGTCTGCAAAACAAGGCATGCTGGGGTGCAATTTTGAGTCACCCTGTGGCGAGCTGTCTGTGAACTGGGCAAGTGCCTTAGTCTCTCTTTGCCTTGGAATTCTCTTGCGTGAGATGCGGGGTAGTGATAACAGTGCCTCCTCTCAGTCAGGACGATTAAGAGCTAACAGGTGCAAAGTATATCATTGTCTTTTTTGAAGAGACTTGCGTGGAGCACCTACGGAATTAGGGATGAAAGTCATAATTTTATCTGCAGATATATTATGTTCAAAGCCTTGAACATCCAGGCTGTGGGGAGGGGGAATCTCTTAGTCGAGATACTTCTGGGTCGGTTGTACTCTCCCATGGGCAGAAGCAAACTATGATTCCCTCACACCAAACAAGACTATCACACCAAATGGACTGCACTCCTAATATGAAGAGAAGACAACACAGACTACGGGGAAAAAGAAAACAGGAATTTTTTATTTGTTCGTTCTGTTTTTCACGACAGGGTTTCTCTATGTAGTGCTGGCTGCCCTGGAGTTGCTTTGTAGACCAGGCTGGCCTCGAACTCACAGGCATCCTCTTCCCTGTGCTTCCCCCAAGTGCTGGTATGCGATTCCGCTCATGTAAAGCAAGGTGGGCAGCACATCTGAGGGCCACTCAGAGCACATGTCAGGGAGGAGGATGAGCCTCAGACAAAGAGATCAGCTTCAGCTCAGGAGGGACTGGGGTGATTCTAACATAGGCAATGCTTCAGCCACATCTCGAGGAGAGGCCAGGCACTTTGCATGTAGACAGAGAAGGACGCTAGAAGAGTTGTGTGCATCCATGCTTCGGTGCAGTGGCTTGAAACTGCGTGGAGTGTTGGTGGGAAACAGCGAGAGGCAGGTGCTCTGGCATGGAGACTGGACATGTCCCTGTTGGTGGCACAAAGTCACTGAAGGATGAAGCCGGGGAATGCGTGGCCCAGGTTGAGAGTCTTCAAGTGATGCTTGTGGCCACAGAGTGAACAACGGGTTAAAGGACACCGAAGCCTAGACAGCTTGGAGAGGGCACTGTTGTTGGTCCAGGTGGGAGAGGGGAAGGGCTGACTGAGGTAATCGGTGGGAAGGGCAGGAAGACACGGGTCAACCTGGGTGCTCCTGTAGATAGAGAGTCTGAAGCAGCCCAGATGAGGGGAGGGAACTCATGCATGCACTGTGAAGATAGAGTTTGCTTTTGCAATATCCCCCCTTGGAGCAGAAAAAAAATGTTGAAGAAAATGAAGAGAAGAGAAAAAGAAGAAGGGGGGGGTGAAACAGGAGTGGGGCGTGGGTTTCAAACAAGGTACATATGTTAATGTTACTCGGGAACTGAAACCAGCCTACACCTCCATCTCTTAGGAGGGAATTCACTTCCAGTTGAAGAGAACAATTTTAAAACACAGGTATGAAACAATGAGCACGTGAATCTGTGTTGTCCAAAAAGCCCCAGCAGAATGTTTTCCTCAGAGTAGCACAGCCAGCATATTGCTGCTCCAGCAAGGATCTGTACCGTTGTAACTATGTGATTTGCAATGAGATTTAAAAAAAAAAAAAAAAAATTCCTTGCTTATCTAATGCATGCATCTGAGGCTGCCTGGCTGGCAGGTGCCTAAGAGCATTGAACAGATGTCCGTTTGATGTACCAAAAGTCCTGCGTGTGCTCTGAAAGCACATATGCACTGGTTCTCTGCCAGAATGGTGGGGGACACACCCAGGGAGACGGCAGAGGCTTTGCACATGCACCTTGCTGACATCTCGCCAAATGGTAAAGCCCGTGTTGGTGACTTCCCAGAGACTTCTGCTCACCTGCACTGGGGGGGCCTTCCTGAAGGTATTTACTTTGTCATCTACAAGCAAGATTAGCTTCAGTAAGCAGGGCGTGGTGGCGCACGCCTTTAAGCCCAGCACTTGGGAGGCAGAGGCAGGCAGATCGCTGTGAGTTCGAGGCCAGCCTAGACTACAAAGTGAATCCAGGACAGCCAAGGCTACACAGAGAGACCCTGTCTCAAAAAAAAAAAAAAAAAAAAGATTAGCTTCAGCTTACTCTCTGTCTCTCTCTTTCTCCCTCCTTCCGTCCCTCCTACTCTATTTTTTCTCACACCCCTTTCCGGTGACACCACATGTGGGTGTATGGACATGTGGGTGTAGCTGCCCTCACCTATTACCCCCCCATGTGGGTGCCATCACTTACACCCCACATGTGATGTATGGATGTGGGGGTGTGGATGTTCTCACCCATACTGGCAGGTATGGAGGTCAGAGGTTATAATCTCTATGCCTTACCTCATTTATCTCTCCACCTTAATTTTTTTTAGACAAGGTCTCTCAGTGAACCCCAAGCTTACAATTTTGGCTAGACTAGCTATCTACCAACTCCCAGGGCCCTCCTACCTCTGTCTTCCAGTGCTAGAGGTACAAGTGTGTACCACTGTGCCCAGCTTTGACGTGGGCTCTGGGGATGTGAACTCAGATCCTCATTCTTGTATAGTAAGTCCCTTTACCCACTAAGCCAATTCCCCAGCTCTCCTCAAAGGTTTCTGGGGGCAGTTGGGTGCAGTGACACATGCCTGTAATCCCAGCCCTCGGGGAGGAAGAGGCAGGTGAATCTGCAGAGGCCTGGTTTACAAAGTGAGTCCAGGACAGCCAAAGCTACATAGAGAAATGCTGTCTCAGAAAATAAAGTTTCTGGGGGCTTCTGATGAGCTTGTATAGCCTTGCTGATGCATAGCCCCGCCCTTCAGACCCCCTCCCACCAATCTCTGTCCCTTGGACACTTACTTGTTACCACTTGGGCTCCGGTTCTACGTAGCCCTTCAGTCTTGTTAAGAAGACCCAGGCAAACCTTTGCCAAACAAGACATGGGGCACCACGATTGACCCTGACACCTGCTGCCTGTCCCTCCAGAGGTGCCCAGATAGCAATCTCTATTTGACTCATATCAGAAGGAGGAAACAGCCCATTTTGCTCCTGCACCAAGACCCTGGTGTTGGTTGGTGTGATAGGTAATCTTGATTATCAGTTAGATGGATTTAGACTCACTATGGAAACAAACCCCTGGGTGTGTCTGTGAGGGAACTTCTGCACTAAGTTCACTAAGTTCATTGAGGTGAAATGACCCATTCTAAACATGGGTGGTACCAGTTCCATGAGATGGGGTCCCTGACTACATAAAAAAGGAGAAAGCTGGGTGTAGCGGCACACACCTTTAATCCCAGCACTCAGGGGTCAGAGGCAGGCAGATCCCTGTGAGTTCAAGGCCAGCCTGGTCTACAAAGCAAGTCCAAGACAGCCAAGGCTACACAGAGAGACCCTGTCTCAAAAATAAATCCAAAAGGAAAAAAGGAGAAAGCTAGCTGAGCAGGACTCATGTTTCTCTGAGTTTTGACTGTGGCTACAAAGTGACCAGCTACCTCAAGCTCATACTACATGCCTTACCCACAATGGTGGACTCAAACTGTACCCCCAAACTGTGAACCAAAATAAACCCTTCCCTTTTAAAGCTGTTTTTGTTGGATATTTTGTCTGGCATTTTGTCATAGCAATGAGAAAAGCAACTGAATCAGTCAACAAGTGAACAGGACCTGAGATTTCACTCTCCTGGGAAGGTTAAAAAGTGAAGTTGCTCGCTTTTATGGATGGTGGCGGAAGCCACAGAGCAGACCAAGGAGCAAAGGATCACATTATAATCACAGCTTATCTTAGTAGCAAGCTGTCAGAAACGGGGTTTGTCTCCCAGTCCCAGGTTCTACACGGTGATGTGACAGGGACAGTTGTTGCCTGAGAGGCAGTGGGTGGCAGGGGAAATAAAAGGTGGAGCCGACCCTCCAAGATTAACTAGTCCCCATATAGCTCAGAATCAACATGGAAAGATTGTGTCTAGAATAATGTGAAAAATGGACAATAACGATGGGTATGGAGACAGTGGTAGATGTCAAACCTAGCATCTCTGAGGCTCTAAATTTAACACTCAACATTCCTCCCCTCCCCCAGCCCAAAGACAACCCTGCACTTTAGCAAGGAGACTTAAATTTCAAAAGAATGTGAAAAACAAATCAAGCCCCTTCCCCACCTACCCTCTTAGCCCTGTTCTTTCTCGGTTAATCCAAGACTAACTCAGCAGTGAGGCTCGGAGGTTTAAAAGTAAGCCACTCTCTGGGCAGTCAACAAGCATCTACTGAGGAGGTTCCACTGGGCTGGGTACTAGGAAGACAAACCAAACATATGCTCTTCTGTGTCACGAAGCTTAGGGTCTAGCTGTGGAGCCACGTGACACAGAGTGAGACCCCAGTAGTTGCATGTAGACCATGAACCACATACTCAGCACACCTCTTCTTAAACCAGAGGTGCTTTTCCCTGGGCGTACACATGGACCTTGCTAATTGAGAGCAGGAGATAAAACCTGGACAAGAAATACACTGGTTTTATTCCCCCTTGCTAAAGATGGAAATGTCTCTGTCCCTATTGACAGTTCTGTCCTTGTTGGAGACCAAAGATGTCAGACATATTTAAGCCAAAATGCTTTTGGTTCTGCCCTGAGCAGTGGCCAGGGACTCCAGGAGGGAGCGAAATCTGTGCTCTTGTTATCTCCTCCTCTGAATGAATGCTCCCGACACAAAACTACACACAAGAACATGATTCGAAACGGAAAGAAACCACGTGGACACCTAATGGTTGAGCCGATGGGACTGACCAGTTTATCCTTCTCCTTATGCCCCTAAAGTAGCAGCTTTATGATGTCACATTATGGGGAACCTATTCCTGCAATAGATGACTCTGTGTTCTTGCTCTTACTCTCTACCTAAGAACCTTCAATAAAACTTTCTAAGCACATCTTCTTGTCTGCAAAGCTCATGGTTTGACTCTTAGTCAAGAACCCAGAGGCTACTGACTCTGTGGAAGTAAAAACGGTGAGCTGTGAGTGTCCCACGTGCTAACCCCTGACTTAAAATCCCACTCAAGGCAAAAGAGAATGCATACACTGAATTCGAAGACACTCCACTTTTCTCAGATTAGTATCCTTTGAATATAATTTGTTTCCCGAATCTGTGTTATCAGAGATCAACACCCTGTGTTAGAGTGTTGGGAGGTGGTGAAGCCTTCAAAGGGCAATTAAGCCACGGGCTTCACTATCCAACAGGGGTTACTGCAGCCCCGCAAAGGAGTGGGTTGGTTACCAGAAGAAGAACAGATTGTTACAGAGCAGACTTGGCATCCTCTCACTTTAGTCCTCCGTGTGAAGGTAAGTTCTCCTTGTATATATTTCCAGCTGGCTCCTCTGCTTTCCTGCCTTATGAGGGTGAAGACAGAGCAGGAAAGAAAGACTGACTTTAAACTACCCCACGTCGATGTTGGTTACAACAACAGAAAAATGGCCTAAGACATGCCTGAAGATACTGCATCATCCTAGACTCATGGTATGTGGCATAGGCAGGAAGAATTTGCTTCCTGGCACTTTTGTCCCCATCAGAGAGGTGTTTGTTTCCAAGGTAGGGCCAGCAGCACTAGTGGGTCCTGAAGCCTCCCCTCTGGGCTGCAGAGTGGTTTCTTGGTGACATTGGTTGAACCATTTGTCTGGCTGTCTCAATCCTGCTGCTGTTCTCCACTGAGCTCTTTGGCGCTATCATGAGAAATTCCACAGCTCAGATGGGCATTCCTGCTTGTGTGTAGGGGGGGGTCCCTTCCATGACTAATTCTCACAACCCTGGTGGTGATGGGGTGATACAGAGTGTTCATTGATCTGCTTAGTTGCTTAGTTGTTCGTATGCAGAGTCTCACCCAGGTGCCGGGGCTGATCTGGAACCCCCATCCTACGTCCTCAGTTCCCTGGTGCTGAGCTCACAGGCCTGTGCCACCACACTGGGCCCAGAGACAGCTTTAATCACGTCTTACCTGGGGCTGAGGAACAAGATGACTTGAGACACAGACATTGACCCAAGGAAAATGGGACACTCATAATTACGCAGATGCAAACTTTTTGTAGAAAAACCTAGGTGAGATGTCTGGTTGTTTAAATCGTGTCTCAGTAAAATGTCTCAAGTTGGGTTTCTGGCAGTCACTGTGATCCTCTCATGAGATATAAAAGTACACAGAAAGAAGAGCTAAGATTATTTTAGATTGTGTCCCCATCTGCTTCCGTCCTGTAACTGTGAGAAGGGACAGTCCTTGGAATCCGTCTGCAGTGTGAAGACGCGTCACGATCCCTCCGCTTTCGAGGCTTAGGGTCTGCCAGTTTGGGAGTTTGCTCTTGTTGTACTGCCTGCTCCTAGAAATCCCAATCCTGGGATTCTGGTTTCAGAGGTTAGGTGAGGAGACGGTGAGCCAGGGGAAGGGTTGGAAGCAGTGTTTCCTTCTCAAAGGCTGCCCTGTGGTGACTACAGCTTGAGTATGTTTTATCTTCTCCAAACTGCAGGATAAAAGTTAACCTTCATTAAGATCCAGGAAAAGGGGGAACCAAATTTTTTTTTAATTTAAAGTTATTTATTTTGTATACAGCGCTCTGCTTGCATGTACACCTTCCCACCAGAAGAGGGCATCAGATCTCATTGTAGATGGCTATGAGCCACCATGTGGTTGCTGGGGATTGAACTCAGGACCTCTGGAAGAGCAGACAGTGCCCTTAACCTCTGAGCTGTCTCTCCAGCTCCCCCATATGAAACTCTTAAAGAGATGAGTGGGTGGGGCATACTCACCTCAGTGTAAAGTCATATGCTGTAAAGTCATAAACTTTAGAACAGTTTGAGGGGTGTTGTTTATTAGCTGGTTGGCTGGTAACTTCGTTGAGTAGTTTTGGAGCTTGGATTTCGCAGATGATAGCATTGTGCTGTAATGTCAGAAAGCCGGACACACCTGGGCCCCTTCAGACTAGTGGCTATCTCAAAGTAAAGCTGCATGGGCCAGGTCTCTGGTGTACTCCTTGTATCTAACCATCTGATGTCCTGCCCCACCTCAGGACTCTGCTAACAAAAAGCCATCAGTGGGTGGAGCTCTTCCTCTGAGATAAAGTAACCCCCCCCCCTTTTTTATAACTGTCCCAGGCTGAGGTATTGGGTTATTAACCACAGAGAATAGAAAGAAGACAAACACTTTAGTGTCAGAGTCTGGCTCAGCATCACCTACGGCCTTATTGGAAGCTCTAAATCTACTTCCCCTACCCCCATTCCCACCCTCACCCCTGCCAGAGGCCACAGAGGATTCTCACAGCCATGGAAACTTGGCAAGCAATCCATCAGGGTGTCTACAAGTGTGGAAAAAGTCCTGAAGATGAATGGTGATCTTGCTGTCAGGCTAAACTTCATGGAGGAGTTGGGATAGCAGAGGACGTGGAACTGTAGAGAGCAAACCTCTGCCCTTTGCTAACCCACAAAGAAGCTGAGGGCACAAGGGAAAGCCAGAGAAGTACAGGCATGGAATAATGATGTTCTGCGTCCCCATTTTGCTGAGAGGTGGAATGCAAATTTGCTTGTTTGTTGTGTTGTTGCTGTCACACGTGGGTGCTTGCCTGGGTATTCACCGAAAGGGCACTTTGGTTCCTACTCAGTTGCACTCAACCAGGGTAACAAGCTACCTGGTGCCAAAGAAAATCCAGAGACACCAGGTGGCTGGGGCTTGATCCAGCAGTGGATATAATCCTGCTGACCTGGACCGCATGGCTCTGGGAAGGTCGGAGAGAATCCAGTGGATGTTTGTTTGCCTCTTCTGCGGGGCATGGGGTGGAGGGTGGGGTTGTCTCACCAGGTGCTCTGCCTCACTCTGGAATAGACATTTGCAAATCTTCTCACTTCACTCGTCTAGAATGAAAATCACGGATATAACTTTTAAAAGACCTCTTTGGCTCACACCTGTAATCCCAGCTCTTGGGAGAGTGATGCAAGGGCATTGCCTAGAGTTCAAGGTCAGCCTGGGCTACAGTGTAAGTTCCAAGCCAATCTGGACTGCAGAGTAGGATCGTTTCAAAATAACAACAACAGGCCACTCTAATGTCTTACCTGTGATTTAAATGGAAAATTCAAATAATAGTAGATTTTAATGAAAATTTTTGAATATGTAAACACTTGGGCAGTCTGTTCACCATATCTTCTGTTTTTAGTGCACTAGTGTGTTGACCAACTGAGGACCTGCTGACTGTGGAGGGACCACCCTTCACTGAGTCAGTCAATTTCTGGACATAGGAGCAAACATGCTTTTTTGTATGCAAACCACTCACACTCCAACTACCCCTGGGCTACCATGCATCTGTCCTGACCATCCAAGACCAAGGTCCATTCATTCATCTGGTGACAGTCCCAATGCCCTGCAGCCTGTTGGCAGTATCCATACTAACATACTATGAACCTGTGCAGCTTGCCTTTCCTCTTTCTCCCCCATAGAAAGCCAACTGAAGGCTCTGGCCCCAAGTCCCTCCCCTTGCTCGGTTTTGTGAACTCCCACAGTGACATTGTGCCAACCCTCATTTTATAGATTGCAACAACAAAGGTTCTTTCAATGGCCGTCATCTGATCTGATACCCACACTATGATCTCCAATTGTATAGTATGTTTTTACATCTTCTTTTATTTATTTGTATTATTTTTGTTCATGATGTGTGTGTGTGTGTGTGTGTGTGTGTGTATGTGGAGACCAGAGGCTACGATCAGGTGTGCCCTCAATTGCTTGCCACCTTCTATTTTTTTTTTTTTTTTTTTTTTTTAGATTTAGTTATTTACTCTTATATACACAGTGCTCTGCTTGCATGTACATGTGCAGGCCAGAAGAGGGCATCATATCACATTATAGATGGGTGTGAGCCACCATGTGGTTGCTGGGTATTGAACTCAGGACCTCTGGAAGAGCAGTCAGTGCTCTTAACCTCTGAGCCATCTCTCCAGCCTTCCACCTTCTATCTTTGAAGCAGGGTCTCTTGCTGGCTGGCCAGCAAAACCCAGGGATCTTCCAGTCTCTACCTTTCTAGTGCTGTTATTAGAGGTGTTCCCTCTGTGCCCACTCCCTGTCCATTCAGCTTTTATGTGAGTTCTGGGAGTTGAACTCTGGTCCTCATGCTTGTGTGCAAGCACTTTATCTAGTGACCACTTTCACAGATCAAACATATGGCTTGTGTGGGTTTTTAATTTTTGTTGTTTATTTTTAGACAAGGTCTCACTATGTAACCCTAGCTGGCCTGAAACTCACAGATAGCTGCCTGCCTCTGTTTCTGGAGTTTGGGGGTTAAAGGCATGCGCATCTAACCATGTTACCCATGGTCCCTAAGATATGTTTGGCTGGTTTTTGTTGTTGTTGTTGTTGTGTTGTTGTTTTGAGACAGGGTTTCTCTGTGTAGCCTTGGCTGTCCTGAACTCACTCTGTAAACCAGGCTGGCCTCGAACTCACAAAGATTCGCTTACCTCTGTCTCCCTGAGAATATATATGTTCTATAAGTTCTGTTCCTTTAGAGAACCCTTATACAGAGACTGAAGAAGCAGAGGGATAAAACCCAGTGTTTACTAACAGAGCCCAATGTTTACATAAGATAGGGAAAAGAGAAAAATCCTTGAAAGACACTAATATGAAATATAGATTGTAGAGGAAATAAGCAAGCAGCAAGGCCTTAAATCAGTGTGGTGTCAGAATAGTTCCTGGTTATCACATGGGATGTCACAGAAGCAGCATCTCTGATGCCAGAGTCCCATCACAGCTTGCCTCAGAGGGTCCTGCAGAACGCTGGAAAGCCTTCAGAACTTGGGTCAGTCCCTGTGCATGTGACCTTTTCTGGTGTCCCCCAGCCCTCGCTTCTACTGGCATTTCCTCTGAAGACTGTCAAAATGCCCTTGTAAATAAAATGCTAACTAGGTAATCTGATTCAGAACAATGGGGCTACACTGATGAAACATCTTACTGGCATTCTTCAAAGGGACTACTATGGCCAGTCCTGTCATGATTCCCAACCATGATGGGTACTTTAAATTTTTTTTAAATTTATTTATTTTATGCATGTTTTGCCTGCATTCCTGTCTGTGCACCAGGTGCATCCCCTGGTGCCCACAGAGGCCAGGGTGTTGGAGGCCCTGGGATTGGAGTTATAAGGCGGTTGTAAGCTGCCATGTGGGTGCTGGGTATTGAACCTGGGTCTTCTGGAAGAACAGCAAGTGCTCTTAATCACTGAGCCATCTCTTCCGTCTCCCCCTGCCCTTCCCTGTAATGGATTCATATCTCTTTGGAACTGTAAGCCTAAACAAACTCTTTCTTCTATAAGTGGCCTTGGTCATGATGTTTTATGACAGCAACAGAAAAGCAAAACACTTGGTTTTGTGAGTAAATTATAAACAACAAGTGAACACTTGAAATGATTTTCAGATCTTAATAGTACACTTGAGGAGTCACTACAGTGTGCTGGACATTGGGCTGCAACAGGGCCCTCTTTCAAAATAACAACTCCAGACCACGCTGATGATTTAAATGTGAAAGTATATTATAACAAATAATCTATTTGAATATGTAAATTAGTGGACAATACATTAACTATTCTAGGTTTTTTATAAGCTTGGGCTTAGAAAACTGGGGACCTACTGACCCTGGAGGGACTGTCCTTCACAGGGTTGGTCAGTTGCTAGAGATAGTAAGGTAGCTGCTGCTGAGTCCCTCAAGCCCCCAGGCTCTGACCTGGCAAGTGGATGTGTGGCCAGGGGACACCACAGGGGATGAGGACATCTTTCAATCTCATCTCTGTCACTTGACAGCCATGTGGCTATGGTCTACTCACTCTCTGTGCTAGCTCTGTGATCAATAACTTTGGAGTCCGATGTCTAGTTATCAGGTAGTTATAAAGAAGGAAAACGGCACACAAAGGGCTGTATATGCTCAGACTTTCCACCAGAGGGTGCCAAACACCAGCCAGGAACATGAAAAGGTTTCCTAAACCATAGTTTGCAAACACAAGCTTAAACTCCTAAATCAGTGACGTTGCAGGAAGGACTTTGCTGACTTCTGTTTCAGGGTTCTTCTCCCTTATCCTACAACACTACAAATAAACAAAAATAATCTTCAAGGCCATTCATTTAAATAAATTAATTCTGGGGTTGGAGAGATGGCTCAGTGTTTAAGAGTACATAGTGCTCTCCAGAGAAGCAGAGTTCTGTTCCCAGGAGCTCTAGGATACCCTGTGCCCACTTCTGGCATTCATAGGCATCTGCACATGAAGAGATACACACACATGTGCAAATAGAAATAAATGTGAAAATATTAAAACAGTTCTTAGAGGTGTGTGATCAGAAAACATTTGTGCAGTTGGCTGTTGCTTTAAAGCAGTGGAGAGAGATGGGGCAGAGCTACAGGTACTGACTGCCTCCTCCACAGCAGCAGCCAAGACTGCAAAACGTGGTATTCAGCTGTTGGAAGTCACTTCCAATTACCTCGTGTGAGCTCTTCTAAGTAATGCCAACGGGCGCCATGAGAAGTCTTCTGATCTCGGAAGGTCTAAGTGACGTCTGCGTTTTAGAGTTGCACTTAGCTGATGTATAAGCTTTAATCTGGCCCGTTTTCTTGTCTGGTAATAGTCCTGTTCTGTCTGAAAAGCAAGCGCAAGAACCACAAGCTGCCCAGAAGTTCCTCCCCCCACGAACTCTTCCTACTCCACGTTCAGGAATACTTCGCACTCAGAGTCTGCTCCCTCAGCAAACTGTCTCTAACTTTTGTGTTTAAACAGTAGGTTAGAAATAAGCCACGATAGCACACTGAAGGTAAACATAAATAAAAGAAGCTCTGATGAGATAGCTCAGTGGCAAAGAGACCTTGCTGCTTACTTCTGCTCATAAATGCTGTGATCATATGTGTTGAAAAAGCCTAAAGACCCAACAACAGCAATAACAAAGTGCTTGCTTACCACATGTAAAACCATGGGTTTGTGCTCTAGAAACACCACACACACACACACACACACACACACACACACACACACACACAAGAGTTAAGATCACACAAAAGTATAATGCTATAGTCCTTCATACTAAGTTAAGATTTTTCAAAAGTCTTCTCATTTGAGATTCTCCTTTTCCGAGGAGGAAATGGTCAGACGTTTTAATGTGTAGAAGACTTCCTTCTTTAAGGATTTAGATATCAGGACAGGAGCTGCGAGCGTAGCTGAGTCATGCTTAACATGCTCGAGGCTCTCGGTTTGTCCCCACCACCACAACACACATTAAAATTCCCAGACAGATATCATTCTGTTTTGATTTGCAATCATGGCTTATTCAGACAAATGTCCTGTTTTATTTCTCTCAGCTGGGGAGTTTTACAGACCGCATAGCACGTTCTGTTTTGGCATATATCTCTTAAACCTTTTCTGGTTTTGTGGTGTCTTTGAGGTTCTTTGTCTTATTCATTAATGCTCATTGTAACTTCTAGAAACCATCACATCAGAAGCTGTACTGAATTTGAAAGACTTTCCGGCTGTGTTTTCTAATTCCCTGGGGAGCCTAGATGGTCTGTCTGTTCTCTGTGCCTTTCTGGCCCATTGCCTCAGTTCTGCCAGGGCTGTAATTAGTCCCCACATCTGCTATTACACGGATTGGCTTGTGGGTAGAGGTTTCACAGATTAACACAAACTTTTTTTTTTTTTTTTAAGTTGAAGGGTTCTTAATTAGTTTAAAAATAGCTCTCAACTCAGCTCATGAGCAGCGGTTTATGGGTTGTACAATGTGTTCTTGTACTGAGGTTGAGATGCAGACAGGGAAACAAAGTTGACAAGAGGCCATCTGTGGAAGAGCAACTTGCAAAAGAAAGGGCATGGTTGGGTCCTTGTCTTTTTTCTGTCTCTATTGCTAGCTGCACACTGGGTGGGGTTGGGAGTTCTATCCCCACAGCTTGGAGTCAGGGAGGGAGGGCTGAAGTGTAGGGGTGGGGTGAGGCAAAAGTTCCACGTAAGACTTAAAGCAATCGCACGAGGCAGTGTGCTTTTGCATCTTTAGGTTCAAGAGCCTTTTGAGCATGTCAAATGTGCCAATGAAGGCCCCCAGCAGGCTTAGGGGAGCCACACACTAGTCCCATATTTCTACTTGTTTTAAGCATCATTTATATGATACATGAACATATAAAAGTCATGAGTTTCTTTGGTGAAAATGTTTCCATTGGGCCAGAACAGGAACTGGGGTACAGCTCAGTTGGCAGAGTGCTTGCTGAACATGTACAAAGACCTGGGGCTGAGCTCCAGAGACTGAGTGTGGTGGTATTACAGAAATATTGCCATAGGTCGTTTTTTTGTTTTTGTTTTTAAGTATTTTGTGAAGAATTGGCATCAATTCTTTCTAAAAATGTTTGCTATAATTGAACAAAATCTATCTGGCCCTAGACTTTAAGGTGTACTAATTTAATGTCTTGTTGCAGGTCTATCCATACTGTTTATTCTGCCTTGGGTCATTTTCAGTCACTTATGCCTTTCTAGAGATTTTTTTTCTTCCTGTCTACCTTGCCTACTTTACCGGTAGAGAGCTGTTCTGGGCATTCCTCTTCAGTCCATCATGTTTCTGTCAGGTCAGTAGCAATGTTCTTTCTTATTTCTTGTTTGAATTTAGTCTTTTGTTAACTTGTTTTGAGACAGGGTCTCACTTTGTATCTGTGGCTGACCCAAAACTTTCTATGTAGACCAGAATGACCTAGAACTAATGGAGAATCCCCCTGCCTCTGCATCCTGAGTGCTGGAATTAAAATCGTGTGTCACCATGTCCAGCTTTGACCAGCTTTTCACAGAACAAACTTTTGGTTTCACTAAGAAAAATACGTGTGATGGTAACTGGTGAAGTTAACAGCATGACAATCCAGTCCCCACAACGCTGGCTGCTAGCCCTTAACACAGCAGCTTTAAGGAATCCCTCATACCCAAACCATAACACTATCATTCTTGGTAGTCACACTTCACAGGAATGGTCTTCCGTCCCTTGAGAAGACACTTCTGAGTGGAGACGCATGTATCAGAGACAGAGGAAGGCTTGCCAACTGCAAGGTGAATACTCTAAGGAGGCTAAGAATCAACTGTTGATTAAGCTGGAAGATCATGAGTTTTAGGTGGGCTTGGGATATATATCAAGGCCCTGCTGAGGAACAAAAAAGGGGAGAGAGAGAGACAGAGAGACAGAGAGAGAAGGAGGGAGGGAGAGAAGGGGAGAGAGAGGGAGAGGGGAAGAGAGAGAGAGAGAGAAAGAGAGAGAGAGTAGGAGGGAGGGAGAGAGTGAGAGAGGGAAAGGGGGAGAGAAGGGGGGAGGGGGGAGTAGCTGGAGAGATTACTCCAAAGACCCGAGTTTGGGTCCTACTGCTCATGTTGGGTAGCTCAAAGCCGCCTGTAACTCCACTTCTAGGTGATAGATCACCTTGGGGCTCTAAGGGCAAACTATACTAACATGTAATTGCGTGTGCACGCAGGCTGGCCTCGAACTCACAGTGATCCACCTGCCTTTGCCTCCCAAGTGCTGGGATTAAAGGTGTGTGCCACCACGCCTGGCTCAATGACACATTTGAAGTAAGATAAGGAAAACAGGCAGGCAGTGGTGGCACAGAGGCAAGTGGATCGCTGTGAGTTCGAGGCCAGCCCAGTCTACAAAGCAAGTCCAGGATAGTCAAGGCTACACAGAGAAACCCTGTCTCGAAAACAAACAAATAAACAATCCGAAAAACAAACAAACAAAAAGGAAAACAGCACTTGGAACCATGGTGATAAGAAATTGGCCCACTTGAGGTAGGGGAGAAAGAAGTGGGGCTCAAGTTCAAATACAGTCTGATTAAATAAGAATGCAAAGCCAGAGAAAAGGGTGGCAGTCAGAGAGTGGGAAAGAAAAGAGCATCAGCCGTAATAGGATTCTAGCAGAACCAACCAATATGATTCTTGCTTAAGACAGGCAGTACTGTCACATATGACCAGTGGATGGTGGAGAGTGGGAATCCCAGTCAGATCTCAGGAGCAGTCAGATACCCAGGTGTGCTAAATTGACTAAGCTGGTATCTTAGTTAAGGTTTCTATTGGTGTGGTAAAAACACCACGACTAAAAGCAACTTGGGAAGAAAAGGATTTATTTCACGTTACAGATTACAAGCATCACCAAGGGAAGCCAGGCAGGAACCTGGGAGCAGAAGCTGCGGAGAGACACCACTTACTGATTTTTCTCCTCATGGTTTGCTCATGTTTTCTTAGAGCACTCAAGGTCCATCAGCCCAGGGGTGGCACTGCCATAGTGATTGTTGCCATCCTGGGTCAAGACCCATCAAAATGGAACTGTCAGCATATGCCAGGCCACATGTGATGCTGAGCCACACTACTCATGTTCATTATTGAATGACTAAAGCAATAAATGCCAGACTTCTGCATCAGTGCCTCTGGTCTCACTGTGTAACACAGGCTGACCTTGAACTCACAGTCCTCTGAGGGTTGGATTACAGTGTGTGCTATCTTTCTTGGCTGCATGCTAAGCTTAAACTTTTAAACTCTTAAAAATGTAAATTTTGGAAATTATTTTTTATTTTTTATTTATTTATTTATTTATTGGTTTTTCGAGACAGGGTTTCTCTGTGTAGCCTTGGCTGTCCTGGACTCACTTTGTAGACCAGGCTGGCCTCGAACTCACAGCGATCCGCCTGCCTCTGCCTCCCGAGTGCTGGGATTAAAGGCGTGCGCCACCATGCCCGGCTGGAAATTTTTTTTATACCACATAAGAGTTGAAAGAGCAGTATAGTAAACATTTTAAGCCCTTTGCCAGACTAAACAAATTCCAATAATTTATATTTGTTCACTCCTTCACCATATAATTGTTTATACATACATGTACATATAAATGCATATTATATATTTAAATGCATGCACATAAATATTTGCACATACATTTTAAGAGGCAACTAGAAGTAAACCACAGACCCCGAGATGACTCATCTTTAACTATTCTAGTATATACCTGTGGAGAAAACTGACAGTATTTTGTGAAATTTGTAACATTATATCCAACGTAAGAAAATCAGATTAACTCAGTAATATCATGTGGTATTCAATCTGTGATCCTACTTCCCCAAATGTCTCTTGCAGCTATTTTCTATCAGTCAATGAAGCCGTGTCTGTCTGTCTGTCCATCTGTCTGTCTGTCCGTCTATCCATCCATCCATCCATGTAGCCAACACTGCCTTCAAACTGCTCCCCATGCTTAGATTCTGGTTCACCACTACCCAGGTGAAGCACATTTGCCACTGTGTCATGTCAAGAGCCCAGAAAGTCTGGGTGTTGTCCTGTTTTCATGGGGCTGTGGAGAGGATCATCAGATAGCTCCGCTTGAAGTGTTCTTTCCCTCTGTAATACCATAGTCATCGGTGAGATGGTATTTGTAGAACCCCGCTGCCCACCAGGAAAAAGATGAGGGCAGGTAGAGGAAAAGACAGTGAAGGGGGAAAAAGTGAAGGAGACTTGGCTGCAAGAGGTGTCTCATATGTTGAACCCCACTTAAACGGTGCCTGGGAAGAAGGCAGGTGCATCAAAGAGGCATATGCCAAAAATCAGACTGATGTGGTTTCCTAAGGATTGGACATTGACCCAGATTCAAGTTCAGGGGAAGTATGTGGCCCCAGCACTAACCATGGAATTAGCATTGTTGACATTCGCACCTAGTTGATTTTCCTACTTTTAAATTAGCCTTTTATTTTAGATATGTCTCTTTATTTTAATTATATCCAATTATACGTAATCACATATTCTTAGTTCATTGCATTATGACCATGAGCAGAAAAAGCACTTTGCCAAAGTAGTGTTTCGACTCTCCTGATGTTTCCCTCCCTCTTGTATTTAAAAACCAGTGTGTCCGAGGAAGTGGCATTTATCCACATGTGATCCATGTTTCCCACTTATAACAGGGCCCTGCAGTACATGTTCTTAGTCACTGCTCCCATGCACAGATGGTATATGCCATCGTGAAATTGGATGGGCTTTTGTGACGCTATAAAGTAGTGATGGTATAGCGGTTTAGGTGACAGCAATTTGTCATATAATCCCATCTATTTTGGTAACCTGGCCAAAGTAAATGCAGTTTTTTTTTTCAAAATTCCAACTTTAATTACTAATATTAGCTCTCACATCATTTAGCACATGGCAAACATATTTATATATTCACAAATCTATGTCCATATATGGGTAACAGAATGAATACAAGTTAAAGAGGCTGCAGCAGAGTTCTAGAAGTTTCAGAAGAGGGCTAAGAGAGACTCTTTGTGGGAAGCTGTGCTAAGTTCTGCCAAGTCAGAAATCCCATGCTTAGGCTGCATGCTGTGACCTGCCAGCTACTGATCTCTGCTGGAGGAGGTCTTTGTGTTCCAGGCCATCCTTGGATTATTTACCTTTGAAAGAAGTAGGGAAGTCCCTACTGAGAAACACCTGGAGGGTTAAGGAAGTTCTTACAGAGAGCTATTCAGGCTATTGTGTTCTTCTTGCCTTGGGAGCTAGGGAGAGAGGGATCAGATTAGATCCTTTTGGCCGCACTATATAAAGTCTTACTCGTCTGCATTAAAGAGAATCTTGATCAGAAATTTCCTGACTTGATTGTTATTTCTCACATCTCTGTATCCTACTTTCAGTCCCCACTCTCTCTTTCAGGTGGAACCCTGATTCGATTTTTCCAGCGGGCCGGAACCCGACAACTCTTGATTCATAAGACAGTGGACTAGAGCAAAGCCAGGAGGCAGCTGCTGCAGTCAAGGTTTGCGAGTGACTCTGCAGGGTTCAGCTATAAAATAAAAGGCCAAACTGGGTCAGGACCCGCAAACACCATGTCAGGGCCAGATGGATAAGCATGGGGACAGGCAGCAGTGGAGTAGGCTGCATCAATAGCAGGGGATGTAGCAGAGCCAAAGCTCCAGGGACAGCAATGGACTACTCCTTGCTGGCCTTTGACCCACACTAGGTATGGAGGGTCCATTATACCAGAGCACAATATGTCCATCACCTTATGGGGTGCCAGTGAGGGAGATACCTGGTCTGGTGTGTTTGGCAAGTTCTTGGGCCTGGTTTCTGTGGTATAATTTTCATACAGTTATGTTGCCTTACTGTCCCAATTCGTCCCCAATAAGCTTATAGTGTCTCCCTTTTTATTCCCAGGGACAAGTCACTTGTCAGGCTGTGCTGACTGATGGGTGGAACCTGGCAGATGTGCAATTGCTGGGTCCACTCAGGGGCTGTAGTCATCCGTCTCCCTTAAAGCAGAGCCAAAACTTTCTTGTAAAATGAAGTCCCATAGGGCAAGGCATAGTGTGAAAAACCACTGGAAAGCCCAACGTGGAGTAGCTTAGAGTGAAAGACCCCCCTCTCTGCTGCTTAGCCAGAGTAACGCCATTTCGCATGGCTTGTACAATAGTTCAGGGAGGTCACCCAGGGGGCCCAGCTGGGTTACTGGAAAAGGCCCAGTCAGACTGGAAAAATACCACCCATGTCACAAGGTTCATGGTCACCCACCATTTCACAAGGCCCGTACAAAACAGGATATATGATCTATGAGTAAGCTACTGGTAAAAATAACCCACCATTTCCTGATTCCAAAACCCTAACCAGAGCCTAAATTAGCCAATCAAAACCCTGTAACTATGCCTCTCGCCTCTGTAACCCTGCTTCCTGCTTTCCACCCTATAAAAAGGGACTGCTTCCCCTCACTCGGCGCGCCAGTCCTCCGAAAGACTGTGTCGCCCGGGTACCCGTGTGTAACCAATAAAGCCTCTTGTGTTTGCAACCGGACTTTGGTCTCGCTGGTTCTTGGGAAGGGTCTCCCGGACGAAGGGCACTCCGCGAGGAGGGTCTTTCAAGAGTAGGGGATAACCTGGTCTCAACGTAGGCTAGGAGTCATCTTTTTTGAGACCCACCCCATGGGAGAGAACCAACCCCCGACAATATTAATGATACTCTGCTATGCTTGCAAACAGGAGCCTAGCGTACAGAGGCTCCACCCAACAGCAGAATTAAACAGAGGGTGAGACTCAAGGCCCAACAGTAGGTAAGCTTGGGGAATCCTCTGGAAGAGGTGGGAGAAGGATAAAGGAACCCAGAGGGGCAAAAACTCCTCAAGAGTCAACTAACCTAGGTCCTTGGGGGCTCACAGAGACTGAAGCACCAACCAAAGAGCAAGCATGGCCTGGTTCTAGCCCTCCTACACATATGTAGCTGGGGCAGTGTGGTTGTCATGTGGGTTCCCTAACAATTGGAGTTGGGGGGAGGTGTCTCTGACATGGACTCTGTTGCCTGCTTTTGGATCACTTTCCCCTAGCTGGGCTTCCTCGTCTTACCTCAGTGGAAAAGGATGTGTTTAGTCCTGATGCATCTTGATGTGTTGGGGTAGGTTAGTACTGGGTGGTGGTGGTGGTGTGTGCTCCCCTTTTCTGAGGAGAAGAGGAAGGGTAACGGGGGAAGGAGGAAGAGAGGGTGAGACAGTGAGAAAAGGAGGGAGGGGGCTGTAATCCAGATGTAAAGTGAAAAAACAAACACACAAGGGGAAAAAGGATGAATCAAGGGTTCCCATTTTCTCCACTCTTAATAGTCATAGAAGTCTTAGCTAGAGTAACAAGACAAGAGAGAGAAGCAAATGGGATATCAGTAGGGATGGAGCTAGTGCAATTATCCTTCTTTACAGACAGTGTGATCCTATGTGTAAGAGACCTTACAGATTCCACCAGAAAACTCATAGAACTGACAGGCACTTCCAGCAAAATAGGAGCACCAAAAACCAAAGTACAAATCCCAGCTGCCTCCGTGTATGCCTGTAGTGAACATGCCAAGGAGATGAGGAAGGCAATCTCATGAACAGCAGCTTCAGGAAAATAAATGTAACCAAAGAAATAGTCTCTGTTAAGGTTTGGAAACAGTCAAGAAGCTGAAGAAGACCCTAGAAGAATAAATTCTCCCATGGGGCTGGAGAGATGGTTCAGAGGTTAAGAGCAGTGCCTGCTCTGCCAAAGGTCCTGAGTTCAATTCCCAGCAACCACATGGTGGCTCACAACCACCTATAACAAAATCTAGTAGCCTCTTCTGGCTTACAGGTGTACATTCAGGGAAAACATTATATATATAATAAACAAAAAAAAATCTTTTTTGAAAAAAAAGGAAGGAAGGAAGGAAGAAAGATCTCCCATGATCATGGATATCCATATGGAGAAAAATTAAATTGTGTCTCTATTCTCACTTTGCACAGAAAAATCATTTCAAAACTGAAAAAGACCTCTAAAACTGGCTGTGCGTGGTAGCACACACCTTTAATGCCAGCACTCAGGAAGCAGAAGGAGGTGGATCTCTGTGAGTTCGAGGCCAGCCTGGTCTACAGGATGAGTACAGTACAGCTAAGGCAACACAGAGAAACCATGTCCCACAAAACAAAAACAAAAAACAAGACAAAACAAAAAAAAATAAACAAAAACGTAAAATTGAAAATTCTACAGGGAAGGGTGGGGTAACTGTGAAGATATAAGTGTAGGCAGGTCTTCCTAAAATGGACTTTAATAACAAGGAAAGCCATCTGAAGAACTGACACTGACAAATGGGATTGTGTGAATCTAAAAGTCATCTTCACAGTGAAGGAAACAGCAGCAGCACAGAGAAGGGACAGCTTGCTGAATGGGAGAGAAATCTTTGCTAGTATATATCTGGTAGAGGACTAATAGGTAGAATACAGAACTCAAGAGACAAGCTACCAAACACCCAAGCAATCAAATCAATAAATGGACTAATAAAATGATGATGAGCAAATGGCCAATAGACATATGCAAATGTGTTCAGCATCCTCAGCCATCAGGGAAATGCAAATTAAATAAACACTGAGATTCCATCTCATTGCAGTCAGAATGGCTATCATTAAGAAAAGAACAGATGCAGCCTCAGTCAGTAAAATGCTTGCCATGAAAGCATGGGGACCTGAGTTTGATGCCTCCCAAGCACATGTGGAAAAGCTGGGTGTAGGGCAGGAGAGATAGCTTAGAGTAAAGGTGCTTTCCACCGAGCTTGACCAATTGAGGTTGCTTCCTAGACCCCCAAATTGTCCTCTAAACTCTACATGTGCATGCATGTGCGCACACACACACACACACACACACACACACACACACACACACACACACACACACACATCCTAAATGTTCTTGAAGATGGAGAAGAAAAGCCCTCTTATACTGCTGGTGGAGATGTAAATTAATCCAAGCACAACGGAAAACAGTATGGGGGGGTGCTCCTCAGAATAAGATCATCAAGATGGTTCGGTAGGTAAGGATTCTTGCTGACAAAGCCTGATGACTTGAGTTCAATCCCTAGAACCCTCAGTGTAGAAGGAGGAAACCGCTCCTTGTAAGTTTTACAAGTTCTCTTCTTGTGGGGCCCTGCTGGATAAGGCTGAAGTTGGACATCTTCAGATAGTCGTTTTGTGCTGTCGGTGAATGTGGACCCCCTTTTCTCAGTTGGGTTCCCACTCCACCTGATCTGGTAACCTCAGACCTTGTACAGAGTGTCACATAGCCCTCAAGGAAACTACAGGCAGGACCCTTTCCTGATAAGGAACTTGTTCAACAAGCACAGGGAATTCCTGGAAGTACCCCTACCCTATGCTGAGGAGATCCTAACCTCCACAAATGACCTTTAGTCATACCTAGAAGACATTCCTTCATCCATAAGATAATTAAGTACTGTTTTCTCTTTTTTGTGATAGGATTTGGTATTACTGCATGCATATGAGATACTGTACCACTGTACATAATTAAGAATCCAGGCACCCTTGGCCCTAGCACTCAGACACATGCACCCTCAAATCCCTCCCCACTGCCCAAGGTTTATAAATAAAGGCTTGCTAGCTCTCATGCTTGACATTCCTCCACAATGACCATCTGAAACTCCATATTTTTCTGGGGGTGAGGGGGGAGAGCTGCTGCTGGCTTGGTGCTGACCCCTGGTGAAGCATTGCTAGGCCTGCATCTCACCAGACCTGCCTGCCAGCAGGTTTCAAACATCTGCCTGCTTCCTATGCTGTGCTTAGCAAAGCAGCTGAAACAAGGAAGGAGCTGTAACACTTTTGGTATCATCATTGGCTTGTAGAGCTCCCAAGTCTCCCCACTGCCTTCTGATACCAGCCATCTTGTTCTAAAAGAGATAAACTATAACACTCTGTGGATATCACCCTGAGTGCTTTAGGCTGTCTCTGAGCAAGAAAAGGGCACCTTAGAACCCTTGACCTTGAAGCCTGGTCTCATCCGGAGGCAAGCAGCTCCTGGACCAGCCTGCCAGAGATGGATCCCAGTCCACCCACTGCTGGATGACGAATGACATCTTCTAACCTCTGTGCCTGTGTTATGGCACACTATCGATCAATGTGAAAGGAAATTCACTGGGGGAAAAACCCTCTAACAACAGGAGTACCACATGACCCAGCTAAACTAAATAGCTATATAACCAAAGGGCTTTCAATCAGCATACCACAGAGAGACTTGCGCATCAGTGATTATTGTAGCACTGTTCACAGGAGCTGAGTTATAGATCAGCCACATCTGTCAACAGATGAATGGATTTAAAAATGTGACACTCACAATGCTGTTTTATTCAGCTGTTCAGAAGAAATAAGTGTTTTCAGGAAAGTGGATGAACTTTTGACCTTGTTAAGGGAAATAAATCAAACTCATGTTAATTTTTTTGTTTGTAGTTCCAAGAATAATATTTTGCTGATTACACATACATATCATTTCAATCTCAAGAATAGAGATAATAACAGCACCTGCAAAACAATGAAGAAATTATTTTAAATTTTACTTTTTAAACATACTTACTTTAAGTGTATGAGTGACCTTTAAGTGTATGTGACCTTTGTGTTTGCCCAGTGCCTTCAGAGGCCAGAAGAGGGCACTGCATCCTCTGGTACTTACTGGAGTTAAAGATGATTTTGAGCTACCGTGTAGGTGCTGGGAACTGAACCTGGGTCATCTGGAACAGCAATGACTACTCTTAATCTCTGAAGCATCTCTCCAGTGCTCCTTAACATTTTAATTACTTTTAATGGTGTGTGTTCTATATGAGTATATGCAGGTGTATATTATTGTGTTGGCCAGTGGAGTTCGGAGATCAACATGAGGTACATTTCTTGATTTTCCTCTCCACTTTATTTTTGAGACAGTGTCTCTTACTGGTTGGTCCAGAGTTTGCTGTTTCTGTTACACTGGGTGGCCCGTGAAACCCCCAGGATCTTCTTGTCTCTGTCCCCATATCCAGGCACTGGGGTTTTAGACCCATGTTTCTGTTTTTGTGTGTGTTCTAGGGATTTGAACTTAGGTGTTCACACTTGCTCTTCTTTACCCACTGAGGTGGATTGAATAAGAATGGCCCCATAGGTTGATATATTTGAATGGTTAGGGAGTGACACTATTTGAAAGGATTAGGAAGTGTGGCCTTGTTGGAGGAAGTTTCTGGGGATGGGCTCTGGGGTTTCAAATGCTCAAGCCAGGCTGGTGGCTCTCTTTTCCTGCTGCCTGCAGATCCAGATGTAGAACTCTCAGCTCCTTCTCCAGCACCATGTCTGCCTGCATGCTGTTATGACCTACCATGTTGATAATGAATGAAACCACTGAAACTGCAAGCCAGCCCCAATTAAATGCTTTCCGTTAGAAGAATTGCTGTGGTCATGGCGTCTCTTCACAGCAATAATCACTGACTAAGGCACCCATTGAGCTATCTTTATAGTCCTTGGATAAATTCTTTGAATACATTATAAACTCCATTATCTTCTTGGCTTATCAGAATCCGCTGAGACCCTTATTTCTTGGCTGTTTGGACAGTTAATATTTAACTACATCATTGGACTATTTTAATAGAATGGAAGCATAGCCAATGGAAGCCTTTGAATTCTACTGCCACCTACTGCTCACGTAGGGAAGTGTTCCTCACAGCCTACTCATGCTATCTGTAGTTCTAACTACTGAAACTTGGTTTTCTAAGCGCTCGTGAACTTCAAATCACAGTCGACGTAATTTTCTAATAGTTTTTGGTATTCCTTTATAACAACTCAGAAGATAATGATTTTTTTCTCATGGGCAAACAATCAAGCAAACAACAATGAAACACCAATTTATGGTTTCATAGAACATGAAATGTTTTTTAAACTTAATGATACAATATTTTCACAATTCATTTTCAAGAAAACCAGAAGGTTCATAGAATGCCTGGAGATTTTCTATCTTCTAACATATACTAAATTGGACACTAAATTCTTCCATGGACATCGTCCATTCAGAGAGCCTTACGCACCCTTCAAGGCTCTACTTTCATGTTTTCTCTGAAACACTTTCCATCGTTTTTCAGATTGGAAGTACTTTTCCAACCCACAATTGGTAGTTATTATAATGAGCCACGTAAGGAAGACAAATGAAAAAAATTCAGTTTGAAAAACAGCTTCATGATACTTTCCCTCATTTTCACTTAGTCTCCATTCCTGGTTGTTTTTCTTTTGCAAATGAATTGGAATCTCAGGAGTAATTTAAGAAGGGACCATTTTAGGGAAGATAAGACCAAAAACAGGGCCAAGTGCTGTGCAATCTGGTCAGGTTCATTTTGCATACTCTAAACCAACTCACTGGTCTTAGACATTGCAAGGTGAGACTTTCCAACGCTAAAAAAAAGTAAAATCAGGCTAGGCCGCAAATGTAATTCTTATTCTGGGATAAAATGTCAGTTTAAAGAGGAGATGTAGGAAGCAAGAAGGGAGAAATTACATGAGCAAAACTCCGTGCAGCGTCTAGACTGTGCTTAGCCGGGAGGCTATGAGGTGATGACCTATACACCAAGGTTTTGGATTTCAGACGTCCGGGCTTTGCTACAGATTAACTGAGCAGTCTCCAAAGTCACTAGAGTTCTTTCACAGGTCGAGGATTAATCAGCTCCCTTTTCCATTCCCCTTTTAGGTGTTTATACGCTTTTCTTGTTTTAAAGTCATGGCACTCTCAAAGACTCTGAGCCATAGCCCCCGTGACCCTTCCAGAAAACCAGAGGCTTCTTCTGGATCACAATCACTACTAGACATCCCTAAGTAACCAATCCATGAGACTAGGCACCAGTTACTGCAAACGCCCAGAAGAGCCCTTAAAGGACACAACTCAAGCGGAGGGCGGCAGGTCAGCGACTTCTTCGCGTCCCACCTTCTCACATAACACGTATTCGAAGGGCAAGGACAGCGCGGGTAAAAGAGTTTTTTGTTTTTTGTTTTTGTTTGTTTGTTTGTTTTCTTTTTTCTTTTGTAGGAACATAAAGTCATTATTTCTGACTGTGCTCCACCGGATCTAACAACGGACCAAGTTCCGGTCCTTCCACTATGTCTTCCGAGTCTGGAGTTCCCTCTACTTCTGCCCGGAGTTACTGCCGGGTGCGGCAGCCAGTAGCTACTTCCGCCAGAAGTCCCTAGCGGCTCAGGCTCTGGCTCCCGCTCAGATGCTGCCCCGACGCCGGGTCCTCCTCTTCCGTAGCCTGCCCGTCAGTGGCCCTTGGCAGGGAAGACTGCAGGGCCTGCGGTAAAGCCTTCTCTGCGGCCAGCGGTGCGGAAGAGACTCGGGATAGTGGCCAGGGCGGTGCCCGCAGGCCTTGACACACTCGCCCAATCGGGGCGGGGCTCGACCTCCCGGGCCCGCCCAGCCGGTGTCCTGGGTCTGCGGATTAACCGCTTCGCACCTGCGGGAGTCGACGCGATCCCCTAGGCTGTGGCAGCGCCGGGAACATGGAGTTCGCGGAGCTGATTAAGACCCCGCGGGTGGACAATGTGGTGCTGCACCGGCCTTTCTACCCCGCCGTGGAAGGGACCCTGTGTCTGACGGGCCACCACCTGATTCTCTCCTCCCGGCAGGACAACACGGAGGAGCTCTGGCTCCTCCATTCAAATATCGACGCCATTGACAAACGGTGAGCCCCTACCACACCCAGGTCCGTGGGGGAACCGGAACCGACGCTTCCAGGTGTTTGGTTTTTTGTGTTGTTTTTCATCCTCGCCCAGACAGCCAAATGAACCTTCTGTGGCCTAGATCTGAAAGCCGTCTGCACTGGCTACCTGGCTTTTGTTATTCCTGGAGTAAGGTCTCAGGGTTGCAGTGGTCGTTTTAACACCATTTGGGAGTTTTTTCAGTGTTTAGGTTTTTTATTTTCTTCCATTACATTCCTTGAATGTTCTTGCCGTTTCTCGACTCATTAGTGGTTGTCAATCTCACTTCACGAAGTTGTGATTGAATACAATTGAAAGACCTCTCCCCTCCCCTTCCCCGAAAATGGATATGCTCACCCTTTGCAGCATAGGCCGGTCTTGATCTCCCAAGTCTCCAGCCTCAGCCTCCCAAGTAAGTGCTGGAATCACAGTTGGTCTACAAAGTGAGTTCAGAACAGCCAAGGCTGCACAGGGAACGCCCCTCCCCCCTGCAAGGTTTAAATTCAGTACAGTGGTGGGAAGGCTGAGGCAGGTGGATGACAAATTTGATACTTGCCTGACTCATGCAGGGAAGACCAAGTTGAGTTTATCATGTTTCGTCTTATTTATTTTCTGGGTTGTTTACTTCCCACTAAGGAGGAGCATCATCCGTCCTCAACACTGTTCAGTTTTGCTTGTGAGAAGAAAAGGGCTGGCCCTTGAGGAGAGTATGAATGAATTTGCCTTTTTCTTTTCCCATTTCATTATTTGAAATATTTTATTTTTACGTGTGTGTGTATGTATGTATGTATGTATGTACATACATGTACACATGAGTGCAGAGGCCCTAGGACAGACGAAGGCGTTGAATCTCATGGAGCTGGAGTGTCAGGCAGTTGTGAGCCAGTCCACGTGAGTTCTGGGGACAGAGCTTGGAGCTTGTGGAAGAACGGAGAGTGTTCTTCACTGCTGAGCCACCTCTCCTGCCTCCCACTCTACACTGTCTGTGCAAGAGAGTATCTCAGAGTCAAACAGCTGTGTGTACTTTCATCCGTGCTTAGATTCTCTGCCTTCTCAGTATCCCTGGGAGCCCTGCGCACTCTAGGCAGGAGAAAGCAACTTAATTATCCACTTCACTAGGAAATATGTGTGAGTGGCAAAATATTGCTTCACTGCATACTTTGGGTGTTAAGATTTCTTCAGAGATTGTGCCTTAAGACAATCCGAAGTGGTAGTGTTACCAGCAGTTTGGGTGAAGTGGGGCAGATCATCCATCTACACCGGCAGCGGGCTCATCTTTAGTGCATACATGTATTCAGTGGTCTCTCATGCGTGTGTGATAAAGGCTGCACCCCTGGCTCTCTGTGTTCTGGCTCTAACATGTTGTCCTCACTTGTTTTCTTAGCATTCACATGATTTGCAATTTCTTACAGATTTGTGGGCTCTCTGGGTACCATCATCATAAAGTGTAAAGATTTCCGAATTATTCAGTTGGATATTCCTGGAATGGAGGAATGTTTAAATATAGCGAGTTCTATTGAGGTAAGTATTTTCAGCCAGGTGTGGTGGTGCACGCGTTTAATCCCAGTGCTCGGGAGGCAGAGGCAGAGGCAGGCACATCTTTCGTGAGTTTGAAGCCAGCCTGGTTTACAAAGTAAGTCTAGGACAGCCAAGGCTAACATAGAGAAACCCTGTCTTAAAAAAAAAAAAAAAAATCTAATGAGAAAGGTTATATTCTTATTGTGTACAGCCCTTGTCACATGAGAATAATGGGGCTTGTGCCCTTTTAGTGTTACTTTACATGAAATTACTAATTCCATCAATTGCCTAGAAGTTCATAGAATTTCATTTCAATTTCTTGATAGAATTTCCTTACATTCATATTGGTCAAATAATAGATGCTGTTTCACTTGAGTATGAATGAATTTTTGTTTCGAAGAAAACCCAGGATCCATGTGTCCTGTACAAACGTTGATACAGTCCACGATGAAGGCAGTTTGCGAACTATGGTTCTGTTTGAGTGGCTTTCTCAGAACATCGTATGTGATGTTTTAAGCCAATGAGACAAATGCAGTTAGTTGGATTGTAGACATGTAACAGTGAGTGGGTGTGGTCTTCCTGGGTCTAGTGTATTGTTGGAATAGATACAACCCTCGAGCCCTGAACACTAGTACTCTCAATACTGTGATGGTTGAGGCAGTATAGCTCTGTTAGTGTGCGGCCCGCGGGTGAAGTTCCTCACCTCTCGCAGTTTGTCTCCTGCCTTTTAGGGGTGCTGTAAAGTTACATTCATGAGTATATGTAGAATGTTTAGGATAATACTTGGTCAATGGTAGCTGCCATTCGAGGGCCCTCTGTGAGAAGACTTTCATGCTGAGACTTTGTGGTAGAAATGGCTGCATCACATAAACTTCACTGTCTTAACGAGTTCTCAGCTTACTATTCAGCTGTGTGTCAGAAGTGTATGTAAGAGTAAAGCAAGTGACTATCACCAACAATTGTCATCTGTGACTTTAGTGGATCTGAAAGTATGTATTTGTTTTCACCGGTTCATTTACGATGTGTATATAAAAGTTTTGAACATTGGTTTTGGCCACATAGAAACTTTGCTTGGCTAGTTTAAGGTCTCAGGTGAAGGCTTCCCACTCCTTTTTCTTCTTTTGACTAATTTGGTATGCTCCCCAATTTTAAATTGCCTTATTTTAAATCACTGCCACTAAATCATATCAATCATATCAACTGATTCTTGCATTTAAAGTAGTTTCTAGGTAATCATAGAGTCAAGCTGATTTTTTTTTTTCTTTCTGTATAACAGACTTTTTGGAATTTATGTTAAAAAAGTGAGTTTAGCTATTAAAAAGAGGGAAAGCCTTAAGTCTATGATTAGAATTTTGTTTGGTTTTAAACAAGAAGTAGAGGATGAGATGATGTGTTGTTAAGGGAATGACACAGAAACCTTTCTGCCTTTACTAAATTTGAAGAAATGAGAGTGAGTTGAATAGTCTGCCATATGTACTTGTCATTTGGATGCCCAATCTTGACTTGGCTGTATTCCACAGAGTGAATGGGAAAGCAAGTTAAGATATGGTCCACTGTTAGGACAAAGGACTACCCCAGGCTCACTAGTGTAGCATTAAGATAGGACAGTGCCTAGCCATTTGGCAGATCCCTTTAGGAAAGAGGAAGTGAGTGTGGGTGCAGCTTTTGCATATGTGTGTCTTGTAAGAACCCAGGTTATTATGTACTATGTGCCGAGGTTGGCCTCTTGGATGACATCTCTCCATGAAGACTCCCAATGAGCCCGAGAAGTGTCCTCCATTGAACATGGCATAGGGAGGCTATGTGACAACCACTGTGTAACTGGGCTTTGGAGCTTGAGGCTTCTGATACTTGGCAGCTGGCCAGAGTTGAGCATGCCTTTTTATAGTGACAAGCAGGCATAGATTTTTTGAATGACTCCCAATGTTTAGTTAATTACTGGATTTGTAGCTGAGCCTTTACTAACTGACCCAGACCTCTTTGTTCCCCAATGCCCAGACATTCTTGGACATTTTTATCGAGCTTTGTTAAATTGTGTCAGGAAGCATTACTTCACTGGGCGCAGACTGTCCTGTTTCTTGTGTCTGTCTGCTGCTTTGTTATATGCTGAAGTGTGGTGCTGGCTGTAGTCTGACTGTAGCTCCACGTAGAGATGTGGCACTGAAGACCTGCACTGGGTTCCATCTTCGCCAAGTCCTGTATGCTGACTGCTGCTTTATTAGAATGCTTTCAGTTATAGAGTCATTTTCTTTCTATCCTCTAGGCATTGTCCACTCTGGACTCAGTCACCCTAATGTACCCTTTCTTCTACCGACCCATGTTTGAGGTGATGGAAGATGGCTGGCATTCCTTCCTTCCTGAGCAAGAATTTGAGCTCTACTCTTCTGCTGTGAGTCTGCGGTGACATTGTGGGTGATAAGAACTAACACAACACCTTACTTTACTTGTAAAAACACTCCTTTCCCTTTGAAGACTAGTGAGGTGGGGGTGAGTGGCTCATGCCTAACTTTAGACTGTGCCCTAGACTGACTGGCTGTTGGTTCAGCCTCTTTCATTCTGGGCTGGTCCCTGTGTCGGTATAATTGCAGCAGCTGGCTATGCTTCTCCTTCTAATAGATTAACCTAGTGCTGATATATTAAATTTTTTAAAATTACATTTATAAATGTTGTTTTAAAAAAATAAGGGGCTGGAAAGATGGCTCTGAGGTTAAGAGCATTGGCTGTTCTTCCAAAAGTCCTGAGTTCAATTCTCAGCAACCAACTGGTGGCTCATAACCATCTATGAGATCTGTTGGCTCCTTCTGGCCTGCAGGCAGGCATGCAGGCAGAATACTGTGAAATAAATGAATAAATAAATAAATAAAAACAGAAGTTACCTTCTGCACCAAGCATATCTGCATCCATAGGGTCTATGGTGCAACCAAAATTGAGTCATAAATGTCACCCATTCTCCCAAGAAAGAATTAATAAGCACTCACCCAAAATTGGCCCAGATGTTTGAAGGGTGTTAAAGTAGTAGTTAAAGCTGCTCAAGGAAGTAAGAGAAAGTGACCATAAAGTGAAACAACAATATAATAATCAAGTGGGGGCTGGAGAGATGGCTCCCTGGTTAAGAGCACTTGCTGCTTTTCCAGAGGTCCTGAGTTGGGTTCTGGCATCCACATGGGGCAGTTTGCAATCACCAGTGACTCCAGCTCCAGGAAATCCTATGGCCTCTTCCAGCCTCCACAGATACCTGTACACATGCTGTACAGGCACGTGTGTGTGCACATACACTTGCTTGCACACAAATAAACCTAGTAAGCAAAATAAATAAAAACTTCAGTAAAAAGTTAGGGAATTGAAGAAAGTAATTAAAATTCCTATAAGTTTCATCTTAAAATAAAAAATTTCTGTTAAGTTTCACATTTTAATTTAATTTTCTATTAATGTAAGTCAGGGTTGATATGTTGGGCCAGCTTGGATTTATAAGTACATTTTCAATTTGCACATGTTATTTTGTTTTTTACATTTTACATGTAGTTTTCAGTTTTGCTATTTGATGATTTCCTGTCGTGTGCTTCCAGGACTTAGAAATGATCTCATGACACCTAAGGGCTTTCCAGGAGTGTGTCCATGTTGTCTTAAGAAAGATGAGCCGATCTCACTGTGTTCTTCCTTCCTAAACAGCAGAAGGAGCAAAGGATTTGCTATATGTAATGTCTCTACTTCAGTACAGCATTCTGGGATGGCAGTCTGTTGGTAACTGTGTTAAGATGACTATTATCCAAGCAGTACCCAGAGAGAGATGGCTGGGCTGATTTTAGCCCCTATAACCGTAGACAGACTTGGTATTCACCAAGAGGAAAAGACTGTTTAAATCTTTGCTAGGCTGTCTTGCAAATGGAGGGTTTAAGCTATGCTGTCTGAATTGTGGTTAACCTGATAAAGGAGCTCCAAATACAATAGGTGTTGGCCTGGCATGGGGAAGAACCGTCTAGGGTCAGTGACACCATCCATGCCAGAAGCTGGTGGGGCTGGCCTGAAGAGTGGAGTTTTTTCCTCTACAGGACTTGAGGTGGGCTAGATTTCCAAATTTCCTGCTGAATGGCTTCCCTGGAAATCATATCCAAAGCCTTTAAACTTTAGAAGCTTTATGACACTCGGTTGCATGCTTGGCTTTGAAGTGCTGTGTGTTTTTCAGACCAGTGAATGGAGACTAAGCTATATCAATAAGGAATTTGCCATCTGTCCTTCCTACCCACCGACCGTCATTGTACCCAAGTCCATCGATGATGATGCTCTTCGGAAGGTGGCAGCCTTCCGACATGGGGGCCGCTTCCCAGTGCTGAGCTATTACCATAAAAAGAATGGCATGGTGAGTCTGAGGGGCCGCTGCCCCGCTAACGGTGTGGTCTGGGATCCTTTGCTTAGGAATGTTCCCTTTTCTGTGTGGCTTGGGCTGAAGACATGGGCCGGATTGTTTTCACTAGTACATCGCTCGTAGAAACTGCAGGGTGCCAGGAGTGGGATGCTTTCCTGAGGAGGCTGTATGAGATCTTCCAGTACCGCTCAGCTTTAGAAAGGTTGGGTTTAGGTTCAGAGCACAGTGTGAAGGAAACTGTGCTTATTTTATGCTTGCTGCAATGTTTTTAAGACAGAAGAGTGACATTTCTCTTCGCAGAGCACTGCTTAGATGTTTATTGTAATTATTCTCACCAAATTTCCATGTGAAAGGCAAGTTGAACAGACACTGATTCACAAAAGAGAGAAGAATGACACATGCCATTTACTCATACTTTAGGGAATCAGGAAATTAGGTATTGCTGAGACCAGTGGTATCTTGAGTCCCTGTGCTCTGACTGGGGCAGCCAGGGAATGAATAAAGAATGGATGCTATAGAAAAATCTGCTGGGCACAGTGGTGCACACCTGTAATCACAGTACTCTGGGAGGCAGAGGCAGGCAGACCTCTGTGAGTTCAAGACCAGCCTGGTCTACAAAGTGAGTCCAGGACAGCCAAGGCTACATAGAGAAACCTTTTCTCAAAAGAAAAGAAAGATGGAGGGAAAGATGGATGGATGGATGGATGGATGGATGGATCTGGGATCAGATAGGCTCTGATGTAATGGTACCAACTTTGCTACAACCTGAAATCTCAGCATGTTTATTATGTACAGTTTAGGGGAGGGGTTAGCTAGTCTAGGTAAGAGGTCCTTGTAAGCTAGCAGTCTCTGTGTTTGCTAGTTTTGCATACACTGTCAAGATCTACAGTTGGACTAGAGGAAGGTTGTGCCATTTCTCTGACCTGACCTGGGGGCAGAGCTTTGTCAGTTTCCCATGGGTTTGTGGCACTGATCTTTAACACATGGCCTGCTCACAGTAACAACATACTTCACTCAGGGCTTTCTCAGTTCCTCACAGGGGATGCAGCAATCCAGAGCTTGCTGGGTGTAAGCTTTCCAAATTACTTTGTCCTTTCCTCCCCTTCCCTTTCTCTCTCTCTCTTTCTTTCTTTCTTCCTTTCTTCCTTTCTTCCTCCCTTTCTTTCTTTCTTTCTTTCTTTCTTTCTTTCTTTCTTTCTTTCTTTCTTTCTTTCTTTCTTTCTCAGAGTTTCTCTGTGTAGCCCTGCCTGGTCTGGAACTCCCTCTGTAGACCAGGCTAGCCTCAACTTAACAGAGATCCACCTGCCTCTGCCTCCTGAGTGCTGGGATTGAAGGAATGTACCACCATGTGGCACTCTTTCCTCTTGCTTTTCAGTAACATTTGCTTCTCATTCTGTAGCCTATTTTAAATTAGACAGTCACAGCTATCTTTCATTGTTCTTTCCCCTGGGTATATGAGAGAGGGGATCAATGTGACGGAGTTTTAAATTTTTGCTCTTTTGTCAGCAGGCCATCTCTCTTGCTAGCACTGATATCACTCTTTGGTGTTTATTACACAGTGTTTTAACAACTGGTACTAAATGTAGTTTTGTGACCCCTGGAAGCATCGGTATAAAATAATTGCTGTTCATCCCGAGCCAAACAGTAGTTGTCTGCCCTGGGTGATATGTTTCATGAGATCTTATATGAGTCCCAAATAAAAGAAAAGTACAAGTAATACACTGGTGAGAGCCTTGTTAGGTGGGTGCAGCAAAGCAGAGAAAGCTCTTCTGTAGGTTTCAGATGTTACAGCTTTAGCTTTTTTGAAAAATATATTTTATTAATTTATTCATATTACATCTTAATTGTTATCCCATCCCTTGTATCCTCCCATTCCTCCCTCCCTCCCATTTCCCCTTACTCCTCTCCCCTATGACTGTGACTGAGGGGGACTTCCTCCCCCTGTATATGCTCATAGGGTATCAAGTCTCTTCTTGGTAGCCTGCTATCCTTCCTCTGAGTGCCACCAGGTCTCCCAATCCACGGGACATGGTCAAATATGGAGCACCAGAGTTTGTGTGAAAGTCAGTCCCCACTCTCCAAACAACTGTGGAGAATGTCCTGTCCAGTGGCTAGATCAGGGTAGGGGTTCGAAGTTTACTGCACGTAATGTCCTTGGCTGATGCCATAGTTTGAGCAGGACCCCTGGGCCCTGATCCGCCTGTCATAACGTTTTTCTTGTAGGTTTCTAGGACCCTCTGGATCCTTCTATTTCCCCATTCTCCCATGCTTCTCTCATCTGGAGTCCCAGTAGGATGTCCTCCCCTCTGTCCCACCTATTCCACTCCTTGGAATATACCCAGAAGATGCTCCAGCACACAACAAGAACATTTGCTCAACCATGTTCATAGCAGCCTTATTCATAATAGCCAGAACATGGAAACAGCCTAAGTGTCCCTTAGTAGAAGAATGGATAAAGAAACTGTGGTACATTTACACTATGGAATACTACTCAGCTATTAAAAACAAGGAATTTCCAAAATTTGTGGACAAATGGATTGAACTAGAAATGATCATAATGAGTGAGTTAACCCAGAAGCAGAAAGACTCAAATGGTATATACTCACTTATATCTGGACACTAGGCCAAGGGGCATGTCCCCATGAAAGTCTTCACAGCTTTAGCTTTAGGGCTTACAGCGATCAGAGATTGACCACGCCTAGTGGTGCACTCTGCAGGGCTTTCCTTGTTGTCACCAGGATATTGGGTCAGATACAGAGATGGGCAGTTGTTGTAGAGAAACAGCTTAAATGGAGGAAGGATGTATTCTGGCTCACAGAATTTCAGTCTCCCATCCTACTGGCTCCTCTGTTTTGAGCTTGAGCTATGCTGCTCTTAAATTACCAGTATGGCCTAATAATGTTTATTATCAGGCCTATAATTGTTGCTACAGCAGTGCTTTCTAACCCGCTAGCAATCAATCAAGACACAGACATGTGTTATATTTTAAAACAGCCTTAGTTAACCTGGAGCAGGGCAGATATTAATCCTCTAAACTACTTCCCTTAGTGGGGCAAGTATGGGATACATGTCCCAGTCCCATGCCATCTCATTCTAATAATTTCTATCAATACCTCCTATCCACAATCCCATATACTTGCGAATGTTCTTCATCTGGGCAGGATCTCCCTCTATGCCGGCCATGTGCTTCTCCTCCACCTAACTCATGATGAGGTAACCTTCTTCTCATCTCCGCTCCTCAGGTCTCTTTCCTCCCAAGATTCTCTGTCTCCCCCAAGCCCAGGAACCTTAGCCAGCCTATCCCATTTGCCTTGCCCAGGGTGATGGCCTTTTATTGGTCAAATAGGTTAGGCTCCTAAGTGGGTTGGGTCACAGAGACAGCAAACAGTAATTAGCATCAAAATACATCAGACCAACCTCCAACAAGGCTATTGACCCAGCACAAGGAGTATATAAGCTTTATTTTGTGTTTCTCTTCGTAATTCTTGCCAAAGCCTGCCAATCTCGTGTATATAAAGTTGAAGTTTACTCTTTCCTCCAAGATTCAGTAATGTTAGTCTGTCAGATAAAGTGATAGAGATATAAAGAGGGAAAAAACATACAGATTTTATCCTATGTCTAAGTGTGGGACCATGAGACTAAGGACTGGAAGGGAGAGGTGTGGGCTTTGGGCAGGGGGTAGTGAAGGCTGTGAGTAGTTGGTTGCGGTGTGGAGGAAGATATATGCACTCAGCAGGCTAGTTCCTCCTACTGATGGAGCCTCCGAGGTCACAGCCTCTGCCGGATGTCAGACCCAGTGTCTTACTGAAGGCTGGATGGGCAGAGTGAACATCAGACAGAAAGGCTCTACCTGCTTCCTCTGTTGCTAATATAGACAGATGGATGCTTCTTTTTCTAAAGGCTCTTTGGAGCCACTGTTGGGTCTGCAGAGGTCTGCAGTTTGAGGTGTGGGTTATTTTACTCTGCCACAAAGCTCAGTTTAGTGGCTTTTAGGCCATTATCTTCATTATGGGGCCTGATCTACTGCACATCAGTTCATGTACTTGATGAATAGTGCTTGATCCTTTTTTTTTTTTTTTTCCAAGACAGGGTTTCTCTGTGTAGCCTTGGCTGTCCTCGACTCACTTTGTAGACCAGGCTGGCCTCAAACTCACAGCAATCCACCTGGCTCTGCCTCCCAAGAGCTGGGATTAAAGGCGTGCACCACCATGCCTGGTTGTCAGTGCTTGATCCTTACAAGGCGATAAATGAGTTCAGTGTGTTCGAGCTAGCGGGACAGTAATTGTACTAGTGTGCAAGGGTTATCTTTGTTTTTATGGTTATTAACTGTTAATTTATGCAGGGTTTTGTGATGGAATGCTTGCTCATCAGAGTCCATGGCAGAGTGCCACAGATTGTTTTTGAGAGAATCCTGACCCAGCTCTTTGTCAGAAATGTCAGCTAACTGCTGTTGAAATATCTCTGCTTCCAGGTGATTATGCGAAGCGGCCAGCCTCTGACTGGCACAAATGGGAGAAGGTGCAAGGAGGATGAGAAGCTGATAAATGCCACCCTCCGGGCGGGAAAGCGCGGCTACCTTATCGACACCAGATCGCTAAATGTGGCCCAGCAAGCCCGAGCCAAAGGAGGCGGCTTTGAACAGGAAGCTCATTATCCCCAGTGGAGGCGGATTCACAAGTCCATTGAGAGGTAAAGGGTTAGGGTCCTGGGGGCTCCCCATAGGCTGATTGGCCGAGGTGATCTTGTGGCTGTTTCAGAAATCACAGCCGCTCCACATAATCAAGGGTTTGCAATAGGCTGGACAGCTTCCTGTGGGGTTCTCTGCCCCATCTGCTTTACTAAGGTTTAGTGGACAGAAATGTATGTTTGTCAGTGCAAACAACTCTTACCTCAAAGGGAGTGAGAGTGAGTTCACTCTTGAGCCAAATCAGTGACTCTGGCCCAGAAACACAGATTCGAGTTGCCACAAATAACATGTTCTAATGTGGAAGTCGCTTCATGAATTTTTCATAGTCATAGGATGAAAGACATAAAGTAAGGCATTTTCCAGATACATTGGTGGGAACATGTGGTAGGTGGGTTACAGCAAATGGGGGAGCTCTCTGCTAACAGGCCTCAGATGTTGTCTGAAAGCATTCTTAGCTTCCATGCTAGAGGTTTGCCAAGTTAATGCTTTCCTAAGTTTCACTGGTGGAGAAAGGGTTAGGCCAGACAGAGATGGGCAGTGGATGGCTACTAAAGGGACAAGAGACAATCACACATAATTTGTTGACTCTGCAGCTCAGCCAGCCTTGCAGTCTTTAACATGGGTGTGGTTATTTTCTGCAGACTTTACTTCACACTGCTGTGTGTGATGTGCAGTTTGGATTCAGCTGTAGATTGCAACATGATAAAGCAACGTATCCATCGTCTCACCCACCTGTCTGTTGCAAGAATAATGTGTCTTGTCTGTCAGCAGTTTCCAAGTGGTCCTGCAGCTGCTGCCGCTGTGTTCTCTTGGGTCCATGGCTTGCAACATCCTAAAAGAATAAAGCAGGGGCCAGATACTGGTGAAGAAAGGTGGGTTTTAAGCCAGGAGAGAGAGGAAAGAAGGTTCCTAATTCATTCTGCCATGGCTGTGTCAGTGTTAGGACTTTTGGAAAGTCATGAGACAAAAGCCAGAGGTCCATAGATTGAGCTGTCAGTGTGGTAAGTCCTTTCCTAGGAGAAGGTGACTGGGCCACCTCCATTCTTGGCATGGCGGAGTGTGCTGTCCAGGCCCAGGCAAGTTTTAGCATTGTCTTTCCTTCTATTTCTGGCAGAATGCTATTAGAATTTTGTAAGGAGTTGTATAGAGTCTGTAGGTTGACTTGGGTAGGATGGTACTGTTTTTCCAGTGATTTGTTCTACATTGATTTCTTGAGCATTTTCTAACTTTAAGTGTACAGATCTCTTAAGGTCTTGAGTAAATTCACTCCCGAGTATTTTATTTTTTTGTTGCCCTGTGAATGAGCTTTCCTGTTTCTTTTTACATAGTTCACTGCTAGGATGTAGAAGTATACCTGACAGGGGCTGGGGAGACAGCTCCATCAGTTAAGGTGCTCACTTCTCCAGCACCCACATAAAAGGCCAAATGTGGTGGTATATACCTGTAATCCTAGAGACAGGAGGATCCCAGAAACTCACTGGCCAACCAGTCTAGCTGAATCAGCAAGCTCCAGGTTCAGTGTCTCAGAATCTGTGGTGGAGAACAATAGAAGAGACACCTACCATCAACCTCTGGCCTCTATTCATATACTTGTATACACATGCCTCTGCACACTCATGAATACACACACACACACACACACACACACACACACACACACCTCCTGACTTAATGTTGGTTTGCATTTTTTTGGGTTGGTTGGATTTTTTTTTTTTCTAACAAATTTTTTTTTCTGGAGTCTTTAGAATGTTTCTATTTATAAGATACTTTTGTTTGTAGAGAGACAATGTAACCATGATGAAAACAGGCATTCTTGTCTTGTTACTGATCTTCAAGGAGACACCTTGGGCTTCCCCTCTTGAGTATGATGCTGGCTGTGGGTTTGTCACTTGTGGCCTTTACTGTGTTCAAGGCCATTCTTCCCAGGGATAACGGGTTAAGACTGTATCAGGAAAGTATGCTGGCTTTTGTCTACTGCTTTTCCCATGTCTGTTGAGATCCTTGTTTTTCTATCCTATGCTTTGTCACATGTATTGATTAGTTTGAGTTGTGTCCTTGTATATAAAGCTTGTGGTCCTGGGTGATGTGACATTCAGTGTGCTGTTGAGTTCCATTCACTAGCGTTGTGATGATTGTTATAGCTATGTTCACCATGGATTTGGCCAGTGATCTATTTGTTCTTGTATGGGTTCGGTGTTAGAATCGGACTAGTAGTAAATCCACAGTACTCTCTCTGGGCTTTCAGAAGACTGAGCAGGACTTTGGTTCTGTAAGTGTTTGGTATCTTGTGAAGCCTTCAGGACCTGGCAGATTTGATGGCAGATTTTTTTTGATTTTTGTTACTGATTTAGGTTTTTGTTTTGTTTTGTTTTTGTTAACTCATTGAACTGTTCACATTTTTTGTTTCTTCCTGATTCCCGGCTCTGTTTTGCCAGGACTGCACTCACTTTTTAGGGTATTCGGTTTGTTGTTGCATATTGTTCATAGACATCCACAATCCTTTCTTTTCCCTTTTCTTGTTCCTATTGAGACAGATTCTTACAGTATAGCCCTGACTGGCTGGGAACTCACTATATAAACCAGACTAGCCTCAAACTCACAGAAATCCAACTGCCTTCGTCTCCAGCATGCCTGAATTAAACAATGGTCATGCCACATGCATGCCCTATGGTCCCTCCTACTCCTGTGGTATCACCTGCAGTGTCTCCCCTTGCATCTCTCATTAGATTTACTTGAATTTGCTCTCCTTTTTAAATTTAGTTTAGCTAAAGAGTTTTCAGTTTTAGTCAACTCATTCTTTTTGGGTGTGTGGGTGTAGCAACTGAACACAAGGCTTGGGTATATTAAGAAAATGAACTCCACCCCAGCCGTCATTGAATTTTGTAAAATAAGCAAAAATCTCATGTTGAATAAGCACAGATGAGCCTTACTAGATAGCAATCTTTTTAAATTCAGCCCTGAGCTCTTACAGTGTGTCAACTGTTGCCAGACTGGCAGAACAGATTTGCTACATATAATTACATCTTCCTGCATTAGAAGGCTTAGAGGTTTAGTCTCTCTTGTATCCACCTGTTTCTTCCTTGTGTTCCCTCCACCTGCTTCCTCCTCCTTAAAGGAGGACTTTACAAGTTCTGGGGTGGGGGGCTAGAGCTAAGATGAATAGATTTCTGCTGGTCTTGCATCTAACTGCAGAGACCTGGATGTATACTCTACATCATTCAGCGCCATAGGGTCGGGGTGTAAGTTACCCCCAGTCTTGGGGCCAGGCAGTCACAGAGTGCAGTCCCCTGGCCTCTACCCTCCCAGGTAACCAGCTGTGTGGCCTGGGCCTCCTCTGTTCGGCAGGAACAGTTTGCCATGAGATGCTGAAACATCTTTGCAGTGGTGTAGAAGTTTTCGATCCTTAATCCTCAATTTGCTTCATAGCAGAGTAAGTTTTCTGAACTGCTTCGCCACTGGATACTCAGGCGATGGATCTGGGCTTGCTTGGTTATTCTGTTTCATCTATCTGCCTTTCTTTCTGGAACGTTCTCTTTCTTGTTTTAAAAGATACCACGTTCTTCAGGAGAGCTTAATCAAACTTGTGGAAGCATGTAATGAGCAAACCCACAACATGGACCGATGGCTCAGCAAGCTGGAGGCCTCCAACTGGCTGACACACATCAAGGAGATTCTGACCACCGCCTGCCTGGCGGCGCAGTGCATTGACAGGTAGCATGGGTTTGGCCTCCCTGGATGACCAGACATCGTTGTTATCCAGCCATGTGTGCACAGAGCAAATGAAAGTCTATCCCACTCCATAGCTTCCAGGTAGCTTTATCAGATGCCCTGTGAAGGAAGGAGCCTGCTTACAGTTCCTGGTGAGAATGTGTGGGGTGATATTGAATAGACCATGACTACCGAGTAGATGTGATTAGTGTGTACGTACATGCCTCTGATGACACAGTTTTTAAGTACCATAGGTCTACTTTTTGTGTGAAATCCTTAATTATGAACTTACATGAAAAAGAATGAAAGGAAGTTTTGCTCCACAGAATCCACAGAATAATACTGTCCTGTGCTATTGCTGTCCTCTCTCCTGTGCTGGGTTTCTCATTCTAAAGCACTTGGCCTGGGTTCTCAGCTGGGAAGTCCTGCTGGCGGTTGTGCAGCTTGCCAAGTAATTTCAGTATTCCCTCGGTTAAAGGCTCCTGACCCTTGAGACTCCAGGCAGAAAAATGAGCAGAGGCAGGAGGATTGTATACATTGTGGCAGAAATATAGAACTTTTAAAGAAGTGGGTGCCTGCCATAGGTATGCATAAGCATTGTCACCATCTCCCTGGTGACACTTGGAGATGTTAACTTGTTTGTTGATTGCAAAGTATGGAGATTTCATTTTCTGCCCCCCCCCCCCCCCCCCCCCCCCCCACTTTCCAGGCTCAAGAGGAGCTGGAGCCGGTCGCTTAAGATCTTGTGATAAGGCAGTAGACAGGCAGAGACTCTGGGCTCTGAGATGGCAGCTACTGCTGCTCTTTGTTTTAGGGTTAGATTAGATTAAGTGGGGGAATTAAAGACAAAGGTTCTGTGATAAGAAGTCAACAGCTCAGAAGGGGGAGCTGCTGACCTGCTGTTTTTGTTTCTTTCAGCCAGTCTACCGAATGACTCCCTATGTCAGGAGTCCAGTGGCTTTTTTCTTCAGTGTCTCATGTATCCCAGGCTAGCCTAGAACTTCCTTTGTAGCTTTGCTTCCACCTACCACGTACTGTGACTGCACGAATACACCACTACACCCAGTGAGGTGGCAGGGAGGATAGAGTCAGGGCCTCCTGCGTGCTAGCAAACACTTGCAGCTGAGCCACACCCCCAGCCTGTACCTCCATCTCTACCTTTTCAGCAGTAGTGACAGGAGGGAACCCCAGGAGCAGCCACCATCAACTCTCCAAGGGGCTGCATTTTTACTATGTCTGGGTTCCCTTTTCTGATTTGTTGAGATTTACACCTCCATTATAATTTGGCTTTATAATTAACTGCTCAAAATGAAGAAATCAACTTTAAACTAAGTAGAATAAACAGCACTCAGAGTTAAGAAGTATACACTGAATATATATGAAAGCCATAACGTACCTATTGATACTCTTTAGCATAATCACTAGATTTTGTTCCAAGAATGTGGTTATGTAACCTAGGTTTCTATTGCCATGAAGAGACACCATGACCACCTCAATTCATATGAGGGAAAATATTTAATTGGGGCTGGCTTGCAGTTCAGAGGTTTAGTCCATTGTCATCATGGCAGATGCAGGCAGACATGGTGCTGGGAAGAACTGAGAGTTCTACATCTTGGTCCACAGGCAGCAGGAAGAGAGACTGAGACACGCTGGCCAGACTCAAGCTTCTTAGAATTTAAACCTGCCCCCTGTGTCCCACTTCCTCCAACAAGGCCATAGATCTTAATAATGCCACTCCCTATGACTAAGCATTCAAACCCGTGAGTCTGTGGGGGCCATTTCTATTCACACCACCACAGCCTACCATTGGTGGAGTGTGTTGTTTACATATTAAGAGCTACAATATAATCCCACAGACAAGTACATCAATCATAGTATCACAAAAATGTATAGGACTAAGTAGATTATAATTTCATCACTTAATGGAATATTATATAGCCATTACTATAGTAATTCTAAGCATGGCATAAAACATTGTTAATATGTACAATAAAAGTGAGAATAGTGGGTGATTGCCTTTCATTATTACTATATAATATATATATGCATGGGAAATAATTGAGAGTAGATTGTAAACATGAATTTTTCCAAAAATTTCTTTATGGTGGGTTCAATAAAAAGGGTGGAAGGAGGAAGAATGTGTAGTTCAGTTAAGTATCTCTTTAGGATTATGGGGTCCCAAGCACCTGTAACTCTCATGGGCAGAAGTGTCCTTGCCAGGCTTTATGGGATGATAGTTGCATGTTTTTGCTTTTTCCCTTCTTTTGGCTTCACAGTATGGCTTAGGACTTGTCTCTTGGGTCCACTACAGTTGGTGAAGGCTGATAGGGGAAAGGCTGAGCTCAAAGCTGGAAATATTTTTTTTTCCCTAAGATATGTCAGTTTCTATGTGTGTAGCCTTGCCTGTCCTGGATCCCTTTGTAGACCAGGCTGACCTCGAACTCACAGAGATCCACCTGCCTCTGCCTCCCAAGTGCTGGGATTAAAGGCGTGCACCACCACTCCCCGCTTTGGAAAAGTAATTTGATGGGAAAGACTTTGCTCAGCCACTGAAGCAGTGAAGGCAAGTACCTGCCGTGACAGTGGCAGTGTGTCAAGGGTCAGACGGTCAGCTGAAAGGTGCTGTGAGATTTGTTGACTTAAAAAGAGTCTTACTGTGTGAAGTTTGTGATTTACTGTAGTCTCGTGTTTTCCCCAAGGGGACTTCCCATCTGCCCAGTGCCTCATTTAGACTCCATAGCCTACAGACAGCCAGGGCGTGAGACTGTAACACTCTAGTCATGGAATGTTCACTGTTAAGGAGTCCTCATTTGTGCTGTGGGCTTCCCTCTCAGGGAAGGAGCGTCAGTACTGATTCACGGCACGGAAGGAACTGACTCTACCCTGCAGGTGACTTCTCTGGCCCAGATCATCCTAGAACCAAGAAGCAGGACCATCCGAGGCTTTGAGGCCCTGATAGAGCGAGAGTGGCTGCAGGTGAGCAAACTGCTGTGTGAGAGTGGGCCTCTAGCCATTGAGAGTGAAGTCCCACTGTGAATGAAATTTTGACTATTTAAAATTTTTAAGTTGTATGATTAATTTTCTGTGAGTCAGTTAATCTACCTTCACCCAAATAAGTGTTTAGGATCATTACCAGTTCCAGTTTCTCAGTCCCCCATGTGTGTTGTGCTGGGCCTGTGTGTGTGTAGACAGGCAGTCCACCATGGAGCTGAAGGCCCATCCCAGCATCTCTCTTTACGTATATGGTTCACTAAGTACTTCATTCACTTTCATAGCTGAGCGGGTTGAGCATTTCTAATGTGAAAATCCCAAATGCTCCAAACTGCTGACCTCTGACCTCCCATGGTTACTGCAGTGAAAGTGCAGGTAGAGAAGGAGGCCATACAGAACCACCCTCAGGCTATATAGACAGGATGTATGCTGTGAGACTTAGGTTCTGTCCCCAAAATAGCTCAGGTGTGCATGCACATTTTTCAAAATAAGAAAAACCCCGGAGCCCAGAACATTTCTGCTCCCATTAGACAAGGGATTTTCAGTTTGTTCTTTGTTACCAACAAGAGAAATAGACACAGAAGGCTTCTGGGCAGTTGAGTCTTGATACTGATAGGCCGGGAGGAGCGAGGCTGGGACTGTGACCACGAATGTCATCGCTTTGGTTTTTTTCTTGTTGTTGTTGTTGTTTATTTGTTTTTGTTTTTGTTTTTCAAGACAGGGTCTCTCTGTGTTAGCCTTGGCTGTCCTGGACTTGCTTTGTAGACCAGGCTGGCCTGGAACTCACAGCAATCTGCCTGCCTCTGCCTCCCAAGTGCTGGGATTAAAGGTGTGCGCCACCATGCCCAGCCTAATGCCATCGCTTTGATGATGCGTTTGAGACCTAAGTCTCCTTTTGCGCATGAATTGATTCACTCCCTTCCTGTCCTGTCTTTTCGGTTAGAGACTCTTATCCTGTTCATGTATTTCTCCCTAGGACACAACACCACCATGTACTGTCAGTATAATGCTGTGTAATGACGGTTAACAGACAAGCCTTGAACTGTGCTTGAAATCACGTCAAGGTTTTATAGATCTGTCATTATTTAAGTGTTGCTTTGCATTTGATGTCTGAAGGACATTTGCAGTCCCCATGTTCATATCCTCACTATACAGCTTCTCTAAGGGTTTGTAATTTTTCCTTATTGCAGAAGTTAATTGTTTTAACCCGAAAACTCATCTAGACAGGAGCTACCTTGGTTTTATGGTGTTCTGGTACATAGGAATGCCACTGTGGCTGTGAACTGGTGTTCTTGGGTGTGCCCTAATGTGGTTGGGCGGGACTTTCACATTTCTGTCTTTTCCCCTAGGCTGGTCACCCATTCCAACAGCGCTGTGCACAGTCAGCCTATTGCAACAGCAAGCAGAAGTGGGAAGCGCCCGTGTTCCTTCTCTTCCTGGACTGTGTGTGGCAGATCCTCCGGCAGTTCCCTTGTTCCTTTGAGTTTAATGAGCATTTCCTCATCATGCTCTTTGAGCATGCTTATGCCTCACAATTTGGAACATTCCTGGGCAACAATGAAAGTGAAAGGTGGGCAAGCTCACATCAGATCACTTCCTAAAGAGGCTGGGCTTGGGGTGTGTGGATGCTGTTTATAAGAAGGCAGACTCTGCAGTTAAGTGCAAACTAAGTACACAAAGTACAGATGTCTGCGAGCCAAGCATGTGCTAGGTGAGGGGACCCTATGCTCTCTGCTACTGGATCAGAATGAGGTGATGCACTGCTTAAGAGCTTGGAGTAGATTAGGCAGCCATTGTCATGTTAATGTCTTGATTATGATCACAGTTTCCTATATTTAGGAGACAACTTATCATATGACCAGGCATGCCCTCCATCCATGTCTGCAGTTTAGGAGAGTTAGACCAAGAGAAATTAAGTGATGCCACAAATACACAGCTAGAAAGTCTGACCTGGGGGCTGGAGATAGCTCAGCAGTCAAGAGCTCACACAGCTCTTACAGAAGACCCAAATTGTGTTCTTAGCACTCTCATTGGGTGGTTCACAACTCCTGTAATTCCAACTCCAGAGGATCCCATGCCCTCTGAGGGCAATTGCATCCATGTGCACATATATACCTTACTTCAACAGACGCATACTCAAAATTGAAAACTGATCCTGTTTACAAGTATAACCCCAGTACAGGTCTCTGGCTCCTGTTTTACCTGGGAACTGTTCCCAGTCCCCAAGTGACAGTGCTGCTTCATGGTCCCCACTGCTGGGTTACAGAAGGTTTAGGAGTTTCACAGCAGCTGCCCCTGACCAATCTATTCATCCCTTTCTGTCACACAGGGAGTAGAAGTTAAGAGCAGTACTTGAGAGTGATTGTTAGTTGTTAATGACTTTAATGGTGATTTTCTTTCTTGAGCAGATGTAAGTTGAAGCTACAGCAGAAAACAATGTCATTGTGGTCATGGGTCAATCGGCCCAGTGAGCTGAGTAAATTCACCAATCCGCTCTTTGAAGCCAACAACCTGGTCATCTGGCCCTCTGTAGCTCCGCAGAGTCTCCAGCTGTGGGAAGGTAATTCCCCCACTGTGTGCAGGGATTTGCCCATTCCAGACTGTGCCCTGAGCTTGCCTGGGATCACATGCCACAGTAGTTGGTTTTTGAAGATGGCCATCTGGAGACCCACAGATCGGTGTATGGGTGTTACTGTTTTCTCAGTGTGGGCATGGCAGCTCACTAACATGCCCACTTTGATAGGAGTTAGTAGATGGCTGGGACATGAGCAAGTTATAAGTTCCTCAGAGAAGGTTTCTATCTGTTTCATTAAGCATCGTAACAGTTAAATGAATATTAAATGATGTCACACAGTCATTCCAGTGGGTTCTGTAAGTTGGTACAAAATACCATCAGTGGAACTGCAGATACCAGTGTTCATGTGGAATAGCAGTTTATAATGCTTTTCTAAGTGCGTTCTAAAACAGGTTCTTACATATGTAATTTTTCACACCACTGACTCTAATGTCCTTAAATAGCAGAGCTTGTTTTTTTAAAAATGACCAGGCTGGGCCATAGTGGTGCACACCTTTAATCCCAGGACTCAGGAAGCAGAGGCAGGTGGATCTCTGTGAGTTCCAGACCAGCATACTCTACAAAGTGAATTCAAGGATATGACACAAAAAAAACCAAACAATAAAAAAAGGCCAGATGACACATAAAGTATGTTAGGTGTTCATCCACTGGGACAACAGTAGATGTTCCATCCAATTTAGTAGTCAATCACTTTGAAGACAGTGTGTCTTTGTGCATGTTTGCACTAAGCATCATAGTTACAGAATGGCTGTTCTTTGCTAAGTTCACCTAGGTTACTGCTCATGTCCATTGGCAACTTCTGATATGTTGTGCTCTCGGGATAGCTCATGTATAGAAATGATTTGCCCATCGTGTGATGCATCCTCTGTCTGGTTAGCCTCTTGTTCCTCTTGGCTTGTCGGCCGAGTACATCCTTCTCAGGCTAGGTGCCTCCCCGCTGGAGTGAGAGGAAGCTAAGTGCCTCCATCAGTGTCCATGTTCCCTGAGCAGGCCCCTCTGACTTGACCCTGTGAAGGAGTCTGGCTGCCTAGAGAAGCGCTCTGCTTACTCTCTGGATTGTTGTAGCCCGCCACAGGTCACAGAATAAGTGATTTCCTGAATGAGAGAGTGCTGCTTGGCTTCCTTTGTACAGATCTTGCAGCTGGTGAAGTAGCTCAGTGGCAACCTGAATTCTGTCCCCAGGACTCATGTTGTGGAAGTAAGGAGCCCACTGGCTCTGGCAGCTTGTCCTCTGGCTTAAACACACACACACACACATCTATCTACACATAAGTGCACATATCTAAATAAAGGGTAATATAAATGTTTACTGTTTCTGAGACAGTTTACTTAAAAGCCACTGCCATACTTAGTCACTGAAATGAGAGGCCGGCTGTTTGAGTCAAACACCCAGTCTGGAGTTGGGTGGGATTTTGAGATAAGTGGTGAAGGGAACACTACTGCTGTGTGTTTACATCCTTGGAGGAATGAACAGTGACTTCTGCTGAAGAGCAGTAGACAGAGCTGTGGAGTACAAACAGCAACCTGTGCCAGCTTTCTCCAAGCGTTTGGCCTCTGTGTCTGTGATTCCACATGCACAGAGAGCCAGCTGTGGATTAGAGATTTCAAAAAGTTTGTCCTGTGGTAGGTTCGTTTCTTGATCATATTTTTTAAGCAGCATGGTGCCATGAGTGTTTACGGTGTTGACAGTGACTAGGACAGACATCCTGAGATGTGCAGAGGTGCATAGCTTAGACGCAAACACTGTACCTGACATTTGATATAAAAGATTCATCATCCACTAGCAGGATGCCTGGGGGTGATTCTGGACCTGGTCACCTGAGATGACTGCTCTTTCAGGTGTTGTCTGAGGAGAGGAGCAGTTGCTGTGGAGTTGGAAGATGAATAATGGTGGGGAGTGATGTAAGCTATCTGCAGTTATACAATTGGTGACTTGCGACATGAAAGTGGAAATTTCATGGCACTGCATGTCACCAGCTTATTTTCATGAGCATATGACCAGCATTTCTGGCTGATAACCAGTGAACATGCCCATGACCATTGCAGTTCTCAGCTGCTGTGTGGGTTCTTCCAGTAACTGAAGAGTCTGCACAGTTCAGAGTATCATGAAGCGCAGGGTGAGCCAGGTGTGGTGGTGCATGGCTGGAGTCCTAGCCACTTGGAGACTGACACAGGAGGGTCGTAAGATCCAGGCTAGCTTGGACTACATAATGAGATCTGTTTCTCAAAATCAGGAAGGGCTGCAGCTCCATAGTAGAGCATTTGCCTGGCACATACAAGGTCCTGGGTTCAGGCTCCAGTGCTGCAAAAGAAAAATCTAAACAAATGTAAGGAGTTGTGGGGAAGTGTACAGCAGTGCATGGAGATGCCAGTGATGTAATAGTGACGTAATACTGCTCCTCTGAGCACCCTACTCCTTCTGTTTTTCATTCCCGGTCCTGCAGGGATCTTCCTACGTTGGAGCAGATCCTCTAAGTATCTGGATGAAGCATATGAGGAAATGGTTAACATCATTGAATACAACAAGGAGTTACAAGCCAAGGTCAATGTCCTGAGGAGGCAGTTGGCCGAATTGGAAACAGAGGATGGGCTACGAGAGAGTCCTTGAAAGAGGCCCTGTCCTGATGACCTGTCTAGGCCTGAGTCCGTCTCTCCCTCTGTTTGCCCTTCAGTTCATGTACACAGTAGCCTTGAACTTGGCTCTAGACATGGGATCCCTGTACTGTTAAGGCCTTCTCAGCACTGCAAGATGAAAGTTGCTCTCACACACACGGATATGGCCTGTTTGGCCCTTTGTTTTGGGAGCAGGAGGTGCTGTCACCTCACTAAATATATGACACTTATGGCCTATGCTGCCCTCTGTCACCACTCTCTAAACAGTGGTCCAGACTAGTTAAGAATCCATCTACAACATGGGCCAGGCTTGCGTTCAAATATAGAAGAATGGTTGAGAAGCCAGAATTGTGTGTTTAACATGTCACCCCATCCTGTCCTCCACCCTCAGGTATAAAATGAGCGTTCTTTTTAAAAACAACTTTGGACTAACAAAGCCTGTTTTGTCAAGAAGGAAAATCAGGACAGTTATTTGCGATAAATCTTTTACAAGGGCAACAGGTGTGGTCCTCTGATAATTTCCTTAAGAAAGGTACATTTACAAGTCGACACTGAAGGTGTGTGCCATAGAGAATTGAAGCAGGCTCCATCTGCTACCATTGCATTGGCATCTCATGTTTCTGTCATGGGTGTGAGTGAAACCATCGCCTGAGTAGAGCTCACCTTTTAGAACTATACAACACATAGAGTGCCCATAAGCCAGACGTCTGGGCCCTTACTGCACGGGCTGGCATCTGCTGTGTGTGACTTATTTTACTTTTAAATATCCTAAGAGTTGGCTCATGCCACAGCTAGCCCTTCATGTCAGTGTGAGCCATTTGTAAGTCCATCCTGTGTGCCGCTTGTTCTTCCTGTGTTAGGCAAACAGGATTGCAATGGAGTGGGGACCTAGGAAAGTCGCCCAGCTGGCTTAAACCTTGCTGTGTCAGAAGCACTGGTGCAGTGGCTGCATCTGGGCGTGTCTGCACTTGGTGCTTTCTAGGTGTCTAACTGCTTGCTGTTGCAATTGCTGTCATTTCTAGAAGAGGATAGTTGCAGAGTAACTTTTAAAGCCTTGTCAGCTTCATCTGTATATAATCTTTCCCCTGGACCCCTCTTTGAATTGTGCATCAATTTGAATATGGAACTGCTGGAGGTGGCACCCCTCTAATCGCAGCGCTTGGAAGGCTGGGGCAGGAGGAGTTTTCAGTTTGAGGCCACCTGAGCTATATAATGGGTTCCTGGCTAGCCTGACTCACTGAGTGGGAATAAATTAATAAAATGTATATATTTTTAAAAAAAGACTCTAGCAGGATCTGTACACCCTGCTGAAGGATTGGGAAGTGGCCACCACTTTCCGTCTCTAGTTGCCCCACCTCCTCCTCTTCCTCTCCCTTTCCAGTGACCTGTAACAGAAGGTCAGGCCCCAACCAGCAGTCCCAGTTCTGTTGGTGGCTTTGCCCACTGCCACCTCCAAGCTCAGCTCTACTCTTGACCTATTCTCGGCTCACTGAGGAGTGGAGCACAAGCAAGACTGTCTTGCTGTAGGCCTAGTTTATGTGAATTGTCTATCTCAGTTTCAAAGAAGAAATTGCCTGGATTTCTTGGGGCTGCTCAGTCACCAGCTCTATCTGTCACTCTGCCATTGCCCTCATACCCTCCCCCCCCTCCCTCCCTCTCTCTCTCTCTCTCTCTCTGTCTCTCTGTCTCTCTGTCCTCAGCTGCACATATAGGAGTCCTATATTTCTCAGCTGATGGACCCATAAGGAAAACCATCTGGAGGTTTTTTTCTCTTTGTGGTTCCTAAACAGCGATCACCACTGCTGTGGACCCACCTTAGGGCTTCTGTGCACAGAGCCATGGGATTTTACTTTGCTGGGTCAGGGAGAGCTCTGCTGCACTCCCGCTATGCCTGTCCTGATAAACACTCCCTGTACAATGCAGAGTCATACCTGGTATTCCAGTACATCTGCCATTTTTCTCTTCCTGTGAAAACAGCAGCCATCACTGTTTTTTGACAAGCTTGCATTTTAGTATTTATTTATAAATAGACATTATCCAAATATCAGCTTTGAAAACAAACCTTGCTATCAGTCCACTTTCCAGGGGTCATTTAATAACAGAAGCGCTACATCCCAAACTTCAAGAACTGCATCAGGCACAGGGGTGTAATCATTGTGAGCTGGGGGGTCTTATGGATAACACTGTCCATACTCGTCCCCTGGCTGCAGTGAGCAGACGACAGCTTGGCTCAGGAGACTGGTTCAGTGTGGTGCTGAGTTGCTTGCAGGGCCATGGCTCCAAAACCTCTGGTGAAGAGGATAGAGCACATCAGGTTTGCATGTTCCCACGGTCTCTGCTTCCATCTGTGGGGAGTTCACAGTGTAGGCCACAGACTATGAAAGTATCAGCATCCCTCACCCTCCTTTGTCAGCAGTGCAAGGATGCTTGAGTTTAAATCTGTAATCTTTTGAAAGTCAGAAAACCAGAGTTACTTGATCATCTAAGAAACTGAAACTTCTCATTGGCAAAACTTTACAGTGACGTCAGTGGTTTTTTATTGTATGCAGTGAAGAGAAAAGCAGAAATAATAAACTCTAATAGTCTCAACATGTGTTTTAAACTGTTGTATTTTAAACTGGGAAAAATTTAGTGTGATCTTTTCAACAAACCTGGGTGGATGGTAGCAGCCGGTCACTGAAAATTCCATATCCAGAGTCTAAAAATTCTTTGAAAAAGGCCCTGATCTAGGGCCTTACCATTGTTTCATTTTTAAAAGTTAGGTTTACTGAGATTTTAGCCTTTGATTTGGTCAAGCTTTGGTTTGTGTTACGTGAAGTCCATATCACAGGAAAGATTTGACCAGAATCTAATCTCTGGGTGTGAAAACTGGGTCAGAGCATTTGTCCACATGTAATTCTTAGATGTCTAGCTGCTTGGAGGTGTCTGATTTGGGATGGAGCTGTTGTGCATCTGAAGCCAGTGACAGCTGTATGGGGGCAGGGAACACTCCTCCTCCTCCAGGTCAGGAACCGGGCAGGGCTGACATAGTCACCACCCCAGCCTGATTCTGGAAGCTTTGGCCTTCACCAATAGATGGTGTCATGGGCACATCTGGAACAGATTATAGCATGGGCTCAAGATTGCATCCTTGCAGTGTCAGTAGGAAGAAAACGCCCCCTCCAGAGCTGGAACTTTATAAGTCACTACTAGAGAGTGTTTTTAATCATCCTAACAGAAAATGTGAAGAGACTGGTTTCTCCATTTGTGTTTCTTGGCAGGTGGTACAATGTGCAAAATTTCCTTTCTACTGTAAGTTTCTATTTTTTTATTTCTTCTAAGAAAACTGCTTCTGTTTTCACTCTGTCTCATAATCAGTTGCGCACAGCAGCTTCTTCCTTTGAGCTGCTATCCCAGAGGACTGTGTTGGAAACTGCTAACTTCATCTGACTTACTATGAAGGGCCCTGCGGGAGTGCAGATTATGCACACAGTCAGGGAGCTTCCTGGAGGGATGGCACTTTCAGAGCCTTTCTCTTTAGCCTCCTGCAAGCCAAGGACTGACTGTGTGGCTTGTCAGAGATGACTCTTATACTTGTTAAGCTAAGGCATTGGCTGCTTCATTTTGAAATTGTACATCTTGGGAAAAATAGGGTATTCCAACATGCGCACCTAAAACCCCGTTGCTTAGTCCTTAGAGATTTGCTAGGTTTACAGTGAAAATAATTGTACTTGCACAACTTTGCCTACTATAGGAAAAGAATATGTAATTCTTCAATAGCTGAGCATTAGGATTCACTCTGTATGTGAATGTGACTCCGGATCGAAGTGCACTGTCACTCATGTCTTACACAATAAAGTTGCACTGTGTGGCACACATGTTTAAAATGTATGCTTTGTTGAAACTTGAGAATGCTCTATGGAACAGTGTTTACATTGTGAGTTTGTGCACATGCACACGCACGCACACATATACTCTTAGGGAAAATTCTAAGCGTCTGTAAGTCTGCACAACATTTCACTCCTGCCTGGACTGTTCACTGAGTAATGAGTTGATTTACGTCATCTAACTGGAGCCAGTTCCCTTGAGTCAGCTTGTGACTTGGTAGATCCCATTGAGAAGCAGCCGCCGACTGAGTGTGGTACTACTGTTCAGTGTGTAGTATTTTGTGTCATGTTCTCCCTCCGCCTCAGAGGACTGTTACATAGATGCTGGTGTTAAATTTCTAGACAATAGTAATAAAATTAGAATATATTCAAATGCTGCTATATGGAATATGATTTTACCATCTCTGAAATGTTTGTGAGGGCTTTTGGTTATGTTTCAATTGAAATTGCTATATTTATTATTATTATTATTATTATTATTATTATTATTATTATTATTAGTAGTAGTAGTAGTAGTAGTAGTAGTAGTAATAGTGGCAGTGGCAGTAGCAGTGTTTTGTATACGTGTTTTTGCCTGCCTGTAAGTCTATGCACTACATGCGTACAGTTCCGAAGGAGGCCAGAGGAGAGCATGAGAGCCCCTGAGACTCTAGGTACTGGGGGGTAAAACCCAACCCAGGTACCTGGGAAAGCATCCAGTACTTGGTTATTGCTGACTTGAGCCGTCTTTCCAGATATTCTTTAAAAATTAAGAACTGTGAAACAGTACAGTCAGTGATCTCTTACGTGCTGTTCTTCATTCAGGAGTGAATGAGAACATTGTGTGTGTGTGTGTGTGTGTGTGTGTGTGTGTGTGTGTGT
>OU015748.1:55823908-55869770 GCA_907169655.1 Acomys percivali
TGCCTATAATCCCAGCACTCTGGGAGGCAGAGGCTGGCAGATTTCTGTGAGTTCAAGGCCAGACTAGTACACAAAGTGAATTCAGGATAGGTATGGCTACACAGAAATCCTGTCTCAGAAACACACACACACACACACACACACACACACACACACTGGGAACATCAGGTCTGCAGTGGCAGTCAAGACAGAAGTAGCTACTATTGTAGCTCAGACATTTATCAGAAAGCATTTTTTTAATGTATATGAGCACTCCGTCTACATGTACACCTGTATGCCAGAGGAGGGCAGCAGATTTCAGTATAGATGGTTGTGAGCCACCATGTGTTTGGAATTTGAACTCAGGACCTCTGTAAGGAAGAGCAGACAGTGCTCTTAACCACTGAGCCATTTCTCCAGCACCCTGAGAAGGCATTCTTATTTGGATTTATCCTTATTGCTTTCTATTGCTGTAATGAATACCAATAACCAAAGGTAACAGGGTTGGGGGTGGAGGGGGGGGGAAGGATGTTACATTTTACAGCTTATAGTTCAGTGGTTCTCAACCTTCCTAATGCTGTGACCCTTTAATGTGTGACCTCATGTGGTGACCCCCAACCATAGCATTTTGTTGCTACTTCACAACTGTAATTTTGCTGTTATGAGTCATAATGTAAATATCTGATATTTAGGATATTAGATGTAACCCCCCCCCAAAAGGTTGTGAACCCCTGTTATAGTCCATCATGAAGGGAAGCTAGGACAGGAGCTGAGGCAGGGAACCCTGCTGATTGGCTGGTTCCCCTCGGCTTCCTTAGCCTTCTTTCTTACACAACTCAGGCCTACCTGCCCAGGGGTATCCTGTACACACTGGGCTGGGCCCTGCCACATTGATCATTAATTGAGCAAATGTGCCTCACACTTTTCAGGCCAATCTGAAGGAGGCAATTTCTCAATTGACGATCACTCTTCCTAGATAAGACTAGCTTATGTCAAGTTGACAACACACACACACACATACACACACACTGGGGTCTTGTTTGTACATTCCAAAAGGATTTGCCTAATAGTCACAGGATGTTAAGTTACACAGAGGGGTGGGCAATAGATAGCTATCTGGGGACTAAGAGAGCCAGAGATAATTTTGGCTTTCAACCTGTGACACTCTGGCTTTCCACCATCAGTTAATAAATCAATGTTTAACATTGGTGCTGCCTCCCTGTCTCCCTCCACTCCTTTCTGGGAAATTTACTTCATATCCTCGAGTCCAACTTCCCAGGTAGTGGCTTAAGAGATAGCTGAGTGACTAAAGATGTTTGACAGCCTGAGTTCAATGCCCAGGACCCCTGGAAGCTGTCCATCAACCTCTGCAACGCAAGCCTTGGCTCTCGCCCACGCTACCTCCTGTAATTAAACATAAAATACTTTTGCCTGGGCAGCACAGCTGCAATATAGGTCCATCAAAGGAGATACACCCATGCCTGGGATCTTTCAACTACAGCTGGGGTCCCTTTGGGTGGAGGTTGGCACTCGGAATTTCTAAGTCCTTCCTTCCCAGACAATGCCCCATCCTACTTAGCCCTTGTCTTGAAAGCTACTTAAATTGACATTAGTGTTCCCAGAAAGGAATGAGAGTCGACTAATTGCCTGGCTCTTGCCGGCTATGCTACATCTCCAGACACAGGTCTGCAGCAGATCCTTCCAGATGAGGCTTACGTGTCTGAATCTAACCCCTGTCAATTGTGGAGCGGGAGTGGCCGCGTCCTGGTGCAGTAGCGAGGGCAGCTCTGTCCCAGGTGTGGGTGTGGGCTCACCACAAGCGTCCTGGGGCGGAGGTGAGGTGGTGGCGGAGGGGGCCGGGCAGGGGGATGGGGGATGGGAGGAGGGGCGGCTCCCGCGGCAAGGCGGGTCCAGGGCAGAAAGTAGATAAAAGGCCAAACCAAACTCCTGACTCCACACGTGCTCCTCCGGGTCGCCAGCAGCGTTCTCAGCATCCAGCCTTCTGCGTCTGCAGGTCAGTGACGCGCCTGCCCCCGGGTGCCGAATCTCCTTTCGGGGCGCGGGATGACTAGCAAATCCCACTGGCCGGGTTGGGGGCCCGGGCGACCGCATGGCGCTGCTGCTTCGCTGGCCCTGGGTGAGAGAGGTGCGCGTCCGCACAGCCCGGGGTGACAGGACACCGCCGGCTCCCTTGCTTTTTAGCAGTGCTCAGTCTCCCAGGAATAGGAGTGGGCACGTGTTTCCCCAAAAAACTGGTTTGTCTAGTAATCTGGAATGCAATCTCCGAGAAGGATGGCTTGGGAGGGGCCCCACACCCTTTTCACCAGGGACCAGGCCGAGGCTGGCTGTCCCAGGTTTCTCCAGAGGTTTCCCAACCTCAGCAGGTGAAAGCGGGTCAGGGTGGGTCGAACATCCTCTGTGGCTCACACCTGAAGCGTTCTTGTTTTCAGTGATCACTACGTAAATTCCAGACTTTCCCCATTCATTTTTTTATTTTAATGACATGAATGGGGTTAACATGGACAAATGCCTTTCCTAGGTTGTCTGCTTATATTAAAGCCTCTCAGTATGGTGACACTGTTGTCCGATTTCTGAGGATAAGGAGACAGGAGGCTACCCAAGCTCAGCAAGAGCGTGGTGGTAAGCCACCTGGCCCTGATCCCCAGAAGGACTCTGTGGAGGATGGAGGAATTGTTGCTTAGAGCTTGGTAGCGAGCTGGGAGGTGTCGTCCAACCTGGAACTGTCTTAAACCCTGATCTTTTTTTTTTTTGGGGGGGGGTTGCAATTAAGTTAGAAGTAGGACCTAAGAAATGTTTATTATTAGCCCTATAATTATTATGCAGCAATTTCTAACTCGCTAGCAATCAATGAAAACACAGACACCTGTTATATTTTATAATAGCCTTGGCAGGGCAGATATTAATCCCCTAAACTAACCTCCCATATTGGGGCAGGTATCCTATACCCTGCCCCAATCCCATGCCATCTGCTCCTAATAAATTCTCTCGAGCTAACTCCCATCCATAATCCCAAATACTTGCTAATGTTTGTCATCTGAGCCGAATCCTGCATCCACAACCAGCCATGTGCTTCTCCTCCACCTCTCTCATGGTGGCCTCTTTCCTTCTCTCCCCCCTACCCCCCATCCTCTTCTGGTCTCTCTCTGCTTCCTTTTTGAAGAACCTCTTGGTTTTGCCAGCCGGGGAACCTTAGCCACACCTAACCCGTTTGCCCTGCCCCCGGTGTGTTGGCTTTTTATTGGTCAAACAAGAATAAGCTCTTAGGCAAGGTTACAGACTTTTTTTTGGGGGGGGGGCTACATGAGTCTGCTCATTTGGGCAGCAACTAGCCTAAACCCCAATGGGGGGGGGGATTAGGGAGGCTTGAGGCAAGGTTTCTCTGTGTACCCCTGGCTGTCTTTGGAACTTGCTTTTTGTAAACCAGACTAGCTTCAGGCTCACAGGTCTGCCTGCCTCTGTCTCCGGGGCGCTGGGGTTAAAGGTGTGTGCCACCACAGCTCAGCTGGATCTAGTTTTTCTTTTAAAAAGCATTTATCTTCGGTTCTTCCTCGTGTGTGGGTATGGGTATGCACCTGCCGCGGTGCTTACGTATGGATCGGATAACAGTTTGTGGGAATCACTTCTCTCTTTCCATCATGTGGGTTCCGGGGGATTGAATCAGGGTTGGTGTCAGTGGTGACAAGAGGGTTAGAAACTTGGCCTGGAGAAAGGGCTCAGAGGCTAAGGGCACTGACCGCTCTTCCAGGAGTCCTGAGTTCAATTCCCAGCAACCACATGGTGGCTCACAACTATCTATGATGTGATCTGATGCCCCCTTCTGGACTGCAGGTGTACATGCAGGCAGAGCACTGTATACATAATAATAAATAAATCTTAAAAAAAAAAAAAAAAAAGAGGATTAGAAACTCAGAAAATCACTTACCTCCTTTGGTCATCAACGTCCACCTTACCTTGGGCACTTGATCCTGCAAAATGGGAAAGGACTCCATCTTCAGGGAGGATTGTCGGGTTAAATAGGACAGTGGATAATTCACAAGGCCCAGTAGTAGTTCACTGCAGGCACCTGGCTTTTTTTTTTTTTCAAGCAATTTGTTTTATTAAAAAACTCTACATATACAAATAATGTGGAAAAATTTTTATTTAAACTCCATTCTGATTAACCTTGAGTGAATTCATATTATGTAGAAGGTATGACTCTGGCAGTAATTTTGTCTAACATGTTCATAGGTACCTGGCTTTTTCATAGGCCCTTACTTTTAAAAACAGTGCCCTTACAGTTCAAAGCAGAGACTGCCATCACTGCTGTTCTTTACTAGTTTTAGAAGGCCTATGGTTGTGATGTATAGACCTGGTGAGAATGAGGGTGGGTGTGGCTAGCAGTACCAATTAGCGTGGGCAGAGGACACTGGCATCAGGATGCTGGCACCTTTCCTAAACAGGGCGCAGGGCAGAGCTCTGCTTTGCAGGATTAAAGACACAACAGAAACTTTCCTGTAGTGACAGGAAAGAAAGATAAGAGTGTGAGGAACAGAGGCTGTGCCCTTGGGTGAAGGATACTATAGGGTTTAGGGTGTACATGGTATCCTGGCTCTGTGGTGGCGGTGGTGAGGGTAGTGTGTGTGTGTGTGTGTGTGTGTTTTGTATGCATGCTCTGAGTATACTCTGAGTCTGGGAGCTCCTTAAACTCTTTTCTGTTTGGCCGTGGTTATGGGCAGCTAACACAGCTAACAAGAGACTTACATTAAGCTCTTTTTTTTTTTTTTAAGTTAGTGATGTGGGCCTAAAGAGATGGTTTAGAGGTTTAGAGCACTGACTGTTCTTCCAGAGGTCCTGGGTTCAGTTCCCAGCACCTACATGGTAGCTCACAACTGTCTATAATGGAATCTGATGCCCTCTTCTGGTGTGCAGGCATGCATACAGACAAAGTACCCATATTGATAAGATACACAAATAAGTGAGCCTTTAAAAGGCATTAGTGTGACCTATGTGTGTTGTTGTTCAGTAGATCTCTGGGATGCCCCTTTCCCCCCATTACTCTGTTTCTGTGAGTTTTGCCTATAATACACACAGGTGAAACCGGGTGTGCATGCCCTTATTTCACTCAGCACCATGTCCTCCAGGCCGATCTATACTGTAGCATGTGTCAGGATTTCTTATTTTTGTGGTTTTTTTTTTGTTTGTTTGTTTGTTTTTGGTTTTTGGTTTTTGGTTTTTTGAGACAGGGTTTCTCTGTGTAGCCTTGATTTGTAGTCATAGGTCTCCATTTAGTCTCTGAGGCTAAAATTGATTGCAGTTAGGAATTCGAAGAAAACCAGTTGCCTGTCTTTGTGGAGAAGGCTATTTCTAAAGAGCTCTACTATTCCTGAGGCTGAACTGTTTGTCCCCAGGAGAGTTATGATGGAATCCCACTTCCCAGAGGTAAAGCTGAGTTGTTTGTATCCAAGAACAGACTCAGAATCTAGAGGCGGTATCTGGTCTCCATGCACTTCTAAGGGCTGGCCGTGCTGCTGGAGCTGCCCTCTGGGGGATGCAAACACTATCTCCGGAAGCCAATGCAACCAACGCTGAGTGCATGCCTCTCACCTGAGCCCTTTTTCAAGGAAGCCTAGGCTTACAGCAGCGGATATGAGACCTTTGCACCCGAGCACAAGTCCATACAAATCCAGCTGAGAGCTCAGCCCATCTCCATCAGCCAGGTCACTGGTGCCAGTCCCCTCTCAATGGCATTCCTGACGGAACAAAGTGTCCTGTTACATGTCGGGGAGAGTACATTGTTCTCTCTTTTTCATTCTTTGCAGTTAAAGTCTGCAAGGTGCCTGGAAGACAGTCCACAGCCTACTATTTGATTTTTAACAAAGAGAGACTAAGGATCTTTGTTTGCTCTATGTAAATATACTTTCTGGCCGGCCGGGCAAAAGCTGTTCTCAGAGTATGATCGGGGACCCCCGGAGATCCTTGAGACCTTTTGTAGAGTCCACAGGTCAAACTGCTAGAGGAAGAATGCTGCTATTGGCATTTTCTCCCTCGTGCACTAGGCTTCTCTCAGAACATCTACAGCTGAGTTTGTCCTCTGGTAGCTAATAAGAGATATTCTCCTGTTTCTAGAGCCTTCTAAGGTTCTATGCTTGGGTAATAATTATATGTCTCCAGAGATAAAAGTGGTCTGCTGTACTGTGCCCCCTTTTGTTTTGTTTTGTTTTTTGTTTTTTGTTTTTTGTTTTTTGAGACTGGGTTTCTCTGTGTAGCTTTGGCTTTCCTGCACTCATTCTGTAGACCAAGCTGGCCTCAGAACTCACAGAGATCCACCTGCCTCTGCCTCCCGAGTGCTGGGATTATAGGTGTGCACCACTATGCATGGCTTCTGGTGTCCTTTTTTTTTTTTTTTTGAGACAGGGTTTCTCTGTCTGTGTGTACCCCTGGTTGTCCTGAAATCACTCTGTAGACCAGGCTGGCTTCAAACTCACAATGATCCACCTGCCTCTGTCTCCCAAGTGCTAGGATTACAGGTGTGTGCCACCACACCTGGCTTCTGTCCATTTTAAAGCCTGTTCTTATCTCTGTGGCTTTGGATTCAAGTTTTCCTGCATCTATATAGAAAGGCATCAAAAGGCAAGAATACTTCATCATGACTGGAAAAAAACTGCACTAAATGTCTAAATGATTTCAGATAGTCTCTAAATTTAATAATACTGCAATACAGGGATATCTGTTCATACATTTGTATGCTAAAGAATGAGTTATTGGTCATCAGGGAAATGCAAATCAAAACAACTCTGAGATTCCATCTTATACCCATCAGAATGGCTAAGATCAAAAACTCAAGCGACACCACATGCTGGAGAGGATGTGGGGAGAGAGGAACACTCCTTCATTGCTGGTGGGAATGCAAACTAGTACAACCACTTTGGAAATCTATCTGGTGCTATCTCAGAAAACTGGGAATAGGGCTTCCTCAAGACCCAGCTATTCCACTCCTTGGAATATACCCAGAAGATGCACCAGCACACAGCAAGAAACTTTGCTCAACCATATTCATAGCAGCCTTATTCATAATAGCCAGATCATGGAAACAGCCTAAATGTCCCTCAGTAGAAGAATGGATAAAGAAACTGTGGTACATTTACACTATGGAATACTACTCAGCTATTAAAAACAAGGAATTCCCGAAATTTGTGGACAAATGGATTGAACTAGAGATGATCATAATGAGTGAGTTAACCCAGAAGCAGAAAGACTCAAATGGTATATACTCACTTATATCTGCATACTAGCCCAATGGACATGTCCCATGAAAGCCTTTCCTTACCAGGAAACTGGGACCGAGGGGAGGACATCCTATTGAGACTCTAGATGAGAGAACAATGGGAGAATAGCAATGTAGAAGGATCCAGTGGGTCCTAGAAACCTACAAGTAGAACATTATGATAGGCAGATTTAGGTCATGGGGTCCCGCTCAAACTAAGGCCCTAGCCAAGGACAATACAGGCGGTAAAATTTAAACCCCTACCCTGATCTAGCCCATGGACAGGACAGTCTCCACACTTGAGTGGAGAGAGGGATTTGACTTTCTCATGTACTCTGGTGCCTCACATTTGACTATGTCCCCTGGCGGAGGAGACCTAGTGGCACTCAGAGGAAGGACAGCAGGTCACCGAGAAGAGACTTGATACCCTATGAGCATATACAGAGGGAGGTAATCCCTCTGAGGAACAGTCATAGGGGAGGGGAATAAGGGGAAAATGGGAGGGAGGGGAGAATGGAAGGATACAAGGGATGGGATAACCATAGAGATGTAACAAGAATAAATTAATTAAAACATAAATAAATAAAATTAAAAAAAAAAAAAGAATGAGTTATTGGCTTGTCAGGGGATTACAGAAAACTTGATTTTCTAGCCAACAGCTGATGGTGCCATCTGTGACTGTGAGTGCAGGAAAGAGTGACCAGGAGCATCCACCCTGAGCCTGTCCTTTGACTTACGAAGGGGACTTTACCCAGAGAAACGTGCATAATTGAGTAAGAGGGGCTGACAGTACCCCTCAGCTTCCAGCTCCCCTGAGGATCTCCTGTCAACCCAAAGTGCTAAATAATGCAGTGGTGCCAAGAGCATACTTTCAACACAAGCCACTTAGGGTTTTCTGTGACCTGAGTGGCTTACATACCTAGTTCAGACTCATTAAAAGTCCCAGGTTATTGTAGATTTTCAGACTAGCAGCGCATCCGCTGCTGTTGAAGCATCAAGCTGGACAGGCTTCCAGACTGAGCATCAAACAGGACAGATTATCAAATCATACCGTTCAAAAGAAGCAGAGTAGTGTCCCCCTGAGGGGACAGCACCCTGAAGCACTTCTACTTTCCAATGGCGCACCAACTGGTAGAGACTTAGCTGCACTGAGTTGGTGTCATGGGTGTGTTTTTCCTCAGAAGTGGATGAGTTTGCAGTGGTGGCTGAATCCACCATGTTGCTTGTGTGCTTATGGATCCATGCCAGACCAGTCACGGGAGAGACTTGTAGAAGATGGCTGGAAACAAAATAGTCCAAGTGTTTGTTGAGTTGCCTTCTCACGTTCTGTGGAGCTGGGGTGAACTTGTGTTAATGATTCACAGGACTTAGGGACTGCTGGCGCCTCTCTATCGATAAAGGCCGTGCAGCACACTGCTGGAGGTCATTATATTGTTGGTGGCCACAGGCTGCCAATGAAACAGAATTGGGGAGTGATAACTCAGCAGTTAAGACTGTTTGCTGTTCTTGCAGAGGACCTGGGTTTTGCTTCCATCACCCACATGGCAGCTCCCAACTGTCTATAACACAGTTCTAGGGGAACTGATGCCCTCTTTGGGTCCCACAGATAGTTGCACTCATGTGGTGCACATACATACATACATACATACATATGATTAGGCACAGGCACACACACACAGAACACAACAAAAGAAGCAAAAACAAAATAAAAAACAAACCCCAAAAATTTAATGAGTCTTTATAAGAAAGAATTAAAGGCTCAGACATGTGGTGCAGCACCTGCTTAGCTAGTTCAAGCCGAAGCAAAGTAATTGCTGTCTCTGGTCACTTTCACTGCTTCCTTAAGAACCTATGATTTTCTGAAGCCTTGGCTTCTGAGTGCAGATCTTTGCAGGATGCTGGATGGTGACTGGTGGCATCCATGAGCCTCCCTTCTTACTCTCATACATGGTGCTGTCTTATGGTAAAGCTTTTGTGGGACTGAAGTGTGAGCTGGACCACCAACTCTTGCCGATAGAACATTAGTTCTTCATGTAAGGACTGACAACATGGTTGTTCACACTTGGGAATTTGGCAGATGGATTCTAAAAATGAACAAAGTGGTCTACTTCTACAAAGGAACAAGCAAAGGTGCTCATCCCCAGCACTTAGGAGTTCCATGGCATTTGCCAGTGTGGCTTTGACATTGCAGAGGGAAGTATAATAACATTTGCTTGGAAGAGGTTCATCACTTAGCAAACCAACATTTTCCAAAACATTCAAAACTGTGAGAGCTGGCCGTAGTGGTGCACGCAATCTAGACCCCAGCACTCGAGAGACAGAGTAGGTGGATTGGTTTGAGTTCAAGCCCAGCCTGGTCTACACAGTGATTTCCAAGGGGGATTAAAGGATGAGAAATTGCTCGGTTTCACTTGTCACACATGCATGAGGACCAATCTGACTCTGATGTACAGAAACCACCAAACATGATGCTGATTGTCTACACTTCCTGTCCTGTGCTGGGAAGGAAGGTGGGGGTGGTGCGGGGAATGACAGGAAGATCCCTGAAATGCATTAGCTAGCCAGCCTAGCAGAATGGATGAGCTTCAGGCTCAGTGGGACATTCCTTCTCAAAAATTAAAGATGGAGAGAGGGATGGAAGAAAGAAACCCAACCTCAACCTCTTGGCCTCCATTCACATGCACATACAGAGGTCTGGACACACTGGTCCTAATGAGTACAGTTAACACACACAAAGTTAAAGGCTAGTTAACCTTTGAGCTTTAGAGAAGTATGGAAGATGCTTATCTAGAGACATCTGCCTCCCCCTCCGCTTGACTGTGCAGTTTGTATTTTCTTCAGAAGCTTCAGTGAAAACTCAAGACAGATTGAGCATGGAAGCCAGCAAGGCAGTCAGCTGGTGTCTGACTACACACTCTTCTCACTGTACTGTGTTTACTTTAGAAAACAGTTTCTTTTACAAACGTGTGTATGTTGGCTTCATTAAATGAATTACTAAAAATAAACATCTCTAATAATAGAAACAATATTAATAAGTAAATAGCAGCTGGTGTTCTTCACATAAACTTTTCAGTCCACAGGGATTAAAGGCGTATGCCACCATATCCTACTTTCAGTTCACAATTGTTAGAGTTTAAAGGAGGCTGGGTGTGGTAGTCTCAAATAACAACAAAACAGTAATACTACTACTACTAATATTCCAGATGCTGTGGCACAAGCCTGTAATCTCAGCACTGGAGAAGCAGAGGCAAGCAGAGATCTCTGTCAGTTCAAGGCCAGCCTGGTCTACAAAGCAAATCCAGGACAGCCAAGGCTACACAGAGAAACCCTGTCTCGGAAAAACAAAAACAAAAAAACCGAAGTATAAAGGAATCTTGAAATTGGAAAAATTGAGGGCTGCTGCTTTGAGTCTAGTCTTGCACACACAACAGTGGAGACACACCAGGAAAGCATCACTGGGTAATTTCATCACTCACCTAGCTGGTTATAGCATTCTTCTCTTCCTTCACCATGTTATCTTATGGAGTTACTATGGTCTGTGTGACCTACTGAGGAGCCAAATAGTTCTGTGCGGTGTGTGGCTTGTCATGATGAAGGGGGCAGTAACAAAACGGTAGTCTTGACTCTGGGGGTAGAAGCTTCTGTGGCTGTGATTTGATATCTCCACGTTAAAGCTCTCCCCATAATGCATCCTCAAGCTGGAGGGCAGGGCACCAGGCATTAACATGCAGGAGTAGAACAGTTCTGCTGGCCTGTGGCATGGAGGGAGGAGCAGCATTGGTTATTAGGTAGGCTGTCCCCGCTGCCTGGGTAAAACACTTGTCCTTTAGCTAAGAACCCCTCAAGCGCCTCCTTGTGGGCATGATGAGAAAGTCAGCAGCACTGTAGCTGTTTTTGGCCTTGGGAGTTTGCTTTTTCTTGGTCCTTTCAACTGATTCTTTTGCTTTGGGGAACTGGTATTTGTCTTTTGTGTTTCGATGCCCTGAAGAATCTAGTGATTTCAGGGCCTCCTTAAACTTTCTGATAACCGACTCAAAAAAATCTAAGTTCTTACCAGGTCTTGGCTGCGGGGAGGATTTTTCTAACGGCGTTCTTCTGAGGGTGTTTAAGGGAAGTCTCAGAAGTTCCCTGGAACGTAGCCAGCACTGGTTACCTCTTTTCTGATGCTAACCAGAGCAGGGAAGCTGGTGATGTACTCAGGACAGGAAGGCTGTCTTCTAGGCTCATTTATGAGTCAGCTGGGATGAAGGGCCTCAGCTGCTTACAAAGCATCCCCCTGCCCCAGCCGCCACAGGAATTCTTAACACCTTACCTTAAGTTGGTATCCTTTTATTGCCCACAATCATGAAATATTATTTGGAGTATCTCAGTCTGTGCTCTTGGGTCAAAGGCACATTTGGAGGGAAACAATTTCATTGTTACAGAACAAACTGTCCTAGATCAAGGCACTTTTTAAACCCACTGGGAACATCAGGTAGGTGGGTTAGAGCAAAGCAAAGATTTCCTTGCTATGTTTTAGATACAACCTGATGACAGTCTTAGCTTTAGGACTGGTGGGAGTGAGCGGTCTGATAAGTTGATACACTCTGAAAGAATTTATCCGACAAGTTAAAGTTAAGTTAGGTACAGTGGTGGGCAGCAGGTGGCAATTGCACAATTACAGAGACTAGTGATAACCTGAGGTAAATTTAAGTTGGTTCTGTAATGTCTCAACTCTCCACAGTTACACGTTCTAACTGCTCATTCATCTGTAACCTCTGTCTGTAACAGAGGTGTGGCTCCCCCCCCCCACTCCCACCCCCCTATCTTTGTTTCCTGGGAACTTCATAAATCATGTGTGTCTGAACCACTTAACATCCCTGAGACAAAGAAAGATTCCACCGTCAATTCCACTGTCGGCTGGTAGTGCAGTTGAGGACCAGGAGTAGGAAGGACTTAAATGGACCTTTGCAGTTTTGGAAGCACTGAGAAAAATGGCATTTGGGAATGAGCCCTTCAAAGGATATAGGAGTGAAACAAAGGCTTGCTAAATATTCACAGCTTACTAAATAGTGCCAGGCCTTTTTTCTTTGGCCATCTGCTTTTCTAGCCTGGCTCATTTCAAAGATAACATCCGAAGAGTTAGCACAGATTGCCAGTGCTTGGCTGTTTAGTGTGGAACTTGCTTGTCCCCTCACATGGTTGATAGTGACTGTGGTCAAGATTGCAAGCTGTCACCAGAGCTGGTGGTTGGTTTGTCTTGGGTTTTGGTGGTGGTGCTGTCTGGCGCTTGCTGGTTGTGCACCTGGCTTGGTTTCAGTGTTACCCCTAGGTTAGGCTTTGCGTGAACATTTGTCCCTTTGCCTAGAAGCAGGCACTTGAGTGGCTTCCTATGGGAAAGCCAGCTGTTTAGTCTGCTGCCTTCCTGAATTACAAAGGAAAGCCTTGCTCCTCAACTGGCAGTGGTTTCAGGGGGCATCTTGTTCCCAGGAGCTGGACAGATGTAAAGTCAACAATGGACTCCATCCTTCTTTTCTTCCAGGGTATCAGAAAAGCAGATGCTGGTCCTTGGGATGCTAAAACAGGTGGTCAGTGGGACAGCACAGAGCAAAGCCTCTAGCTGCTGGAAGCTTGTGTTGCCCTTGCGGCGGTTTCTAGGCAACTCCAGTCATGGAATCCCAGCAGATGCCACCTTCCACTCCACCTCATTTTCTGAAGCAGAGCCTCCCCGGGTCTTGATCACAGGTTGGTTTCTCTCCTCCTCGTGTGTGTCATGAACCTGGGCTTCCTCTGAGCTGCTCCTTGGTTACTGAGAGTGTGCTATGCTATGAGAACCAGCTGTCAGGTGCCCCATTGGAGCTGGGGTTAATGGCTGCATTGTGGGAAGGGTCTCTGCATGAGGCATGTCATCATAAATAACTTTTCATTGGGGTGCCAATCCTTTTTCTGATCCGAAACAGCCTTATTTGGAAAGTTCTGGGTTTGGATTAGAAGGGATTGTTCTTTGGGGGGGGGGGTGGTGGTAAGAGATTTATCAGAAGAATTGCTAACACTGTAGACAGGGAGGCAACGGCATAGCAGGGGCCCTGAGGAAAGCTCAGACATAAGCAGCAGAGTGGGAGCCTCCTTCCTACAGGGTTCAGAGGACAGGAAAGACTATACCATGTACTGGTGAGTAGCTATGATGGTGAGGAGGTCAGGGATCCTGAAAAACAGTTCCTTTCTTTCTGAAGCCAAATTGCTATAGTCCTGTTGCTCCCTAGGGCTCTTAAAGGGGTTTGTTTTCTCTGCCAGTGAAAGAATTAAGAAAGAGGCAGGTAGAATTAAGAGGCTCAGCAGGTAGCAGCAGTTGAAGAAGGGCCTTCTTTACGAGGGGGTGAGGAAACACATATGGCAGGCACACAGAGCAAAGGGCGCTCTGCGAAGAAGAGGGAGAACAGAAGGGAGATGAGGGAAGCCAGAAATCTAGTCTCTCCCTGAGCGCTGAGGATTTTGAAGGCTCCGAAGATTCTTCCCTAATATAGGATTGGCCAGTTTAAAGAAAGACAGGCTGATTGCCTATAACTGTGTGCAAACATGTCTGGCCTTGGGCTTGTTGGGTCCGTCCATCTTCAGGGGCCCTGATGGTAGGAGAAAAGCCCGCAAGGCCTTTGTCTGGGGGTCAGGAAGGTGAGGAAGGAGCAGGCCGTCTTGGAAATTCACCATCTTTGTTACCTAGTCATGGCCTCTCTGCCTACCAGGATGCCTGTCTAATGTCTAGTCTTCCAGTTTTGGGGAAAAAGGCAGTTCAGCTAAAATGGAGGAACCTACAAAGTGGTGCGGGTCTAGCTGACGTCTTCCGTCTTCAGCTTCCCTTACTCATAACTGCCATGTGTTTGCTTTCCCTAACAAAATCTTGTTTTCTGAAAGGACCTAGGTACCTGGAACTTGATTTGCCTTCCATATTATAGGTCAGGGTAGCAGAACTGAATGGACAGGAAGGATGCCAGTTTTGGGACACATCTTTCTCCGAGGCACATCTTTCCTTGGTCAGAGTCACTTCCAAGCAGCCGGAGACAACCTCTCATTTGATTGACACAATTTATTTCTCCCTCCTCTGCCATGTTTTCACTCCTTTCTGATCCTGTTGTCTGTGTTGCTTTCCTTCTCTGTCTCCACTCAAGTTTTAGTCCTGAGTTAACTGGCAGGAGTCTCACTGCTATATCTTCCTGCTATGTAAATGTCTCACCTGAAATTTACGGTTGTCCTCCTCCAAATGTGTTCCTAGTCCCCTGGCTCTGGCTTCCAAGTTAGGGAGCTAGTATCATTTATATTTTAGTGGTTCCTCATTGATTCTTCTTCTTCTTCTTCTTCTTCTTCTTCTTCTTCTTCTTCTTCTTCTTCTTCTTTTTCTTCTTTTTTAATTTTCTTTTCTTTTTTGAGGGAGGGCTATGTAGCTCTAGCTATCCCAAGCTGATCTTGACCTCAAGAGATCCACCTGCCTCTGCTTCCCAAGTGCTGGAATTAGAGGTGTGCACTACCACACCAACTTGTCCCCTTTTGTCACATGGCTTCTTACTCTCTCCCCTGTTTGGAGCTGGGCCCAGCATGAATGTTGCTTTCCTTATGTTTCTTTCCTTCTTCCTATTGGGCACTTCCAAAACGCTCACCTGCGTTGATACCAGTCCATGATGAGCAGTGGCTATCCTGTGCTCTGAGCACTGCAGTGCTGCTGAGAATAGTCTGCAGCAACTGCATCAGCTCAACACCTCACCCCACCCCTACGCCCCACCCCTACCCCCACCCCTATGCCCCACCCCTACCCCCACCCCTACTCCCCACCCCTACTCCTCACCCTTAACCCCTCATCCCTACCCTTCACCCCTACCCCTACCCCCCACCCCTACCCCTCATGCTTAACCTCCACCCCTACCCTCAACTCCTACCCCCCACCCCTACCCCCCACCCCTGCTTTAGCTCACTAAGACTGGAGGAATCTTATCCCACTGTTAATGCTCTGAGAATAGATTTGCACTTGGGTCTCACCCTGTTTTCTTCTTCACCTAGGGGGTCTTGGCCAGCTGGGAGTAGGACTTGCTAGCCTTTTGAGGTAAGAGCCACGGTAGTAACACTTAGCACTTTTGGACACTCCGGCCTTGAAACTTCTCCCAATCTGTTTTCTTGCCTCTGGCCTCTTTCTGCTTCTAAAATGTCACATCTAAACAGATGCTTAAAACACATTTTACTTAGCTCTTTGCTCTCAGTCCTAACTTGGGTAGAGTGAGACTCATCACCTCAGATGGACCACTTACCTTTCAGTTGTTTGGGAGCAGAGGGCAGGAGCAAGTGCTTATAGGAGCTGGAAGGGAATCATCTGGGGTTGGAGACAGTAGGGTGAGAGATTGAGGGAGAGGAGGAAGTGCCGAGGATGTGCAGGTAGCATTGGTGACCAGTGCAGTAGGGGAAGGCCATAAGTAACCAGGCTGCAGGAAAAAAGAGAGGCCTGAACTCAGGGAGGCAAAGCTGAGGGGTGTGTGACAATGGTGAAGAGGAAGGAGGTGACTGGAAAAGGCCCAGAAATTGCAGTGCCTGTTTGAAACTATCAGTAGTTACCTAAGACTTGTATCCTTGATGTCACTCACTGGTTTTGGGGGTGGCGCTTTCTTTCCCTACAGGAAACGATTTGGGAAGGACAATGTGATCTTATCAGACATAAGGAAGCCTCCTGCTCATGTCTTCCACAGTGGTGAGATACGGACAGCCCTTGATGTTTTACCTCCCAAAATGCAGTCACAGAGGCAGTTCATGGAGTCCACATTCGAATAAAGAGGGGTTGGGCATGGTCCTGGCTTAAAAGTGTGTCTTCAGCGCTGCTCCATTCAAATGGCAAGGACTAGGAGTGCTCTGCGGAACCTGGAGTTTTGGAGTAACATACTTTGATATTACTTAATGTCTTAGAACTAAAACTTTTGATTCCTCTCTTTTTGAGCTTTTGGTTATCTGACTGGTTTAGAGAGCCCACAAGGAAAACCTAAGTTCTCTGAAGAGGAAAAAAGCTGTAAGAATATGAAGAAGGGGGATGGCTCAGTGGTGAAGAGTTCTTTCAGAGGACTCAAGTTGGGTTCCCAGCACCCACATCCGGTGGCTCCCAACCACCTGTAACTCCAGCTCTAGAGGGCTCAAGACTTTTTTAGGGCTCCATGGGTACACACACTCACAGGTACTCCCCTGCCCCATAACTTGAGTACCCTCATCTAGCCCACATACACAGATACACAGAAAAAAAAAAAAAAAAACAAGCAGCAAAGGATCCTGGGAAAGCCAGACATGGAGGATGGAGCATGGTGCTCAGTGCTCAGAAGGATGGAGCAGGAGGACCACAAGGTTCCAGTCTGGTTTAGGCTACATTATCAGGTTCTGCTCCAAAAAGAAGGTTAGGAGGGAGGGCAAGAGAGACTGAGACTGAGGTCTTGTCAGATCCGTGGCAGGAGACAGAGAGTCCACTTAGCTCTTCACTGTGTGCAGCCTTCTCACTTTGCACTTGCAGGCCCATTCATCTATGCCAATATCTTGGATTACAAGAAACTTCGCGAGATTGTGGTGAACCATCGTATCAGCTGGCTGTTCCACTACAGTGCTCTGCTGAGTGCTGTCGGAGAAGCAAACGTGTCCTTGGCCAGAGATGTGAATATCACTGGTGAGCCGCTGCCTCTGGCCTAATGGGGCAGAGTTTGCCCAGATCTCATTAAGGAGTTTCATCTTCACATTTTCATAGTGTCTGTTCGTTTCAGGGCTGCATAACATTCTAGACGTCGCTGCCGAATACAACCTGCGATTGTTTGTGCCCAGCACGATCGGAGCTTTTGGACCTACGTCTCCTCGGAACCCTGCACCTGATCTCTGTGTTCAAAGGCCCAGAACCATATATGGGGTATCCAAGATCCACGCAGAGCTTATGGGCGAGGTAAGCAGCATTTCTCAGCAAGACAGATGATTCCACATGTCCAACCCCATTCTTCCCGCCTCAGATACCTCATCCTTCGTGCTGGGAAACGTTGGCATCCCAGGAATGCTCATTTAGCTGGTGTGTTTGTCATGTGGTAGGCCCCTTATAGGCATGGAAGAACTCCTTAGCTATTGGTTGCTGCTTGCCCACAGCCGTGGTAGTAACACTTAGCACTCCGGCCTTGAAACTGCTCCCATTTGGGCTTGCTGCCCATCTTATCTGTAAGGCTCTCAACACTGCAGTTACTGGTGGGAGTGTTAAAACATCTTCTGCATGAGAGAGAGGGAGAGAGAGAGAGAGAGAGAGAGAGAGAGAGAGAGAGAGAGAGAGAGAGAGAGAGATAGAGGGGGTGGGAGGGAGGGAGGGACAGAATATATGTAAGGAACATGTGCACATATTCATGTGTGTGAAGGCCGGAAGTTGGCTGTCTTCCTCAACTCCTCTCCACCTGAAATTCTGAGTCTCTTACTAGAATCTGGAACAAGCAGGCCAGGCTTATGGGCACTGCGCCTTCGGGATCCTGTCTTGGATTCCTTAGTGCTACATTACAGCCACATGCTGTTCCTTGCTTACTTATGTGGGCTCCAGATGATGTAACTTAGCTCTTCATGCACTCTACCACCTGTGTCATCTCCCCAGCCCAGAAACCTCCCTTCTAGTGTGGAAAATTCCAACCATGTTTTCACTCTGCCTTTATAGCAAACTGTAGTCAGTGTCTGGCCCTTCAGCTTCAGGACATCAAACTCCCTTCAGGGGAGCAAGCTGGAAGTACTCAAGGCAGCAAGCAGCAGCGCCACCTGCAGGCTGCTTTACCATTTGCAGTGCTGATGTAGCGCCAAAATCGAATGTTATGTTACTAAATAAAAGGGAAAAACTTTGAAATTTCGAAAATCCCATTTTCTTTCTTTTAAAAATTGTGTTTGTGCATGTTGTGAGTGTGTGTGTATGTATGCATGAATGTGCTGCAGCGTGTGTGTGCAGGTCAGAGGACAACTGCGGAGTGTCTTCTTCAACCTTTATGTTGGTTCTGAGAATCCAACTCAAATTACCAGGCTGTGTGGCAAGTGGCTTTACCCACTGAACCATCCTGCAGGACCCAAAGGCTTATTCTCTTGAGGGATATTTTGACTTAACTGCATGTGATGATATTTTAGGAAAAAGTTATTTTTGTTTTATTTGATCTACAGGATTTTTTTTTTTAAGCCAGCTCTTTCTTTTTCTTAGTACTATTATTACCGGTATGGGTTAGATTTCCGGTGCCTGAGATATCCTGGAATCATTTCTGCAGATTCCCAGCCTGGAGGAGGAACAACTGGTAAGTGCTAGCTCCAGTCTCCGTCTTTAAAGTCTCCTGTTTCAGGGAGACCCTGCTAGTCCATAAACTGGCACCTTAGTTTCCTTATATTTCAAGAGAAATTAGAAAATAAGGAGTGTTTTTTATCTCCCAGCCCCAAAAATGCAGTAACTAAAAAATTTCTCAGTTACCTGTGTATAACAGCAAAACTTGAGCTGGGCGCAGGGGCGCAGGCCTGTAACCCCAGTGCTCAGGGAGGCAGAGGCAGGAGGATCTCTGTGAGTCCAGGACAACCAAGGCTACACAGGAAAAACACCCTGTCTCGGTAATAAGCAAGACAGTAAATCACAACGGAGCCCATACTATTCAGATCTTTTTGGGGGGGAGCCTTCCATTTTTAATAGTTTAACGAGGTTCTGAATTAAGATCACTGGAGAGCTGGCACCACAGTCCCTGAGCCACCTCCTTCCTGCCGAGAAAACCCACGGGCCAGGGTTCTCTTTTAGACTACGCGGTCCAGATTTTCCATGCTGCGGCAAAGAAGGGCACATTCGAGTGCAACCTTGAGGCCAGCACCAGGCTTCCTATGATGTATGTCAGTGACTGCCTCAGGGCCACCCTGGAGGTCATGGAGGCCCCTGCAGAGCACCTGTCTATGAGGACCTACAACATCAATGCCATGAGTTTCACCCCCGAAGAGCTGGCCCAGGCTCTCCGCAAGCACGCACCTGACTTCCAGATCACCTACTGCGTGGATCCCCTCCGTCAGGCCATAGGTGAGCCCCCATGACGGTCCATTTGAGAGTCCCATGCCATTCCATTGGGGAGGCTTTAAGGCTGAGGAGCTGCGGTGGTCCTCCATCACAGATGCTTTTGTATGGGTTTCTGAGGAGAAAGGTTCTAGGAACATTTCAGCACCATTTCACCTTTTCACGGTTTAATAAAGCAGCAAGAAACAGAAGCAATCAATGTCATGTGTACACAGGCTTGGGCCTTCTTCATATGGTGTTAGTGTCACCTATGGCCTCGAACACCCTTCTGGATATAAAAATGTTCCCTTACAAAGCCATATAAGATTTTAATAATGTGGGCTAGAGAGATGACTCAGAGGTTAAGAGCACTGTCTGCTCTTCCAGAGGTCCTGAGTTCAATTCCCAGCAACCACATGGTGGTTCATAACCATCTATAATGAGATCTGGTGCCCTCTTCTGACGTGCAGGCGTACATGCATGGAAACACTGTATATGTAATAAATAAATAAATCTTTTTTAAAAAAAGATTTTAATAACGTGGAAGTGTCCAGTGTTTTCTGAAAAGGCAGCCCTGCGTGTACTAGTTCTGCCCCGGTCAAAGATGGCATTTCCTTCTCTGTGCCTTTATATAAAATTCGTCCAGTCATTCACAGATCCAAAGCCTGGACCACCCAATGTCCTCTCCTGTGTCTTTCCCCAGCGGAGAGCTGGCCCATGATCCTAGATGACAGCAATGCCCGGAAGGACTGGGGCTGGAAGCATGACTTTGACCTTCCGGACTTAGTGGCTACAATGCTCAACTTCACGGAGCCAGCAGCAGTGCTGCCCTAGCTAACCGAAAGAAGAGGAGCAGTTCCCAGGTCCTCGTGGGGGCAAGGGACATGGCACTCTCTAAGTTGGAGAACTAACTGGACTGGATTTTGGCAGCTCACATGGAACTTCGGGGTGGGGTTGGAGTTCCTTTACACATAGCCTCTGTTGTGTGTCTAAACTGGTCAAAGTACACATGCCACAGAAATGAAGGCCTAGGTGGTGCTGGCTATTTGCAACATTTATATTAAATTAAATTAAATTTGAGCAACACTCTCAAGACTTACTCTCTTAACCAAAGATTACATTTTAAGGATTTTTCAAAGATGTTCTTCATGTTTAAGACTTTCACACTTCTTAAAAAATGATCACTTGCAACTTACGTTTTACCTTGGATTTATTGAAGCTATTAAGAGTATGAAAGATGATGCAGTTCATAAGAGGGTAGGGCCTTGTGGGCTTTAATCCCATTGGAGGGATGCTAGAAAGCTCAGCGATGTCTATAGGACTTTAATTCCCTAGCCTGGTGACATCAGCAGCACTAGAGAGATTGTTTGAAGATGAAAGTTTCTGGGCTTTACCCCCTCAGACTGACACAGCAAGGTGGAGTGAGCTGGCTCTGGCCCAACCCTCTTAGGTTTGAGGCACAGTTTCTAAAGAACACTCTCCTGTGTTAGTGTGAAGCCACTAACAGAGGGATTGTTCAAACGCTGCTGGGCATGCCTGGCTACCCACAGATATCACAGCAAGGGGAACTTCCGGCTCGGCAGCAATATTCAATAATAGCTGCACCATGGGTTAGCGATGGTAAGTTGTTACATATTTAGATTTTAAGCTTCTAGGTTGTGGCATAAGTTTTTTGTTTTGTTGTTGTTGTTTTGTTTTGTTTTTGTTTTTTTAAGACAGGATTTCATTGTAGAGCCTTGGCTGTTCTGGAACTTGCTCTATAGACCAGGCTGGCTTAGAACTCACAGACATCCTCCCAAGTGCTGGGATTAAAGACATGCATCACCACTACCTGGACTGGTCCCCCCCACCCCCCGTGTATGTGTTTTGTTTTTGTTTTTGTCTTAACTAGATTTTAATATATATATTTTTTAAACTAGAGAACATTTAGAATAGAGTTTTAATGACTACAATAGTATTGGTTATCTGTCACACACTTAGTATAATTAAGCTTACATTTATGGACTTTGTTTCCTAAATTCCTCTTTATTTTATTGACACATAGTTCATATACCTTAAAATGTATAACTTGGGGTCTGGAGGGAAGGCCCGGTAGTTAACAGCACTGACTGTTCAGTTTCCATCCTTTACATGGTGGCTCATACCCTTCTGTAGCCCCGGTCCCAGGAGATCTGACACCCTTTTCTGACCTCTGTAAACAGCAGTACATGCTTATGTGTACACAGTACACACATCTTAAATGCAGACAATTGCTCATTCATATAAAGATAAATAAATTTATATTGTTTTTTAGTACGTTAGAGTTGTAGTCTTGATAGCAACAGAGAAACCACATGTAAGCCCCCTCCCTCTGAAGCAGCACCGTCGTCCTCTGTCTCTGGATGGGGCATTCTGACTATCTCACAAGAGCAAAGGGCCTCGGATTTGATACCCTGTTAGTCATTGAGATTTCATGAACGTCACTCAAATTTCAAGTTCACATTTCAGATTAAAGCTGCTTTTTAGCCTGGCGTGGTAGCACATGCCTTTAATCCAAGCACTCGGGAAGCAGAGGCAGGTGGATCTCTGTGAGTTCGAGGCCAGCATGATCTACAGAGTGAGCCCAGGACACGCCAAGGCTACACAGAGAAACACTACCTCAAACCCCCTAAAAAAGCTACTTTTGGAGTCACCTAACAGGTTAAGAGCAAATGATGTTGGTTGTGTAGGAAGGAGAAAGTTTATGTGTGACTTTAGAAATCTGTGCACATGGTGGGCCTCAAGCAGCATGAGTAGATAAATATAGAGAAAAATATGTCTGCACAGGTAACCATGATGTGGGTAGAATTGTGCATGCACCCATGCTGCTGAGGTTGGAAATTTATACTCACCAGGCAAGTGTTCTACCAGTAGGCCACATCTTCAGCCCCATCTGCTTGCTTAAAGGCTCTAATGCTCTTCATCGGCTTGTTTGGGAGAGAACCCAACCCTCATTTCCGGTGCCTTCACTCATGACTGCTAGGCCATAAACTCATGGTTTACTTTCTAATGCACAGTAAGAAAGCAAAGTCATTCTGCTGAAGTCTCTGATTGTAAAGCTCACTGTGAACAGAATAGCATTCTCAGGATAGCGAGGATAAGGACAGCAGCAAACCCCTTCCTCCACCTCTGCCTGCCCCTACCACTCCCCCCCTTGCCCCCGCCCCAGTGCTATGTTGGCACATGAGTAATAGAAGTGGCAAGGAGCAGGAGATAAAGATCTGAAAGGGAGGGAGACGGATCCTGACGCTGTTTTGAAAACGCAGTTTCCATTCTCAGATGCACACGCCTCTGTTCAGGAACCACTTCCGTCAGCTCCTATCTTCAGGCATCGCGGCCGTCAGAACCACAGCTGTGGACAGCGCTCAGCTCGCTTCTGGCCCTTTTCAAACATTTTCTACCACTCAGCTCATTTTGTATGAGCGTGTGTGTGTGTGTGTGTGTGTGTGTGTGTGTGTGAAATAGTCATATCTGTCAAATGTTTGCTGATAGTTCACCATGAAAAAAAATCTCTTTTTTTTTTTTTCTTCCTGAGACAGGGTTTCTCTCTGTGTAGCCTTGGCTATTCTGGGCTCACTCTGTAGACCAGGCTGGCCTCAAATTCACAGTGATCAACCTGTCTTTGCCTCCCGAGTGCTGGGATTAAAGGAGTGTGCCACCACGCCTGGCAAGAAATCTATCTTAAATAAGTCTTCTGTATACAACTAATTCTCCCATAGATAGATTAAAGATGAAAGCAAATTGGTGTACTAGCGAGATGATGTGCTTGTTGAATTTTACATAAAGCACTAAACTTTGGCTGGATATTTGATACTGCAGGATATACGGCACCTTCAGTATACCTTTAAGAGTTGGCCAATATTGCGATTTTTATAATCATCAATATTGAGAAACGCTCCCCACACAGCTAAGTAGTATAAAATGGCAAAAGTATGATTAAGACCTGTGGTGGTTTGAGTACGACTGTCCCCACCCCCCAGGCTCAGATATTCAAAGACTTGGTTCCTGGGTGGTGGGACTACTTGGGAAGAATTAGGAGGTATAGCTTTATTGGGGGAGGTATGTGACTGTGGGTGGTGTCATTCTGAATGGGCTCTTGGCTTCCTGTGTGCTATTGAGATGTGAGCTCTCATCTGCTGCTCTAGCCAACATGCTTGCTGTCACGCTGCCCCACCATGATGGGCTCTTAGTCCCTGAAACTGTAAGCCCAAAATAAACCTTTCTTCTGTGTTGCCCCGGCCATGGTGTTTTAACACAGCAATAGAAAAATAACTAATATGGTACCATCTCAGAAGATTTTGGAACTTCTACCTCAACCCTGAGCTAAAATAAAGCAAGCCGTCTTTTTAAAAACGAAATTCAACAGCAGTTTTAAAAAGCAAAAATTCTAGTGGTGCACGCCTGTAATCCCAGCACTCAGGAGGCAGAGGCAGGTGGATCGATGTGAGTTCAAGGCCAGCCTGGTCTACAAAGACAGCCAAGGCTACACAGAGAAACCCTGTCTTGAAAAATCAAAAAAGAACAAAAAACAAAAAACAAAACAAAACCCAAACCAAACAAACAAACAAACAAAAAACCCAAACAAAACAAAACAAAAGAAAACAAAAAGCAAAAATTCTAATACAATCCAATTCAAAGATATTCTAATTTGAGACTTACTTGCCTAGGAATGACAGTAAGAGGTTTTGCTTCCTATAATTAAACGGTTACATTTCTGTAACAACAGAGAAACATTGTCTGGGCTGAAACATACTGAAGCTCCCTATGTTGGGCAGCCTCAGTCTGAACCATGTTTCCTGCAGTATTTGCAAGCACTGCATGGAGTGATGGCCACATGATGCAGAGTGCATGTGTCCATCCGGCGCCATGGTACTGTCTTGTGCCACACAGGTGAACTTGGCCATAAACACAGTGCACTCTTTCTATGTCTGATTTTGAATTAAATTTTGGCTGCTTCCTGATCAGAAGCCTTTCACTATTAACAACATTTTTGAAACTTCCACATTCCATTTTTTATTCACAGGGTAGGAAGCTGAGGGTTCGGGTCCATGAACAGTCTCTGACACATCACAATATAAGGAACCCACAATAGACTGGTGGGTCTGCAAGTGCCAGGTGACCTAACAGCCTGTTTTTTTTATTTGCTTCTGCTTACGTCTTTGAACATGCTTATCAGGGCCACTAGAAACCTACATTTTCTTCATGTGGTGTGAAAATCTGGCTGTAGAGGTTGAATTTGTACATATGGGAGAGAAAGGAGTTCTGCTCACTAGTTTGCCTCAAAAAAATATATGTATATGTATATATTTAAGATTTCTTTTGGGATAAAGAGATGGCTCAGAGGTTAAGAGCATTAGCTTCTCTCCCAGAGGCCATGAGTTCAGTCCCCAGCAAATTGCATGATGGCTCACAACCATCTATATTGAGATCTGGTGTACTCCTCTGGCGTGCAGGCGTTACATGCAGGCAGAACACTACACAGAATAAATAATCTTTTTTAAAAAAGATTTATTTTTAACTTTAAAAAAAGTCATGTGTATGTGTGTGTGGGGGGGGGTATGTGTTCATGAGTGCAGTGCCCTGGGAGTGATGGATTCTCTGGGGTGGGAGTTAGCTGGCTGTGTGCCAACATGTCTGTGCTGGTGCTATTAACAGAACCCAGATCCTCTGCAAGAGTAGCCAGAGCTCTTCACTGCCGGCCAGCTCTCCATTGCACAATCTTAGCTAGGTCACTTTCGGTCCTGATTCTCCATTGCAGCTGATACACTGTAGATTCTGACTCTGCCGGGTGAACCCTTTCCAGCTGTGCTTAGGAATTGCTTGTTTCCATTCTGCCTTCTCCCGGCTACTGTTCCATTTTGGAGCTTGTATGGAAAGGTGGTTTGTTTTGTTTTGTTTTGTAGCTGCTGTCCTCACTTCCCTGGCTGATGATTGAACACATCCATTTCCTTTGGCCTTTTAAATAATCTATTGTGAAAAATACCTTACCTTAAAATATCCTCCTTAAAATTACTCACCATGTTTACATTAAGGCTCAGCATGCTCACATTATGGTTGTCTTGTCAAGAAATAGGTAAAATCTACAATATGGGATTTCTTTTCTGTTTAAAAAATGTACTGGAACTTTCATGAGATATGCCCCTTGGGCTAGTATGCAGATATAAGTGAGTATATACCATTTGAGTCTTTCTGCTTCTGGGTTAACTCACTCATTATGATCATTTCTAGCTCAATCCATTTGTCCACAAATTTCGGGAATTCCTTGTTTTTAATAGCTGAGTAGTATTCCATAGTGTAAATGTACCACAGTTTCTTTATCCATTCTTCTACTGAGGGACACTTAGGCTGTTTCCATGATCTGGCTATTATGAATAAGGCTGCTATGAACATGGTGGAGCATATGTCCTTGTTGTGTGCTGGAGCATCTTCTGGGTATATTCCAAGGAGTGGAATAGCTGGGTCTTGAGGAAGTCCTATTTCCAGTTTTCTGAGATAGCACCAGATAGATTTCCAAAGTGGCTGTACTAGTTTGCATTCCCACCAGCAATGAAGGAGTGTTCCTCTCTCTCCACATCCTCGCCAGCATGTGGTGTCCTAAATTTTTTATCTTAGCCATTCTGATGGATGTAAGATGGAATCTCAGAGTTGTTTTAATTTGCATTTCCCTGATGACTAAGGAGGTTGAGCATTTCTTTAAGTGTTTCTCAGCCATTTGATATTCTTCTGTTGAGAATTCTCTGTTTAGTTCCAAGCCCCATTTCTCAATTGGGTTATTTGGTTTGGTGGTGTTTAATTTCTTGAGTTCTTTATATATTTTGGATATTAGACCTTTGTCAGATGTAGGGTTGGTGAAGATCTTTTCCCGGTCTGTAGGCTGTCACTTTGTTCTCTTGACAGTGTCTCCTGCCTTACAGAGAAGCCTCTCAGCCTCATGAGGTCCCATTTATTAATTGTTGACATTAAGGCCTGGGCTGTTTCTAGTGCCTCATATTTGACCATGTCCCCTGGAGGAGGAGACCTGGTGGCACTCAAAGGAAGGATAGCAGGTTACCAAGAAGAGACTTGATACCCTATGAGCATATAAAGGGGGAGGAAGTCCCCCTCAGGTACAGTCATAGGGGAGGGGAGTAGGGGGAAAATGGGAGGGAGGGAGGAATGGGAGGTTACAAGGGATGGGATAACACTTGAGATGTAACAAGAATAAATTAATTTAAAAAAACTGAAAAAAAAAGACAATAAAGGAAAAATGTACTGGAACAATTTTTAAAATTTCTGACTTTTATTACATAAACACACATTTCTGGCTTTATTATATACGTGTGTGTGTGTGTGTGTGTGTGTGTGTGTGTGTAACAGTGTCTCAGGCTGGCCTTGAACTAGCAGTTGCCCCTCTTCATCAGCTTCCCATGTGCTGAAATTAAAGATGTGAACCACTGCACCTGGTCCCTAGTTTTCTGCTGAGACATATTGTTATTTTGGGAGGAAAAAGGCTCAAACATTTACTAAATATTGGCCATACGCTTTGAAACTGATTTCTCAGTGTTTAATAACTTTCAGAAATGAACCATATGCTGGCATATTTATTTAGTCTTGGAACAGATGGGCGGCTGCTAGGAAGAAACAAATTCTTTCTAAGAAGCTAACCCTTTCAAAAAGCTTTACCATTAGTACTGAATTGTGGTCATGTGACAGCCCCCATAGTTATGTAGAGACTGTTTCAAACATGTCTACATGTTAATGTGTTCATACTATTTCTGTTTTGCTGTCACTTTCCCCCAGAAAATCAAGAAGGAACCTAGAATGACCTCACTACTCCTATGCTGAAATCACTCCTATCCCCAGGCCTGTCACTGTCACGTAGGTTTTATTGCTCTAGAATTCTGTAAAAATCAACCATACTTGTGCTGCTGCGGCTGGCTACTTTTTGCTCCATCGTGCTTGCAAAGTCCACCCGCACAGCTGCACAGAGCAGGAGCCTGCCCATTTTCAGTGCTGTAGCGCATCCCAGGGTACATGTGATGAAGCAACATATTAGAAAGTTTCCTTTAGATTGTGAGGGACATTTAGATTGTTGTCAGCTTAGAGGTGTTCGGGATAGGAGTAGGACATGCCTTCTTTCCTGTGTCTTTGGTGAATATGTTTGGTTTCTCTTGAGTATCACCTAGGTCTACGATGAACCATGTGGCCGACCAGGTTTAGCTCTGGCACCTGTTGCCTGTTCCTCCCAAGCGGTGCGCACCTGCTCCATCTCCCCACCATCACTTAATTTTGTTGAGGCTTTTAGTTTGAGCCACCTGGTGAGTGGGTGCCATAGGATTTCAGTGTGCTGTGTCTTTTTTGTTGTTGTTCCATTCCTCTTGGTCCTGGAGGCTGAGCTTTGCACACACCGAGCTACGCTCAGCCCATGATTTCCATGTATACCGCACCAAAAATGTGCAAGTTTTATGAGCTGACTTTTAAAAATTTGAGGGGCATTTGGTAATTTTTTATTACCTAAATAGGCAGATATTTTATTTTATTTATTATAAGTTATTCACATTACATCCCGACTGTTATCCCCTTGCTCTTATCTTCCTGTTCACACCTTCAATAGGCATATTTTTTTAATATTAAAATTTATCAAGTATCTCTCTCTCTGTGTGTGTGTCTGTCTGTCTGTCTGTTCACACCACAGCTTGTATATGGAGGTCAGAGTTGTTTCTCTCTTTTCACTGCAGTTCTGGAACCAGACTAGATAGTTAGGCTCTTGAGATAATCACCTTTACCTGTGGAGCTATCTCTTTAGCCCTAAGTGGACTATTTTAAGTTTACTGATTTTTTTTGTGTGTGTATGGGTGTTTTACCCGCATCTATATCTGTGGATTATGTACACACAGTTCCCAAAGAAGCTAGCAAAGAGTGTCTGATCCTCTGGAACTGGAGTTACAAATGATTGTGAACTGCCATGTGGGTTGCTGGGAATCAAATCTGGATCCTTTGGAAGAGCAGCCAGTGCTCTTGATTGCTGAGCCATTGCTCCAGCCTTAAACAGAGTATTTTTAAAAGCAAGTTTTGGTTCAAGGCATCCCTGCCATTACACACGCACACCCTCACAAACTCCCATCACTCCACATGGGAGAGAAACCTTTGTTTCAACTGCATCTTCATCAATGAGTCACTATCACTCTAACACTATAGTTTACACGAGCATGTATTTGTGAGAGGAAACTACACTTTTAACACTCCCATTCTCTGTGTTTTCACTCTCACTTCAACGTGGCCCTTTCTGTCTTTGGGCAGCAGTTGGTGAAACTTTTCCCTGATGTTCTGTTGTCTGGATAAGGCTTCATTGTTCTGCTCACACAAAGTTTAGAAAGAGAAAATTCATAAGGATGACCTTGCTTTCTTTTTTTTTTATTTGTTAAAGATTTATTATTTATATAGTCTTCTGCCCACATGTGTGCCTGCATGACAGAAGAGGGCACCAGATCTCATCATAGATAGTTTGTGAGCCACCATGTGGTTGCTGGGAATTGAACGCAGGACCTTTGGAAGAACAGACAGTGCTCTTAACCTCTGAGCCATCTCTCCAGCCCCCCCCCCCCACTTATATTAATTTTAAAAATTTTATTCACTTTACATCCCAATTGTAGCCCTCTCCCTTGTCTCTTCTGGGTCCTACCTTCCCACCCTCCCCCCTCTTTTCCCCAACATCCCTCCCCTAGTCCTCAGAAAGGGGGAGCCCTTATCCCCTACCATCGGACCCCAGCCTATCAAGTCTCATCAGGACTGCCTGTATTATCTTCATCTGTGGCCTGGCAAGGCTGCCCCATCAAGGAGAAGTGAGACAGGCATCAGAGTCCATGTCAGAAGATATCCCGCTCCCCATACTATGGGACCCACATAGGGACTGTGCTGCATAACCACTATATCTGAGCAAGGTGCCTAGGTCCTCTCCATGCATGGTCCTTGGTTGGTGCATCAATCTCTGCAGGTCCCCCTGGGCCCAGATTTGTTGGCCATGTTGTTGTTGTGGACCTCCTGTCCCCTCCAAGTCCTTCCATCCACCAACTCTTCTATAAGACTCCCTGCGCTCTGTCCAAAGTTTGGTTGTGAGTCTCAGCATCTGCTTCAATCCCCTAGTAGGTGGAGTCTTTCAGAGGATGTCTGTGGTAGCCTCCCATCCTGTTCCCTCTCTTCAACCACTTCCAGTGTCTACTCTATTTGCCCTTCTGAATGAGCATTAAGCATCCTCCCTAGGGTCCTCCTTGTTATTTAGCTTCTTTAGGTCTGTGGATTATAGTATGGTTATCCTGTATTATATGCCTAATATCCACTTATAAGTGAGTGAGTATATACCATGCTATACCACTCCTTGGCATATATCCAAAAGATGCTCCATCATTAAAGGACATTTGCTCAATGATGTTCATAGCAGCTTTATTCATAATAGCCAGAATCTGGAAACAACCTAGATGTAACCCAGGCCTAGAGAGACTTTGCTTTTTTTAATGTGGACTAGAACACAAGCTGTGAATGGAAACCCCTTATGTGTTTGTGCCTGGGGTGGGTGAGCACCGGATGTCTGATCATTACAGCCTGTTTCTGCTGCCTCTGCCTTATCACACTCAGAATCATGATGGTGGTGTGGAATGCCAAAATCTTTATTGCACACTCAGGTGGGTCTCAGAATGAGAGGACAGCACAGCTGTGGCACCTGCCTATATTCTTTGCTCCCATGCATGAGTCTCTTTTGGTTGCTGTGGAATTTTGAGTACAGAGTAGTAGTAGTAGTAGTAATAGTAGTAGTTTTCTTCTTCTTCTTCTTCTTCTTCTTCTTCTTCTTCTTCTTCTTCTTCTTCTTCTTCTTCTCCTCCTCCTCCTCCTCCTCCTCCTCCTCCTCCTTCTCCTCCTCCTCCTCCTCCTCCTGCTTCTCCTTCTCCTCCTCCTTCTGCCGCCACCACCTCTCCTTTTTCTTCCTCTTCCTCTCCTCCTCCTCCTTTCTTTCTCTCTTCTTCTTTCTCTCCTTTTTCTTCTTCCTCCTCCTCCTCTTTCTTCTAAGGGTCTAAGACTTTGTCTGAGAGAAATAGCAAACAAACAAACAAAAACAATAATGATACACAGTGAAAAATTCTAAATAAAAAGAAAACCTCTACATGAAAGGCTGTTTCTGCACCTCAAGCATGACTAACACAGATCTTTTCGAAACAGAGAGCATGTGAAAGGATTTGAAACAGAAACAGAGATTACCAACGCCCTCATTTGGATTATCTGTGCTGCCCAGTTAATATCTCCAATAATCTTAGGTCGTTTCAGTAAGTCCATCTGTATTAAAAGTAATACAGATGAGTCTCCTCCCTACAAGCACAAATGAATTTGGTTTGATGGAGACACAATTGGTCCCTTCACCAAGAATCTAGTTTTGCCTCTTAATAGAGGCATCTTGACACTACATATGTGCAAGGGCATGCCTGTGTGTGTGTGTATATGTGGGTGCACATGTGTGTATGTTTGTGTGATATTCTCTGTATTCTTCTGTGAGTCAATTAAATTTTACTATTTCCCTCATTAATTGATGAGATGAAAACAATCTTCATGTTGTCTTATATTGATATGGCAGGTTTGATTTATTCTCTTAAGAGCTTTAACCATTGTGACCCTCCCCTGGTGGAAGAGCATAAACTGTGCTGGCTAGGAGATGAGCCTCCCTTTAGCTGTGCTCCAGGACACACCTTCTAGGTGACCAGAGGGGATCCCAAATGGATGGAACTTCAACTTGGCTGTTTGTGCTTTTCTAGCTCCCCACCACACACCTAATTGCTACAGATATATATCAAATTATATATATATATATATATACATATATGTATACTTGCATAATATATAACTGCTATAGATATATAACTATTTATTAGTTATAGATATATATCATTTGGGATTATAAAATACTTTGCTTATATTTCTGGGTCTCAGTGGCTGGTAAGCAGTTCCCCCCTGAATCATGGCAATGAGTGAATTTAGTTTTGTCTTTAAAAATCTATTCTTCATTGAATGACACTCGACCTTTGTTTATTCTTTTTTCCATTTGTCTATTGCAATTAGCTAATTGTTTTTTCAACTTAAGACAAAGTCTTACTATGTATTTCAGCTGGCCCAGCTTCTGTATCATGTGTCAGCTTCCTGGATGCTGGTAGTATTATTCCTAAGTGCTCTGCTGTTTGTCTATTTTTAGCTCATATCATTAAGAGTCATGTGTCTATTAGGAAGAGCAGGCCTTCGGCATCTTACACAAAGTGACATTGGGACTGATCTAATTCTTTTGTAATTCATTCTTGACAAGTATCTGAATTTACAGATTAAAAACTTTGAGTCCACAGAGCGGTAGTGGGGCACACCTTTAATCCCAGTACTTGGGAGGCAAAGGCAGGTGGATCTCTTGAGTTCGAGGCCAGCCTGGTCTACAGAATGAGTTCCAGGACAGCCAAGGATATACAGAGAAACCCTGTCTGGAAAAACCAAACCAAATAAACAAACAAAACCTGTGAGCCCTCTATGTGTCTGTTGCTTTCTGTGAGTGTGAAATGCCTGTAAATCCCTGGAGAGAATTAGCACATTAGATATAAAGTTCCTTGATTTAATGGAGCCCCATTCTGACTGGCCATAGAGATTAAAAAGAGTTCATATAAATTGAACATGCTTAGAATACTCACGATACAAGGAAATAAAATTTCCAATGCCATTTCAGAGTTATTTTAGAGTACAGGTTAACATAATATTAGTCTTCAGTAAGTAAGACTAATTTAGTAATTTAAATTTTAGAAAGCCATGTCACTTTTATTAGTTTTCTTTTTTATTGTCAACAGAATGGGCAATATATATTGTAGTTTTAACATATTTTGGTTACTGTTGTTACAATATTAAATCATTAAAAATTCAATGTACTGATTGAAATCCCAGCTATTGTTTAGGAAAAGTTATGGAGCTCAAATTATACATCATCAATTTGCTTTCTAATGGTAGAGTTTATTTCTCTTCACAAAAAACTTCTCTTATCTTTCAATATACAATATATGCATAGTTTTATTTTTCTTTGTTTCCTAAACATCCTAAACTCATCAACTAGGCAATTATTTTCGAACATGAGTGGGTGCATGCTTGTAATCCCAAGGCTGAGGGAGGAAGATCAGACATTTAAGTGGCTTCCAGAGCTGTCTCCAAGAGGCCTCTCCTATTATTCGTAGTTATATATCATTTGGATTATAAAATATGGCACAGTATGTTCAACTACACTGTCACGCTGGCAAACATCTTGTCTTAGCGATAATTGTATATGTATGCACACTTTTTTGGTGGCTTTAAGTTTTGGCTGCTATTCCTTTCAGTTAGTTAATGGATAATCTCTAGATGTTTACATGGTATTGATTTCTAAACATAAATTTGCACCTGGCTTGTGTGCTCCAGAAGGGCCATTTCTTGTGGCCATATGACTATTTCAGAACACATGGGGTAGTGGTGGTAAGGGTGCTGAATCACGTGTGGCCATGAGCTTTGCTCCTCTGCTAAAAAAAAGACTTACAATCTGTGGCTCACACTCTTAGTCTTCCCTTCGTGCCTCTGTAGAGTTCTAAAAGTCAACGTAGTAGTTGAGCTGATACGGGGGGGGGGGGGGGGGGGGGGGGGGGTCAATTGTAACACCAGTAAAACCAAGCTTGGGATTTCGGTTTTCTGTAGAACACCCTCCCATCCCCAAACACATTGATTCTTAAACTTTTTGAAGAATCTTCCACCACAAAGCAGGAGCTTCAGGTTTTCCTCAGACTCTTCTGGAAGTACTTCTTACCCGCTCATCTATCTCTCTGTCCGATGCTCAGAGGTCCGTGTCTTCCCACAAAAATGATGGGTGTCAGACATATATCTGCCCTCCCATGGGAGCCTAAGCTCTCCTGGAAGGTGAGAACACTCAGCTCTGCTCAGAATCCATTTATTCATCATTACTGACCTAGGTGCTAGGGGAAAAATAGTTATGAAATTTGTGAAGAGTCATGTTTTAGGGGATAGTAGTGATAAAGAAAAGAGATGGACTGGAGGTGTGTGTGCATGGTGGTGAACACTTCTATCCTAGTACTTGAGCAGTAGAGGTGGGAAGATCAAAAGTTCAAGGTCATCCTCGGCTATATAGCAAGTTTGAGGTCAGTTTTGGATATTCAAGGCTGTGTTTATAAAAGCAGTAGTAGCAACAGCAGGAGGATGAAGAGGAGGAGGAGGAGGAGGAGGAGGAAGAAAACAATCGAGACAGCCTTTGTGAGTGTCCTGCATAGTGACTAGACAACAAGCCATAGCATCTGAAGTCTGACTTCTCTGCTGGCTCAGGTCCCCTTCCCAGGATGCAATGGTGCCATTTCACATTGTCTCCTCAAGGAGCTTCATAAAAACCACTACGAAAGGGCACATTCGGCATTAGCAGGCAAGACCACCCCCTGCCATCCCCCAGGCTGGACTCCACAGAGACTGGATTCATCTTTTTCTGCTCCTCCATATAGACAACTTGTCCGGCTCTCATCCAGGCAGCCAGGCTCCTGCTCAGGGGGAAGACATCTGTCCCATTGGCAAGATACTAATGCTATGTCCACTTGCATTGTTTTGGAACATCTGGTCTGGCTCCACTCTGCAGGAGTCAAGCTTCCACTGAGACAGGAGAAACTGGACCCGCTTCTTCTGTTAGGCAGCCAGCCAGTGCATGCAAGCCTGGAATGCAGATACTAACAAGATGCTAACTAGGATCAGAAATGCAGAGAAGGATAGGCCAAAGATGCAATCATCTTTCAGTGTGGCTTGGGGATGGCACCAGTGCAGGTGTTAGGGGAGGGGACAGCTGACAGAGAGAATACTAGAAAGGAAAGAGACCGTTCAGGAAAAGGAGTGGGTCCTCAGGTGGAGTCCTCTAGTCCTGACCTCAGAATCTAGGGCCGGGGAGCAGACGCTCAAAGAGCAGTTAGGAAGGAAAGGATTTCAGGCAGCAGCCACAGGTGGCTGTTGGGATTTGGGGGCAGTGGTATGCTCACAGAGAAGAGAGGTCTCTGAGGGGTCCAAAGGCTGACCCCTCACACAATGGCCCCACACCACATGGTTCCGGAGAAAGGGTGCTGGCTTTATTGGATTCTCAAAGGGTCTCCTTTCAGCTCACCACATGAACCGTGGCATGAGTAGGATCATGTGCATGCAGACTTCTTATGGAGGCATAGCTTGCTGCCTTCGTCCATCCTCTGCTCGGGTAGCAGGTATCGCTGGGAAGTCCTCCAGAGCCCAGCAGAGCCTATGCCAGAGCAATCCAAGGCCACTCATGCACTTGGGCTGGAACAGTTTCCACACCACTTACTTACCAGGGCTCTGTTCAGGGCTCTTGACCTTGTGAGCTCAGGCTTTGGGAGCTGATAGCATCACTCCCTCTTGCCAGAATCAACAGGGTGGCTGTGTGCCTGTGAAGTTGGCAGCCTTTTCTGTAAGGGAGGGGAGGAGAGTGCCAGGGTGACACCTGGCAAGCAGGTGTTGTCTTGACAGGTCCAGCTGGCTTCCACCCCTGATCATCTTTTTGTCCTTAAGAGGCACACGGTGGATCCGGGCCTCTCTCCTCTGCCTCAGAATCGCTGAGATTTCTGATAATAGCCACAACTCTTCAGCTTTAGGCCCCTGGACACATTCTTTTACTGACAGAGACACTGTGCTTCTAGAAGCCATTGTACAAGAGTTCAGAGTCAGCTCCTGGGTGGGTGGGAGCTTTGGATGACTATCTTTTAAATGTGAAAAATAAGATGCCAGGCAAGAGATACAATATGGAGAAGTTTTTTATATGAGAGAGTGTGGGAGAGCAGAGAAGTGGGAGTGGTGAGAGAGAGAGAGAGAGAGAGAGAGAGAGAGACAGAGACAGAGACAGAGACAGAGATACAGAGAGATAGAGACAGAAACAGAGACAGAGACGGAGAGACAGAGAGAGACAGAGACAGAGAGACAGAGACAGAGAGACAGACAGAGAGACAGAGAGGTAAGAGAGAGGAAGAGGAGCGGGAGAGAAAGAGATAAGATGGGTTTGCTCTTTTTATAATCCTCGGCAGGGACACTTCTAGTGCGGACAGGTAATGACATCATAGGTTGCTAGGCAGACCGGGGGCAGTATGCTAACACTCTTCCCGGCTGTGAGGGCCTCTTCTGCAGAGGTGGACAAAGGTCAGAGGTGAGCAGTACCTTCGCAGGCTGATTCTATGTGGTGATGTCAGTCAGTTATCCACCGCTATGACAAAACACCTGAGAGGATCAAGCTGAAAAGAAACAGAGGTTTACTCGCCTCATGGATTCAGAGGCTTTAGTCCACAGTTGGTTGGCGCCATTGCTTTGGGGACTGTATAAGGCAGGCATGGGGAGGAAGTAGTCAAAAGAGGATTTCACATCACGGTGTTTAAGAAGCAACGGGAGAGTCCTAACATCCCTTTCAAGGACACACCCCTGCCAACTTAACTTTCTTCCATAAGCCCCAGCTCATAAAAGTCTCCCCAGAAGCGGGAAAGAAGTGCCTTGTCCACAACTACATCAGGACTCTTTCTGCTCAGGCTCAGCGTGCAGAACTGGAGGTAGCACGCTTTGCACACCTGCTCTGGTTTGGATCTTAGATGGACCCCCCCCAAAGGCTCTTGTGTGGAAAGGATGAATCCTACCTGCAGACCCTATAGGAGGTGGGACTTACGGGGGGGGGGGGGGGGGGGGGAGGTTACTATGGTCTAACGCTGTGTTCTTGAAGGGCCTGTTAGGACATGGCCCCTTCCTGGTTCACTTCTCGCTTTGTAACACCATAATGTGAGAGGCTCTCCTTGTGTCTGCCTGACACAGGCCCCCACCCCCACCCCCACCCCGCCCAAATCAGAACATTAGTGTAAGCACTGCCCTTTTGCTGTTTGTTATTCACTGTGAGACTCACAGACTGTAGCACCGGTGCTATCTCCCAGAGGTCCCACCTCAGATGCCCGCATCACAATTGATTAATTTTGTGGGCATGGGAACACTTGGACCTGTGCTGTGTTAGCTACTCTGCTGCTTGTGAGAGTTCTCAGTATTTAAATAGAGTGGCTTGTGTCAAGCCCTGACCTAAAATAAAACAAAGCCAAAGAAGGGTCCCAGAAGATACCTCGTGCATTGCATAAATGTGGTGTAAGAATAGCTCCCGGGGACCAAGAGAACCATAGCCCTGTTGGGAGACCACTGTATCCCTAAACAGAGAGAACACCTGCAAGGACGTGTGCCCAGTAACCGTCCAACTTCTGATGAGCACCAGCCGTGTTATTGAACACTGTGGCCATACTCAGTATTCCGGAAAAAGGCGTGTGCAATCTTCCTCATTTTGCCTTTAGCTGTCGTCAAGTTCCATTTGGGTTTCTTGTGCCACACTCCCTGATGATGTGCCCCACATTGCAAAGCTCCCCTCTCGCTCCCCTCTCCCTCCCCAAAGAGCACTACCACCCTTCCATTTCTCTTTGCCTGTTAGGTGGACAGTCTAAGCCAGTGACATCGGCACGGTGAAGCTAGCTAACTGAGCCACAGAGACCTGGTCTACATGCTCTGCATCTTCTCACTCCCACGCAAGGACGTGCTGTAAATATGTCAGATCCTGTGAGCCTCTGTTTCTGGGCTGGCGGGAGGAGTTGCTGGGTGATGTTTATGGGAAGTTCCTGGTGCCTGGCAGGTGTGATTTCTCTTTCCATGGCTCCCTTTCTAGCAGATTCTCTGGGAGGTGGGGTGGGGCTAAGGGTAGGTATCCTTTGAAACCTCCAGGTAGCTCTCATGCAGAGCCAGGTGACACTGCTTCCTATGGCTTATAGCACCTGACCCCTGGCACTGTACCCAGAATGTGCACTTGTTCATTGGGAAGGGCTGACTGGGATTGTCCAGTAAAACTCCACAGTGGGGAAGAGATGCATTCTACACGTTGGCTGCTGGGAGACAGGGTCCCATCCTAGAAGCCATGTGTGCTGTCTCCACTGAAGCACAGCTGGGGGCTCTTAGGAAGGGAGGGGTCCGAAGATGGATGTGTCAGTTTCAGATCAGCCACTGGAGGAGCCTGCCTGGGAAAGGACAGATATTTGAGATAGCAGGAGCGAAGGTGTTTTTTTTTTAAATTAATTTATTCATATTACATCTCAATGGTTATCCCATCCCTTGTATCCTCCCATTCCTCTCTCCCTCCCATTTTCCCCTTACTCCCCTCCCCTATGACTGTAACTGAGGGGGACTTCCTCCCCTTTATATGCTCATAGGGTATCAAGTCTCTTTAGGTGGTTTTAAGAAAGGATAACTAGTACTTAATTTAGCACCTGACATTTTATAAAGGTGGATTTTTTAAAAATTTGGGGTGATTTTGTTTTGTTTGTTTGTTTGTTTTTGCTTTGGCTCTTGTTTGTTTGTTGAAAGTATAAAGCATGCAATATATAGAAAGTGCACAAACCAAATGTATGACTATCCAAATACAAGAATGTGCACTTCCCCAGTTGGCCACCACCAAGGACTCAGCTGCCCCACCACTTGAGCCACCTCCAACCTCTTCCCTTGCCTTCTGCAGGCAGGTGGACCATTTCTATTAGGAAAAGGAGTCTATGCTATGTCCACAGTCAGGAACCGCCACTCTTTGTTGTTGTGGGTTTTGTTTGTTTGTTTGTTTTGTTGTTTTTTTGAGACCAAATATCTATTATATGTAGTTCTGGCTGTCCTGTGATTTACTCTGTATACCAGGTTGGCCTCTAACTCACAGAGATTCACCTCCCTCTGTCTCCCCAGTGCTAGGATTAAAGGTGTGTGCCACCATGCCTGAATTTCCACTCTTTGTACCACTTTGCCTGTGGCGGGAGGTGGGAGGGCTTCCTGCAAATGCCACAGCCAGGAGAGTGACAGTCTGCATGAAGCAAGAAGGAAACATGGTTCAACACAATTCAGTAGTCGGTGTTGGTTCAAATGCTGAGACTCTGACACTGGACAGTTTATTTATGGAAGTACAGTACAACTGGGCGGGGGGGGGTGGTTTCCTTGTGTAACACAATCCTATGTGCACAATAAAGCTTGAGGCACAGTTACACTGAAACTCTTCTCAAAGTACATGTCACCTCTTCCATAAAGACAGTTTCTATAGATAGACTACACGTGCCATCTTGATGGCCTGGGGGAGGATCTGGTGTGGTCCTGGTCACATACAGATAGTGCAGAAATTGCCTAGACTATTAACTCCCTCTGGTCCTGCTTGTGGGAGCTTGGAGGACTCCAGGTGTGGCCTGCTGCTACACATAGAACAGGGACCACTTAAGATATTGGTCACCTCCATTCCCAGACTTCTGGGTAGAAAACAGGGTGTGCATCTGTCCCATAGAAGAGACAACCTTGCATGTTTAACGTTCCTGGTTTCCCTCTGCTTATCTGTGAGTGCAAAGGATGTTTGCGCTCCCAATATATGCAAGTCAGGGTGATGGACTGCTTTCTGCTGGCACTGAGGATTGAGTCCATGTTAAAAAAAAAAATCAATGGAGAAACAGCAGGAAGACCCTTACTACTGTTCAAGGAATTGCTGGTAATCAGGGTAAAAAGAAGCCAGTGCGGATGTTTAAGAAGAAAACTGCCTGCGCTGGCACTATAACTGAGCAGCTACAATATGGAGAAAGGATTCAGCTACAAGGTGATGAGTGCAGGAGCATTTGCCAGTCCCAGCAGACATTGGGTGGACTAGGACAACCCGGTTCGTGGGTTTTAAGTGCTTGTGGCTCCCTGACGCTTGAGTGAAGCTTCCTGGCAATGAGCAGAATTTCCTTCTGTCCCTTGTCACAAGTTCGCAAACCACAGTTTGTTTAATGTAGTCATTTGGGGTCCACTTTTAATCCGGACTAGTGTAGCTCCTTCATGCAATGAACTGAAAAGAGTGGCCCCCATCCCCCTACAAGAGAATGTGTACCTTAATGAAGGCAGAACCTATGTTTGGGGTTCTGTGTCCTTGGGTTCCACCAAATGCTGATCAGAAATAGTCAAGGTGGAAAATCCTGTGTCTGAACTGAACACTCAGATATTTTTCCTTGCCATGCCCTAAACCACCTAGTACAACAGCTACAGGCACTTACATTAGGTATTCAAATTCCAGTAGGCGTGATTTAAATGATTATGTAATAGTGTGTCCACTTCAGGACATGAACGTCTATAGAATTTGGTATCTGTGGGTGTCCTGGAACCAACACCCCACAAGTGGAATGAGCAGTTGTGATCAGGATGCAAGATGTAAGTGCTAAGTACTTAACTGTATGTGCTTCCTGCACAGGCCAGCCCCTTTGCAGAGGCCACATTATCTGCTTTAATCTGTAACCATCCTGTGCGACAGTTGTTCTTATTTACATAGGAGCAAATTGAGAAGGAGATGGGCTAACCAGTTCCCTTGGTAGTGGGCACAGAGCAAGGCTTCCGACCCAGTGCCCACCTTTCTACCATCCATCTAGATATCATTTATCTACATATTCAACTATTATCAATCATCTACCTATACATTCAACTATCACCTATGTACCTATCAATAACTTATCTATCTATCTATCTATCTATCTATCTATCTATCTATCTTTCTTTCTTCTTCTTCATCATCCTCCTCCTTCTCCTCCTCCTCATCATCACCATCACCATCATCGTCATCTTATTTAGCTGTCTATTTCAGAAGAGGAAGGAGTGTAAAAAAGGCAGGTTAGAAGAACAAAAAGAGAAAAATGGGAAGTAAGAATGATCAAAATTCATGATGTAGCTGAGCAAAATGCCACTGTTCTAATAGATTCCAGGACGGCATCATTGCCTTCAGTAGTATACTTACTGGTGACCTCACCAGACCCAATAGATAGTTCTAGTCAAATATGCACTCAATGGCCCTGATTAAACTAAAAGGGACAGCAAAGCCAATCCAAAGAAATTGGACTGGTAGGGATGCTAATATGTGTTTGTGTGTGTGTATACATACATACATATACATATATATGTGCATATATACCCTCTTCAGATATATTTAGCACATGTAACATATACATATATAGTTATATATAACAGAGTTGCATATATAGGTTATATATGTATATATGTAAATTAATATATATGAAATTGTCAAAGGACAAAAACTAAGCAATAAGAATGCCACTGTACAACAAATATACATTATTACAAATAAGACAAGCAAGCCAACAGAACCCTTAGTGTGTCTGAGGGCAGGCACTATCTAGACAGGACAGCCCTAAGGTTGGCAGTGGGGCTTTGGGCATGAGCTCAGGTTGACTCTCCCCGGCAGGGAAGGGACAGAGAGAAGCACAGAACAGTTGCTTTGCGGTGAAATCTGTGTCCCTGTAGTTGTTCCCACCTCTCTCTGCTAGTACCAGGAGCAGTCGTGGGGTCAGGCAGAGGCTGGAGAGAGGAGCTCTTGCCCCCGGTCAGGAGCTGGCAGACAGCTCACCTCAGAGTTAGTGCCTCAAGCATGGCTTCATCCAAAACCCACAGGGAATCACTCCAGGGGGAGGGATCCCTGGGAGCCAGCTCAGCGGACAGAAATGCTCTTTTGATTTACCTATGTGGTTCATGTCAGGCAATGACAGGTCAGGGAAAACTCAATCGGAAAGAAGGGGTTCCCGTGACCATTAGGCCACCTTTAAATGGGGTTATTTCTGCTTTTCCGTAAACAGCTTGGAATCTCTGAGAAATATTTATACAGAAATAAATCATAAACTTAAGGACACGGTGACAAAAGTCACCATGGAGTTCCATCTGCCCAGTTCCCACACCTCCCTAGGTAAACTGTAGTGTTAGTCTTTTATGCATCTTTTCAAAACTTTGAACACATATCTGAGCTGGACAGGGTGGCACACACCTTTAAATCCCAGCACTTAGGAGGCAGAGGCAGGTGGATCTCTGTGAGTTCAAGGCCAGCCTGGTCTAGAAAGTGAGTCTAGGACAGCTGGGGCTATTACACAGAGAAACCTTGTCTTGAAAAAGCACAAAACCAAACAAACTAACCAAACAAACAACACGTACCTGGGTTGAAGAGATGTCTCAGAGAGTAGATGCACTGTCTGCAGAGCCTGGTGACCTGAGTTCGAGCCCCAGGACCCACATGTCAGGAGGAGAGAACCCCATAAGTTCTTCTAACTTTCACACAGTATTCCCCCCAGTAAGAAATAAAATAATTTTAAAGTAAAATAAAAATGCATATCCTTGCAAGTCAAACCTCAGATACATATCTCTCCTCTCCCTATGGGGCTGTGCATTTTGGGTGATGCTTGCTTTGGGGAAGTTCTTCCCTTGTGAGTGAGGTCACAGAACCATACCCTCCTCTCTGCTACAGGGAAGCCATGTGACTAGTCCTACTGTCCCATCCCCTAGGAAACAGCAATGCGATCTAAGGCAAATGTGCTTTGTTAAAGCCTGAGTTGGGGGTGGGAAGAGACAGCATGCTCAGAGGGACTGAGCAGAGGTGGGTGAAGAGGGTGGAGAGGAGAGGAGAGGAGAGGAGAGGAGAGGAGAGGAGGGGGGAGGGGAGGAGAGGGGAGGGGAGGAGAGGAGAGGAGAGGGAGGAGAGGAAAGGAGAGGGGAGGAGAGGAGAGGAGAGGAGAGGGGAGGAGAGGAGAGGAGAGGAGAGGAGAGGCTTTCTCTGTCATGTAGCCTAGTCCTGAGCCCCCGCCTCAATCTTCATTCTTGGGACGCCCCCCCCCCAGATCATCCCAGCACTGGTAGCGAGCTGGAATTGGGACAGTAGGAAACAAAAGGTGTCTCTTACTCATCCATCACCAAGTTCACAACTGACTCCCCTATTAGAAATGGCAGACTAACAAGAGAAAAAGCTAATGGATTGATTATTCAAAGGTTTACATAGCAGCAGAGCACTCAGAACTGAAGTCACGGAGGTCTGGATAGAGGGGTCCTCTTCTATGCTCCACCTGTTGACAGCAGTGGCAGGTTATAGAGAAACAGGACAAAGCAGAGCTAGTTAAGGGTGAATGGTAAAACAATTTGAAGGGGACCCATCATATATGCAAGAAAGCTTCTGTTTGTTTTATTTTGTTTTTGTTATTTAGAGGGTATTTTCCTGTTCTTGGGATGCAAGCTCTCATTGCTGCTACTATGTGGGCCTTGCTTGCTGGGTGAGTTGTGTCTATGGTACAGATGTCCTGGCTGTATGCAAGAGGGCTGGCTGGAGTGGCTTTAAGACAGCTTTTCCTCTAAAGGGCAGAGAGAGAGAGAGAGAGAGAGAGAGAGAGAGAGAGAGAGAGAGAGAGAGAGAGAGAGAGAGAGAGAGAGGAAAAAGATGGATAGCCATAAAGACAAGATGAACCATGATGCAAAAGTTGTCATGAAAATTTTCTTTCACAAGGAGTAGGCAGCCTTTCATGATTGTAATCTTTGTGTTTCTAAAGCTTGGGTGGAAGGCAGAGACAGGCATGACGCAGAGGGAAAGAGGCAAGCTGAAAGGTCTGGGTAACAGAAAGGAAGCCAGGCTTCATTTGTGCAGGTAAAGGCCCAAACTAAGCTTTGAAACTGGCAAAGCCAATGCAAGAGAATGGAGACACCTGGGGCCTCTGAGACAGAGACTATGATGTGAGAAAACAGGGAGGCTTCTCATTTTTAATCCTATTGGTAAAAACGGCTGCATAGAGCTGTAGGCTTTGAACTTTTAAAATATATTTTCATTTTGGTTTCTTATACCTCTGTCTCCCTTCTCCACCTTAATATTCCGTACACATACAATTCATTTGAAAACATGATGTAAAGTTCTAGTCTTTTTAAATACTTTTTTTATTAATTTATTCATATTACATCTAATTTTTTATCCCATCCCTTGTTTCCTCCCATTCCTCCCTCCCGCTTTCACTCTATTCCCCTCCCCTATGTCTGTGACTGAGGGGGCCTCCTCCCCCTCTATATGATCATAGGGTATCAAGTCTCTTGTTGATAGCCTGTTATCCTTCCTCTGAGTGCCACCAGGCCTCCCCCTCAAGGGGATGTGGTCAAATGTGGGGTACCAGAGTTCTTGTGAAAGTCAGTCCCGACTCTTCACTCAACTGTGGAGAATGTCCTGTCCATTGGCTAGATCTGGGTAAGGGTTCGATGTTTATTGCACATATTGTCCTTGGTTGGTGCCATAGTTTGAGCAGACCCCCCTGGGCCCAGATCTGCCCATCACAATGTTCTTCTTGTAGGTTTCTAGTATCCTCTGGATCCTTCTATTTCCCATTCTCCCATACTTCTCTCACCTAGAGTCACAATAGGATGTCCTCACATCTGTCCCAATTTCCTGTTAAGTAACGACTTCCATGGGACGATCCCCTTGGACTAGTGTCCAATTATGAGTGGGTATATGCCATTTGAGTCTTTCTGTTCTGGGTTAACTCACTCATTATGATCCTTTCTAGTTCCATCCATTTGTCCACAAATTTCGGGACTTCCTTGTTTTTGATAGCTGAGTAGTATTCCATAGTGTAAATGTACCACAGTTTCTTTATCCATTCTTCTACTGGGGGACACTTAGGCTGTTTCCAGGTTCTGGCTACTATGAATAAGGTTGTTATGAATATTGTTGAGCATATGTCCTTGTTGTGTGCTGGAGCATCTTCTGAGTATATTTGTCACCAAGCGTAAAACTCAAGTCCAAGTGGATCAAAGACTTCAACATAAAACCAGAGACACTAAATCAGTTAGAAGAAAAAATGGGGAAGAGACTGGAACACATTGGCATAGGAGACAACTTCCTGAACAGAACACCAACAGCCCAGGCCTTAAGGTCAACAATTAATAAATGGGACCCCATGAGACTGAGAAGCTTCTGTAAGGCAAGAGACACTTAACAGAAGAAAGCTTACAGCCTGGGAAAAAGATCTTCACCAACCCTACATCTGACATAGGTCTAATATCCAAAATATATAAAGAATTCAAGAAATTAAACATCACCAAATCAAATAACACACTAGAGAAATGGGGCTCAGAATTAAACAGAGAATTCTCTACAGAGGAATATCAAATGGCTGAGAAACACTTAAAGAAATGCTCAACGTCTTTATTCATCAGGGAAATGCAAATAAAAATGACTCTGAGATTCCATCTCATACCCATCAGAATGGCTAAGATAAAAAATGCAAGTGACACCACATGCTGCTGAGGATATGGAGAAAGAGGAACACTCCTTCATTGTTGGTGGGAATGCAAACTTGTACAACCACTTTGGAAATCTATCTGGCACTATCTCAGAAAACTGGGAATAGGGCTTCCTCAAGACCCAGCTATTCCACTCCTTGGATAAAGTTCTGGTCTTATGAAAGCTAACTATGCAAACCTTTCAGGATGATTGGAGATGTAAGTTAGAAGTTAGTCACCTATAAATAATCTTACTTTTAGTCTTGTTAGATACAAGTTTAGTTAATTACAGAAGTAAGCTTTATTTAGTCTCTTGTATATATTTTCGAGGTTAAGCAGATATATAGCTAGAAACAAGTAATGTTTGTCTATTTAGATATACTGAGATAGATTATACACTATATAAAGGTAAATAGATAGATGGTCTTCAAACACTTCAGAGATCTACAGAAGATGACATTTAATAACAAAGGGCTTTTCAGACAGAGACACATTTGCACCTGGAAGCATCTCCATCAATGAAGATGATGGGTATCAAAGAAACGAATGTGTCAAAATAGCCATTGGGGCAAAAACTATTCTTATCTCAATTGCTGATAGCAGGCTGACTGTCCAAACTGTAAACAAGCATGACACTGGGAAACCGGCTGCCCAGCTTTGCAGAGATTAGGTGGGTCAGTCCTTCAAAATTCCTGCTTCACAAAAAGTCTGTCAGATATTCTGGGCCAGTAGGCTGAAGATTGGATGCCCCAACAACACACACAAAAAAAGCTTTGGTGACTGTCCAGGTAGTCAACTGTCTCTGTCATGTCTATACTTTTGGAAGCTGCTTGCCGGCATTTTCTACATATTAGGTAAGATTTCCTTCTCAATTCTCTGATGGGGTTGAAGATTAGAGAGTCATATTCTTACAATTAAGCTTAAGTTGTTTAGGATCTAAAAACATGTTTTTAGGTTAATAAATGTAAGTTATGATAAGAAAGTGATGTAAGAGAACTTTGGACACTAGGATAGGACTCACTAGGATAGGACAGATAGTGGAATACTTTCTCCAAGATTGTCAAATACAAATGGGCTGGACATTGAAAATGTAATGTTTACCTGATACTTATCATAATTATTCTTATTGTACATAGTTTATTAGTGTCAGAGAAAAACAATTTTAACAAAAAGGGGGACATGTAGTAGATATAAACTTGTTTTTGCTTTGATCCCAAGTGTGAGATGTGACCAATGCCTTGTAAGAGGGAACATGATATTTGTCCCATAGAAAGGGACAGCTGTCTTTGCCAGCTGAAAAACATCCTGTGTGGACCAGGGGGTATAGCCCCCATACCAAAGACAGATTGCTTTTTCATCATTTCATATCTCTTTGCTTCACATTGCTTCGCTTCAAGATGTTCCGAGAGAGAGAGAGAGAGAGAGAGAGAGAGAGAGAGAGAGAGAGAGAG
>OU015748.1:55904318-55920445 GCA_907169655.1 Acomys percivali
TGTGTGTGTGTGTGTGTGTGTGTGTGTGTGTGTGTGTGTGTGTGTGTAGTTGTTTCATTGGCTGTGAGATGGCTGTTTCTCTGTCTGTCTGTCTGTCTCTCTGTGTATGTGTGTGTGGTGTTTATCTTGATGGAGGTATGTGTGTGACTGTAGTAGAGTAGTTTTCTCTCTCTCTCTCTCTCTCTCTCTCTCTCTCTCTCTCTCTCTCTTTCTCTCTGGGTGTGGGAGTGGTGTGTGTTTATCTTGATGGCTATATGTGTGTGACTGTAGTGGGATGGCCCTCTCTCTCTCTCTCTCTCTCTCTCTCTCTCTCTCTCTCTCTCTCTCTCTGTCTCTCTTTCTCTCTTTGTACATATGTGTGTGTTTATCTTGATGGTTGTATATGTGTGACTGAGGTGGAATGGTTGTCTTCTCTCTCTCTCTCTCTCTCTCTCTCTCTCTCTCTGCATGTGTGTATGAATGGTGTTGTCTTACTGTTGATGTGTGCATGTGTATATGTAGTATGGTGGTTAAATGAACACACTGGCTACCCAGGGCAACCAGGAAGCCACATGGGTGCTGCCTGGATACGTCCTTCCTGTAATAAAGCATCTCAAAAAAATCCATTCCTTCCTTCCAAAGAGGCTGGTGTCTGGCTCTGGGCTGGGGGATCCTTTGCAAAATAGCTTTACTACGGGGACACTTGAGCTTAAGGAGAGTTCTGCCACATGGCTCTTGAAACTTGTATGGTGTAGGAACAGACTTCTGCCTCTGTGTAGGGTGCTGGCTCATCCCTGAACTAACTGAGGGAGGCAGTCCTGATGCTAGGCCTGAAGGCTCCAATGTGGGAGGACAAAATGGCAGCACAGAGTCCATATAAGTCATGGGGGATGTGGGGCTTCCAAGGGGCAGCATTCTGCTTGGGCAGCCCCAGGTGTTCTCCCCCTGGGATCCCAGCATGTCTCAGGGAGGTGGAAATAAACACTATTTAGGGAAGGCTCAGCCTGGGGATGTGGAGGAAGGCATCAGCTCCAAGCCAACCTCCCTGGATAGACACGGCCAAAGAGCTGCTGCTGAGCTTGCAGTGAACACAGTGTGCTCACTGCCCTCTGCTTCCTTCTGGGACAGCTTCTCAGATCGCAGCAGCACTGCAGTGGGCTGGCAAGCAACGGAACCCACTTACCTGTGTTCTCCCAGGGACCTTCACCCAGAAAGGCTTGGTTTGCAGCGTCCTGTGCTAACGGCTGCCCCTCCACTTGGGATTCAATGCTTCTCGCTGCACACCTGAAATAAGATTATCCACAAAGGTTTTCAAACCACACTGCCATTTATAAACCTTTTCTGTGGCCTGAGCTAGAGAAAACTTACCAAGGGTTAGACCCCCATAGAAACCCCAAACCAGAGATAGACATCATGTGACTGTCCCAGGATCACATGGCTCCATTTGTGGGGCTACCTAGATTTGGACTTGACTCTCTGGACTCTAAGCAGAGTCCTGCTTTCATGGTCTAAGAAACAGGGAGCCTTGTTTTGCCACACTGAGACACTGTGAGGGAAGAGTCTATTAAAAAATACGTATAAAGACCTTTGCAAATGCAAAGTGCTAGGTCAGTGCTGAATAATTGATAGGCTTGGCTCCACGGGCCTCCTGCAAGACGCCTGTGAGTTTGCATTCACTTTTCCCAGTGAAAAAAGTTGCCGAGAAAAACGCCCAGAAAGATGTGTGCCTTCCTACGGGTCTGGGAGAGATCATGGCTCCCAGAGTCCGTACAGCTAATTTTCATCATCCCTGAAAGGAGGGCAGAAAGCATGGAGCTGATCCAAGGAGGAAGAGGACTATGGGGACACCCTGACTCCTCATGATGTCCCCTATATGGCCCTGGGCTAGAGGTTCTCTGGCAAGTGTGGAGGAAGGTACCCAAGAAGCAGAAAAAGAGGGTGAATGGGAGCCTTGAGAACTGAAGAGAAGAAAGGGGGTCCTCCTTGATAAGGCAGTCTTGTCACTGTCCCAGCCAACCACCCCATGTGACCACAGAGCTCTCTCCAAAGGCCACAGTGGCTCCAAGGAATCAGACACAGAATGGCCTCTGGAGCAGTTAGTGGCTTTAAAAGCAGGAAGGCAGCTGGAGTGTGTATCCTAGCTACAGGGGCAGAACATGCATCCCAGGAAACTCAGGTATGATGTCCCAGTTAAGGATACAATGGCCCGCTGGAAAACGTCCCAAGGTGGCATTTGTGCCCAGCCCCCTAAACAAGGCAGTTAGGCCTATTCAAGTCCGTGATAATAGGTTCCAACTTCAAGTGAGCAAAATCAACAAAGCCTGGCTCAAGTGGGAATCTGCCCTATTTGTTTTCTATTTCATTCTGCAAGCTCCTGAGGCCCCAAGTGTTTTGCAAGGATTTCTTAAGAGGATTCCTCGCGCACAGTGTGTCTACTTGAATACCACACCTCCACACCCTATCCGGGAATGCTGACCGGCCAGGGTTGGAGGTCTTCAGGTTATCTGGAGTTTGGATGGGATACAGTGGAGGGTGCTGATCTAAGTTGGGGTGGGGGATGGGAACATCCAGGATGGCCTGCAGCTGCCTGCAGGAGCATGCTGTGCCCACACCAGGGCATGGAGAGGTCCTTTGTTCTAAGTGACTGAAGGCAAAAGAGAAAGTGGGTTGTGTAACCTTGTTCTCCATCCTGTCAGCCGAAGTGGCACATGATGGGCCATATCAGGAGAGGACCTAGTGCTTCTGAGAGACACGAGAGAGGTGAGGGATAGGGCAGGAGGAGATGTTGAAGCTTGGCCACCAACTACTTCTGTGATGTTGAATGGTCAACTTAACATCTCAGGCTTAGGGCCCTCACCCATCAGACAGGAGGATCTAATGAGATAAAGCATGTATTTATCACCTCTGGACACCCCTGGACTGTGCCTGACTGACTTGCCTTGCCCCTTGGGTAAGCAGCTCCCTAACCATTACCGCTCAGCAAAGCCATGTCTGTATGTTCTAGAATAGGCAGGCAAGGGCACCAACTTAGTGTTACCTTTCACCCTGTGCAAGTTGCATTTAGTTCTCAGATGCCCTGACCAGATTCTTTGTTCTTTCAGGCTAAGGCCACCTTTATAAGAATCCTCCACGTGATGCATCCTACAAGGCTTTGCAGGTAGAGAGGAGTTCTGCATGGTTTCACCGGGCTAGCTGTCCCCAGCTGCATTCACATGGAGACCCCCTCCTTCCACAGTTCCCAGGGTGGGAAATCCCCTCCCCTTCCAGAGGCAGCAGCACAGGTGTGCTGTTGTTCTCTCTGGTGGCATGAACAGTCAGCAATCAGCAAAGCAAACGTGTTCTTTTTTTCTGGTCTTTTTTAAGACAAGACGTATTCCAGAGGGGTGGGTTGATAAGTGAAGAAGTTGAGGGACAGATGGACTTGGAGTCTAAAAGCATCTAGAGAGTACTCCAAGGAGGGGGAGGGGATGGTCAGAGTACCAAGAGGCAGATAGATGGGAGGTCAGAAAGCCCACCCAGGGCAGCCCCCCCCCACAATCTGCTGGAGTAGAAGCAAACACATCAAAAGATGCCTCCCTGTGGGCAGAACTTGCCCCATCAGGCTTTCTTTCGCTCAAACTTGGTAACAGGCTTGCTGTCACTTTCCCACCATGTTTTCAGCAGCTGCTACCAACCAATCGGCAAGACAGATGAGGCAGACAGCACAGCCAGCTTTGTGCCCGGAGCATCTGCCTCTCTGACTACTTGGTTTGCTCAGGCTCACGTCTGTCTTGTGTCCCCAGGGTTTTGCACCTGGGCATGCTCAAAGGCTAGTCATCTGATGTCACTTCTGCCACTCGGTGGCAGATAGAGGAAAGCCCCACCCCTGCACCCCCACCCCTGTGCCCCACCCTCATCCCAGCCCCACCTCCTTCCTGCACCCCTACCCCATCCCACCCCTGCACCCCCACCCTGGCCCCTGGGCCCCACGCTCATTGGCCTCCTGGTCATATGGGTCCTCATCAAAACTTGCTCAAGGTTTCTAAACCCACTTTGCCACCCCAGGTCCCTCCAGCTGCCATTGGTTTGTCCCCAGGCACTTCTCAGAGGCTCTGATGACTTCCTGGAATGAGGAAGTACAAGCCAGCCTTTAAAAGGCGGAGCACTGACCCCTGCACAGCCAAAGCCTGGACCCAGGCAAGTCTGCCTTCAATCTGGAAAATGAGGTCTGACCCAGATTTTTCCCTACAGTCCCACATAACACACCCTGGTAGGGAGTTCTGGGGATCCACCACCAACCAGCCCCCACATATGGATCATGGTACCCTGAAAAGGGTTTTTAGCTCCAGTGAGGAAGGAAGGCTCAGTCTAAGCCTGTCCCATTGGGTGGTACTCCGGAAGTGCCTCCATGACGGACGGTAGTTAGCATAGGCAAGGGCACTCTTGGAGAGGCTGAGGTGTGAAGAGGACCTGATACAGGGGAGCTATCTTAGAGAACAGGGCCCTCTGCCCTGATGCCCATGGGACTCAGGGCGAGTGTCCACAGAGCTGCTCCTGAGGTGATCTGGCATGGTGGCTGGGTGGGCATGGTGGCATGGTAGGGTGTGGTGCTCAGGAGAACAGGATGGGAATAGAGTGGGAGTAGAATCCTATCTCCTTCCCTTTGCTCTCTACTCAAGAGAGAAGTGGTAACTTACTTGGGAGAGAAATGGTCCTAAAGGGACAGGACCCCTGGCCCAGGTCCCCCAGAGCCTGTCAGCCTAGCCTTTATGGAAGCTTAGGGGAGGCTACAGGTGATTGCCAGTTAACGAGGCTCAACTGCCACTTCCTGCTAAACTGCGGCCCACTAGCCTGTCTTACTTGTTCCCCACACTGAGCTATTTTCCTCCTTCCCAGGGTCTCCTTCATGATGGGTCTGTCTTCCTTCCCCCTCATTGACCTGAAGTGCACTTGAGTATGAGATCCCGTGGGCGTTGCTGTAGCCCAGGTAGCCAAGGATGGTCGTGAACTTCTGACCCTCTTGCCTCCAACTCCCAAGCACTGGGATTACAAGCAGGCACTACCATGTCCGGTCTTGGCCGTGCTGGGTAACAATGTGGGGCTTTATGTATGCAGGGGGCTTTCTTAGGCAGGGAGATGAGCCCCTCGAGACCGATTTCATGTGGGTGTGAATAGTTTCTTCTGTCTGGGGGCCCGTGGTGGACTCCCTGGCCTCCTTGAAGCAATCTTCCTTTAAGAGCATTTGTGGAGTGCAGGAAGTTAGGCGTGTGGATGGCTCTGCATTTCCCAAAGCCACACAAACGGCTCCAAGTTTCTTTGCTTCTCAGACTACAAACAGAGAGACTCACGCTGCCTCCTCAGAGGGTAATTTTAAGGTTCAAGGGACCAAGGATACGATGGGTTCTCAGCAGTGAGATCAGTAAGGGCACTCTGGGAAGAGGCACTGTCACTTTTTATTGCTTGAAGCACAGTGTGTAGTTGCTTTGCCAAGCTCTTGAAAACCACTCTGGCAGGATCTCCCATCCCGAGGATGAGGACAGGCTAACAGGTTCCCTGGTTACTTTGGGTTTGCCAGGGCTTTGATCAGTGAGTCCCAAGGCTGGTAGGAGAAAAGAGGAGAGGGAGAGAGGGGAGGAGGGAGGAAAGAGGAGAAGAGAGAAGGAGAGGCGAGAGGAGAGAGGAGGGAAGAGGGAAGGAGAGAACTCAGGCGTGTGGAAAGGAAGCTACTTTGGAGACATATCTACTGGGCACTCGCTCTCTCTGTACAGGACTTGATTTTCATCCAGGATTCTCCAGGAACGATGGTTTAGTGGAGGGAGGGATGGGGACAGAGAGAATCTGCTGTGAGTGTAAGATGCTGGGGACACCAACCTGTGGCCAACTCATCTTCCAGATGTCCCCATGAGGGGCTATCCACAACAGAACGGGTGCCCACAGAAAGCACATCTGAGAGAAAGCTGCTCCCCCACACCCCATCTGTAGCCCCTTGTTCTTTCTGGCCATTCAGATGCCCAGCTTCATGGCTGGCCTGCTCGACATTTGGGTGTGCAGTCCCTGGGTATCCCTCGCATCACTCTTGGGGTGCCATGGAGCCAAGCGCCCTGGGTCGCCTTCGAGTTAGGGATTGAACCCTCGAGGCTAGGAACTCTCCTCTCCCTTAGAAGTGTAGGTGTTGGGGTCACCAGACTAGATGAGTAGCTCTGGACCAGAATCCCAAAGGATTTCTCTCTCTGTCACAGACACACCCCTCCCCACCGAAGTTCCCACTGGGGATTATGCATAGCCCTGGAAGGGTCAACAGAGAGCTGGGACCTGAGGTATGGAGTCCACACCTGGTACACCACGCCTTCCAGAGAGGCCTGAAACCCCAGGAGCAAATGAGAAAGGATCACGCTGTCCTATGGCGGTGATCCCCCTCCAGGGCTGTGGGATCCAGAGCCCCCCGCCCGACCCTCCCCGCCACTGTGCACCCTGAAAACGTAGTCTCTGCCAACCCACACAGCCCTGAACCCACCTCTTGCGTCCCAAGCCGGTCGTCGGAGGTGTCGCGGTCCTTGCCGCCAGCCCGCGCCCGCCCTCGGAGCTCGGCTCCCGCCTCCCGAGCTCCCGAGCTCCCACCTCCCGAGCTCCCGAGCTCCCGAGCTCTCAAGCTCTGCGAATTCTCCGCACCGTTCTTTTTTGAAGGGACGTTCTTTTGCGTTGCGTCAGGGCGGTTGCCTGGCGACCGCAGAGCAATTCGGCCGCCAGCCTCTCGGCGCCACCGCCCGCCTCCCATTCAAGCCGCGGCAGGTCGGCCTCCAGGCACTGCTGGTCTGAACGCGCCCGGGTCCTAAAGACCCCCAATTCTCCCTCCCTGTGCAGGGCCCAGTCCAGCCAGGAGCTCTCGGCAATCCCCAAACGAAATCAAACGCAAACATTCATTTTTCCCCCATTAAGATCAGAGCCAACTGTCCCATCTAACCACCACCTCCGACCGCACATCCCCGCCCCCCACCCCGCGCGCCCTAAGCATGGCAACGTGGCTTTGCCACTGTCAGCAGTTCGTTGCAGGAGTGGGCAGGGAAAACTGGATGAACTCCACCCAGGAAAGGCTTGGGTTCCTGATCTCAGCAGCAGCCACCAAGTCAGACAACTGGCACTGGCCCGTGCCTGCCACACTATCATAGGACTCTAGCTGGTGGGCATTTGTGGGCAGTTCTGGCTTACCTCTCAAGTGGCAAAACTGAGACTCACAACATAAAGGAGAAAGCACTGTGGGTAGTGCTGACGGGCCTGACTTGGACCCTGCTGTCCTCCTATTAACGACCTGCGCCCCATTCTTGGACACTGCAGCAGCTGCATCTGTCCGAATACTCTCAAAGTCAGTGCCCTGCTCCGTGGGCACCTTGAACTGCTACTAGCACCCAGCGCCTACAGAGAACAGAAGCTGGTCTGTCCTGCCTGTAGACTCTTAGGACCATCCTGACTGCAGGCTGGGGCTAGGGGGCCACACAAGAGACCAGCTTACCCAGGAAAAAGAGGCTTTAGGATGAGGCCAGAAGGTGATCTCCTTGTCCCGGACCACCTGGGAGCACCTTCCCTAGATCCCGAAGGGTGTAAGGGTCTTTTCAAGTGAATAACTCTAAGTAATTCCCATCCCATCTTCTCTTGTCCAAAGGCAGCCTCTGTCTCTTAGTCATGTTGCTGTGGTTTCCAGGGATGATCCTTACCCTTTCCTGCTGCCTAGAGAGGCATTTGAGGTGTGACCTTCAACACTGGACGTACCCCTCCCCATTCCCCACTGTGTCTGGACTCTGGGTAGATTGAGTTAGGAGTGTGGACAGCAGTATGAAGATTGTCAAGTGGCTAGTTAGCTAGGGGCCACGCCTGCCACCGGAATGCTTCTGTATGTCAGCTGACGTGTCTGCCGAGAGATGTTAAGAGAACTTGCTTGAGCTCAGTGTGGGCTGAGAACCTCATGGAAGGGCTCACCAGTGGTCTGCAACATGTTCCAGGGTGTGTGTGCGTGTGTGTGTGTGTGTGTGTGTGTGTGTGCATGTGTGTGTGTGTGTGTGTGTGTGTGTGTGTGTGTGTGTGTGAAGCCCAGCAACACCTGTGACTTGTACACAACCCAGGGGTGGAAGTAGGGCCCTCCTACAGCAAACAGACAGGACCCAGAGGTGTGGAAGACCAGGGCCTTAGCTTCCCACAGCTACATTTGAGGGTCACCCTTTCACATTCGTCACCTGCAGCTACGCTGAGGCAAACAGAGGAAAAATCCACCCTTTACCTTTGAGGTTTGGGAATTAAAATACAAAATATCCATCCCATCACCATTTTCCTGCATTGGTTCTTCACCCATCCAATAAAGGCATACTATCTGGTAAATATTAGACTCTACTTAGGGCTCATGAGGACCACCTTAGATAAAAGTCCTTGACCTTGCCAGGCTATGAGGTGGGTGGTGACACTCCTCTCTCTCTCTCTTTCTCTCTCTCTCTCTCTCAATTAGCATGTCAGGTCCTGGGTTAGGGTCTATCAGCCTCCGCCAGCTGCTCCTTGAAGAGATTTCCCCACCAAATGATAATACTGCGACTTTCCAGAGGAGGCAGGAAGTGGTTGTCATTGGTGCATTCCTTCTTATCTCTCAGAGAGGTCCATTCAGCAAAGAGGGCAGGCTCCTGTCCTGTAGGGAGCCCATTAGGTCCACTTAGGGGCCAGTCATCCTAGGCGCGGAGTACACACCTTGTTACTAGGAAGATAAGGAACAGAACATGCTCTTTGTTGCTGGGGTCAGAAAAGAGGCAAATGCCTTCTGAGCCCAGGGAAGGAGCTGTGTGGGTGTGGGCTAGGAGAGGCTTCAAGGAGTTCTCTAGGAGGGGAGGAGAGCTAGAGAGGTAGAGAAGGACCTAATTAGATACAGAGGAAGTCCACTTTGCCTCAAGTCAGAAGTACAGGTGCCAAGGCCTGAGCTCTGGTGCGTGGGGCAGTCCCCAGGGCAGTGGGGTTAAAGGGAGGTCACAGTCTACCTGTTTTAGGAAAGTTAGCTGAGAAGTGAGACAGGAGACCTGTGGTCGGGTGATTTTCCCTTCACTGGAGGCAGGAAGCAAAGGCACAGATGCTGAGGGGGGTGGGGTAGGAGGAGGATACCAATGAGGGTATCAGAGACAAAGGACTCAACAGAGATTCAAGGGTTAGGAGGACCTGGGGTCAAGTCTTGGCCCTGCTGGTGTTGTCTGTATCGGAGGCTGTCACTGAGGCCCTTTGATATGCAGTGACTTTGTGGATAAATGAAAATTATTTCCTTGATGTTGGTTTGATTTGCAGGTAAAAGGACTCCCAGGATATATGTGGTGGCTCTACCCTGGGCCTGTTCCTGATTAAGGGCTGCAGGCTCAAGAGGTGCCTTTCACAGTTCCCACTTCCTTTTTTAAAAAATATTTTACTAATTTATTCATATTACATCTAAATTGTTAGCCCATCCCTTGTATCCTCCCATTCCTCCCTCCCTCCCGCTTTCTCCCTACTCCCCTCTCCTATGTCTGTGACTAAGGGGGAACCTCCTCCCTCTATATATGCTCATAGGGTAACAAGTCTCTTCTTGATAGCCTGCTATCCTTCCTCTGAGTACCACCAGGCCTCCTCATCCAGGGGATGTCCCACTTCCTTTTTGCTCTACAGTCTGGGTAGCAGGACCCAGGAAGTTCCTGGAGAAATACCTTGCTCTGGGGCTGGGGACATGGCTCTGCCTGTAAAGTACTTGCTTGCCTTGGAAGAAGGAACTCCTGAGGTCAATCTCTAGAACCTGTAAGAGCATTCACTGTATGTGGTGCTATGTATACACGCACGCGCACACACACACACACACACACACACACACACACACACACGTCATGATTGGCTACTTTCCAATGTGCATATGGTCTCTTTTCTGGTCTATAAAACTCAGATGGAGGCTGGACTGCTAGACTGGGGACTTCCTTTGACCAATTTACATCCCCAGGGTGGGAGGACAGAAAAGAGAGAGTGTACCTCATTCCCTTTGCTTCTTTGAGTTGCATAGTCCAAGACTTCAGGCACCCCACAAGATGTGAAATCAGAGCCTGGCCTTTGTCTTCCTTTGTCTATTTGTCAAGGCAGGAGGGAAGAACAAACCTTATTTCGAAGTTTATTGGTTTGATTTTATAATGTTCAAATATTTAGACACATGGCACGTGGGCCTCCTTCACTGCATTTGCTCTGGCCCTCTCAAATGTCAGGGGTGGGCGTGACTGCAACCTGTGTTGCTGGTTTGTTTAAGCAGCAGATGACATGGCCCCGTGTGCACACGCCCCAGCTGTCTCTATCTTCCTTCCCATTTTCACCGTGGCCTCTCTGAGCTTGTTCTCAGCTCTGGCTTCCTTTGCCTCCCCCCTCCACTCCCCCACCCCCCCACCCCCCGGCTCTGTGATGCACGGTACCCACTGCCTAGGACCCATCACCTTGGCAATGGCGGGAGGTGGTGATGAAAACCCACACAGTAGCATGGTTCTGGTGGAGAGTGCAAACTGGACCAGCAAGAGGCCAAGGAAGACTGATGAAGAGAAACAGTGTGGTGAGGCCCACATGAGCATTTGCTTTGAGACACTACTGAGCAAGGCAGGAGGGTAGGAGTGGGTTCCATATTGGGAGAAACCTGCTTATGGTAGCTACTGTCTTCATCTTGGTGTCCAAATCTCAACAGAAGTAAGGGAGGAAGGATTTATCTGGACTCAGGGTTCAGAGGAGTACGGTCCGTCATGGTGGGAAAGGCTTAGGGTCCAGAGTGGGCTGGTCAGCTCGTGGTAGCAAGAGCTGAAGCAGTGACTTCTCAAGTGGCAGTGATAAGGAAGTCAAGAACTTAGACCTGAAATAGATGTGGCTATAATACTCAAAGCCTGTCCGTAGTGGCCTACCTCCAAAAGCTCGTAAACACCCAACCTCCTCAAAGAGTGCCACCAGCTGGGGACCCAGTGTCTAAACACATGCTCCTGTGCTGGACGTTTCACACTCAAACCCTAACATTGTGTGTCCAGCACCGTGCTTTAAAGCCCCAGGGGGATGAGCCCACACAAGTAGACAGGAAGAACTCTAGAGTACAACACTGTCCTTATGGAAGGCAGGCTGGGGAGGCCCAGTGACTCCTCAACTCCACAGCCTTCCTCACACAGAGCCAGCAGCTGATCAGTGCTGGCACAGACAGGCCAGGCCTGATGAGTTGACTTTCCCGTTAGCCAGGCCCCAGTAATGGGTTTGAGGTGGGTTGGGGGAGAGATTGTTGCTTAACAGGATGGATCAGCCTGATCATTCTGTCACCAAGAAAACCTAGACATCAGCAGTGGATTCAGAGCTGGGTGGTGGCCAGATGATAAGAGATGTGGGGTGTCTGCCCACATTGTGTAGAGAGCAGGAGAGAGTCTGAGGGAAGGGTTCTGTGCGTCTTCATCTTCAACTCTGAGTTTTTGTGGAGGGTGTCCTGGTGGTTCTAGTACTGATGGGAGCTGGCTACCCGGTTCCACCTCTGCCTCTTGCTAATGGGCTGCTTTGGGCAAATCTGTCAGCCTTTAAGCCTCAGTTTCCCTACCTATACACCAAGGCTACCTTCCATTAAGCCTTCCATTAAGCATGGTTGTGGGGTTTAGAAATCAAGGCTAATGAATTCCTGGTCCAGTTGGTTGGCTGGATATCAGGAAACACTAATAGTGTTTCTGATCTTCTCTTCCATGAAGACCACCTGAGAAGGGGTGTGGGGTCGCCCCCCCACCCCAGTCTAGGTTAATGCCTAACAAGTAAATACTCCCTTAGCTGGCAGAGTCGAGAATGTCTTAGCTGTTTTTTGTTGTTGTTGTTTGGTTTTGTTTGTTTGTTTGTTTTTGTGGCCTGGGCCAACAGACATGCCACGGTATTCCTGGCTAAGAATGTAGCAGGCCACACTAGCAAGGGTCAGCTGCCATTTTGCTGCCTCCCAGTAAGGAGCCTGCCTTTGTTTCTGCTTCACAGAAAACTGGAGTCTTAAACTAGGATCAAGGGACTCACAGGGGTGGGCTTGCATATCATACTGGTGACCATGGAAAACCGAGGAGCACAGAGAGTAGTTGCTTTGGCAGGGAGCATCAAGAGCCACCACCAGCTAATGCTCTGACTCAGCACACAGCCTGCCTTGCAGATGGTCCTTCTGGGAGGGATCGAAGAAAGTGAGACAGAGGAGGAAAGAAAGGGAAAAGGGGATGGCGAAGACTCCTTTCTGCATCATCTGCCCTGTAAGAGCTCACTATTTCCCCAGACCCCATCCTGACCTCAGTTTCCCCAACCACTTCTCCTGTCGACATTTCTGCATCCTTTAAAATCATGCTCATGGTATAGATGGGGTGCCATTGTCTTTGGAGCTTTCTGAGAGTGGCGGTGCCTCGGTGTGAGAGTAAACAGTCTCTCAGCCTCAGCCCCTACTCTCCCCTGCAAGCTGCCAGTCCAGGCCCAGAGCCCAATCCTGTGAAGTCTCAGGTCTATAAGAACTCAAAGACTAGGCAGAAAAATTAGACTAGGCCAAACAAAAACAAAAACAAAAAACAGGCAGAGGCTGAGATTACCGTAGTATGTTCTGGGGCCAGAGAGATGGCTGGGCCATTAAGAGTGTGTACTCTAACAGAGGATCTACTTTGGATTCCTACATCCTTCTCCTCTGATAGGCAGAGGCTTAAGACCTCGATGGACTCTGATGCCCTCTTATGGCCTCTGGAGGCAACCCCACTCCCACACACAATTTAAAATAACAAAAGTAAACTTCTCCAAAACTCTTGTTTCTAACCTCCTTCTCCAAAGGTTTCTTGTCCTCATCTGTTCATCCCAGTCACCAAACATACATGAATGTAGCCATAGCCAATCGACATCACAAAGGTGGTCAGATGTTCATATTTGCAGATGCTAGAATGCATACATTCTCTAGCGCGCGCGCGCGCGCGCGCACACACACACACACACACACACACACACACACACACACACCCCCTAATTGCTGCTCCTGGAGGACCTGTTTTTCCTAACACCCAGGACAAGTTATTCTGTGACACACCCATATGGTTATTCATCTCTCATCTGACTTCTCTGGAACTTTTGAGTTCTGTGAGTTTTGGCATGGCAGTGTGTTCCTTTTTTTTTTTTTGTTGTTGTTGTTGTTGTTGTTGAGCAATGTTCCTGGTGCCCAACAGGGGGCTGGCATGTGAAATATGCTGTTTGGTGAGCCAGTTCATGAATGGTATAAATTTGTGTCACCTGTGTCTATTTTTCTCTGTTAAAGAAGACATGGAGGACTCTCCATTCCTCTCCATTCCAGAGACATCCACATCTTTTCACAAAATGCCAGCCTCGTCCCTGAAACATGATGGTGAAGATCAGAAGGGACAGATTTGGCCTTACTGAGCTTCTGATTACCTGGGCTTCCTTCCACTGTGGACAAGTGGAGATTGTTGCCATCACTGACCTCTTCATTGATCCCAACTACATGGTCTACGTGTTTCAGTATGACTCTACCCATGGCAAGTTCCATTGACACAGTCAAGGCTGAGAATGGGAAACTTGTCATCAATAGAAAGGCCATCTCCATCTTCCAGGAGTGAAAACCTGCCAACATCAAATAGGATGATGTTTGTGCTGAGCATGTTATAGGGTCTGGTGTCTTTACTACCTGGAGACGGCCAGGATCACTTGAAGGAGCCACAGGGTCAGCATCTCTGCCCCTTTTGCCAATGCCCCATGTTTGTGATAGAACCCCAAGTATGACAGTTCACTCAAGATTGTCATCATTGTTTTCTGTACCACCAACTGCTTATCCCCCTTCCCCCTCCCCCCCTCCCCGGCCAAGATCTTCCATGACAACGTTGACACTGTGGAAGGATAGCATGGTCACTGTCCATGCCACCACTGCCATCCCCACATCCACTGGTGCCACCAAGGCTGTGAGCAAGGTCATCCCAGAGCTGAACGGGAAGCTCACTGCCATGGCTTTCTGTGCTCCTACCCCCAACATGTCCATCATGGATCTGACACGCCGACTGGAGAAACCTGCTAAGTACGGTGACACCAAGAAGGTGGTGAATCAGGCATTAGAAAACCCTCTAAAAGGTATCCCGGGATACACTGAGGACTAGGTTGTCTCCTGCCACCTTAAATGTTGACACCCACTCTTGCACCTTTAAAGCTGGGCTGGCATTGCTTCTAATGACAACGTCATAAAACTCATTTCCTGGTATGACAATGAACGTGGCTACAGCCACAGGGTGATGAACCTCATGGCCTACATGCTGCTAAGGAGTAAGAAGCCCTGAACCACCCATCCCAGCAAGTGAGAGGCCCTTGGCTGCTGAGGAGTCTTGCCCCAACTTAGCCCCAACACTGAACATCTCCCTTACAAACCCCCAGAAGGAGGGGAGGGACTTAGGAGGCTCTACTCTCTTGAATACCGCCCCCCCCTTAAGACATGGAGGGAGATGTGCTGACCCACTGATGCACGAATGTTCTAGAAGAGCATTTACTGATGAGGTGGACAGAGGGTAAACTAAGTCTTCTGTCTTCTATACTAGGAATGAAACAGGGTGAGAAGAGAGGCCCAGGGAAGCAGTGGGCAGTCTCCCTGGCTACCTTATTCACCCTTGGATGGAAGCTGGCTGCCCCCACCCCTAAACTGGCTATAGCCAGCCAGAGACAGATATCTCCTCTCCTCTCAACTGGCCTTTTTAACCTCTCCTCTTTTCTAAGGGCTAAAAGGGATTCTATGGTCTACCCTCTTCAGGAGCTCACGAAGGGATAAGCTGTGACGCCTCCATAGAAGGAGAGGATGAGGCTAGAGAATTGCTTTCTCTCCAGTGCTGCTGGTCTCAGCCTGGCACAGCCTGCCCATGCACCTCACTGTGCCCTCCAGCTCCAAGTGTGCAGCATCCTGGGTCCCTGCCCAGGTTGACTTGTCCCTCCCGTGTATTTGTTCTTCCCTGGCCTTAAGCTCAGACTCAGGCAAGAGGCTAATGAGTGTCTCTGCTCTGTAGTTACAAGTTGGAAAACACAACTCGCTTCCTGTTCATCCTGGCTCCGGCTGCCGAGCTCTTTGCACCTGGCTCCCAGAACCCTGTGAGCTGGACCAGGCTGAGGAAGGAAACACAGGGACAGTGCATTTCCTGGACCTGACATCATCTCCTCATGGGCTGGTACTTTTGCCTGAGGGAAGGAGACTTGAGGTAGTCTCTGGCTCAGAACCGCAGCCGATTAGGCCTGACTCACTCTCCCCATGAGCTTGTGTGGGAAACTGCTTTGGGCTGAAGTGTTGGGTGAGGCCAGGATTTTCATAAGAGAAATAGGGGTGTGGGAAGGGAGGGACCTCTAAAGACAAGGTGGGGTTCCCAGGTCCATGGAAAGCTGATTTTAGAGCAAACAAGGGCCCTAAGCCAAACAGCCTAACTCTGATATTAAGAAGACCCCACAATGTGCAAATAGTGGCCGTTTATCCCCACAGAGCCTAGTCCCCAAGGTAGACAAAGGATGAAAAGGGCAACCCAGGAAGCTGAAGGGGCAGATGTGGCTGCTCTCTCCCTGTGGGTGGGCCAACATCAGCATGTCCATAGTTGAGGAGAACTAGCCACAGGTAGGAAGAATGATGTGGGATGAAGTTCCCTCCTTCTCTGTGGTCCCTCTTTGAAGGGAACATCTTCTGCCATTCTTCTGTCCTGGCATCATGCCTGGAACTCCTGGAGCCCGTTGTCTCTCACCACTGGTTTCCCGGACGCTTCTAGAACATGCCTTTTTCTTTCTTTCTTTCTTTCTTTCTTTCTTTCTTTCTTTCTTTCTTTTCTTTTCTTTTTTTTAAAAGACAGGGTTACTCTGTGTAGCGTTGGCTGTTCTGGACTCACTTTTGTAGATCAGGCTGGCCTCGAACTCACAGCAATCGACCTGCCTCTGCCTCCTGAGTGCTGGGATTAGAGGCGTGTGCCACCATGCCAGGCTGGACACTCCTTTTTCAAAGAAAACAACTTTTTGCCTTCATAGATCTAACTGGGGGACTTCAGAGTGTAAATAAGTCCCATAGACCCACCCCTAACAACAATGGCTGTGATCGGCACACACCAACTCACCTGTGCTTGGTGTGTGTGTGTGTGTGTGTGTGTGTGTGTGTGTGTGTGTGTGTGTGT
>OU015748.1:55933425-55971088 GCA_907169655.1 Acomys percivali
TCTCTCTCTCTCTCTCTCTCTCTCTCTCTCTCTCTCTCTCTCTCTCTGTGTGTGTGTGTGTGTGTGTGTGTGTCTGTGTGTGTGTTTACAACATCTGTAGTAAACAGAAGGCTGAGTTTTTCTCAGACTATGCCAAGACCAAAGCCAAGGCCATAAGCAAATTGGAATCTCTCTCCTCTCAGCAAACTCTCCCATCTCTCCCACTCTCTGTCCCTGGGTAGATGAACCAGTATCAGAGGAAACTGGGTCCCTGACTTCCTTCATATTCTCCTAGCCCCAGGTTCAGGTGTGCAAGGGTGGTCCAAACATTGTCTGTTCAAGGTTTGGGGAGATAGTTCAGTTGGCAAAGTGCTTTCTTTGAAAGCAGGAGGAGTCTGGCCCCCAGAACCCACTTTACAATAAAAGCTGATGTGTGCTTATGATTCCTCCTGGAGAAAGCAGAGGCAGGAGGATCCCTGGGGCTCACTGGACAGCCATCAATAAGACAAGGATAACTGCTTGGCAAATTTAAATCCAATGAGAAACCTTGCCTGAAAAACAGACTGACACCCGAGGAACCATTTCTGAGACATTGCTTTGGTCTCCACACACATGTACCTGTTTGTTGCAGCTGATGAACACTCCAGCTGTTTATTCTGTCCTAAAAACTGTGGTAGGAACATTTACATGTGTTCCTATCAAACCTTTGGAGATAAGCAACAGCCCTCAGACCCCAGGAGCTTCGTGTCCCACAGCAAAGAGCTTCTGATAGCTTTTCTACCAGACTTGCAGTGAACACTCTTACCCTAAATTCCCAGAAAGGAAGCTCCGCAAGGAAACAGAGTATGGGCTGTGGAGTAGAAGCTGGCAGACTGATGACCCACTCCATCGGGGCTCCTAGACATTAAGAAGATAGGATGATCTGCCCACTGGCCCCCTTAGGTGCTTGGATGAGCAGCGGTTCATGATGCCTACTGGGCCAGCAGGTCCTCCCAATTGCCTTCCTGGTCCAATTTTCCCCTTGACCAATGTGGGAAAGGATATACTCAGCTCACACAGTGCCTTTAGCACTATGAAACATGGGCTATTTGTACATACTGTTTACCAATTTTTTACACTCTAGTCACACCCACTCTGCTACTGACTGCTCACAGCCTCCTGTGACCTCCCTAATATTAGCATCGTTTAAAAGCAAAGCAAAACCAACGGACTGTGAGGACACCACCCTAGTCCCCACAGGTGGCCCAGACAGAAGACCACTGAAAAATACTTCCTAGAGTTAGTCGCAGGTGTGTTGACCCTGACAAACCAGCCGAAGGAAAACAGCAACCACACGGTGAAACCAAAATCCACGAGAAAACTTGGAGTGGCAAATGGGCATCATGGCCAGCATGGCGGAAGGTCAGGTGCCCATGGAACTTCTTCAGGAACACTTCTGGGGCTGAGGAGCCAGAAGTCTCCAGAAGACTTGACTGGAGGGTGGAGCTCCTTGGGGCAGCTGAGGGAGGTCTGATCACAGCAGGGGGCACACATGCACACACGCACACACTTCTGCGTATTGCTGGCAGGAAGCCACGAGCCACTGAAGCTGACTGAGATGAGAAAGATCCATCTGGGGATGGGATTGGTTTTTCTTAACTGGGTCCAGAGCTTCTGGTTGCCGCTAGGAGGTTCCTCAACCAGGTGCACTCTGGGATCTGAAGAGCCATGGTGAGAAGCTTCTGAGCCCTGTGAGGTAGGTCTGTCAGCTGGCTTCTGGCCAGCTCATTTTTTAAAATTAATTTATTCAGATTACATCTCAATTGTTATCCCATCACTTGTATCCTCCTGTTCCTCCCTCCCTCCCTCTTTCACCCTATCCCCCTCCCCTAGGTCTATGACCGAGGGGGGTTCTCCTCCCCCACTTTATGGTCATAAGCTATCAAGTGTCATCTTGGTAGCCTGCTTATTCTTTCTCTGAGTGCCATCAGGCCTCCCCACCAAGGGGAGGTGGTCAAATATGGGGCACCAGAGCTCATGTCAGAGTCAGTCCCTGCTCTCCACATACCTGTGGAGAATGTCCTGTCCATTGGCTAGATCAGAGTAGGGGTTCAAAGTTTACTACTTGTATTGTCCTTGGTTAGTGCCATAGTTTGAGCATACCCCCCTGACTGGGCAGCTCATTTCTCTACATGGTGTGGACAGCTTTCTGAGGTCTGTGGGATGGGTGAGTGGGCAGGGATGTTGCTGTTGTTGTTCCAGTGGAATTCGTGTGATATGTGCTATAGCTAGTTTGGTCCCTGAGAGGCCTTTGGGTTTATAAAAACTCATCCATCCTGGATGGAGTGTGTGTCCGTGGCTCCAAGATGGGAAGGGTAATGACGGTCCCACAGAGGAGATGGGATGCAGGAGAAGATGGATGGGGACATGCAAGGCTAGCCCTGGGGCTAGAGGCAAGTTCCCCAGACTCCTAGAGAGAGGAAGGCAGCTGGAGCCACAGTGCAGAGCCCAGTGAAGTCGTCAGTAACATGTGCTCCGTCTGGCTCAAGGTCAATGCCTGGTTGTTGTTCTCTCTGCTTAGTTGGTTTTGGGTGAAATTGTTCAGCTTTTCAGGTATTCAGGGGGTGGGATGATGGAACTGATTTCATAATGACCTTTTCGGCCAACATATGTTATGTTCATGAAGGCAACCTAGGAAAGAATAGTTGATCATACATTTTGAAAGGATTTTTGTTTTTGTTTTTGGATTTTCGAGATAGAATTTCTCTGTGTAGCCTTGGCTGTCCTGGACTTGCTTTGTAGACCAGGCTGCCCTTGAACTTACAGTGATCCACCTGCCTCTGCCTCCCAAGTGCTGGGATTAAAGGTGTGGGCCACCACCGCCTAGCTTGAAAGGATTTGTTAGAAGTACCTTAGACTTGGCCTAGGAAGGTAGCTCAGTTAGTGAAGTGCTTGGTTTGAAAGCATAAAGACATGAGTTCAATCCCCTAGCATATATATGTAAAAGAACCTGGCATGGTGGCACATACTTGTCATCTCAGTCCTGGGGAGGTGGAGACAGAAGGATCTCTGGGGCCCACTGGCCAGCTAGTCTTAGCTACTCCATGATTTGTAGCCCGGTGAGAGATCCTGTCACACAAACAAAGTGCACAGCTCCAGAGGAACAACACGTGGATACACATACACACAATTTTATAATGTTGACAGCTTCTCTCTTCACTTTGTAATCGATCTTTGATTTCGTCTTCACTGGCCCCCACCAACAACGAACAGTGTTGTCACGACCTAGAACTGTGGTCAAGTCTCCTGACATGTCTGCAGGAGGGAGGGCTAGTTCCATTGACCTTGAGGTGGGGATTGGGCCTAGAGTATGGGAGGTACAGACAGTAGCTGTATAGGAGATAACTTTAAAGACCCCAGGTTAGCCAAGGTCCCAAGATCAGCTCCACTGGGGACAAGATGTGTTGCTGCTGTGAACTGCTGCCACTGTGCACTTCAGTTTCCCAAACCTGCCACACAGCACAACTGAAGAAAAGACCAGAAAGGTCCAAACAGAGGGCGTTCTATACTGTATAAACCTTAGAGACTGCCAGGGTCTCTCTCTCTCTCTCTCTCACACACACACACACACACACACACACACACACACACAAACCAAACACAGGTGGTAATATTACAGATCAGTGTCCCTGATGCCACTGTACCAGTATTAGCATCTTAGTCCTGGGGACTGCCATTTTTAGAATTTGTTTCCAAATAAAAAGTTCAATTGCACTCATCTTGCCTCAGTGCTGAAGTGATCACATGACAAGTGCCCCCTGAGGAAACCTCTCTTTGAACTTTTTGGAACACAGTAGGCCTTTGCCCCCCCCCCCCTTTGATTCTCCATCCATTCTAGGACCACATTGTGTTTCCATTCCTCACTATATTTTCTTTCTGTCTATTTGGGTGCTTTGTTTGTTTGTTTGTTTGTTTTGTTGGATGTACATTTTTTGAGCCCCTCTCACATCAGGGGCCATAGGGCTGGGCACAGCCCGACCCACTCTGCAGTGTTTACTGTCTGGTGTAGACTCAGCCTCCCAAGTCCAGTTGTTTTTCAAGGAGCCAGAGAAAGGGGCAACTGGGCACCCAGACCCGCACACAGTGTCTCTCACCCAAATGGAGGCAGTCATCCTTCGGGCTCTATTATCCCTCAGAAGCGGATGGCTGGCCTGGGAATTCTGGTCTGTGTTATAAAAAATGCTTACCTCTGAGTGAACTATGGTCTGGGATGGGGCATGGGGACCAGAGGCTGCCATCAGCACCCAGTAGCCTGCTGCTAAGGTTCAAGTGTGTGAGCGGAGCTGTAGGACAAAGCAGCCTGGTTTATCTTCGGCAGGCCTGGCAGAGCAGATGTACTTTCCTCAAAAGCGATACCTCTGCCAGATAGCGAAAGCCTCAGAACCTGGAGAGGAAGAAAAAGGGCTGATAAAGTGACAGGAAGATGATGCTTAGATGTGAATCACAGCGCTGAGGTGAATATCAAAATAGAAGAGCAGTAGTTACAACCTAGCTTCCCACTAGCATGGTTTGTTATCTTGGGCTATGCCGGATTCCTCTCCTACCTTCTCACGGAGAACACCTCCCCCAAATTCTTAGAGCTATTGCTTACGGTGCTCCAAGGTATCTTGTGCTGCCACAAATGTAGACATATGCTGGGCTCTACCTCGCAGGTCTGCCAACCAGCTTCCTTAGACCTGACTTCTCCTGGATAGGGGCAGGTTTGTTTGGTTTTTGGTTTTGTTTATTTTTTTCAAGACAGGGTTTCTCTGTGTAGCCTTGTAGACCAAGCTGGCCTCGAACTCACAGAGATCGCCCTGCCTCCCGAGTAATGGGATTAAAGGCGTGCTGGTTGGGACAGGCTTTTCTTATCCCTCTGTACCCTAGCACCCAGCATGGTGCCTGGCCCATGAAAGGTACTGTGTAAAACCACTTTTCCTTTTCTCTATTTCTTCCATCCATTCCCCTCTCTCCACTTCCCTCTCTCCCCTCCTCTCCCCTCCCATAGCATCCTGTCCCCTTCCCTTCCCTCCATGACTAGGGACTGAGCATAAGGTCTCATGCTTGCTAGGAAAGTTTTGTGCCTCGGAGCTAACCCGGGCCCTTGTTTTCCTTTTATTCTGAGACAGTCTCGCTGGGTGTTCAGGCTGCCCTTCGCCTTGCTCTGTATCCCAGACCGGCATGGAATGTGTGGTCTTCCATCCTTAGCCTTCTGAGAGGTCGGGATCCCCGACCTGTGCCACCAGGCTTACAGACCATTCTTCCATGAAAGAATCAAGGATGAAAGGCTGGGTGTGAGGGAAGGTTAGGACATGAGGAAGAGGCTTGGAGGAGGAAGGACCAGGCTGTGATTGTTGCTGGTAACTGTGGAGAGCTGTGGGCTCTGAGGCAGCACATACAAGGGAAGGGGCATGGCTAAATTCTGGCACATTCTACTTCCCTCGGGATCATGTGGTACAGAGGTCTGGATGGGGATATGGCTGTGGAACTTGGCAGCTGCGGGAGAGTGAGACAGTGGCCAGATTGCATTCTGTTTCCAGTCATGTCCAACCGTAGCCGCAGCCCCCTCAAAGCAGAGACCTGGGTGCCAAACTGAGCCACGAGGCAGACTAAAGGTTCCACTGCATCGCACAGTCTCCCCCAAGGTGAAAGCATGGCTCCCAGACCTCCCTCACCAAAATGATGCCATTTCCCCAACCCTGTGGCAAGAAGTTCTTGGGAGGCCTTGTCATCTCCACCTTGCTGGCCTCTGAGGTACACCTGACCATCTAGAATGCTGCCCAGGAACAATAGGAGGAAAACCACGACACATCTGGTCTGCACAACAAACGCAGGGGGTGCTTATGTCCACAAACCCACAGTGCTATCCACAATGGCTTTAGATTTTCGGGGCTTCGTGGGTTAAATCACTTCTGACCTTCAAGACCAGGGCTCCTGACGTGTTTACTGGAGCTGCTGACTGGAGGCTGCTAGCAAATGGTGAAGGAAAAGGCCTACACAGAATGAGGAAAAGGCCTCTAGGAGCTGGTGTCATCTATGGTACTGAGTGTGCACTCTTGCATAAAGAGCCTTTGGGTTTGCGTAGCCTTAGGCAGCTGACATGATCTGCAAATGGATGACTTCTGCTTCATTCCTGTGGGTGGGGTGCACTTCTGCCTCTTGCTCCTGGATCACCAGCTCACTGGGAGACTTCCTATCTCTGTCCTGTACTTAGCATGTTGTAGGTGCTCTCTTCAGAGGTCTTTGCTTGCCATGCCGGCAGGAGGCAGGAGGTAGGGGGCAGGAGGCAGGAGGCAGGAGGCAGGAGGCAGGAGGCTGAGTGGGTTTCTAGCATGGCATGGCTCTGTACTATTGGAAGGGAGAAGAGTGTTGTTAATTTCTGGGATGGGCAGAGACAGGTGCTCTCTGGTACCCAGGCCTGGCAATCCCATTCATTTGTGCAGGCTTGGAGTATGGGGAGTGAGATAGGCAGGAGGTGGAGAAGGAAGAGCGGACAAGATGGATAGAGCTGGAGGGTGGATAGGAGAAAATTTTAAAAGAAGAAAGCAACTGGACATAGCACAGCACATCGTTAAAATTTAGGAGGCAGAGAAGAGCAGATCTCTGTGAGCTCAAGGTTAGGCTGGTCTAAATAGTGAATTCAGGCCCACCAGGAACATATAGTGAGACTATCTCAAAAGAGAGGATAGATAGACAAATAGATTAATAAGTAGGTAAGAGACAGACAGATGATAGACAGACAGACAGACAGACAGATGATAAATAGAGAACAGAATGTCTGATGCTCCTGCCTGGTACCAGCCCTGCCCCTGGGATCCATCCTAGATCTGTGGCATCTAGCTGGGCCACTGTGAGGTGTCATGATACAAATGGGTGATGATGGAAACTGCAGAGTGCAGGGTCTGTTACTGCCATTGAGAAGGGCAGATGTGGCCACTGTGGAGGCTTTAGAGGAAGTCAGTGTTCTAAAGCAGGCATGTTTACCTTGTGACCAGCTATGATTGCAACCCTGACACAAAACCATAAATGTAATTAAAGCATAACGAGGTGAGGTTTGCAAATAATTAATTTTACTTATGTTTTTGTAACTCCCTTGCACAGTTCTGGAGTGTGAATTTTGTAGATGACAAAGTTGTGCCTCAACGTCAGAAGTTTAGGGTAAGAGGACTTTGAGGGCAGAGGCCCACTGGCCCCACTGGAGTACAAGGCTCTGGTTAGAGACTGCAGAGTACTTGCAAATTAAGCACATTCTAGAAACTGACCTGAGGGTGGGGGCAGTTTCTAAAGTCATATATATATCTCAGAGGCACAGCCTAGGATCAGCCAGACGTAGGGCGCTGATGACATGGACAGAACAAGATGGCGACTCAGGATTAAGATTGTAGGAGTGGCCAGAACCTGGGAGAGAGCTGAAGGTGGACCGTTAATCTCTAAGACAACACTTCTAGAAAGGATCCCTGGCCTGGTGCCTTAGCTGGACAGTTTCCTCTTTCTGAGATTGTTTCCAACTGCACTTTTCAAGGATGGGGGCTGAGCGGAGCTAAGCTACCTCTCAAACCCCTCATCAGACCTTAATGGCTGTGTGGGTACAGCGTGCACTCAGGTCAAGCGCTGAAGACTGCTTAGGATCCAGGCACCTAGAAACATACCAAGATGCCCTGGTCTCAGCTGGTCCCCAAACAGTCCTGTGCTGGTGGTAGGAACCTATCCAGAGGCCTACATCTGGGAAGGAGCAGGGCTGAGGTGCACACTCAGCACACAATCCTTAGGATCTAACGTTAGTCTACACGTGAGCACAGTAGGAAGGCAAGGAGGTGAGGGTTGGGGGAGTGGGAATTTGAGAGGGGTGTGGGTCGTTCTGGTGAGGGCTGAGAACAGGCTACAACATGGCCTGTACACAGAGACTGAGAGGTCTGGGGCCAGGATGTGATGAGCTCCAAGCTATGCTCAGGTAAGACCACAAACGGTGACCTACCACCTCTGGCTGAGAGAGTTTCTACCCCTAGGAGGCTCTGGCACAAGCTTGCCTAGGGACATGATCTTGCTAAGCCTGCTTCTATGCCCTGTGGGCTGTTAGTGTGGCAATCTTCCCTTGTTCCTCTAGGCCACGTGGTAGCTCAGGTTGCTGGCCATATATTTCCTGCATCTGTCCCTCCATATTATCCTGTCACCTTTGGGGTCAACTTCTCCCCACACTCCTCTGCCTCTTTAGCTCTCAGCGCCGTCACTGTCTGTCAGAGATCAAGACCTTGTGCCGGGCTTAAGGAGCACAGAAGTGAGAGTAGTTGTGAAGTCAGTCTTGTGTGTCAGTCATTCATTCCAACAGGAGCTCAAGTGATAGGACTTTGGAACTGTCTTCAAGGTCCTTCAAAGTGCTTTAGGCCAAAAAAAAAAAAAAAAAAAAAAAAAAAGGAAGCAAGCTCACCTGTGTGTCCAGAGGGAAAAAGATGACTGAGGTCAGATAGTAGACGGACCCCTTAGGCTCTTGTTCATGTCTCCTAGCTGAAGGAAGGCCTGGCCATGAGAGAAAAGCTCTTAGGAGCCCAAACTAGAGGAGATCAGCAGGGCTCTGAGGACAGACCTGAAAGCAATTCACTCAGATACGACCATAACCAGCGCTCAGAGCCTCTCTCCTGTTGGAGCTGTCTCCTTCCTTCAGATTCTCCTGCAGGAACCTATCCAGTCCTCTCTCAGTAGCTGCCGTGGGAGTAGCTGACTTCCTGCTCTCATGCAGATGCCATGAGGACCACAGATGCCAGACAGAAGCTGAGCCAGGCCAGGGTCTTAGCAGCCAAGCAACTCTGATATTTCTCACCACTGGTCAGCCACCACAGACAAGCCATTTACATCTGACTCCAGATGCCAGTCTGTTTATGAGTGATATGAATGTGAGCATCAGTCTCTGATGGCTTAAAAGAAAAAAAAAAAAAACCAAGACATGTCTATTCCGCAAAGTCTATGAATTTAAAAATGGAGGCTCCCCGCCCGCCTCCTGTGCCCCGCCATTTACAGGAGCCAGACTCTTCTGAGGACACAAACTAGGAGGGGTCTGAAGGGTATCAGAATGAACACTGCAAATGCTAACGGTGTCTTCTTTGCTCTTTCTAACACTAGGCTTGGGGTGTGTGGTCTGTGAGTCTGGGGGTGGGGAGTTTCTACTAGCTCTGCCCTGGTGCTGCCTTCCCCCAAAGCCCAGTCACAAGGGAAGCCACAGGAGGAACAGGCTGCTGAGACCAGGAAGGGAGAGCCACTGGAAGGGTAGGCTAAGTTAACACAGATGTATCATTTGTCTCCTGACTTCAAATCTATAAAAATTATGTAACCCTAAAGGTAATGCTGAAAACAGACGTGATCTCCTATTTGTCTGTTGGTCCTAAGATTTACTCGCTATACCACGAGCATAGTTTCTCACTGGTGTGTGTGAGATCTTACTTTGATTTTGCTTTTTCCTTCTTTTACTGGATTCTTTGGCACAATGGTAATTCTCAAGGCTGCATAAACATTGGGCTTCTAGTTTGCTTTATTTTATTTTTTAACCATTGCACAGAGAGCTGTGGTTCAAAAATAAAATAGCACACAGGCAAAGCTATTCTGAGCTGCACCATGTAACTGAAAGCTGTCTTTTTCTAATCCCTCCAAGGAATGGCAATTAATTGGGAGCACAAGATGCTTACTTGGGGGGCAGAATGGGGTTTGCATCGAGCCACATTGTAAGTGGTGACGACGGTGGCTGAGAGTTTCGTCCTCTGTCATCTGGATACCCGACAACCAGACTTGCTGGCCAGTGCTGTGCTGTGGTCTTTGGCCAGAGAACAGACTTTCCTGCCTGGGAAATGAAGTGACTCATAAGGAAACAAGCCCCGGAGCTTTGGGCTTGTTTGTTCTTAATCAGAAGTCTGTAAATCGTTGTAGGCTTTGCCAGGAAAAGGGATCCTGAAAGTGAGTGCCAAATTTAGTACATAAATTCCAATTTTAAGCCTCTCTCTCTCTCTCTCTCTCTCTCTCTCTCTCTCTCTCTCTCCCTCCCTCTCTCTCCCCCCCCCTCTCTCTGTGTGTGTGTGTGTATGTGTGTGTGTGTTTGGGGGGTATGCCACATGTGTGCCCTTGGAGTACAGAAGTGGTCATCAGACTCCCTGGAGTTATAGAAAACTGTGCCCTGCCATGTGGAGGCAGGGCACTGAACTCACGTTCTCTGGAAGGGTAGCAAGTACTCTTAACCACTGAGCCATCTTTACAGTCCCTAAATTTCTCTTTTAAAAGTTTTTATATGCTAATTTTAATAGTAATAAAACTAAGCTCTCTTACTATACTTTAAAAATAAAAAGCAGTCACATTTTAGAACTGGCATGTTTATGGTAAGCATACTTTCTAGGGACAATTTCTCCTCCTCCTCCTCCTCCTCCCCCAGATCCTCCTCCTCCTCCTCTGCCGCCGCCTTCTTTTTCCGAGACAGGATTTCTCTGTGTAGCTTTGATTGTCTTAAACTCACTTTTGTAAACCAGGTGGCCTTGAACTCACAGAAATATGTCTGCCCCTGCCTCCCGAGTGCTGGGATTACAGGCGTGTTTCACCACGCCCTGTTGTGACAATATTTTCAATTACATCACAATCACTAAGAAGACTGTGAACCCTGGGATATTTTTTGGGGAACAGAATTTCAAGTAGCTTGAACTGACCTCAGACTTGCTACGAGGCTAAAGATAACCTTGAACTCCTGACCCTCCCACCCCTAGCCCCTGATTCTCCCGTCTCTGCCTCCTGAGTTCTGGAATTATTGGTGTGTGTCACCATACCCAGTTTATGAGGTGCTGGGGATCAAAGCCGGGGCTCTGTCCATGCTACACTAAGCGTTCCACCAACTGAGCTACATCCACAGCCCTACATATAGGGTTCTTAGTTAAAGAAAGCATTTTGGCAGTTTTAGACTAAGTGGATCCCACCAGCTTCACGCTGCCCTCCTGAGAGTCAGAATAAGTCGCCAGTGCTTGTGGTCACTGACGGCTCTTCCTAGAGCGAATGAATATGCGCATATCCACCTGAAATGTTATCAGCTAAGGCTGAGCGGGGCAGAAGTAAACCTTCTGGAGTGCAAGAGAACAAAACAGGCACCCAACCACTACATGGAATATGTCACCCTGTTAGTCTGGTGGCTCCCTGATGGCAATGGTGGATTCCTTCCTTTTCAAATAGCTGTTTTTATAAACAACAGACTCCTGCCCCACTTCGTGGCCTAGTGACTCCATAAATGCATCTGATCTCCTTCTTCCGCCATCTTGTCTTGGATCTCCTTAAAGTGTGTTTGCCTGAGGCACCGAGCATGGACACACTCAGTTTTTCACCCCTCCAGAAGGCTGTGCTGCATTCTCCAGTTGCTACTACTTAAAATGAGCAGTCCTTGTTGAAGGAAAAAGACTTCTTAAAATACAGCACGCTGTCCTGTTGTCAAAGTGAGCTGGCTGTAGTTGCATCTTGGCCATCTGTGATGTAGTGATGCAAAGCAACACTGAGCATTGATTGGGTCCCTGTGTCAGCCCCAAGTAATGGCTAATGACCCCAACCAGTGTACGGACAGACGCAGGCTGGAGATGAACGATGCCTTTACGCCTTTGTAAGTTAAAGCGTACATTCTGTGTGGTGGCTTGTTTATGAGGCAAAGAAGTGACCGCTTTTTGTGGTTGGGCTTTTCTGGATTGACCAATCAATTAATTGATTAACTCATCCATTCAAAAAAGAGAAACCCTAGACTCTGGGTGGGCATTGCACGGAAGAGAATGTGGTCAGCAAAGCAGCTAGGTGTCTGGCTTTGGTGGGTTTCAGGGAGAAGTATGCCTTGGAGAGAGACTCCAGATCACTGCCCTGCCTTTGGTGAGAAAAATATTGGGGATTTTTCTGAGTCACAGCAAGTTTAACCTCATGTTATGTTGAACAAGAGGAAGGCTCTGCTGAAAATCACACTTTCTCTTTCTGGCACAAGGAGCACTTTACTTCAGCATCTTGGGCAAAACTTAAGGAACAACTGTTTATAAACTAACTAATGGAGCCTCGGAAAGTTCTTGAGTTCCCTGTCCCTCATCACCTGGCCATGTGGCATCCATAGCTGAGTCAAGTGATCATTCCTGCTCACTGAAACACACAACCAAGGTCAGAGTCATGACTTGTCCTTGAGGTAAATGTGAGAAACCCAGTTGTCTGCTCATGAAAGACGCATTCATGCCCCTCTGTGACTGTACAATCATAACCGAAGAATACTGAACAGAGGATGGAGGTCTGTGGTTCCCGAAGGTCATCGTGGAAAGATAGTGCCTGTGTTTGTTCCCTTCTACCTCCCAGCAGGACCTCTGGCATACCTAGCTGATCAGTCTAGTCTCTGTTTTCTTGGTAGTAAAATGGGGTGTCTAGGGTGGGAGGTGCCTTGGGGCAGAGTGAAGTCTGGGTACAGTGGAGACTCAGTGCCATAGGTGGATAGCTTGATCCCTTTGGGAAGGGCTGGATGGAGAATATGAGAAGAAACAGAGAGACCAGAGGGGACCCTGCTGGTCTCAGTGAGGGATAAAGTAAGATAAAGCAGCTCAGATAAAGTGTCAGAGATGGAGGCCATGAGACTGGTCCAACTATGCCACCATGTTGATGACTGCACAATAGAAATTAGTTGTGCATAATATGAGGCTGAAGATGGAGTAGCTGTCTAAGATGGTATAGCATTGGGAGAGGTCTGGGCCTACATGGATGGGGAGTGGGTCAAGAGCTTAGTTCTGGCTACTTTCATTCTGAACCATCTTTTAGAAGTTTCAGCGGTGGGCTGAGGTGACGGTTCCAGTCAGCAAAGTATTTGCTGAACCAGTGTGAGGATCTGAGTTTGATCCCCCAGAACCCATGCCTTAACAGCCAAGCATGATGCTACCTGTTGTCATGCCAGTGTCAGGGAGACAGACAGACAGACAGACCCCGCCACGGTTGCCAGCCAGCCCGGCTGAATCAATGCACCTCAGGCCAGTGAGGAATCTTGTCCTCCCCAAATAACAATGTGGATAGTCCTGAGGAATGCCCCTCCAGGTGGACCTCTGGCCTCCACACACATGAATACACACACACACACACACACACACACACACACACACACACAAGAAGTGCTGCATCAATAGTACGAGTGTCACTCTCAGCTGGTCTCCGAGTTCTATGGCCCTTTATCTGGCCCTCTCCCCCTCACCAGTGTTGTGCTCGCAAGCTTCCTCACATACCCCAATAGTTCAGACCCCGTGTAGTCTTTCAAGGGTGCTTTTCTTTTCTCAGATACACATCCATGGGCAGCCTCCAGGATGTAAGGGAAGAGACGGCCACCTGGACCATGACAAACAGGGACCATACTTCCTTCTGAAGACCATGCACCCTTCCTACACACACTGGGGTCTTCAGGACAGAGCTGAGTAGCTGTCTGGGAGGCTCTGGCAGCATCAGTCCTGCAATGAGGGCCTTTGGCCCCATTACATAGAGACGGTCCTATCACCCTCAGCCCCCACTCAGTAGGACTTGAGCCAAAGGACCCTGTCCAAGAAGGGAGTGACGCCTTCTCACACATATAATATGAAGAGCATGTGCGCTCTGAAGCAGGTTGGGGATTCAGGAACCACTGTAGGATGATTTGGGCTGGGCTGGCCCTGTGACCTTGCTACTGCATAGAAGAACTGCACCCGTCCCGCTCCTGGGTCCCAGATGAGCTGGTGACCACACTGTCCAGCCTTCAGCTCCACATGGGCACTAGTTTCCTTGATCCACCAAGGCACAGGCTCTTATGCTCAGGCTCTTGTGGGAATCAGAATTGCCCTTTGGTCATGGTTTGTGTCTGAAGTCATGCTGCCTGGATGGACACTTGCTTTCAGGAGTTTACTCAGTGTGGTTGGGGTTTCCTGTGGGTGCCAGAGACAGGGCTTTTCATTTTGAAGACAGATTCTAATCTTCTTCAGAAGGGTTGAGGTGGCTTTTCCCGCTGCAGACAGCCCGCCCCTCCCTCGATGGTCATCACACGTTGTAGATGTCGGTGGCATCTCACTGTTTCCATCCATGTCCCCGTATCTGCTGACACCTGTGCTCCAGCCACAGTCTCCTGCTTCTCCTCCTGCCTAGGACCCCCGCTCTCAGCTGTCATTCCCCATATATTCTCCACACAACAGCAGCAGTGATCTTTGTAAAAGGTACGTTGGCTCTTAAAAGCATGCAGTGGGGTGTCCTGGTATTATCAATGACGCCCCAGCTCCTGCTGGGCGTAGGCCCCTTCTCCTTGGACATCCCTGCATCACTGTGCTCTGGTGTGTTGTCTCTGCTCTTGGATGGTGCTGAGCCCATGCTTTGCCTCTTGTTGCCCTCTGCTCCCCCCCCCCCCCCGAATGCTTCCTTGTCATTTAGACCTGAGCATGATGGCGCTCATCTGACCCTGGAAAAGCTTTTATCTGAACAGTTCAGCCCCTCTGGTATGGTTGGTTGACTTGCTCCACAGCACTTGCCACTGCTGGGAATTCCTGTTCAGCGACTGGCTTGTTTGCTAGTGTCTTTTCTCGGCTCTCCTCCCCCGTCATTCTGAACATGAACTCTCTGGCCCCAGTACTCGCCCGCATCCCAGCTCTGGAAAGCATTTATTTGTCAAGGGAAGATGGGACCCTCATGGGGAATTGCCCTGGGTGGTAGAGGCCATGTTGCCATCAGAGGAGGCAGCTGACGCAAACTAGCAAGCAACTTGGTGGCTTGGGCTGGGGACCTTAAAACAGTTGCCAGAAACTGGTACAAACTGTTTTTTCTTCTGAGAACCTTGAAAGCCTAAAGAAAGTGCAGGGAGCATCTCGCAGGCACATGTCAGATGAAGGCGAGCCGCCCCCCCCCCAACATGCTTATACATGTGTTCACATGCACAGTAAGGAGAGTCGTAAAAAGCCAGTTCAAATCTTCATGATAAGAAAGAAGCTTATGATAAAATGTTGAGTGATAATAAATCAGAGTCTCGTGGGCTAAGTGCCAGGCAGTGCTCCCACAGAGGCTGTGTCAGACTCAGCTTCAGTAGCTAGTCTGCTGTGACACGCTGTGAGATACTAATCATCATCGACTATACTTTACCAGGCGTGGAAGGAGACTTGAGAGATAAAGACACTGGCAAATGAGCTATAGTTTGCAAACTGTGATGCCAGGACATGTCACTGCCCATCCAGTGCCTCTCCTTCCAAAGAGTCTGTTCAATCTGTGTTACTAAAAGAACAACAACAACAAAAAGAAAAGAAATGTACATTTCTCCAAAGAAGAATAAGTAAAATTCAAATAATCAAGAGCCTGCCTCTGGATATTAAAATCATGGAAATGCTCTTCTGTATAATTTCTTGTGTTGGTGTTCATCTTTGCAATAAGTACATATTATTTAATATGAAATTTGAGTTGTATAAGAAATGAACTATCAAGCCAGGTGTGAGGAGGGCATTCCTATAATCCCAACACTCAGAAAGCTGAGGCAGGAGGATCACAAATTTGAGAACATATTCTACATAGTAAGGGTCTAATTCAAAATGGGAGAGAGGGAGAGATTATATATAAATTCACCTTATTGATTAAAAAGGGAGATATTTCCTTTATTATTGGTGTCTGCATGTGTGCATGTTCACGCACACATGGATGTACACATGCATACACACATGCACACACATACACACACACACACACACACACACACACACACACACACACACACGGGGATCACTCCACAATGAAAAGAGAAGCACACTAATTTGTGCTGTCAACAAGTCAAATGGGAAAATGATTGCTGACTGTCCTCAGGGAGCCTATGAAAGGCATAGATGGGATCCAGAAACATCCTGACTAGGGTTCTTGTGACCCAGAGAAAGGTTGGACCAAGGAGATGGCTCATCAGGCAAAGGCACTCACTGTCAAGTCTAATTACCACAGTTTAATCCCTGGACCCCACACGATGGAAGGGAAGAATGGACACCCACATTTGTCCTTTGGCCTCCACACATGTGCTGTGGCATATGTGTGCATATACATGACACACACACACACACATATAATTAATATAATTTAAATTTCGATACTTCTTCAAAACATCTATTATCATAAATATAATGCTAATAAAATTAATATAGGATTTTTTTCTCAAAATTCTTCTTAAATTGTTTTGAAAAAGATAAATTAGAAAGAGTAAGGAAAAAAGTGCTGGCAGGGAGGAGTTCCATGGTTTCTGTGTAGGGGCAGTTTCTACCCGCTGTTCTGTGCAAAGAACAGCATGGGGCATTGAGGAAGAGACTTGAGAACGCGTGATAGGATTTCAGTTAGGAGCAAGATGGGCATTTTTAAACTTTTATCATATTATACTCAAATTTCCAGTTCAATAACCATCTTTATTTAGTTTCCTATTCTCTCTTCTAATAGGTTTAAAGTCTGCTTTTGATGGGCAAATTTTTCATCAATGTAGGCTTGATGGTTAAATCATTTGTCAGCCTACGTTTGATATTAGGGCTCAGTTGTGAGGTGAGGGAACAGGTTCACGTTTTGATGGAAACATCAGACATCACAGCACCACTCACTGAGTGTCCTTCCCTCTGGTGATCCACAGTGTCTGTCTGGTGTCTAGCATGCTTCTGTATGCGTGGTGTGTGGTGTTTGTGATGTGTGTGTGTCTCTGTGTCTCTCCCTACGTGTACATGTGTATCCTTTGCCATCTCACAGTCACTGCAGCTTTTACTGGGGCCCTTTTGACATCTTACTCTTTTCCTTTGTCAATATTTTTTCTATCCTTGAGCATTTTTATCATCCGCCAAGTTTTAGAAACATCTTGTAAAGTTTCTGTTGAAATATTGATAGAAAACCCATTTGGCTTCTGGAAGCTATGGGCAGAAGGCTCGCCTCTGTACTTTAGTCTTCCTAATTAGCAGCCAATGACACACTTCCCTCTCCTAAAAACATTTTAAAAGTGTCTTTTAACAAATTTCATATCTCTGTACAGGCTTACCATAGCCTTTGTTTGATGTATTTCTGGGTAAAGTATTATTTGGGTTGGTATTGGACATGGAAAGTCATTTCTAAATGGCCACCCAATATGAATAGGCTAGCACAGTGAGAAAGGTCAGTATGATTCCTAACATGCTAAAAGTTATTAGACAAAAGCAAATTAAAGCAAAATGACCCCACTTACCACCCTTCCATGGGTAAAATAAACATCTAGTTATACCTCCTGGTGAGAATGTGACCTCTCGGATTCTGCTGGTGGATCCCTTGGGGATCATACTGGGATCCACAGTGCCATTGCTCCATTCAGTTACTTAACTGAATAGGTTTTTGTTTGATTGTTTGTTTGGACCAGGGACCTCTGCCTCACAATAAACAAACCTCTTACATATGTGATTTTAAAAACAAATGCAAACCACAAAATATTCGCATAGATTATAAAGCCATTTTTGTAAAAGCCTCTAACACAAAGCAAAAGGTATATATTACTGTGACAATTGGGACATGCCATTAGTGAAGAAAGCCATGCATGATAGGACAGCCACCGGCCTCAGCAAAAAGATTGCTCTTGGGGAGAAACAGAGGACAACATAATGATCGAACTAGATCGTGTCTTCATGTGAATAACACACACAAAAAGGACAGGTCCAGGGCAGGAAATGAAGTGAGTAAAATGTCAATTATACTAGGACTGTTGCATTATTGCTGTGATTTTTTTTTTATATGTTTAAAATCTCTGTGGTCTGTGAGATGGTTCGGTAGGCAAAGGTGCTTACAATGCAAACACAGCAAGCTGAATTCCGGACCCACATAGTGGAAGAAGAGAACCAACTCCACAAAGATGTTTTTAGATCTCTGCATGCTTGCTTCTGCACACACACAATAATAATAATAAAAAGAAATGAAAATATTTTCAAATTTACCATTGATAGTGAGCAGGTTTCTGCAGTTACACATTTATGTATAAAAGACTGATAAGAAAGACCAATAAGCTGAGCAGAGGAAATAGTGAGCCTCTGAGCGTACTGTTCCATTAAAAAAAAAATGCAAAAGCTAAATTCAGAAAATGTCTACGCCATATGACAGAATGACATGTATATTAAATGTATGTGTCATATAAAGTCGCTGGTTTATTATAAAGAAGCCAAGTCATTGCATTAGAAACTGTGGCTAATAAATATGATAGATTTTAATGAAAGCAAGTCAAAACGCCTTATTTATCACTTTGCCTTTAACAACCAAGGTTGGCTTTTTTTCCTTTCCTTTTGTCCATTGGCAGGGAAGTAAAAATGGGCTTTTCTTCAGTGCTGAGAGTGTAAATCAATGTTACTGTCACACATCAGAAGCCTAAAAGAGTGCCTAGATTTGATACCTACTTACCTGTTTTGTAGCCCTGCTTACAGAATCACAGCTTTAAAAATGCCGCATGGGGTGGGGTGGGGGGGCAGGTGACATGAACAGGAAAAGGAGCTTGCCGCCAAGCATGAGGATCTGAATTTGTTCCCTGGGAGCCACACAGTGGAAGGAGAGAACCAACTCCTACAAGCTGTCCTCTGACCTCCACACACAGATACATAAACACAGCCAATCAATCAATCCATCAATCAATAAGTATAATTGCAATTCTTTAAAATGCACAAACCAATCAATAAATATTTTACAAGTTTGTTTGCAATCTTGTTTATTTATAATCACCAAAGGTTGAAAAGAACTTATTTGACCCAATAGTAGTTATATAAGTTAATGGTAAAGGTGTAGAATGGCAGTGAGAGTAAATTATATTTACTTACTTATAAATTAAATTTTATTTAATTACCTAATTTTAAATATAATCACAACTAATTATAAATATAATTAAATTATGCCTACTTATAAATGTAATTCACAATGTAGTGTGCATGGAAATGGAAATAATCAAGTTATTAAACAAGATAAACGGTCTGGATATTTTAAGTACGTGTATATATGCAATGGCCCCGGTTATGTCAGTGGTAACTATTTGTAATGGTTTTCCATTGGTGTAGCTATTTTTATTTACTGTAATTTCAGTTTTAGGGTTTTTTTGGGGGGAGTTGTTTTGTTTTTTTGAGGCAAGATCTCATGTAGCTCAAGTTGGCCTTAAACTTCTACATTCCCGTTTACTTCCAGCACCTCTTGCACCTCAGGTGCTTACGCCCCTGCAATTCCACTGGCAGGAATTGAACCTTGACAAAAATTAGGTGAGCGTTTAGTCAGAGTTAAGACCTCAGTCCAGGGTGTTTACATATTTGTCTGGGGTGAGAAAGGTGTTGGAAGTAAACTAGTGTGTGAGAGAAGACTCACGTAGTAGAGGATGACTTTGAACTTCTGATCCTCCTGAACTTCACCCCCAGCTGCTAGCACCAGGAGCCTGCACCACTGCGCCGCTGCTGGCTTTGTGTCCTGCTAGAGGTGGACCGCAGGGCCTTGTGCACTCTCGGTGAGAACGGCCAACGGGCCACCATCCACAGCCTACTGCTGGGGCTGTGGGGGATTTCCCTTTGTGAATGTGTAATCTCCAAATATTCAGATTATCTACATATATTACCAGATTAACAAAAAGGTGAAATTAAAAGGTGAATACTTTTTAATAAGAAACTTAGAAAGGACACAAGGTGAAACACTTTGCTGCAGGGGGATACAGGACCCTATACTCTGAGAGGTCCACCTAGTCACTCGTCGGAGGATGCTCCACACTTACACCACTGCAATTCCACCCACAGGAATTTAATCTTGACAAAAAATTAGTGTAGGGGTTCAGTCAGAATTAAGACCCCGATACAGGACATTTACACACAGCGTCTGGGATGCAAAAGATGTTGGAAACAAAGTGGTGTGTAAGAGAAGGGACAGAAAACGCTAAGCTCTAATAGTCAGAGGCCTGCTAGACCGATGAGCAGTGAAGGAGACGGCGCAGACACCAGCAGGAAGACACCTGTGATGCGTTCTTTCAAAAGCAGGTCACAAAACAGGATGTAGCTAATGAGCCCATTTTTGCTGCTTTAAAAATAAAATGGTGTTGGAAAATTACATACCAGAGTGTTAACAGTGGCTGTCTCTGGTTGATGGTGCAGGGGCTAATGTTTATCTCCCGTGTTGTTTTCTGAATTTCCTGTGGTAAAAAACAAATCACTGTGTAAAAGAGAAAGGACATTGATTTGATGGATAATAGGTTTCATTCTGCAAGGGCGGATGGAGCTGACCAGGGCTAGGAAGTCACCTTCCTCCTGGCCCTCCGCCTTTTTCAGATGGGTTCAGGACACACACTCTGTTGTTGTTGTTTTGTTTTGTTTTGTTTTTTAATGAGTGACTGCCTGGTCTTCTTTGGGTTGCTTCTCTGAATGAGGTATTTAGGAAGGTTTCAACAGCCCTTGCAGAGGCACGAATTCGTTCAACATTAGCAGTTTGATTTGGTTCCCTAGATTTCCACACATTTTCTTTACATCTTCAGACATGTACAGACTCCCTTCTTATTTCCTTTTACACATTTCGATCATGTTGTAAAAAAAAAAAAAAAACACACCCAGCAATTTTCTCTGCCTAACAGTAATGTATTCTGGATGTTTTACCTTCCTAGTCCCCGTCTCTAGTACCACACGACTAATTTTCACCTACGCATTTGTTCCTTAGCTACAGGTTGTAATTATATGCTCTATCCATGAATACATTTTTTTTGTTGCTGTTTTGGTTTTTGTTGTTGTTGTTGTTGCTCTTTTGTTTTTTTGTTTTTGGATAGCCCCAAAGGATGTCAGCTGAAAACTAAAAGTTTGCCTCCCAGACATCCCATAGGGCTCCCTCTCAGAAGCAAATGATAATTTGTTTGTTTCTTGAGACAGGGCTTCTCTGTGTAACCCTGTCTGTCCTGGAACTCAATGTCTAGACCAGGGTGGCCTTGAACCCAGCGATCTACCTGCCTCTGCCTGCCGAGTGCTGGGATTAAAGGCGTGAGCCACCACCACCCAGTGAGTCTGAGGGGCTGGAGAGTCACTTAGTCAGTAAAGCGCTTGTGTGCAAGCATGAGGATCTGAGTTGGATGCCCAGATCAGTGTAAAAAGGCCAGGTCTGGTGGCAAATGCTCTTAATCCTAACGCTCGAAGACAGACAGGTGGGTCCCCACGGCTTGCTGGCCAATCAGCCTAGCCTGATTGGTGAGTGACCTAGGACACCCAGGTGGATAGCTCCCGAGGAATGACAGCTAAGTTACGTCTCTGGCCTCTATACTGACACATGCGAACACACACAGAATAAATAGATCAGTGTGAATTCCAACACCTCAGTGGTAGCCATTCATAAAAGCATGACAGGCCTGTGCTCTGCCACCTCTTTCCTTGAATGCCATCACCCAAGCCCTGCCCTCCTCAACCCTCCCATTTTCACCAGTGATCAATTTTTATGCTTGAAAGCAACACATTTAAACCTCCCTCCCCATCTCTCTCTCATCCGGTCCCTCCCACCATCCTCTCTCCCTGACAATCGCCCATCTCCCACACCCAGTACCTCCTACATGAGGAAGAATATGGCAGGTTTCCTTGTATATTCAGCCTTCACTTATCAGCTTCCAACTCTGTCTACACAGTCTCCACTTTGAGCTGCACATCCGACTTTTTGCTCCGCTGTTATTACATACTTACTAATAATGCTTATAATGTAACTTAAGATGTTATTGTATGCAATATGTGCAAAAGGTTAAGTCTTACACCACTCTTATTCTGTCCTGAGCTCTTATTAGCTTTACTGAGCCTCATCACATCAGTAAGCTACTACTAAGATAAGTTAACGGTCACAGTGCTATGACTAGGCGATGTTTTTATTCTTCGATCAAACAGAATAATGAGACAAACACAAAGGCTTTTCATACAGAGTCATAACACAGCCGAGCGGAAATTGCCCAGGTGTAGCACTTTGCCGAAATGTCTTTTGTTTCCCTATCTGTATTCAGAGATTCGTTTCATAACCAGAATCTCCTATCTCACGCTGTCCTTGCCCTGAACACTGCACTCCCAGTGGAACTTTCTTTCCCTTGTGAACCCGTGTGTACCAGGGGCGCTTCCCTGGCTTTTTTAAAAATAGGATTTGGGATGCCTCTATGGAGATAAGTGAGTGCACTTAAGTGTACAGTTATGACTTAGTGAAAATTAAACTCACCAGGTCAGGCATGTGAGCTCGCATCTGTAATCCCAGGATTTTGAAGGCTGAGGCAGAAGGGTTGATATCTCAGCCAGACTGGGATATAGAGTGAGACTCTGTCACAAACAAACACACAAGAGTGTAAGGATGAACACACTGTACAACCTCCCCGACATAAACACTTCCATCACCCCCAAAAGTTTCTCTTTGCTCTTTTGCATTCAGTGTCTCTCACCATCCCTGCATCGTGCAGTTCCTCACACCAACCCCCCTCCCCAGCGGTCACTGATCTCCCACGCCCAGCCCTTCATACGTCAGGAAGAATATGGCATGTTTTCTTGTGTATTCAGCCTCTGTCTCATAGCACAGTGCTCTTCAGACTCACTCATGTTGTTGGAGATGTCATGGCTCATTATGCCCATTTTTAAAAATCGGTTTATAGTTAATGGACATTTTCGTTGTTTTTTTTTAATTGAAGGCTAGCTTGTTATGCTGCTATGACTGTATATGTGCAAGGCTCTCTGTATTCATTGTCTTTCATTTCTCTTTGATAAGTGGAAACCCAACACTAAATTTCTTCTTTCATGAATTATGCTATAAGTGTTCAATATAAAAAGGCATTACCAAACCAGATGTGTTAGTGCATGTCTGTAATCCAAGTGCTTGGGAGGGGGAGGTAGAGGCAAAACAGTTAAGAGTTCTAGGCCTGATTTGGTCTCAAGAGGCCCTGTCTCATCATTGATAAGATCAACAACTAAATAGGTAATTTATTACCAGTATGAGGTAAAAATAAGAACATGATATGTATGCATGAAGATGTCATAGCAGAACTCACTATTTTGTACACTAGAAATTTTAATTAACAGAAAAAAAATGTTGCTTTAAGAAAAACATTACCAAGCCTGGAGAGACGGCACAGTGGACAAAGGTGCTCACTGATGACCTGAGTTCTATCCCTGGGACCCACACACGAGTAAACACACATGTGCTCACACACACAGAGGCACATGCATGCATATACACATACACAAATACACACACACAGAGATATACACATGCACATAGGTACATACACACATATATAGGTGCATGCATACACACATGCACTTGCACACAAACAGGCAACAAAAATAATAAATATAATTTTAAAAAATTTAAAGATATTACCAAACACAAGGCCACCTAATTTCTCCCATGTTGTCTTCTAGAAGTTTTAAGTTCTGCATTTTATAATTAGTTTCACAATCTGGTTTATGTTATTTTTGTGAGAGATGTTCTCATTTGGCATGTGGTATCCAATGCTCCCACACATCTATTACCCTTTGGTCCGGTGAATTGCCTCGGTCATTTGTCAACGAGCTGTGGACTGTATTTATAAGAACATATTTCTAGGTTCTTTATGGCATCCACAGGCCTCCGTGTCCATTCCTTCACAATACCACTTTGTGTCTTAAGAGTAAGGCTCGCGTTCCGGTAGGAGGGACCCCTCAACTTTGTTCTTTTCCTTTAGAGTAATGTTGGCTCTTCTAATCTTGTATCGTCATAGAAACTTGAGAATTGCCTTGTTTACAGTCACAAAATAACTTGTTGGCTGGGATTCTTGTTACTTTCATCTGCACTCAAGAACTCACAGCTGACAATTGAGCCTTTGTCGTCATGAACCGAGTAGAGCTCCGTTTCCTTAGATCTGCTATCAAGATGTGTAGCTTCTTCATATGTTCTCAGTATACATTTCATAGATTTATACTTTGGTGCTAATGTAGAGAATGCTTTTTTCAAAATTCCATTCCCCATTGCTCATTGCAAGTGCATAAGAAAAGATGTATGTATTAGATTTAGGAAAATTTATTTTAGAATTTTACACATATTTATTTATATAACATTTATTTAGTGTGAGTTGTGCACAAGTGCACTCAATTGCGCGAGCGTGCACACACACACACACACACACACACACACACACACACTCACAGGCACCATAGCGCTCATGTGCAGGTCAGAGGACAACGCGCAGGAGTCGGTTCTCTCCTTCTACCGTGTTCTAAGGACTGAACCAGTTTGTCAGACTTGGTGGTAAATGCTTCACCACTGAACCGTCTCTCCAGATCTTTACATTTGTTGGCTATTAGTTTGGGATTTCTTTATTCAAAGACCCTAGTTGTCCATGAGTAAAGACATTCTTTATTTATTCCTCTTGACCTTATGCTGTTTGTTTTCCTCTCTTGTCTTCTAATGGTACAGGATCAGAGCGGGGAGTGTAGACATCCCTGTTGCCTGTCTAGTCTTCTAAATTAGTTTCTGCATTGATTTCTTTTTCTATTTATATCTCAGATCCCCAACTCAAATGCCAGCCATGCCATCCATAGCTATCTTAGTTTCCAGTCATTAATTTTGAGTTTTCAAGTGTGTCCTTTTCATGATTATTTCAGAGAAAGATGAGCAGCCAAGAAAGGGTAAGAGGAGAGGAAAACATTCTGCAACCTGGAAAGTGCCACAGAGGCACAAGCTGGTACAGAAAGTAAAGCTGTTTCCCTTGATAACAAACTATGCAGGAAACATAGCACCATATAAGAAATATTTGTATGGAAGACAGGAAAAAAGGCATTTCACTTACAGACAAGAGGATAATTAGCGTTGTTTGTGGCGAACTAAAAGAAATACCGGTCCCTATTAAAACGTATAAGCTGGAAGCAAAGGCAAATGAAAGTATCTATGTGAATCTAGCATCAGTTTGGTTGTATCCTCAAATGCAGATCCTGGACCCCACCCCACCTTGTGGCAGAACTGTTGGAGTGGGGCTCAGGTCAGTTGCTTACTGCAGAATCCTTTGCTGCACGTTAAGAAGTAATGAGCTCCAGAGCCTCCAGAGCCTCCAGAGCTGACGTTTCACTGAATTGTTAAAAGTCACAAGAAACTAACCCTGAAGAGGAGATTGCAACCCCTGTGCCATCAATGCAAGACACAGGGGTAGCTATGTTGACACGAAAGCAGATCATTAACCTGTTTCCCTGATCACTCATGGGGGGGATTATTCACAATATAAGTTTCCATGGGATCCCTTTCCAAGAAGAATTTTGGTTCACATAATTTATTCATGCATATAAACACCCAGTGTGTGTTGGGCTCCTCCAAGGCTTCGGAGCACCATAAAGGGGCATGCCTCGTACTTCAAGCAGCCCCACGAGAAAGAAGGTCACCTTCCCTCCGGAAGTAGTTCTCAGAACCCTCAAACTGTTTATCATCAGAAAATCTTCTCTACCAGATTTACCACAGTAAGGAGTGGAAACATTTCTACAGCAGGAAAAATCTGTTTTTATAAAATTGGAACACCCACAGGAGTGCCTCCTACTCACTGTGCCTCGGCCATCACTAACAGTGTGTCCCTTTACATGCAGCTGCACATGCCCGGAGATCCTCACTCACTCAGCACTATGGCACAAAGCCACATCTTGTTCCCAAGCCCATTGCTCATGCTGGCAAAATAGACTGCTCAGGAGCTAAGTAGGATTAGGTATGGTGTCCTAGTTAAAGTCATGAGACACCATGATCAAAGCAGGTTTGAGGAGGAAAGGGTTTATTTGGCTTATACTTCTGTATCACTGTCCGTCATCAAAAAACAGGAACTCAAACAGCGCAGGAACCTGGAGGCAGGAGCTGATGCAAAAACCATGGAGGAGTGCTGCTTACTGGCTTGCTCAGCCTGCTTTCTTTATAGGACTCAAAACTGTCATCCCAGGGATGGCACCACCCAATGATGTGGGCCCGGTCCCTTCAGCCACTGGTTACAAAGATACCCTACAGGCTTGCCTACAGCCAGATCTTATGGAGGTGTTTTCTTAATTGAGGTTCTCTCCTCTCAGATGACTTTAGCTTATGTCAAGTTGGCATAAAATTAGCCAGTGCACATGGTTAATCCTGTGACGTGAGATGTCTTGGGACTATCAAGTGATCAGCCCTCTAAAAGAAAAATATTTGTGTGTTTGTTTATAGCCTGTCTGGATGTATGCCTGAGCACCACAGATGAAGGATCATGCCCAGGTTGTTATAGGTTATTGTGAGCTGCCATGTCGGAGCTGGAAATGAATCAGGGTGCTCTGGAAGAGCAGCCAGTGCTCTTAACTGCTGAGCCATCTCTCCAGCCCCAAATAATCAGTCTTTTGCAAGTATTGCACACAATTTGGACTGTGTTTCCTTAAACACCTCTTATATGCATTCTATAATTTGACTACTGGAAAAAAATTCATTTTCTGAAAATACATGCCTGTGGTGGGGTTATGATTGACAGTGTCTTTCTGAGGTTCCCATTTCCTGGTCTTTTCTTTTCTCACCTCTCAACTAACAAATATGACACAGATTATGAAATTGGGGTGATAGCTTTTGTAACTATCAATGAAAAATCACCTGAAATGGTGAGAACATTTTTGGTGGACATATGGGGACAGAAGAAAAGTTCAAAACATAGAACATTTTATGGACTTGCAATTTACAAATCAAGGAACATGGAGCTGGTCAAAGTTGGGGTGAGAGAATAGTAATCACATGTTGTGTATGGATGTGTTGGAATCTCAAAGGCAAAACAAGCTAGAAGCCAGTGTGAGTAAGTATTGGCTGAGCTCTGTACCTTCTGCGGTGTAAGACACAGCACGTTGTTAGCAGAGATGGAATGTTTGAGGCCAAAAGAACAAAAGATGGTAGAGTCCTGGGAGTCTTGGCTGAGGCTGCTTCAAGTTCAGGTGTGGAGGGAATGATGCTGAGTCGGGTCTATGTTGAAGGCTGGGCTTGCTATTCCCTCACTATATGATGGTAGAAAGATTCTTGCTGTCCCCCAGCTGCCTTCTGCAGAAAGGGACTAGTAACCTTTACCCATCATGGTTACTGAAGGAACTGTAACCATTGGTTGTTCTGGTACGTAGCATATCAGTACAGTGCCTATTAGACATTTAGGCAAGTTAGGCACTGTCCTAAAATATAACAACACCAAGTGCTACCAATTCAGTCTTTATAATACCCTGGCCATAGAAATAATCACCACTCCAATTAACACACAGGCATCTTAAGCAAGTCACTGGAGGGCAAACAAGTACACTTACTCTTGCTTACTATGCTGTGTGCCCCCAAAACAGTGTTCTGTGGGTGGAGTGTCAGGATGGGTGAATAGAGAGAGCCCCACCTGCCACTCAAAAGTATGAATCGGAGTCAGACAGACCTGACGCCATATAATCTAGCAATGACTTAATTTGTGATACTTGTTTTCAACTGAGGGTCCCTTGTTTCAAGAATAACAAGCAAGTGTTTCTAGAGTAATGATGCCAGTGGAGGTACACAAATGACCCACCGCTGTGCGGAGTCTAAAGAACTCCCACTGGTCTTTCCATCCACTACCAAACCTTCAGGTTCCCTCTACCAAACCTTGGCCCCCAAAGAAAAGACAGACAATCCCAATGCAGGGCCAGCATGGAAGTTAAAAGCCCTGGGGAGGGAAAGGATCATGAATCCCACAGGCTGCTCACCAGTTCATCTGCATCCAAAAATAGGCCATCGTCCGCATTAATCCAAAATAAAAAGGGAACAACAACAGAGCAAGTTGTTTATTTGGTGTCTTGTTTGTTCCTCGCTTCTCTTTGAGGGAGGGTCACTTGGCATGTTTGTTAGTTATGTACAGGGTGTTGGCCCTGGACTTTACATTCACATATCTGCTCCTTATGCATCAACCTGCCCAAACACGTGTGCGCTGAGCCTAACCGGGAGCACATCAGTGTGTGACTGAACAATCAAAGCCGCCCTGGAGCTGCAGCTACTCAGCCAACAGCTCAGAGGTGTCAGGACAACTGCTTTAGCAGTTCAATATTTTGGTGCACTTTCCCCTTGTTTTACACAAATAGACATAGCCAATTGTCACAGGAACAAATAAAATACATCTGTAGAAATGGATCGTGGGGAGAAAAGCCAAACAGACAAGATGGAATTGAGAATCTCAGAGTTCTTAGATCCTATCCCAGACCGGAGGTCAATTATTGAACTTTCTTGGGTGCATTCGAGGATACCTTCTGCAGAAGGTTTTGTCTGTGGTGCTAAAAATGGATCCATGCCTTCCCATCAACAAGGAGACAGCCTCAGGGAAGTAAAATGATTTGAGCATTGTTCACAAAGTCAGTGGGCACGTTGTTCTGAGCTCTGGCCACCAAACCCCTGACCACCATTGCTGGAATGATGGGGAGGAAGAAATGGCCTAGAAAGCCTCGTCGGCAAGTGGCATCCCTTACAGAGGAGAAAATAGGCATCCAAACTTGAACTTGAACCATCCTGGCAGGGTCACCTGTCCACCTGTTCCCTGTGTGAGCTGGTCACATCATCTGAGGAGCTGCTCTGACACTCTCCCTGCCACCTTAAAACCTCATTGGCCCTGTCGCTTCAGATGCAAGGCCTGACTGTAGCAACCAGGCCACTGATGCTATCTATTGCAAACATCAAAGTCGGAGGTGTTGAGTGCTCATCAACCATGACACACACAGCAGGTGTCAATACAGGGCTTCTGCTCTCTGGCTTTAACTGTTGCCTTCACCACATCCCCTGTTTGGCTGAGGCTGGGTTTCGGGCTTTGAACACCTCTCCAGGGACAGACAGGAACTTCCCGGCTCTTGTAAGAGTCTGCTACATGAAGGTCAAGTTAGTTTCTAAGCAATAAACATCTCCCATCCCCCTCTGGGTAACCCACAAAGTGTGTGTGTGTGTGTGTGTGTGTGTGTGTGTATGTGCACATTCACAGAGGGGGTCTCACACCCTCCTCCCATCCTTGAAGGGGAGGCCAGTGTCTTCTAGATGACGCCCAGACCCCTGGAACACCAGGGCTGCGTGTGTTCCCTCTACTCTGGTGGACCTCTGCACTTCTGGCTCCTGTAGGGTTAGCCAAGCCCAGTCACAAGGAAAGATGTCACACCACCTCCTGAGTGACTAGTCTGTAGCCGGACTCAATGGAGGACCTGTGCACTCCCTAAAGCCCTTGAAATCCAGCTGTTCATGGAATGTAAGCAGTGGGTCATTTCATTACAGGAGCTGGGCTTCCTGTCAGAGGCTTTGAGTATTCAACTTTGCTAGATCAGCGGACATGTTTTCCAGGCAGTTCAAATTTGGTGGCTGACTAGATAGAAGACATGAGTGCGGTCACCTGGACATGTGCAGGAGATCTCTCAAGTCCAGAGAAGGTTCAAGAACCTGCTTCTTACTGACTTGTCATTGAGCCTGGGAGATGGGGAGGTTAGGGAATGCTTGAGACCCAGCTACTTAGTTCTATCTAAAAACTGTCCTTTTCCCCAGGCCCTAAGTACCGCTGTTGGTAGGCAAAGTACTAAGATGTTCTTTTAACTTTTCTCCTTGTACAAGAGAATATATTCACTATGGTGCTCATGGGATATAGGAAGTTATATAAGAGAAAAATAAAAGTCACATGAAGCCCTATAGCCCAAAGCAAACAATATTAATATTCTAGAAGCATCTTTTGGAAGACACAGCTTTGCATTAATGGTCACACATACACAACTTTTAAAATTTTTTGAATTTTAAAAATTATCTTCACATCTTTATTTTGTTGTTGTTGTTTGGTTGTGGTTTTTCCCCTTAGTCTGCACCTTTCCCCCATCAATAATCAAAATAAGCAAAAAAGCATAGTGTATTCATTTTGCTGTCTGGATTTGGGGTTTTCTCACATTTGCTAAGATTCTTAACCAAAGAACAAAATTGACCATGATTAATCTCTACACAAAATTTCCAGTGTTACTGGGCATCTATGGTTGGCTTCAATGCCTGCCATACTGTCTGTTGGTTTGTCCTTTGCATATAGCATCTCATCCAAAAAACTCCAGCTGCAGAGCACCTTATTAGACATGATCACCAGAGAAACCCTGCCTCGGAAAACCAAACAAAAATAAAATAAAATAGACATGTTTATATAAAACTCACTGTTGACAGAGGGGCCTCTGGGCCCACGGAGGAAGGGGAACTTTCGAATGACATAGTAGCCCACTGACAAAATAAGACTAAAACCCAGATCACCAGACCTGGAGTCAGAAAAGTGGGACCCATGCCAGGTGATGTCTAGGTCCTAAACACAGTTGTTTTCCCTCTCTGGGTCACTGTGAAAAAGATGGATGCCAGCTTAGCTCTTTTGGCCTGTTCTCCCATGCTCTGATGTGGAAAGCTGCGCTGTCACATACTCCTAACCAGAAGAGGGCTGGGTACAGGGACCGAAGGCCTTAAGGTCTCTTGTCATTGTCTGCCATGTGTTCTCCTGCAGGATGGGGCTGCTGAGTAGCAAGAGGCAGGTCGGCGAGAAGGGGAAGGGCTGGAGCCCTGTGAAGGTCCACGCCCACAGCAAGGCTCCTCCGCCCCTGCCACCTCTGGTAAGTGATCAGCCTCTTCCAGGAAAGATCTAAGGCACAAGGCACTCCCTGAACCAGTGTTTTGGGGCTCCTGTGTCTAGATGACTATTTCATCTCATTTCCTGCTTGGTCACAAATCCGTTAGTTTGGGGCAATTGGAATCATGCCTGCACCTATGTCCTGTCCAAACTGTTACTGTGGGCATTACCAAGATCCCAACAGAGACCTGATGGGAGCAAAGGCTGTTGGTACCCTTTCATAGATGAACCCTGGTCTCTCTTCTAGCTGTTGATCCGAGTGTCACACAAGACTCTGCATACAATGAGATGAGTGGGTGAATGAATGAATGAATGAGAATATGGGCAAATTCAAACTTACGCCATTATTTCCGGGAGTGACATACTAACAAATAAAAGCCTAGAACTTAACTTTTAAGAGCTGTGTAATGCCTACTGACTTTAGAAAGATGACAATTCCTTACTATTTCACCTGCCAGAGGTACTTGGAGCCGTCTCTCCTGAGCTCCTGTTCCGAGACCCTTTCTTCATCTATTTAGCTCATGGTTGTAGGTTGCAGTCCTTTGTGACCAAGTCAGAGCAGCAGGAGTTTGAGACAGCTGATCTTACTGCACCTGCCTTAGTTACAGTAACAAAACACTGTGACCGGGGCATCTCAGAGAAGAAGGTTTATTTGGGCTTCAGTTGCAGGGGGGATAAGAGTCCGTGGGTCCAGCACAGAGTGTGTGAAATTTAACCAAACTGTGAATGGTAGATATAGCTCATTATTTCACTGTTCCACCATGGATCATAGGGCTGTTGTCATGATGAAAAATGCTTTATGTGTGACTATTATTATACTAGGCATATCCTTGTGCTAAGGCCTGGCACACATGTGCAGAAGTCTACCCATGGGAGAGACACTCTGTGAATATTTATTGAGTTTTAGGGAAACACAATTTATAAAAAAAAAAAAATTTTTTTACCAATAAATTCCTGTCTTCAACTTCCTTTTTAATGGTAGAGCTAGATTTTAAACTGAGGTGACAGGTTTTTATCCCCTTTGAAGCTAGGAAACCTCCATACATGGTCAAGGCAAGGATGGTAGGTGGCCTGGGGTGACCATGGTGCTCCAAGGAGTTGATGCAGTGCATACAGAATTTATCTAAGTACTCCTGTGTGGTGACCACTCTCCTTCTTCAGAGTGGGTCCCCACAGGTAACCTGGCCAGCTGGTTCTCCAGGGTCTTCTAGTCTACCCTTGCTATAGACTGCTCACTAACTTGGTGTATTTCTGCCCAAGGTTGTCTTCAACCACCTTGCCCCTCCATCTCCTAACCAGCGCCCGGACCAAGGTAAGACTGGGCATCAGGGCATCTCTCTAGGCCACGTCACGTGTTAGAGCCAGAGCAGTTGGGATGGGCCTTGTAGGGCTGGAAAGGAATGGGGGGAAACTAGGTGCTTTAAAAAAACATTCTGCAAGGGCTGGAGAGATGGCTCAGAGGTTAAGAGCACTGACTGCTCCTCCAAAGGTCCTGAGTTCAATTCCCAGCAACTACATGCTGGCTTGTAACCATGTATGTGATCTAATGTTCTCTTCTGGCCTGCAGGTGTACATGTAGGCAGAACACTGTATACATAATAAATAAATAAATAAATAAATAAATAAATAAATAAATAAATAAATATTTTTAAAATGTTCTGCAAGCTGTAAAGGAGAACAAAGGAAAGACTTACAGGAGTGTACCTGGCACTGTGGAGGCCTGGTGTGGAGACTCTAGCTCCCAAACTCAAGGGGCAGCAGGGCTGTTGGATCCTTTCTTCTCAGCATGAGGTCTGGTCTATGTGGAGGACACCTCCTGCCTCTTTCCATCTGTGTTCAGTCTCCCTCAGAACCTTCTCGCCACCAGTGCTGCCTCCTTCATCCCAGACTCCACTCTGCGATAACAGGACTACGCCAGTCACATCATGAATGAGCCTCCTCTTGGGCCACAACTCAGGCTTTGTTCCCTGGATGGTGCCTCACTCAGAGCTGGCTTTCATAGCATCCCACCCCCATCCATACAAGCTATTTCTTTACTAACTTACTCACAGGAAGTGTGGAGCACACAGCACACAGACTATTGTATTGCAGGACTGAGTGGTGGGTATCACAGTGGATAACACACCTCTTCTGTCCTGGGCGAGCTCAGCCTGTCACCTTTATGAGCAGTGTGCTGGAACTGGTCAGTGTTGTTATCCAATGTCCTTTACCCAGCTAAGGACACCATATTTCCCAGCAGATTGGTGATCCTTCACTTTCTAGCAGTGAGTGTTTCCATCTTTAGAATGGCGGCTTAAGGGAAGGAGATAGCTGACAGCCTTTGGAGCAAGAGTTTGAGTCTTTTTTTAAAAAATATTTTATTTAGTTTTAATCTATGTACATTGGTGTGAAAGTGTCAGATCTTGGGGTTACAGATAGTTGTGAGCTGCCATGTGGGGTGCTGGGAATCGAACCCGGGTCCTTTGGAAGAACAGGCAGTGCTCTTAACCACTGAGCCATCTCTCCAGCCCAAGAACTTGAGTCTTAACCCTGCAAGGGACTCCTATCATCCATGCCAAACCTCCACCCACCAAGGGAAGGTCCCAGCCTCAGCCCACACCACCCATCGGTGACAATGTTAGGCCATCTGCAAGCTATAAGTCTCCAAGAGATTCTGCCATGTATTTAGGGAACCCTGGTGTCAAGCAGTGATCAAGGTACCCACCATGCTCCTGAGCCTTCTGCTGCCTCAGGACTACCATCATGTCAATATCCCTCCAAGAGATGCTCAGGTGCTGAAAGCCAGAGGTGCCACTGGGAAGCTCTGAACACCAACACCATAGATAGGGCAGGGCTAGAGTGGTCACGTGACCTTTGGGATAGCAACTGGGAAGGGATGCTGAGGGATGCTTCAGAGGCATGCTGGATGCAGGATTAGCTACCGGCTCCCAGGCTTAGGCCTGTAGTCCTCTGAGGACTGGTAATATCTGCCTCCATGTAGCTGCCCTCCCAAATCTCCGTCTGGGCCTTAGGTCTGAAGGGAAGATGGGCTAGGTGATGAGAGTCAGCCTACTCCTAGAGTGGCCATGGGTCTGGGTGTCACTTCCTGAGAATTCCATCTTCACTGTTGAAAGTTGATAACATGGCTTCCCCGTCACTAATCCTCTTAGGAGCTAGAGGATGTCTTGTACCACACAGTCCCCCAGACCTCCACTTCTGTTGTGGACCCCAGTGGTAGCCATCTCTTCCTTGTTCTTTCCAGAAGAGCATTTTGTGGTGGCCCTGTTTGACTATGCTGCTGTGAATGACAGGGACCTGCAGGTGCTGAAGGGAGAGAAACTCCAGGTCTTGAAGAGGTAACTTTCTAATGTCCCCTGTCAGCAAGGACGACCATTGTCCACCTCCCTAGTTTACCCACCACATCCTGAGGGCACCTCTTGAGGGTCTTCTCTACTGCCATGTCCCTCTCCTGCCCCCACAGCATTTTCTTAAGCTTGAGTCACTGTCATCCCCTCAAGTCTTTCTGGCAAGGTGGTTTCTATTCCAGCTTTCTGGCTGCTGTTAAAACCTAACAGGAAGCCTGAGTGGCCTCCACAGAGTTACCCCACTTTGGTTTTTTTCCTGTGTCCTTTCTCAGAACACCCTCCAGTGTCCACTTGTGTTCTCCCAGCCCCTCAGGCCTACATCCTGGAACCCCAAGGCCCGGCTTTGCTCCTAAAGCTCTATGATGGGTTTGAGCTGAACCCATATAAATGCCCTGACCTTTGACTCTACATAGGTTTCCAGTTCCTCCCTTGTCAGCAGCCCTCCTGCGTTTGTTTTCTTAGCCAGTTCCAACTTGCTCCATAAATTTCAGACTTGTCCCATCCATTAAGACAGGGGCTGCTTAGTAGATAGAAGATGGCCCCCAGGCTAGTCAGGCTGTCCAGACAAATCGTCCCATTCTCCTCTGCTCCATGGCCCCTTCTGCCAATCACATGCTCAGCGCAGCGTCTAAGCCCCTCCCACAGCACCTCCTCACCAGGCTGGCTGTCTTTGCCATCCTGTCTCCTACCAAACTTGGATCTGTTGTGGGGTGCTGGGAGCTGCCCAAAGCATCTTGTGTGACCCTCTGTCATATTTCTGTCTCACCCCCTCATCCACCTAGCACCGGAGACTGGTGGCTGGCCAGGTCACTCATCACAGGAAGAGAAGGCTACGTGCCCAGCAACTTTGTGGCCCCAGTGGAGACCCTGGAAGTAGAAAAGTAGGTGGATAAGTTGCCTCAGACGAAAGGTGTCAGGGCTGCTGTAGCCACTCCGTGCATGGCAGGACCAGGAAGTGAGCTTAATAGTGGTTGTTGGTGACAGATTGGGAATTGGAGTGTCTAAACATCATCTACCCCTCTGAGTGACTCCAAGGGAATCTGTCTGTCTTTCCATCTAAGAGAAGAGACACCTGCTTCCTGGCTTCTCTGGGTGAGACTATCTGCAGTGTCTGGTCCACTCCAGAATCTACAGCAAGGTTTGATGACCTGCAACCACTCCCCACCACCAACAGAGACAGACCCTTGGGCTTAGTCCCCACAGGGCTTCTTCCTCATCTCCATCACCAGCTTCCACAAACTAGGAAGGTCATTCACCTACTCCCTCATATGGTGGAGAGACTTGGGCACGCCTCACCTCACGGTGGTGACACTCGCCTCCTTCCTTTCCCATTCACCTTGGGCCCTGCATCTTTCCCCAGAACCATGTTGAATTAGTTATTTCTTTAGCTACTACTTAAAAAAAAAATACAGTTTAAGGGAGGATTCCTTTTGGCTTGCAGTTTGAGAGAGTACAGTCCTTCGTGGTGGGAAAGACAGTCTGGTTCACAACTAGGTACCTTTTCCATCTCAGGGGACCAGCTAGAGCTCCATCAGGGAAGCTGAGTTGGCTTGTCACCGCAAGTGCCACTCCCATGGCCTCCAATTAGACCTCCTATCTCAATGGCGCCCCAACTTCCCAAAACACAACCACTAGCTGGAGACCACATACAAGCCTGTAGGGAACATTTTAGATCTCATCACCACAAGTGCCAGAAAGCCCCCACGATAAAGAGAGATGACTCAGAAAGAATCCAGACTGCCTCTGGCAGTGACATTATTCACCCAATGGCAAATGGCAAACTCATGACAACGTCTGGGCAGGGGGAGCATGGTGGATCAGTTATGACTTTGCAGACCAAACACTAATAGAAGTCACCTAGCCTATATTCTCATTTCATTCAGGGAGAACGTGAGCCTAGAAGTTGATGGGCGATGGGATGGAATGGGGTTGCAGGGACTTAGGGGGCATCTAGCTGAACGGGATGTGAAGAAACATCTTGGGATTGGCTCAGGGGGTGTTAGCAACTCTGAGGCTCACCCACTCTTGCTGTTTTCCAGATGGTTCTTCAGGACCATCAGTCGGAAGGATGCTGAGAGGCAGTTGCTGGCTCCGATGAACAAGGCAGGCTCCTTCCTCATCAGAGAGAGCGAGAGCAATAAAGGTGCGTGGTCCTGGGAAGCTCCCACTGAGGCCTCAGTCGGAGTGAAAGGGATGCCCAATGGCTCCTGTCCCACGTCCCTGCCTGGGAGCTGGCTCTCAGGCTGTCCACACCAGCTGTTCTCCTGGCCCCAAGACTGACACCACTGGGACCTGGATGACAGGGGTAGTGGAACGCCCTTATGCTACGGTGGTCACAAACTAGTGAACTGAGGCAGGTGGGGGCTGAGAAAGGAAAGGTACCATAGAGCCCTCAGTCCCCAGGCATGGTTTGGAATCAGAGTTGAGAAGCTCAAAGAATCTTCAAAATCATCTCAGTCAGAGGCTGGCAGGTCACAGGAGGTTGGGGAGTGGCCTGTGTCCAGGTGTAGATGGAGCATCTACCAGGGAAGTAGAAGGTCAGAGACAACACCCGACACTCAGGGGTTCAAATCTGTCTGCAACTGAGTCGGCTGCCGCCACCAGCTGCAGATCACTGCTTCTCCTCCCTCCCTCTTCTCTGCCGTTTTCTAAATAACATTCTTCCTCCCTCCGCCCCCTCTTTGTGTTTTCTTTCTTTCTTTCTTTTTCTTTTTGGAGAGAGGGAGTCTCTCTAGGCAGACCAGGCCGACCTTAACCTTCTAACGTTGCTTTGGACTCTGCTCACACTAGGATCTCAGGCATGTGCCGCCACATTGCAGTTGACATTCCTTCATACTGTCTTTTGTTTTGTTTTCTTTTGTTTTGGAGACAAGGCCTCGCTTGTTTTTGTGCTTCTGGGAATCAAACCCAGAACCCTAAATACTAGTCAAGACTTCTACCAACTGATCTGCACCCCAGCTCCTCTGCACCCCAGCTCCTCCTGAATGTCCTCTTTACTATAAAATATGAAGCATGTATAATACATGCAAAAATGTGAGTAATAACTTATGCAGACTGAGAAGCCCATGTAACCGGACGAGAAGGTGGCGTGTAGAGGAGCCAGGTGTAGAGGAACCCCTCACTCCTCCCCTGGCTTCTTCCCTGTGAGGCCATCGGCTTGTCTAGAAGCTCTTTCTTCTTTTCTTTGGTTAACTTCAACTGCTTTTTAGCCTTCTGCAGTACTGTCTCCCTTTTGCTATTTCTCACCCAACACTACTGTGGAATGTCCCCACGTGCACACTCGTGCTCCTCGTTATGTCCAAAGCAGAGTCCCACGCCGTGTTGTGAAGCCAAAGCCTTTATATGTGAGCGAAGCAAGAAGCTGCCCGAGAAGGCCGTGTGGCCCCCCAGGGCACCCCTTGGCTTGTTAGGCATCTGCTTATTGATATCTGTGTGAGGACCACTAATGTGCTAGCTGGAAGGTAGATGGTAGCTAGTCAGGGCTAAGGAATGTGTGAAGAAAGGATTCAGTGGGAGAGGGAAAGAGACAAGAGAGGGTAATGAGGTGTGTGTGAAAATGACTGTGATTCATTATACATTGTCAAAAGTGTCAAAATAATAAAAATAGTACAATTTTTAAAACGGTAGACCTATAGAGATGGCTCAGTGATTGAGAGTGCTTGCTGCTCTTCTACACACATGGCAGCTCACAAATGTCTGTAATTCCAATCCCAAAGAGATCTTCTTCTTCTTCTTCTTCTTCTTCTTCTTCTTCTTCTTCTTCTTC
>OU015748.1:55971098-55987280 GCA_907169655.1 Acomys percivali
TCTTCTTCTTCTTCTTCTTCTTCTTCTTCTTCTTCTTCTTCTTCTTCCTCTTTCTCTTCCTCTTCTTCCTCCTCCTCCTGTCTCTGGGCCTTGCACACATGTGGTGCACAAGCATACCTGCTATCAAAACATTCAAATACATACAATTAAAAAAAAGTGTTTAAACACACATACTAAGCCAGGTATGGTAGTGCAACCCTGTAATCCCAGAACTTGGGATAAAGAGGCAGATGGATCTCTGAGTTTGAGGCCAGTCTGTTCTACAGAGCAAGTTCCAGGACAGCCAGGGCTACACAGAGAACCCCTGATCCAAAATAGACAGACAGACAGACAGACAGACAGACAGACAGACAGACAGAATCCTTACATCTCCATATACCCAGGGAATTCCAGACACTTCCTAAAGCAGCAGGTCCCAGGTCCCATGGACATGGGGCTGAGAGTATTGGGATACTCTTTAAGAATACCCGGTTACCATAAGGTTGGCAGGACCTTGGAGGGCTTCAAGCTTTGGGAGCTGAATCTCCTGGAGGTGAGGAATATTTTAGCCCTTACACAGGTTCAGCATTCCGTCAAGAAAGGGACTTGTCCTCACTGCAGTGGCGTGAGGATGATAAACTCAATAGTGACAGCTCTGGGCCCTTAGAAACTGGAGCAATGAGAAGAGTGGCTTGAAGGGAGGGAGTCTGCAGTGTCCAGTCTATGACCAAGATCCAAACAAGTTCAAGGTGCCCTGGACAGGATTTCTGCCTCTTGGCATCTTTTTGCAAGTAGGTTGTGAGAGACAGATTGGCATAGAAAGACTCAAGAGGAGAAGAGTCTTGAGATGAGGGCAGCTGTGACAGGAAAGTACCCACAATAGCAAGGTCCTCCGGCAGAGAGGTGTCCATGTCTGACCCCTCGTGGCAGAGGGTGGGACTGTTCCTCAAAGGGGTGTCCATAGGGAAGGGTTGGGCACCTCCCTGGTGCTTCCAAGCCTCCTGCTAACTCTCCACTCAGCGTCCTCCTTTGACAAATAAAGAGTTAGAAAATGGGAGATTCTGTGGCAACCACAGGGCTGGACAGAGGCATTTCACAAGGCTCAAGGAAAGAAGTTGCCTAGCAGGAAACTCTTCCTTCCTCTGTGTTCACCCCTTGCCGCCTGCTTCCTTATCTACAAGAAAACGTCCACACAGACTATAAAACACAGCGTGGATTTGGAAAAAGACAACACCTCTGGGGAGTGGCTAGCTATGCTTCTGGGAAGAGCATGGGACTGGAAGCCCTGACTGGCCATTTCTCTGGGGAAGTTATCAACCCTCAAGTCAAAGATATTAAAGTGCCAAGTCCTTTGGCGGCCCTCCATTTCTCAGTATCCCAGGCACCCCCAAAAGAGGACCCATGCATAGCTGAGAAATGATCCTGTCTGTTCTAGATTCCCTCATTCCCTGGCAGCTTAGGGACGGTGAGGAAAAATCCAGCTCAGACAACTGACAGGGAGTGTTCCAGGAGAGCAGAAATAAGACAAAGGGAAAGGAAAACTGTGGTACAATGGCTGAGGATGGAATACGGAATCTGGGGAGACTTCTTCACGTCTCAGGAACCCCAACTCTACCTCTGGGTTTTCATTGCTGTGCCTCACTTTTCATGTGTCTGTTAACCCCCTAGGTGCCTTTTCCCTATCCGTGAAGGATGTCACCACCCAGGGGGAGGTGGTCAAGCATTATAAGATCCGCTCACTGGACAAGGGTGGCTATTACATCTCTCCTCGGATCACCTTCCCCACCCTCCAGGCCCTGGTGCAGCACTATTCTAGTAAGAGGCCTTGGGGAAATTCCTGGGGTCTCTGTTGTATGATCCTAAACCGTATGAATCAACTAGGTGGAGGGAGGGTCCTCCAAGTCAGACTTAAGGAATTGCCCATTTTCAGCCTAATGACGTCAAGGTCAGTAGCCTAATGCTTGGTGTGGGATTGCTTGGAATGAAGCAAGGACCTGCAGTCTTGGAGAGTGCAGATCAAGTCCTGCCTGCCACAGGGGGAGAGAGGAGACGGGTGACACAGTTGGGGACAGTGTGGTTCCTAAGGGAAGTCTGCCTTGGTGACCTCTGGCCCCTCTTTTCCTCCCTGAAACAGAGAAAGGGGATGGTTTGTGTCAGAGGCTGACCCTGCCCTGTGTGCAACCAGCCCCGAAGAACCTCTGGGCCCAAGATGAGTGGGAAATCCCCAGGCACTCTCTCAAGCTGGTCCGGAAACTTGGGGCTGGGCAGTTTGGTGAAGTCTGGATGGGTGAGTGTGGCATCCCAAGTTCCCTCTTTCGACTCTCTGCTCTGAGACTGAAGTGGCCACGGGAGGCAGGGAGCTCCACGCGGGCAGCACATCCCCTTTCCTGAGATGTCTGTGAGGGACAGAGGCAGAGCTATGTATCTTTACAGCTTATAAAGCCCAGATGCCAAGGGACTCACATCATTACTCTATCTCCCTTGTAGTAAAGAGAACTATCTGAGCATAATAACACAGGCCATCCATCTTCTGCTCTGGTCCATGTCTCTGGGGCACAACTTCAGCGTTCCATCCTGATTCCCGCTACCCACCCACAGAGTCTCACACCCAGAACTGAGGCTCCTCTATCTGGACCTGCAGACCTGGTTCTTACGAAGGCTGAGAATCCCTAGGAAGAGCAAGTCCCAGCCATTGCCTTACATGCTTTAGTGGGTACCACCCCATGTCTCCCATTCTACATGAACCCAACCACACCCAGAACTCCATCATGGGAGGTTTTGGATACAGGCTGACATCTTACACAAGCTATGGACTCCCATCATCCTCACCAGGAACTGCATATTCCAGCTTGGATCTTGAGCCCCATACAGAGTGGGGCTTGAATCTGTGGTAAAAGGCTTTCTTCAACCTCTGAACGGCTCCTTCACTCTCCCGCCCTGTCAGGTTATTACAAAAATAACGTGAAGGTAGCCATCAAGACCCTGAAGGAGGGAACCATGTCTCCAGAAGCATTCCTGGGCGAGGCCAACATGATGAAAACCCTGCAGCATGAGAGGCTCGTCCGTCTCTACGCCGTGGTCACCAGACAGCCTATCTACATTGTCACTGAATACATGGCTAGAGGTGGGGTCCTCTCTCCCTCTGCAGGGCAGGACTTAGAGGGCAGAAACAAGAGTAAGGCATGGTGGTGTGGGTTTGCCTGGCCTGAGGCCTCCTATGGGGGATCTGTAAGCTTTGTCTTGTGAGAGGGGAGACTGAGAAACAAGATAGAATAGTTTTCAGAGAGATGTGTTCCCAGCTCAGGGCAAGCTCAGCCTTCCAGGGTACCAGTTTTTGTTTCTGGAGTGTGTTTTCCACTCCTGGAGCATGCCCTGTGTCTTCAGAACATTGTTTCTGCTTCTGCAGCACACACACACACTGTGCTTTGATCCCCACGATGATGGACAGAGCCTTGCAAAGATGGAAGGGCTGTAGGCTGAGCATCCAAAGGTGGATTGAATAATCCCAGTTTCACCTCTTCTCAGTTATGGAAACCTTTGCAAGCCTATGAACATTTCACAGTTTGGGTGACCAGGGAAATGGGGCTGGGTAGTCTCTGCAGTGCCTCCCTGGCACTCCCTGGGGGGGGGGGCAGGGGCAGGGGCAGGGGCAGGGGCAGGTAGTTGAGAAGGGATGAGACCTGGCTTAGCCTTTGACATAAGGGACCTCAGCCCCTCCTATGGCCTTGACATCACCTTCCTTCCTGTAAGTCCTCAAGGTGACCATGCTAATTATAGTAATTGTCATGGGGGGGGGGGAGCACAGCTTCATAGGTTGTGCTGGGTGCCCGCTACCTGGCTGCAATTTTCAAGAGTGCCTACGTGGCAGTGGGCTCTGTGGAGAAGTCACATTTGTCACCTGGCCCAGCTGTCTCTTCTGTTGTTTTCTTGTTAATGTTTGGTCCTGGGGGTGGGGTGGGGGAAGAGTCTGTCAAGGTGGGGGAGCACCAAGGAAGACACACAGGTACATCATTCTGGAAAAGAACGCTAACTTTAGATCCAGAGTTGACATTCCAATCCAGCTCTGCTGACCCAAGAGACCCCAGACATGTCCCTGGGAAGTGTGGGAGCTAGTATTTGCCTGAAGCTTGAGGCTCCTCAGCCATAGGCAGACCCTCCATGGATCAGGCCAGCCGAGGCAAGACCTAGTCACTTTGCAGTTACTGTCTCTCTTTTCCTAGGATGCTTGCTGGATTTTCTGAAGACGGATGAAGGTAGCAGACTATCCCTTCCAAGGCTGATTGACATGTCAGCCCAGGTTGGTGAGCTATGAAGCAGAAGGCACCTAGAGGGATGGCACTCCCTTCTGTGCTTTGTGACAATACTGAATCCCCTGGTGAGAGGCTGTGTTGATCAGATGTGGGTTGGGCTGTGAAGGACAGAAAGCCAGAAGTAATGATTACTAAATGTATAAAGACATAAAGGTGAATAGGTGAGAGGCTCTGCCCACTAGTGTCTTTTGCCCTGCACAGACTTTTAGCATGGAATGACACCTTCCTATGCCAGGTGGCAGCCGAAGCTTTACCACCTGACCCCCGTCTCTTCTCAGCCAGCAAGAAGGAAATAGGTTTTTTCTTCTAAGGACATGTCCCTACCACCACCCATTACATTTGCTCTTACATGTCCTCCCTACAGCACTTGCCTCAATAAGACATTTGGCTGCAAGGGAGTCTGGGAAATGTAGTTCCAATTCTGGGCAGCCATGATGAGATAAGGTAGTTGTATTAGGAAGGTAGAGATAGCAATAGGTGTTGGAAAGCCTGAGAATAGGCAAGAGTTCTGTTGAGCAGGTAGGTAGGTATGCTTTGCTATGACTTCATTCCTCAACACACCCATCCTGTCCCAGGACCCCTAAGTCTTGGTGCAGCCCTGGAAGTGGCCTCAGCCTGATGAGCAGGCACATAATTTTCTAGAAATGCCCCTCTGGGTCCATGTACAGAACTCTCTAGCCTCTGCTAGGAGAGCGCAGAATCAATATTGGACAATATCTTTCTCCCACAGGGACTCTAGCTGGGAGTTGTAACTGGCAGGAAGGCACATCTGGTGACTCTGAGTGTGACTGTTAAAACTGGAACTCTCAGCGAGAAAGCTGTGGTCTGTGGTCAGCCTGCAAGACACGCTCCCAATGCACACAGAGCTATAACGGGGAGTCTTCTTGCCCACACTTTAACCCACTTGCCCACTTTAACTTCCTACCCTGTCTCATATTATCTGCAGCTGCTATCGGCTCAGAAACTGAGGTCACTCTGTGTCTTTTTCCACTGGAGTAGCTGAGACCTATTGAGGCAGCTGGTAGGATGAATGCAACACTTTAACCCTGGCGACTGGCTTTGAGGCAGGCACTTGATGAGCAGAAGCCTGTTGTTCCTTTTTCTTCTCTTGCCTTGCACATTCTCTTTTAACTCCACTGCACAAAGACCCCCCCCCTTAAGGGAAAACCGGACCCTCTCCATGTGGCCTCTGCAGCCCCAAAGCCAGTGCTCCTGTTCCGTGTCCTGCCACACCTCTGTGCAGACAGCCTTGCACCCTTCCTGTCTCTTGTCAGAGGTCCTGTCTACCAAGACTGGCTCTCCTCTCCTCTGTAGCATCTTTTCCACAGGCGCAGATTGACCTACTGACTCCCCCCCCTCCTGTGTGTGTGTGTGTGTGTGTGTGTGTGTGTGTGTGTGTGTGTGTTTGTGTGTGTCTGTGTGTGTGTGTCTGTGTCTCTCTGTGTTTTCCTAAATCCGATCAATAAATGTTTGTTAACAATGTGAGTGCTTGGTTCTGCCTAGAGAGAAGCTGTGGTGTCTCCGGCTTTCCAGCCCTCACAACCCCACACTAGCAAATGCATACTGACTGAGTGGTCTCACAGGGAATAAATAGGTAAATGAGGAGACTCGGACATAAAATGGAGCATGTGGAAACAGAAGAGGTAGGACCAGGGGCTGGAGCGTGGCTCAGTAGGAAAGGAGTTGCCAGTATATGTACTGAGTCCCTGGGCAAGTAGGATCCATTCAGAAGTCAGCTTCCTGCAGGAGCAGGAGAGAGCGGAGGTCATTTTATCCATCAGTGAGTGGCTGAAGACTTAGTGGCCCAGCGCAGATGCTTGGGACAGGCAAGGGCCCCGTTCTATAAGAACCTCTGTTCCCCTGGATCCCACTCTTACTCCCCAAATGCTCATCTGCAGGGTCTTAGCCACAGTCAGGTCATTTAACAGTGGCCCTAACTCTGTGCCCTAGAGATAGGGGTGTCTCACATTCCAGGTCAGAACTGTAGCGTCTCAGGGAAGTGATCCCCAAGGAAGTGACACGATCTGTTGGACATTAGTAATTCCCAGGCATGGCTAGCTCCTCTGAGAGAAATGTCCACCGAGGGGGCAGCTCTGTCCTTCCCTGCTATCCCCCTACACCCTGATCATTCTTTCTTCTCCTTCTCTTAGAGGTCAGAGGTTGTCCATAGCCCCCACCAGTTTTTGCTGTTCCTAGTCTATAGAACCTTGGAGACAGTTGCCTGGAAAGAGAGGACAGGAATGGGTGTAGGTTTCACCCTTTTCAAGCCTACTTTATTTGGGGCTCTTTAAATGCTTACACTTCCCTTCCAACCCAAGATAGGAGAGAAAGGAGATTTAGGGGAACAGGAGAAGTAGACCTTGTTGAATTCAGTTCTTGGGAGAGATTCCCCCTAGTGTAGTCAGCAAGATTTCAGCTGACCAGCAATTCCACCAAAGTTGCTGCTGGAACCTGGAGCAACTGGAACCTCGCTGGAGCAGTCTCAAAGTGGAGCGATGAATAGCCAAACAATGCTAAGACCCAAAAAGCCCCAGCCTCTTGTTTTGGGTATATATATCCTCTCAGAGTCTGTACTAGGATGTGTTTCAGATGGCAACAACCAAGCCCCCACTAGAGGTGGTTAGATCTCTAAGTGGATAAACATCACTTGTTCTCTTACACTTGGGATCAAAACAAAAACATGTTTACATCCAATACTTATCCCACACTTGGGATCAAAAGAAGAACATGTTTACATCCACTACAAGTGGAGATGTCAGCTTAGCTGTTTGACTCCTTCTCTGCTGCCTTGGGTTCTGGGCTAGTCTCATAAGGAGATGTGGGCACCCTCTCTCTTCCCTCCCCACCCAGCCCCACATGGCCCCACATCCAGGCTCCATCCTTGTTGCCCTTCACCACATAGCCTGTCCCCTCAGATTGCAGAAGGCATGGCTTACATCGAGCGCATGAATTCCATCCACCGCGACCTGCGAGCAGCCAACATCCTGGTGTCGGAGACCCTATGCTGCAAAATCGCTGACTTTGGCTTGGCCAGGATCATCGACAGTGAATACACTGCCCAAGAGGGTGAGCGAGTGCCCCTCCCCAGCCCCAGCCCCTGCCCCACAGCAACACACAGAGGACTGGCTTTTGAACTTCTCAACTTCCCAGAGCCCCCTTGTGTTGCAGATGAGTAGGGACATCATGGGACTTGTTTGCCTTGATATTGGTCCTTCCCCAGCTAGCTCAGCACTTCCTTTCCCTAGATGGAGGGCAGAGGTGTGCCAGCACCTCAGGCATAGGAGTCCCTGGGGACTCTTCATTCAGAATGGCCTTGGAATGCTACGCCTTCCCCCACCTGCTCCCCTCCCCCACCCACCCCTTCCCACCAGCCTGGAGACACCAGTGCACATGACTGAGAAATCCTGCAACAGCGTTTTTTCATCCCCACTTGTTTCACCTGCCAATCCCCAGACTAAACTGAGAAAATATGTTTCCCCCAGTCAGTTCCTATCAACTTCCTGCGGGAGGAGGCTGTGTGCCATAGAGCACGCTGGAAAACAGTGTCACTGTCAGTTGAACATCAAGCAGTAACAGTTGAATGAGCTGAGCAGTGGAGTCAGGAGGATTGCCAAACCTTAGGGATCTATATCTCCCCCCTGGGGAACTTCAGGCTGGCTCCTGGGCCTGAGAAAATAGCTGGGGGAGGTGGCCAGTGCTCAGCCTGAGGTTGGCTTCCTGTGCCAGCTAAGGATCAGCCATCACGATCTGGACTGGCAGTGGGCTTTGCCATCCTTCCACATAGTGGCCCTTAAAGGTGTCTGTATGTCAGGCTTTCCTTTTGGCAGGAAGGACTGACTAAAGTGTAGATCAGTTAAATTGGCTCACCTGTGCCATGGTCCCTGCCACTAAACAAGGTCATGTGAGATAGAAAAGGACTTTTCCACCCCAGATGCAAGTGAACAGGGCTGGGACTCGGATAGCAGAGTGCTTCCCTGGCATGAAAAAGATCCTCAGGGCCATATCCAGCTGAGCATCAATAGGGCATGGTGGTGCACGGCTGTAATCTCAGCACTTGGAAGGTAGTGGCAGGAGGATGAGGAGTTGAAGGTTATCTTTGGCTACTATCAAGTTTGAGGACGGTCTGGGATACACAAGACCTTGTCTTCAAAAAAATCAAAACAAAGCAAAACAATAAGCCATGTGGAAGCACATGTGGGTGACTCTGCTTTGGTGCTGTGTTGGTTTTTCAAGACAGTTTTCTCTGGGTAGCCCTCACTGTCCTTGAACTTTATCTGTAGACCAGGCTGGCCTCCAACTCAGAAATCTGCCTGCCCCTGCCTCCCAAGTGCTGGGATTAAAGGTGTGCACCACCACCGCCCAGCAGTGTCAACAGTATTTTTAAGAACTGGAATAAGTGACTGTCCTCCTGCATCTTGGTGTATCCAGTGTCCACATCCTGCAAGGCCCCCAGTGAGGACAGACAGGGAGGGGTTGGGGTTGCTGTGGGATGAAGGTGGAAGGTTGGCAGTCCCTAGAGCTACTGCACTTTCCTGGCAGGGGCCAAGTTCCCCATCAAGTGGACCGCCCCAGAGGCCATCCACTTTGGGGTGTTCACCATCAAGGCTGATGTGTGGTCCTTTGGAGTCCTGCTGATGGAGATCATCACATATGGGCGTGTTCCATATCCAGGTAGGTACTGACCTCGTGCTTCCTACCATCCTCCTGGGACATCCTGAGGGTGAGTCCCCAGGCCAGTACCTGCAGGTACCTCATACTGGAGAGAGTGTGGTCCTGTCACAGGGACCAAAGCCCAGACCCACATTCTGGCTGTGAGCTTCTGTCTCCTCGCCAGCATTGCTCAGGGCAACGGGGCTTCATCCTTTCCTTGCACAGTGCTTATGGATTCCCCAGGAGCAAACATGGTGAGTGCTAGGGCATGGCTTGTTGTAGGCTGAGGACAGGCTTTTGCACTTAACTTCATCCCTCAGGATGGGTTCTCCAAGGTCCGGTTCTGAGGCAAGGACCTGGACCCCTGCCCAAGTCAGGAGAGTGCAGACAGAGCTGCAGGTGGGTGTTTCCCACAGCATCCTCCTCCAGAGAATACTTGCATGGGTCACATCCAGGAGAAGTGGTCTGTGATCATGGGAAATCCTGTATCCCCTCCCAGCTCTTCTCCAAACAATACAAAGCCAACAGCATCCTTAAATATGGCACCGGGGCTGAGGAGATGACTTCTTGGCCAATGCGCTTGATTGGCGAGCATAGAGGACTTGATCCTGGTCCCTTAGAACTCAGGGGTGATGCTGGGCACAGCAGAGCAGTCTATAATTCTGACATTCCTGCAGTGAGGTGGGGGAGAGGGTAAGGAGAGGCCCCAGAAGTTCCAAGACCACCTAGCCTGAAGCATGCAGTGGCAAATAACACAAAGAAACCCTGTCTCAAACAAGAATGAAGGCAACGATAGATGCTGGAGGCCTTGGCCTATTCTGCTCTCAATCACACACACATACACACACACACACACACACACACACACACACACACACACGCACGCACGCACGCACGCACGCACACACATGCACACACACGCACATACATACACATATACATGCACACACATATACACACACATACATACACACACATACACACATATACACGCACATACATATGTACACACATACACAGATATACACACACATACACACATATTCACACACATACACACACATACATACACACACATACACACACATACACGCACATGCACACATATACACACACATACACACACATACATACACACACATACACACATATACACGCACATACATATGTACACACATACACAGATATACACACACATATTCACACACATACACACACACACATACACACACATACACACATATACACACACATATACACACACATACACACACACACATGGGGGAAGGGGAGGGACACTGGGAGAGGTGGAAATTAGATGGCCCCAGAACCAGGCATAATGGCTCAAGCATGTAATTCCAGCACTTGGGAGGCTGAGACAGATAGATCTTGAGTTCAAGGCCAGCCTGAGCTGTACAAGAAGACCCTGTCTAAAAAACTGCTTGCTACAATCCTGCCACCTATGTGACCTGCAAGGGTTAGATTGGCACCAGTGTGTCAGAGCCTGCTTTCTCCCTTTTAGTGCTGGTCTCTGTCCCTCAGGGCCAGTGGCTGCACTCCTGGAGTGCCACCTGCCCTGAAGCACCCTGTCCACCCTCCTGCAGGAATGAGTAATCCTGAGGTCATCCGCAGTCTGGAGCATGGCTACCGCATGCCGTGCCCAGAGACGTGCCCACCAGAGCTGTACCGTGACATCATCACTGAGTGCTGGCGAGGCAAGCCGGAGGAGCGGCCCACCTTTGACTTTCTGCAGTCAGTGCTGGAAGACTTTTACACGGCCACGGAGGGCCAGTACGAACTACAGCCCTAGCAACCATGTGGGCGCTGCAGGGCTCCCTGCCCAAGTCTCCTTCTGGATGCTGACTCTGGGTTAATATGTGCACATCTGGTTCTTCCTCCAGACCAGACAAGCTGTATAGTCAGGGTTTGGCACACTTACTTCTCAGGTGAGGGAACCAGGAGACAAAGGTGGCTTCGTGGTGGGACATGGACTCTCAAGGCACAACCTTAGTCTACCCTTGCCTTGGTCCACCCTTCACTGGCTGTGTGCCTTTGGGCAAGTTACTTAGCCACTCTGTGCCTCCTTTTATTTTCATGTAAAACAAGGAAGGATCAAATTAGAACCAACCTCCAGTTGTGTTCAGGGACCAGGAGGGTGCTGAGAGCAGAGTCTGTACTAGTAGCTGTCCCAACCCAGAGGGTGACTGGTGACAGGTGACCAGAGCTCCCACTTTCCTGACCTTCAAGTGGTACCCTGTCTGCTGCTCCAGAACCACAGGCCGATAAGCCAGGTAGCCCTGGCCTGGCTGTGCCCCTGCACTTTGGGACTTTTCTATAATAAAGTCAGGAACCTTTTTACTTTTTCCAGATCTTCCACTGTGACACAATACAAGATGTGTATAGGAGGTGGGGAGCACCCTGAACACTGCCCCCCCCCACACCCCTGAACCCCCAGCAAAGGACAGTGGGCACCATGGAAACTGTCTTTACTGGCCAGCAGGTGGCGATCTCACCTCACAAAACCTGTGTCTGGAACTCCTGGGCTCCAAGGGAGCAAGCGTCTTCAGTTTCCCCAGAGCATGGACAGAAAGAAATGAGATGAGGTGTGGGCTCTCTCAGCTGCTTCTCTGTCTCTCATTCATCCTGTTTTGTCTATGTAGGCTTTGGAGGGAGGGCACTATTTAAGTTTATAGAAAAATAAGTAGAAAGGGTCCAGTCTCTATAAACCCTCAACCCTTTTAGATACTAACTCCTTGCAATAGTGAACACACTTGCTCTTCCTAAAGGTCTGGTACTGACACACTTTACACTGGAATTCACACTCTACATTCTGTTCCACTGAAGCACCAGAGCATGGATCCACCAAGCCCAAATCATACAGAATAGTCTCCCTGTGCCCTCAGAATCACCCTGGCAGTGTCTCTGCCCTAAGCCTCCCCACATGCTGAGGTTACAGGCACCCACACTCATGTTTGGCACTTTACATGAGCCCTGGGGATTCAAACTCAGGTCCTCATGTGTGCAGAGCAAGTGTTCTCACTCCGTCTTCTCCGCGGCCTATGGCGTCATAGTTAAATGTCCCCAGCTGGCACTAATTCACTGCCCAGCTGAGTGGGCTGTGGAGAAATATTATTTCCCAGCAATTCTGGCTCCATGTGAATGCCCTGTGCCTCTTCCTGACTCTGGTGTAGAGGGACACCAAAGGCTGGCTCATTGTATAACAAAGCAGAGACCTCGGTCTTTTTCTGGGCCAGATGAGGATGGAGCCCATTATAAACCAGGAAGTATTCTCTCCACCAGGGGGCACACTCACCTTGCACTGGACAAGGGTTCCTTTGTGTGCTCTTGTTCACAAACTCACACAGGACAAAGAGCCTTCCACACCCCCACCAGGAAGTGACAAAGGAGAGCAGGGGAGGGGTATATAAAGAGAAAAGGGGGAGCAGAGAAAATAGGAGTAGGGAAAAACTTCAGCTGAGGTGGGTGGGGCTTATCTTGCTAGTGGGAGGGGATGTGGCTGTGGTGTGCCATGGTGGTGGCCCATGGCAGACACTGGCAAAGGGCCTGCATCTGAGACAGCTGGTCGTAGGATGGTTGCCACCTTGTCCTGAGATAGGCATTTGTTTTCCCAGAATCCGGACATACCATCTACAAAACTTGCCATAGCATGTCTCTGGGATCAGGTAAACCCTGAGTTCAAGTCCAAGCACTTCCCCTCAGGGTATGTGATACAATGCTTCACACCACTGAGCCTCAGTTTCCTCACTTGGTAAATGGGCACCTGTGAGAGGCACTTACTTCAGAGTCTTTCTTAGAGAAAGTTGCAGCGATGCCTGCTCATATCAGCGTGAAAGCCACAGAACAGCCTGGGGGCTCTGATCTGCATGCCCCAAGTGACTGCAGGCCATCACCGTCTGGTGTCCCCTTCTTGGGCATGCAGTCCCTTTCAGGCCTTCATCCTCTGGCATTGTGCTTTGCTGGGTTCCTTTCATAACTATCCAGGGCCCCCAGGGGCATGGCTGGCACTTTCCAGGCATGTAACTTTGAGGAACTGCCTTGGTTCCTCCTTCCTTCAAGCCTCTGAGCCTTGTGTGTCAATGGTGGGGACATACCTCTGTTGAAGGGCTGTGTGCAGAACTCAAGGGCACTCTGAAGATGGCGGGGGGGGGGGGGGTCACTGCACTCCTGTAGCCCAGTGGCTACACCCAAGCATTTGTTTCTCACTGCAATCCCAGGGTCAGATGTGTCAGAATTCCTCTGCATTATGAAGCTGAGTAATATTCCACTTAGTTGGAGCATTGCTAACACTCTATCTTCATCCGCTTGTCTGTAGACATTTTGTGTTACCCTGTTGTGACAACCCAGCTATGGATGTGTTCTGTGTATTCTGGACCCACTGTTAAAGTAAATGGCCGCTTGAGGCTCAATTCTGAGAAGCCAATATACTGTTAATAGAGGTTGCATTACTTTCCTTCATCTGCTGTGTCCCAGGCTCCAATTCATCCTCATGGCACATGTGGCTTTCTGTCCTTTTGCCGTGTTTTATTTTTATGGGACTTGTGCTATGAAACTGAGGGGACAGTACTACCTTTCTTGTAATAACCCAAGTTGTTTTGTTTTACATTTGGTCCCCTGAAGCACTCAGCCCACAGGTATTTTGGAGTTGCTGGTGATAGCCTTGCCTGGCCTGGTTGGTGCCTCTGCACTTTGCTGTCCCACTGGATGCTAGATGTGAGAGTGCCATGGGCCTGGCTGGAAGGCCCAACTGTGCAGGTCCTGACTAGACCTTTTCAGTCCCTGCTTGATGGACTAGTCCCACACTGTCCTGGGGTCCCATTAATGAACCTCCAGGGATTCTTACCAGATGAACCTGGTGCACACATGCTCACATCCCCACTCAGAATTGCCACTATAAGTCAAGACCTGTGTGTCTTGTTGTGAGCCTTTGTCTCAAAGTGATAAAGAGACAGAGAGACACAGTACAGGAGGCATCCCAGGCAACGGGAGAGATACCCAGACCTCCCACGGACCCAATGGCAGAGTCCACAACCCGGCGGAGTCTGGAACATCACTACGGAAAGGTTGACACCCACATCATTTAGACTCATCATACCATGCAAACAGGGACCTTTATAAGCAGCAGTCAGTACTGAGTTTGAAGTGTCAGTTAGTGCAACCCGGGAAGGTCTTCATGCTACAGACGAGGAAACTGAGTCAAAGAGAGGCTAAGTTCCCTCACCATGCAGCTGATAACAGGCAGCCATCTTTGGAGAAAGAATCTGATGATGTCAGGGTTAGGAAGCTCACAGTGGGCTGGGTCAGGAGAGGGAGAAGTGGGTGTCCTTGGATCTCACACTGTCCTTGCTGGCTTGTCTGTCTCCCATGGTTGCCTTGCAATGGATCCTGGACCATGGTCCCACCCCAAAATGCTTTCTAGAAACCTCTCATCTATTCCAGCATGAACTTGAGCCTCTCACAAGTTGGACACTGAGGCAGAGTGAGGTGTTTTCCTGACAACCTGTAGTAGCATGGTGGGAGCTGCCTTTGCACTTACCTCAGCTTCTCGGTGACAGATGGTGGCTTGCTCTGTCTGGGTTCTTCAGAAAACAGACATGTGTGGTGAGAGAGACATTTACGAACCCTCCCAGTCAAACTGGCTGCTCACTGAGAAGTCCTGTTCCCTAGCTGGCTACTAGATGCTTCTTTTAGGAGCACGGGATGGTGTCTCTAGAGCAGTCGCTCCTGTGAACGAGCTGCATTTGGGCCAGCACTGCACTGCACAGTTTGTAGAGCCTTCCCACGCTGAGTCTGGCCTTGCATGGCTTCACGTATCTAGACAGCAGACAGGAAGAGACGCCAGACTGTTGATTCACCACTGTGGCCCCTAGAAAGTGGAACTAGGACCTTTACTCATAGCTCCAGCTGAATATGTAACACTGTAGGATGCAGCCCTAGGAGAGGAGGATAATATTCTTATGAGAAATGGGGAGCAGGGGAGCATACCCCAGACCTAATGAACCCCCAGGAAATTTTTTTACAGAGGTCAAGCAAACCACAGGCCAGCAAGGAGCCTGAGGGGTCATTTAAAAAATGACAGGAAGGAAGCAGGGAAAAGAGATGCAGTCACCGCTGGGGCCGCTAGCCTGGCAGGCTCTGATGCTGGATGGGGTCCCAGCTGTCCCTATCCTAAAGAGTCTCTCTCCATGAGGTCACCATCCCATGATTCATGGAGTCACAACTCTGCCTGACATCGCTGGAGAGTGTCCAGGACACTCTGTCGAGTTAAACTTGTGGGTGCACAAGGCATTTGTCTAGCTGCCATGGGAGGTGGTGACTTTATTACCTTCTGAAGTGACATTCCACCTTGAAGGGATTAAGACATGAGGAGAGAAAGACATGCAAGAAAGAGAGATGGCCTCTCCCAAGGAGATCTTCAGTCCTCAACCTTCCATGAAGCAAGGATACTGGGCTCCGGAACAGGGATGCCACCTGTGTCCCTGGGCCACTTCCGCAGTCCTCACAGTCCTCAGGTGTAGGCTTATAGCTTTGCTCTCATTTCGCAGATGAACAAAGCAAGACTCTGAGGGTGGGCCTCCTACCTTGCTGGGACCCCGACAGGTGGTCTGCGTCTCTCCCTGACTCTGCAGTGTCTTCTTCAGTTAGCATCCTGGGAGAAGTGGAAGCAGATAACGCAGAGAGCTGGAGCCTGTGTGGATGGTGGCCTCAGCGTTCCAAGGGCCTGAACTCAGCCCTCATCTTATGTGTCTCCCTCCCTTGCCTTGCATGGGGTCAAATCCTGAAGGAACCAGCTATGAGGAATCACCCTTTGACTCTGCCTCTCTGGGCTGGGGGAACCTGGTTAATTGCCTTCACTTCTTCATCTCGTGGGGGAATCTGCGTAATGTTCTGGGAGCTTCAGGCACAGGGTTCTGGGGTTCTGCATGTAGCTTGGGTATCAACGCATGCACATTCCCTTCCCTTGGACACACTTGAAAGTGGCAAGGCAGGCCCTACAACACCTCCTAGCCCCCCCAAGCCCCTGACCTGCTCTCCCTCCACCTTGCACCTTGGCCCCTGGACCACCAGGTCTGTGTGGGCAGCACAGGCTTACGGAAGCTGACAGGAGCCAGTCTCGGGGCTGGAGGAAGATTCCTGAGGACTGATGAGGTGGAGGGAATGCTGCCCAGTAGCTGACAGGGAAGGGGGAGGTAGGAGGACAAGGGGAGTACACTATCTCCGACTG
>OU015748.1:56004603-56038243 GCA_907169655.1 Acomys percivali
ACACACACACACACACACACACACACACACACACACACACACACACAAATCCAGGCACTATGTATGCCTGTAACCCCAGTGCTGGGGTCATGGGCCAAAGACAGGAGGATCCCTAGGGCTAGTTGGCCAGCCAGTCTAGCTAGTCAGTGAGCACCAGTTTCAGTGAGCAACTGCCTTAAAAATATAAGGAAGAGAGGCTGAAGAGATGGTTCAGCGGTTGAAGGCACTTGCTGCTCTTCCATAGGCCCTGAGTTCAGTTCCCAACACCCACACTGAGCTGCGCAAAACTGCTATGACTCCAGCTCCAGGAAATCGAACACTCTCTTCTGATCTGTGACGGCACATATCCTCACTTACATATACACACACTCAGATGCACACATACAGGTAATGACCATAAAAACAGGTGTTAAAGAAAAAGGGGTGGAGCCAGGCATAGCAGCACACACCCCAACCACCAGGAGGCAGAGGCAGAAGGAGCTCTGTGAATTCAAAGCTAGCTTGGTCTACATAGTGAGTTCCAGACCAGGCAGGGATACAGCGAGACCTTGAAATAAATAAATGACGTTGAGGAAGACCCCCAACATCACCCTGTGGCCTCCACACTTGTCTACACAGGCAAACACCTACACGTACATGTACATACACACACACACACACACACACACACACTAAACATAATTGCCATTTTACTCAACAATTACACATTTGGGGCATTGTGGTGTACAGTGGTTATATATACATGAAAGGATCAGAAGAATCCAACAGATACAATGCATGTGTGCCCATGTTCACACAGCATTATTACCTGTACTATTACTTGTATCTCTTTATGAATGTGAAAATCACACAAAAGGGATATTATATAGCCTCAAAAAAGGAGGACATCTGTGACCCTTGAGCTTGCCATGTTCTGGAAAACAAGTCAGTCACAATAGGTCAATGATGTATAATGCACTGGCATGAGGTACCAAGAGGGGTCATATGGGTAGAGATGGACAGCACAGTAGAGGGTGCCAGCCTCTCCTGCCTAGGGAGATGGTGCTTAGTGGGACAAAGTTGGAGGTCTGGGAAGATGAGGAGGTCTTGGTGACAGTGAAGACCGTTATGGCTGCTCTCAGTGCCTCCTGAGCACTTTAAACTGCCCCTTAAAGTAGTTACTGTGATCGGCACGTTGTTCACTACTGAATGAAAACCTGCGGTCAGGCGATCCCCTTGGGAGGGATTCAGGCTCCAATTGACTTAAGTGAGAGGGTTGTTGGGGCCCTGGGGAGCCAGAGCCAGAGAGGGAAGTGGAGAGGCAAAGCCAGGAAGAGTGAGAGCTGCAGAATGTGGCCTCCTTGACACTCCCCTTCAGAGCCCCTGGTGATAGGTCATTACAAAACCCATCGTGGATCGCCTGGTGGGTAGATCAGACACTGCCGAGTGACTTATCTGCTTTGTCCCTTCAAAACCTCTCCATAAACCTAATAAAGGGAGTCTTAACCCCTTCTACAAAAAAAAAAAAAAAAAAAGGAAAACTGAGACCCTGTATGACTAAGTGTCTGGAACCAGGGCTATATCGGTGTGTGCTGTCACTCACTGGGAACAGGAGACCAGGGCCTGAAGCAGAAGGAGAGAGGCATGAGTTGGCACCTCGGCTGGCTGCTCTGGCCTTGGAACTCAGCCCTAGCTTAGTCCCTTGGTCCTACTCTCTTGCAAGGCTTAACTCCTCCAAACCTCGGACTGTGAGCCATCTAGGGGTCTCAGTCACACTTGCCCGCACCCCACCCCCCCTCCGCTGGGTTTGCTCAAGGACGAAATGAGACAAGCATGTCAAGCCTTTAGCATTATATCCAGCACAAAGGGAGTGTTATGAGCCACGACTTCTCCCTGGCAGCACCCATCTCATCCTGTGCCCACTCAAGGCACTTAGTCTTCACGCTCTTGTCGCTCTGGGCCTCTTCAACCAGGCTTTAGGGCACCATGATTCGTTCAGACTTCCTCCCTGCTCTCCCCAGACCATGTGCTCTTTGAGTCTTTTTCCCTCAGCTCTAAGTCTCTGGTAGCAGTGGAAAACAGAGGGACAAGGTAAATGCCCAGAGGAATGCTGGACTAATAAGCGATGCTGGGTGCCTTTTGACCAAAACATCCCTCCTGCAGCTGTCACTGGAGCCCCAGCCAGGCCAGGGAGAGGAAGAGCCATAGGGAGACCTGTTCATGAGGAAGACCAGAGCGGTGTCCAGCCCAGACAGGCTCCAACGGACCGGATGTGCGGAGCTGTTTCTGGTCTAGCTGATTTCACTGTGGATAAGGAGCGGCTGGCTTTGGCTTTGGAGGGCTGTGCTAGGTCCTCTGCAGACAGGCTCGGGGAGGAAGTGACAGTCGTGGGCCTCCATGCCTCCGGGGACGTGGTGGCTCCTAAGGACAGGCTGGCTGTGGAAAGCTGGAGCCTGCGGAAAAATGAGAGTGGGAAATGAGAGTCAAAGAGTCAAGGGAAACGCGCATCTGTTAACGGGGCTGCTTTGGCTTTTGTCTGTAGAGGAGGAAGAGGGTGGAGAATGATGAGAGGACTCTTGGGCTGGCTTCCTGCTCTGCCAGTCCGGCCGGCATCTCCCAGATAATGGCTGATAGTGATGGAAGCCGGGGACAAGATAAAGACAGAACCCGGAGCCAGGGAGGAGCAGCCAAGGGAAAGGAAGACTGGAAGGAAGGGGAAGGCCTCAAAATGGCCTCGATGTGATGCTGACATTGGTCTATGCTGCTGCCAAATGGCATGAGAGGTCCATGGACAGCGCAGGCGTTCCTTGCACTCTCCAGCAAGAGCCTAACCTGTTCTTCACTCCCACAAGGGAAGCTGCTGTGGCGCCTGAGTTGTTAGAAGCCTGGCTTGGCTAGAAGCTTGGCTTCCCTACTGGGTCTTTGCGAAGATAATTGAAAGTGGATTTTCATTCATTTCCTTCCCTAGAAGCCACTTCATCCTTTTGGGGATCTTGGCTACCTCAGGTTTGGTCATCAACGGCTTGGGACCCTGGCCTTAGCAGCTCTGGTCCTGGGCAGTGGGCTTCTGTCTGAAATGGCTCTTTGCCTTCACACGGGGGCGCTCCTCAGGGTAGCTCCTGTTGACTGAGGGCCCGCCCCCTGGCTGCCCCTCCCCCACCTCGGGCTGCACCCCCCCGCCCCCACCCCGGGCTGCACCCCTAAACCCCAGAGCTGCCCCTCTATTGCAGGGCCCGGGTTCTGTCTGACCTTGCTATGTAGGGAGACTGAGCTCCCTTACCCACACCGCTTCCTACTGAGCGGGCTGGGCTCGGGGCTGAGTGGGGCCTGAGAGTGAGGCAACATGGGCACTTTCAGAAGAGTGCTCATGAGGATGGGCCCCCTCTCCACCTACGAACCTGGCAGATTGATTCCCTTTAGGAGGCTCACTAGTGTTCTGTTCCCTTCCCAATGGGCTCCAATGTCTCTCTGCTGGTTCTGCTGTCGCAGGAGGCTGTAACATATTCTGCTTTCTCAGACCTGGGGGAGCGGGGGTGGGATGGGGGGTGGTCCTCCGAGTTGGGATCCAAATCCTGTTATTTCTCATGGAGCTGTCCCCACACCTCTAAAGCTCAGGCCTTCGTGCGACATGTCTCTGCTTTCACCTCCATACACCTCACACACACCACATATCTGTATGCTTGCCACCTCACAGAGATGCGGGAATGTTATGAAAACAAGAATGACAGCCCCTGCCCACGGGCGGCGGGGGAGGGGGCGGGGAGGGGGGAGAGAGCGGCTTGCATTCTAATGAAGGGTATGGGAAATTATCAAATAATAATTACAAAACCTGGCCAGGGCTCTGGAGAGATCTGTGGAAAACACGAGGAGGAGAAGCTAAGTCAGGGGTGGGGTCGAGGATGAATATGCTTTTTCCTCAGGGAGGTCACTGACTTCCAAAGTGAGTCATTACTCCACGTGCAGAACTGCAAGAAAGGAGAGGCGAGACGAGAGTCAAGGTCAGAGACAGGAGGAGCAGTGGGAGAAGGGGATGGTCTGAAGGCATTGTATGCTGAGGCAGGATTTCAAAGGCCACACCGGCCTCTGATAACTCTCTAAACAAGGCTGTTTGTTCTGGAAGGGGAGAAAGCACTTTAATGTTTGTAAGAATTTTCCAAGAAACCCAGCTTGACCCTCTACCATGCCGGAAATCAGTCGCTGGGGTGGGGGAGGCGGAAGAAACATGGTTGAGCTGTTGGGCACCTTAGAAATGTCACCTGAACCCCAAGAACCAACCAAAGGGATTCGTCCTAACTATGGAACTCGATGGAAAAGGAAATCACACACCTCTTACTAAAACAAAAACAAATGCACGGAAAGTTTCTGATCTGGAAACTTCTACTTTATACCTCTTCACTTGTTACAGGCCCTTTCTCCCTGGGGACCCAGCACTCTGAAAACACCAAGTGAGTTACAGTGTTCCCGATTTTGGGTGTGGGCTTACTCATATATATATGGGGTTTTGTTGTTGTTGTTGTTTGTTTGTTTGTTTTGTGTTTTGTTTTTTTTTGTTTTGTTTTAAAGTAGGGTGAATAGTTGAGTCATCGATGTAGTTTTACTCTGTTCATGTAGGAGGATACAGAGCTTCAGGCAAAATAATTTTTTTAAGCTGCCCCCAAAACACATCAGCTCCAGCCAGGTAAGGTGGCACATAGACTCATGGTCCCAGCTGCTGGGAAGGCAAAGAAAGAATGGAGGGGTTCGAGGCCAATGTGGGCAATGTATCACAGTGCTTGCTTCACAGTGAATTACAAATAAAGGGCTGAGGGTAAAGCCCAGTGGTTGAGTTTGCCTAGTGTGCAAAAGCCCTGGATTCAAGCCCCATGACACACTCACACACACATGCAGTCTCTCTCTGTCTCTGTTTCTATCTCTCTCTCTCTCTCTCTCTCTCTCTCTCTCTCTCTCTCTCTCTCACACACACACACACACATACATACATACATATGGACACACTTTCTCTCACACATGCATTCACACACACACACAGACACACACATACAGATTCTCTTTCATACATACACTCTCTCACATACACATACACCCATACCAACAGACTCACACACACATACACACACACACACATACAGACACACACTGTCTCTCACACACACACATACAAACATACTCTCTTACACATACATACTCATACACACACACACATACAAATACACTCCCTCACACACATACTCATACACATATACTCCTCTTCTCTCTCTCTTACACACACACACACACAGTCTCTCTCACACATGCACACACATACGCCCATACAAACACACTTTCTCACATACTCTTTCTCTGTCTTTCTCATATACACACACTTTCTCACACACATGTAAACACAAACACATACACACATAGACATACACACATAGACACACACACACACACACACACACACAAAGGAAAAAAGGGAGGGAGGGAAAGAGGAGGGAAAGGAGAAAAACGTTGTGGAGAATCCAAACTGGACATGTGGCGTGGTTGGTGGAACTCTTGCCTAACATTCACAAAGCCCTGAGTTCAATCCCCAGCACCATATAAACTGGGGAGAGGTGGAGCACACCTATTATCCAAGTTCTTGGGAAGTAGAGGCAGAAAGATGAGAAGTTAAAGATTATCTCCAGCTATAGCTACATAGGAAGTTTGAAGCCAGCCTGGACCACATGAGAGCCTGTCCAAATAGAGTAAACAGACACACAGTCTTAATGGTGGAGTGCCCTGGGTTCAGTTTCCAGTACAGGAAGGTGGACCAGGGAGAAAAAAAGACATCTGCCACCATTCTGAGGCTCTGGAGCTTCCGGAAGAATGGTGCTATTAGGAAGAGAAGGTAGCCCATGGGGTCTGGCACTGGGATGGTGGATTTCCCATGCTGTACTTCTCAAACCTTGGCCTGCCTTCCGAGCCAGGAACCCAAGCATAGTGCATGCTCACTGAGCACCTGGAAAGCCCTGAGGAGTCCAAGCAGCATGTGATGCAGCCTGAGCCCTGCCCTATTCTAAGCGTCCTTTCATCCCAGGAGCCTGTGCTTAAGAGACAAAGCCAAGCGACGTATCTTCTGCCTCTTGATGTCATGGGGGGAAAAAAAGACCTGGATTTGGACTCAAAACACCTAGATTTGAATTCTAGCAATAGGCAGAGGCGTTGGCTACCAGGTAGACACAGTGCTTTTTTCTGGAAGACCTCCTAAGGTCTAGCAAGGACCTAGTAAAACAGGGTTCCCATGTGTACTCCTGGTCCTTGGAAGTTGCTGGTTCTGCTCGAGGTGAGGGGGGACGGGAGGAGGGGCGGCCCAGCTTCAACTCTGCTGTGCCATGGTGAGGGGAACCAGGCACCTGGTGGCCCAAGAAGTTCACTGGATCTGTGTGGTCAGACTTCTCTCCAAACTTTCAAGCTCCTGGGGAGCGTGCTGATGTAAGCGGTGAGTGTGTGTAATGGGACTCAGCTGCTGGTGCCACACTGCACAGGTAAAACTCTCCTTAACATGGCGATGCGCTTTTAAAGTGGACAGTGGTGGCACACACCTGTAATCCCAGCATTTGGGAGGCTAAATCGGGAAGGTTGTGCATTTGAGAGTAGCCTGTACAATACAATGAGCAAATACTAAATAAAACCACAATTGGAGCTTAATGACACTTTGTCTGGAGCATTTGAACGTACCTGTTACACACGAACTTTGACCCCGTAGGCTGTGGGCACCTCTGAGGGCTTGCATGCCTGTCCAACCCTCTGACATCATGACACAGTGTGGAATCTATGCAACCTGGGCTCAAGAAGGTCACAAAAACAAACCTGATGAAGCCAGGCATGGTGGCGCACACCAGCAGAAGCAGGTGGATCTCTTTGAGTTTGACACCAGCTAGGTCTACAGAGTGAGGTCTAGGACACCCAGAGCTGTTATGCAGAGAAATCCTGTCTCAAAAACCCAAAAAACAAAAACAAACTAACAAAAAAAGGAGATGTTTCAAATCATTTAAGACCATTTTGTGTCAGATCACATTCCCAGCTGTTCTTGACTTACATTTGGCCAGCAGTCTGCAGGTTCGACCACCCTGGCAGCACGCTTGCTTTTTCTTCTGAAAGATCAGGCAAGAACTTGAGATCAACCCAGATCGTGGGGTTTCTCTCTCTCTCTCTCTCTCTCTCTCTCTCTCTCTCTCTCTCTCTCTCTCTCTCTCTCTCTCTCTCTCTCTCTGCCCCAGCTGTCGAAAAAGAGATGCCAAGACAGTGGCCTCAACCTTCCTTGCATTCTGTCCTGCTCACTAGTCCCCGCCCCCCCCCAATCAGGCTTTGGAACAAAGTCCCCAGGAGTTAAACTGTTCATAGCTTCTACTCTCTGCACAGCTTGACACCTCCCGCCCCACCTAGCTGCTGCCTCCCCACACAGGCCTCCCAGTAGTCAGTCATGCTGAGTCTAGGAGAGGCATCTGAGTACACTGCTCAGGGTCCACTCAACCTCATGTGGCCTTTCTCTGTCAGTCAGATATTCTGCCCAGGATGCTTTGTGATAAACTGCGTTCCCAATGCACATGTGTATGCGCACACATGTGCGCATGTATGCAAATACATACACATGTACACACACAGGCTGTCTCTATAGGAGTAACTTTAATCCCAAGAAGGCCAGCATCAGGGAGCACACACATGTGCTTCCAAAGTTTTCCTTAGAAGTTGATCACACTTGGGACAGGGCCTAGGTGCTCAGACTGGACTTGGCCAGGCTTGTCCTGGTGTGTTTATCTGGCTCCTGCCAAGCCTGGCCCTGGTGGAGCCTTCAGAGACTGTAAGACATGAAAAACAAGGGAAACCCAGGGTGGCTGGGGCTCACCTTCTACCTCATTAGGTGGGCTAAGTCCCAGAGGCCACAGAAAGGGCTCAAAGTCCTACCCACACTCATCAGTGTCTCAGCTCTGTGGGATGCCAGTCTGTGGAGGTCTAGGACACCCAACCAGGCCAGAGAGAAAGGCCAGGAATCATGGCTGAGAAACCCACCCCATTGTGGCGCCCACTGTGGCCCCAGTCCCGCTGTTAAGGGGGAACAGGGTGAATTCTCATGAGAATTCTGATAAATGGGCTTCTCCGCCCCTCCCCCTCCCCCAATTAAAGCAAAGCTGTCTCAGCCCCAGTGCAGAAACCACTTCCAAGCCAGGCATGACATCAACATTTCAGTGATAAGGGGTGGACAATGGGGTGTTAGACTAATAGAAAAACAGTACTGGATAAGGGTCGGCTCCTGATACTCAGGCCGATGGGAAATGCCATTGTCTGTCGGGTGTCAGCTGAGTCCCAGGGCGACAGGGATTCCAGAGCACAGCCAGGGAGACCTTGTGAGACATTGGGGGTGGGGGAGAGGGGACAGGAGGAGGGCGGGGCGGAGGGCAACCGGAGGGGATCCAGTGAGCAGAGTGGCCACCAGCGCCAAGGAACCAAGTCTTGCAAATTGTGAGGCTAGAGCTGCCTGGCGCCTGGTGTATCCCTTCCCAGAAGCCTGTCTGTGTGTCCATAGGCCTTCATCAAGGGTCTGTCGCAGGCCGACTCCAAATGGGATTCAACTTTCCACTTACTCCCAGGCTCATCCTGAACTATTGAGTGTCCTTGGTTCTTTGTACTACACATTTTATTTATATTTTTATTTAGTTATTTATTTTTGCAAAGCTGAGGATCAAACCTCACATCTCATGTGTGGGAAGCAAGCACTCTACCAACTGAGCTGTATCCCCAAGAACAGGTTTTTGTTTTGTTTTGCTTTTTTAATAGAATTTTTCATTGTTGATCAAAATAAGTTAAGTTACTAACATGGTTGTTGTATTTTAAGTCAACTCATGATAAAAGAATATTTAACAATAGAAGGAAAATAACGGTTACCTGTCACTTCCTCCCCTCTCCCCACTGCACCCCTTCCTGTCAGGCACCCTGGACACAGCCTTAGCTCCTAGCTGCTGCTCCCTGTGTGAGGCTCCATGCCTGAATAATGAATAATGGGTCAAACTGTAGTGTCAGCTCCTCCAAAATGCAAACCTGGGACATTAGCGACCTTAGCCACCCCCTGCACTTCCTCCCTCACGTCTTATTTGGGTCTACTCTCCTGTTCTTGAACACCAGCAGTCTCCCTGGGGAAAGCGTAGTTTGTATTCGCTGAGGTCCTGAGTCCTAGGTGGGAAATCAGCTTTGCTTTGCATGTCCACCAGACTGAGTCTGCTGTCACTCGCTAGCCTGGCCCCTCTCCATTTCACAGACTGCTTATTGGGAGTGTCTAGGTTGACATCATTTAAAGTGGGTCTTTCTCCTTCATCATCCAGAAACACAACACATGTGCCATTCAGCCATGAGAAACGTTTATTATTTCTTAGCTAGTTACTGCCTTGGCCCATGGTTTCTCTGCTCCCTTTCCAGAACTTCTATTAGCCAGGGTATTAGAAGCCTGGCTGGGTAGGTACTTCAGTCTTTCTGCTCTTTTGATCCATTTTTCTGGGAGTTTCTTCAGTTTCAGCTCTACACTGAATGACAAATTCTCTCCCCTCCCCCCCCACCATTGAATTCTGGTTTTTAACAGCTCTCCCTTTTTCTGAATGGTGCATTCTTATACATCCAAGTCTCGTAAACCAAGACAATGTCTCATTGAAACAAACTAATTAATTATAGATTTTTTTTTCTTTTCTGCTTCTTATAGTATTTGTTACCTGTCATCTCTTTGTACATCTTTTTTTATAGGAAACCTTTAAACAATATTGTTAGCAACACAAAATTTTCATACATGTTATGATGTGCTTCAACCCAATCATCTCTCCTTCCTCGCACTTTAGAAATTCAATATCTATGTCTTTTGTTGTCTTTACACCTGGAGCCGCAGCCCTATGCATGCTGGTCAAGTTCTGGCATCTTCAACTGTAACTGCCTCTCTAGCCTTTCCGTTTCTCTCCTCTCCATTCTAGACCATGAGGGGTGTAGAAATCTGTGATAAACTGTACATGTGGCACAAACAGGAGCCTTGTATATTACGCTCTTATTTTAAAACGTGGATTAAAAGAGAACGTCTACATAAATAAATACAAGTGGAAGCCGCATTGTCCTCACTTTTATTTGATGGCCTCATGCTGCACACTTTCATACACAGAACATTTAGGAGCTCTCTTGGTCAAACCTTAGCAAGGCTTCTTTTATTTTGGAGAGGGGATGTTAAGGGGAGCAAGTCTCATGTAGCCCAGGCTGGTCTTGAACTCACTAAGTACCTGAAGATAGCCTTGAACTCCCGATCCTCCTGCCTCTACCGTCCTAGTGCTGGAATTAAGACATGCACTAGGCTTCATTACTGGATGGGGGATTGAACCCAACCAAGGTTTTGTGCTTGCTGGACAAACCCTCTGCCAACAGAGCTGGAACGTCTTGTATGGTGATGCGCCTGGCCACAAACAGCCACATCTGTCTACTTATCAGCACTTGCTGATGTGTTGTTTGTATAAATTAGCACTCCCTCCTTCATTAGGTTGCCCAGGCACATGGAAAACAAAAGGGAAGTGCTGGTGCCCCTGAGGCTGGAGGGATTCAAATCTTGGGAACTCAGGTTGACTGAGACAAGAAGCCGAGAGTAGCAGATGTCTGGCATCGGGCTGAAGCACTTTGAGTTATTTGGCTGGCGCGCTTAGTGGGGAAGGTCCCTACAAGCACAGTATTTGGAAACATTAGATTTTATGCTTGGAAGCAGGTTGTAATTGGAGAGCTCACTGTGTCTCTTAGCTCCTCAGGAATTCCCTCTGCAGCAACAATCCGGGTTTTACACAGTTGAAACCCTCTGCAGTCTGGAGCCCCTCCCCCTCCCCCCTCCCCCACTTCAGTGACTTGGTGAAGAAAGAATCTAGGGGAGCAAGCTATCAGTCTCTCCAGTGGCCATCATGGCTGCCAGAGTGCCACCCATGCAGGCAACTAAGCCCACTCACTCCTGAGGCAACCTCCTTCTCTCCCAAGGCTTATACGCCAGGTGTCCACCCATTCCTTCTGTTCCTGGGCCCTTCAATTCCTTCAAAGAGCAGAGTCCTCAGGGCTGGGCATGCAGCTCAGCTGGGCGATTGCTTGTGTAACATGCAGGGAGCCCTGAGTTCTCCACTGCCCCCCCCCAGCACTGCATAAAACGAGGTGTGAAGGAGCTGGTCTCTAATCCCAGCACTTGGGAGTGGAGCAGCAAACTCAGAGATTCAAAGTCAGAGGTTCAGGGTCACCCTTGGCCACATTAAGAGTTTGAGGCTAGTTTGGGATACATAGACCCTGTCTCAACAACAACAACAACAACAACAACTCAAAACAGCAACAACAAAGAATTCTGTGCCATCTGGAGAGTGGTTTCTGCCATCTGTACCACCCACATCCCTGCTAGGAGATAGCACCATTATCTTCCTGTGTCCAGCCCCATTCTCCAGCTCTGCTAACATGCTGTCTTTGCCTTCTTGGGGCTTTTGGGGAGAAAACTCCATTAGGTGGAGGAGATGCCCTCCATATTTGGCTGAAATACTACCCTGCTCCCACCAAACCTGAGGAAAACCCTCCAGGGGCTCTTCTCTGTCAAAATCCAGTCTGCCAGGCATCAGAGCATGGCCCTGCCTTGGTACCTAACTGGCAGTTAATAAATACTATGGAATTTGTTTAACTAGACTTCAAATATGTAGCCCCTGACTACATATGGTTTACTATCAAAAAAAAAAAAAAAAGTGACCGGAGAACTGTTTACATAAAATCAAAGATATGTTTTCAAATACTAACACAAAGAGTTGGCTTTTAAAATAATTAATCAGCAGGAACACTGGGTGGCCACTCACTCAGTGCATGCTCACCAGATATCTTCGGAACTGAGAGGATCACCCAAACAAGCGGAGGTCACCCCCTTTTTCCCCAAGTTCATATCCACATTCCAGACAGCCCAGTCCTTCTCAACCAGAATAGAAAATGAAGTCATAGCCATTAGACTGAGTAGAAATTAAGCTTGCCTTCTCCTCTTTATCTAGATTGCATAATTAATGACCATGGATATGGTTTCTAACTGTCTTTTGCACTCCAGGCTTGATATATGATAGTGAGCACATAGTGTGGCCACAGCTACTCCTCATTCTTCCTTCCTAAGAAATAGACTAAGTTGGATGTGGAGGCACATATCTGCAATTCCAGCTAAGACAGGGGGACTGTGAGTTTGACGCTAGCCCAAGCTGTCTAAAGCAGCAGAAACCGTTAAACTACAGTTCATGCATCTAGACACTTGGCACCCATGTGAATGTAAGCATCACTTTTTTTTTTTTTTTTAAAGATTGATTGATTTATTATGTATACAGTGCTCTGCCTGCTCATACTCCTGCAGGCCAGAAGAGGGCATCAGACCACATTGTAGATGGTTGTGAGCCACCATGTGGTAGCTGAGAGTAAGCGTCACTTTTTCAATGATGCTTCCCTCTACCTCTACCTCAACTGGGGAGGTACCTTCGCTATGTGATCTGGGCCACCATAGCTCCTTTCTCTCTACTTCTTTACTCACTCTTCTTCTGCTACACACGTATTCTGTGAGGTCTGAAGCAATGCCATTGCCTCTCCATGACCTTCTGGTGGGAAGAGTAGACTGGGGAAATGAGCTGGGAATGAAGAACCTGCAGCCCAGCGAGGCTCAGTGGTGGTTTACACAGGCAACGGATCTGAGCATAAGGTAGACACGTGTACCAAGAGATGGACACAGTGCTGCCGCCCATCAAAATGGGTGGGTGGAGGGTGGGCGAGACCAAGGCAGCCCCTAGCTTTTGGTCTCATCTTCAGTCTTAGCATTTCTGCTCATTTGAGCCATGTTCCATGGGATTCTACCTTCCTGGTGGCCAGACCTGGCAAATAAATTGGGGCTGTGTCTCTCTGCCTCTTTGGTACTCACACACCCTTTATCTGTGCCACGGCTTCATTCCCAATGCCTGGGTTCTATTTACCACTCTCTTCCGGCTTTAGTTGTGATGGCCCCAAGCACCTCATCTTCCTCTAAGCACCTGGTTCTAAGTTAGCCCCCAAATTACAGCAGTACAGAGGGATTATCAAATCCTTCTCATGTTCCCTAAGGTCTGCCTGAGACTCCTTATGCTTTGGTTCCAGGGAGACTCAAAGGCTCCAGTTTCTACTAGTGATAAGCTGCTGCATCAGTCAAGATTCGGGTGTGAGGAACAAAAGCCGAGCTCAAATGAACCGTAGTGAGCAAAGGCAGAAATCACGGGCTCTGTAAATGTGCAACCTCGGCCGCCGCAATGTACACAGCAACATCCGGTACTGCAGTGTCCATCCCCGTATCTGGGTTGCCTCATATGTTGTCAGTATCACCAGAGGGTCTCAAGCACCGTGAGAAGAGGCTGTCAAGACCCCAGTAGTCACACAGATCATGATCCAGAAAGAAGGAAGACCATTCTGAGTCTGAGCATCACTCTGTAGGAGGATTTTAATTGACTCTGCTCAGACCACGTGGGCAACGTCTCAGCCAATCAGGTTGAGGCAGGAAGGAAGAGGCGAGCAATTAAAGGCAGTCTAGATTATAAACTGTCCCAGGGGCCTCAGTGTGTGGCTTACCAAAACAGTATAAAGTCAACATGTGTACCCCACAATGGAACCTCACTGGTCCTTAAGTCATTCGTGTCAGATACATCGTGGCCCTGGGGAAACAAAGATGAGTCCAGCTTGTCCTGACCAATAGGGCTTAGTCAATTAGTGACTTGGTTATTGTATTAGTTTGTTCTCTTGTTCCTGAAACTTGAGTTTGATCCCTGTGTGTAACGATCCTTGGTTGTCATCTTGACATAACTGGGAAGAGGGAACCTCAGTAAAAATTGCCTCCATCAGATTGGCCTGTGGACACATCTGAGCATTTTCTTCATTTCTAATTGATGTAGGGAGACCCAGCGCATTGTGGGAAGTGCCATCGCTCTGCAGGTGAGCCCAGGCTGCATGAGATGGGACGCTGAATGTGAGCCTGGGACCAAGTCAGCAAACAGCATCCCTCCATGGTCTCCGCTTCAATTTCTACCTTTCGGTTCCTGCTTTAGCCCCTACCCTGGCTTGAGGACCGACTAGCCTATAAGCTGAAACACACCTTTTCTTACTCAAGTCGCTCCCACTCAGGCTGGTTGTCACAACAACAGAAAGCATACTAGAACACCTTGGAGCCCGCTGCAAGAGCAACTCAAAAAGGGAAGAGCTGATTTTCGGCTTGCAGTTTAATGAAGGTGTCCCTCATGGTAGGGAATTCGTGGCAGCAGGGGTGTGAGGCAGCTGGTCACATGGTATCTACAGTCAGGAAGCAGAGAGAGACAATGGATGGTGCTCTTGCTTTCCCCTGTTAGGCAGCCTGGCACCTCAGCATGCAGAAGGTGTCAGCCATATTCAGTGAAACCTTTCTAGAGATGCCCTCATAGACATGCCCAGAGCTGTTTCCATGCTGAGTCTAAATCCAATCCATTGACAATGAAGATGACCCATCACAGTCTTAAATTAAATATCTGTGGTTGAGGGCAGTTGGCCATCTTGGACATAAATAGGGTGGCCACAGAGGGAGTGGCCCCAAGGCTCACCTGTGAGAACCAAAGTTGAGAGCCCAGGAGATGTGATAGCTACCAGGTGGTAAGTCGCTTTGTACAAAGGTCTCTCTCCCCACTCTGTGTGTGTGTGTGTGTGTGTGTGTGTGTGTGTGTGTGTGTGTGTGTGTGTGCGTGCACTTGTGTGAACATGTGTGTGTACATGAAGACAATAAATAGAGTGTCTTCTTCAATCACTTTTCACCTTATGTTTGAGACAAGGTCTTTCACTAAGCTCATAGATCCTGGTGGACTGACTGGCCAGCAAGCCCCAGCATCCTGCTGCCTCTGTCTCCCCAGCAATAGGGTCATGGTGTTTCCTGACTGAAAATGCCATGTGACTAACTGCTTCACACCCTTGCTGCCAAGAATCCCCTCTCATGAGGGACAGTTTCATCAAACTGTGAACCAAAATAAGCCCTTCCTTTCTTGAGTTCCTCTTGTTGTGGGTCCCATGGCATTATGGTTCACTTTCTGCTCTTATGATAGAACAGCATGACCAAAGGCAACATGGGGAGGAAACGGTAGGTGTATTTCAGCTTTTGCTCAAGATGAGTAAATACACACACTGCCTCCGGCTCTTTCGGGCATCCATGGTATTGTTTCCTTCCCACTCACAGTCTTTTCCTGTACCCCTATTCCTACCCCACCTACACCCACCCCCCTGCCCCTGATCCATGTCAGTCCCCTGGTTCCTTACTCTACACTGAAGCCTGCTGTCCTACCCAATGCCCTCCTACTTCCTACATCTCAGACTTTAAACAAATATTTGTATTATCTCCTTCATTGTGGGTTTCAGAGATCAAACCCAGCCTGTCAGGCTTGTGCTAGGAGGTGCTTTTTTACCTACTGAGCCATCTTGCTGGCCCACTGTGGGCATTTCTACTGCCGACCCTTGAGCCCCACAGGCAGCTAGGTGGTGACAGTTCTTGGCTCAGATTTAGTCTGGGCTGTTTTAAGGCCTCCTCTAACACTCCTGGACTATAACTAGTCCTCAGCCATAGACAAAAGTGATCCTTCAAGTGGCCTTGCAGGAGGACAGAGCCATGCACACAAAAGATCAGCTACTGGGGACTGTGGAGATGGCTCAGTCAATAAAGTGCTTATGATGTAAACATGAGGCACTGAGCTCCATCCCCAGTACCCACATAAAAGCCATGTAAGGTGACCTGTACTTTTAATTTGCTCAAGGCTCACTGAGAGACCCTGTCTCAAACATAAGGTGAAGAGTGATTGAAGATTTCGAGTCTCAACATACACCCACATGTGTACACAAGGGCATACACACACACACACACAGCCACTGTACATCCAAAGCAATATAGCTGCCTGTGTTGGTTACTTGAACTGGTATGCAATTCAAAAATTAGTGCAGTCTGTAGAACACACTGTCCAGGTTACCATTCAAACTCTAATCTGGAAGCTAGAGAGTCAATCTCGGCAGTCTGTGTCCACCTGTTCCCTGTCCCCACCTCTCTTCTAATGGCCCTCCTTCTCTGGTGCTAATCTGTTGGTGTGTGGGTGGGTCACTCGTGGCTGCCCATGGAAATGGTGCTAACTGGCGCACAGCACGTGGACAGGCAATGGATTGCTCCTGACAGAAGACAAGACAGGAAACATCTTAAATGGCTCAGAGGTTTGCTGGGAGCAGCAGCACTTGGCTGGTCCTATTCAGTAAGTGCAGAAGGATGAAGTGGATGGGCTTTGTATTGAAGAACATGGCACCCACAGCACTGTCCCACAGAGACACTACTTCAACCCTACATAGATCAAGCCCTGTCCAAACAAAATAGGAAGGGAGCAGAGGGACACAAGGGACACAAGGTGGGGGGGGGCAGGGACATGCTTCACCCAGGGAGCCCAGAGAAGCCTTTGGTGAGGAGGCAGGAACCACTGTTGTCTGCATGTTGGTTCTAGAGACGGTGACAGCCAGAGATCCAGCAGAATTGCTCCCACAGGAGGGCAGGGGCGGGTAAGAAGGAAAGGGAGCCAGGAGAAAGGCAGGCTAGGAATAATTACCTGCGCTGGCAGCCTGCCCTGGTGAAAGAGTGAGTCCTGGCAGCCCAGGGGAGAAGGAGCCAGGACGCCTTTAATGCTGCAGGTGTTGGAGTAGAAAATTTTCCATGAAGAGGGGGCTGTTCCACGCGATTAAAATAACCACTTGGGCACACTTGGCAGGAGCTTTCTGTTCACACTTCAAGGCCTGTCCTTTTCGAGGCCCAAGGATACAGGGGAAAGGAATTCCTTTTCCTTTCACACACTGTTGAGGAAAGGGGGAGAAAGTAGTGTGGGGGACCAGGGCAAGCTGGGGAGGCAGGGCTGTGAGACATTTTGCTGAGGTCCCTGAGTGAAGCTGGGGAGTAAAAACTTTGCTGGATAAACAGCTAGGCGTGGGGACTAACGTCAGCGGAAATGGAGAATGAGGTGATACACAGTGTCACCTAGGATATCATATGGTACCCTGGAGCCATTGTGACCATGTCTCTGCAGTGTCACCCCAAGGCCTAGTGAGGATTTGAGTGAGCTGACACTCTGCTCTGTAACGCAAAGATGAGTTTCTTTCCCTTACACGGCTTGTGGCCTGTGTTGGGGGAAGCTAAGATGCAGCCCCCTTGTTGGAGCAGGTTGTGGGTCTCACTACTTACAGCATACACACCACTGGAGGATCAGATCATGCTAAGAATGCTGGGGACAGGCCAGCATTGCCAACGCCTCCGGCTTCCCCAGTTCCATCTTCACCATACCTGGGTCTTCCTTTGTTTCTTCAGACCTCGATTAGGGACCAGATCTAACCTGGATTCTCTTCACCAAGAAAGGGTCCATTCACCCTCTAGGAGTGGGAGTGGATGACTCCTCGGTTGACTGGGGCAACGTGGGCAGCGTGGCTTCCTGGCTGTTGCTCCTGTGGTGTTTTTTTATTATTGGGCAGAAGCTAACCCTTTTTCTGTTCTCTCAGCTTCCTAAAAAGTGTCCTCTGGCAATGTTGGCAGGTTCCTCATGGTAATAAAGGATGCTTGGAACTTACCTAGGCTGTTTGATGCTCTGGTCTTTTCTGCTCCTGTAAGCCCCAGGCAGCCACAGGTACTACTAGGGGACATGAGAGGACCGCTTTCCCTGGGCTTCACTGAATTCTTTCTTGTTGTCATCATTGTTGTTGATGTCATTGGCATGGTTGCCATCCTCCTCTTCCTTCCTACTGCCTGCCCCTCCCTGTGTAAAGTCAAACCCAAGCTACCTTTAGGTCCCCCTCAGAATCCAACATCTGAGGTGGAAATATGAGTATCTCTGTTCGAGTCTCTAGACAGGAAACTCAAAGGTCCCTCTGGCTCCATCATGGCCATGATCATCTCTGGTTAAGAATAAGGGAGGGAAACAACTGGGGAAAAAATGATACAGCACCTGGGCCCCACCAGGAAAATAATACTTACACAGGAGAATGGGAGCTGGCCCAGGCTGGACGCAACCCCAGAGGCATCTCCTGGGACTTCCGAGAAACAGGTATTTTCAGTAACTCCAGGCTACCTCTCATGTCAAGGAGCCATCTCCTCTATCTGTCTGATTGATTCCTTCAGCTTCCCACCTCTTGCCCTGGACCTGCCCTCTGCTCTATAGTGCCCACTTCCACTTCCGTAGTCGGATGCTGCCAAAGTTAGCTATATGCCCTCAGCTGGGGGACACCCCAAGTTTAAGCGGTGCATTTAATGTGTTTACTATGGAGTTCGTGGCACTATACCAAGCCACAGACAAGGAGGGGAATAGGCCTGAGCTATGACTCTGGGAACAAGAGGAGGCCAGAGGAGGGAGGGCCCCCGCATGGGCTCGAGGAGGCCTTCCATGGGCTTGAGAGGCAAGAAAACCTCCCTAGATGAAGGAACTAGGGCAGGTGTTTCGAGGCTGAGTGAGAAAGAGCATTCAGAGAGGCCCTGGAGGGAAGAAAAGAGGCCTGCTGATAAGCTGCTGCTCCCTCCAGTAGGACTGCTGCCGGAAGTGGAGGGGAAGGAGCAGAAGCCTCAAGTGAAAGAGTCTCTTGGGGAAAGAGAATTGGCAGCAAGACAGGTGCTGCACAGTGAAGGTCCTTCTGATCAATGCTCAGGCCTGTGTAAGCCATGGCCTCCTCCTCAGATCTCGTCCTTTCAGTCAAGAGGCTATACCATGAACTGGCCCACAGCTTCCCAGAAGCCTGGGGCTGCACCATTGATTGGCCTGTGAAAGGCCACTTGGCCGACTGGTTGCCGAGAAACCGGCCCTGGAGGCCAGGGCCGGGATTAGCAAGTAGCCCTGTTTGCTCTCCTTGTTGGGAGGAAAGGGGACTTTGGTCTCAGCTTATCAAACTGCCCTGAGTTTGAAAGCCCAGGAATGCAGCCTTGGGCAAATGTGCAGGTTCACAGGACACCCATTAATCAAACAGTTCCCTTCCCTCCACCCCTAATAACCTGACCCCCACTTCACACAGACACACACACAGACACACACAGACACACACACACCAACCCTTTCTCTCTCTCTCTTTCAAAGGTCCCAGAAAAGAGAAGCACACCCCACCAGCAGACTCTCTCTGGGCTGAGTAGAGCAATCCCTGAACAGTCCACCTTAAAAGCTAAGTTCTCCTTGAGGAGTTTATCGGACATGGACACACACACACACACACAAACACACACACACACACACACACACACACACACACACACACCAGACTGAATAGCAGCTGGGGCTTCCAGAAGTGAGCAGAGCCAAGGGGTTCCTCTACCTGCTCTGTATCCCAACCAGCACGTTGTTTCCTCAAAATAGGAGAAAAAGAAAAGTTCAGTAATTTGTTTTTGTTTTTGTTTTTGTTTTTCAAGACCGAGTTTCTCTGTGTAATAGTCCTGCCTGTCCTGGACTCACTTTGTAGACCAGGCTAGCCTTGAGCTCACAAAGATCCGCCTGCCTCTGCCTTCCAAGTGCTGAGATTAAAGGTGTGCACCACCACGCCTGGCTCACCACAGTAACTTTTAAAAACTCTTTCTTTGGGTTCACTAGGCTCTGCATTTTCCAGAAGTGCTGATGCAGCCAGTGCTATTAGGGGTAGGAGGGGGACTTTCTCCAGCGGTGTGGCCACTGGTAACGTCACACTCCTCTAAGCCTCCTGGCTGAAACTCACTGCGTCATACACACAAAACTATGTGAAATGAGAAGGGGATGAACTGAGAAAGACCCATGTGAATGGGCTGGGGACAAGGGAAGGCAATGGTGGGTGCTGGGGAGATGGTTCAAGGGCTAAGAGCATTGGCTGCTCTTCCAGGGGACCTGAGTTCAGTTCCCAGCACCCACATGGTGGCTAATAACCATATCTAGCTCCAGTTTCAGACGGACACCCTCTTCCATCCTCAGTACGCACTGCACACATGTAGCGCATAGAAAAGTGCAGTCATAACAGCCATATGCATAAAATAGTGCTTTTAATTTAAAAACAGAGTTGGTTATTGGAGGGGAGTGAATATAATTGAAATACATCATATGTGTGTATGAAAGTGCCATAATGAAATAACGAACCTATTATTATATATAATTAATAACATATGCCAATAAAATGCCTATATACAAATTTCTTTGCCGCTCCATAGACTGGAACGGCTTTATTTGTTTTTCTTTTCCACTGGAGGAACAAAACTGAGAGTCCACAAACCAAAGCTCCAGGCTTCTCGGCTTTACAGAGGAGGGCAGATGAAATACACCTGAGCTCCAGAGAGATGAATGTAAAGGACAGTTAATTTGCCTTCCTGTTAGTGTGTCTTCCGACTTCCATGTTCCTGCCTGAAAGCACAGCCATGAGAGCCCGGGTAGGGAAGGTTCTGATTTTTTGAGAGGCCATGTGTTTGTGGTGTGAGCTGGCTGTGACTATGGCTACCACAGGGCTAGTGTCAACTGATGACAGAAAGATAGAGACCATGAGGAAGAGTGAATGTTAAATCTCCCTCTTCTAAAACACTGCATTCCACCCTGTATATAGCAGTTGAACATTCCATGGAGAACCTGACCAGGTCTCAACCCTACCCGCTGCCTGGTGGCACAGCCTCAACTCCAGCACCTGCCTCCATAGCACAGTACACAAGTCACCACAGCACGCCCTTCTGAACTCTGCCCAAGACATTATTTGGATGGCCCTGAACCCTCTTTCCACCTTGGAGGACAGGTGGGCATTTTTTTAAAACTCACCTGGCATCCTTCCTGCACGGCACTGGAAACTCTTCAGTATGCTGACGCCCACCTTTGCCCAGGTCCAGGATGCTCTGGTTGCTCTCAGCTCTCTGTGGTCTGTATATTCTGAATTAGTTGCAGTTCAATGGGTCACATTGTTTCACAGCCTTTGTACATCCTGCCCCCTCGGTGTGAAGTACTTCGAGGCTCTGTCCCTCTCCCAAGCCCAGCTCCCTCCCTGTGCCCACCCTAGCCTCCCATCTTGCTTCCTTCACTACACCATCCAATTCTGTCGCCACCCACACATCTGTCCTCAGCTCTCAGCCTGGCTCTCCATAGGTATTTGCTAAATGTAGGGTGCCGGCAAGAGCTAGAGACATGGCTCATCAGTTAAAGGTGCTCGCTCCACAGCCTTGAGAAGCAGAGTTTCGATCTCCCGACAACCACATAAAAAGCTAAGGGCCCCCATGCTTCTAACCCCACCTCTGATGGAAGCAGACACAGGAAGCTCTCTGGAGCTTACAAGTTTTCAGCCTAAACCAGAAAATGTGAGCCTTGGGTTCAAAGAGAGGAGGCCCTGCCTCAAAGAAGTAGGCCGAGATAGAGGAGAACTTCTGACATCACCTTCTGAAATTTGCATGCAGACACCACACACACACACACACACACACATATACACACACAGTGTGTGTGTGTACATATGCAGACAAATACATCTTTTTTTCCAGATTTTTTAAATTAATTCATTCACTTTACATCTCAATAGTTATCCCATCCCTTATATCCTCCCATTCCTCCCTCCCTCCTGCTTTCCCCCTACTTCCCTCCCCTATGACTGTGACTAAGGGGACCTCCTCCCCCTGTATATGCTCATAGGGTATCAAGTCTCTTCTTGGTAGCCTGCTGTCCTTCATCTGAGTGCCACCAGGCCTCCCCATCCATCTTTTTAAAGATGTTTTAGAATGTGGGGAAAGGTAAGCCAGGCATGGTGGCGTAGGTCTGTAATCCCAGCACTCAGAAGGCAGAGGCAGGTGGATCTCTGTGAGTTCTAGGCCAGCCTGGTCTACAAAGAGAGCCCAGGACAGCCAGGGCTACACAGAGAAATCCTGTCTCAAAAAAATAAAACAAAGAAGAAAAAAGGGGGTGGGGAAGGTTCAGTCATGTACAGTCAGGAAAGCAACAGAGTCAGGAACCAGGATGTTGTCAAGTCCCCCATGACTTTGTTCTCTGAATGGAATGCCATCCCCCCCAAAAGGGGGTGCAGAGGGATGATTTGATGATCCAACATCTGGTTTTCTAGCTCCAGATTTTGAGAATTAGTTCACGCATACAAATACAGCATGTGTGCTTCAGTCAGAGGAGCCAGCCTTGGATCTCACCTTATTGAGCTGGGCTGAGCTACATTAGGCCCTGAGAAGCCAAGTCACCATTTTAAAAAGACCTGCTTTGCTTCTCTTGGAAGGCAATATGGGGGAGTTTGGCCAGCAGCCAGCAGGCCCTCAGGGACAGCTGGACTCCTCCCTACCTTGACTCTGCAAGGCCAGCACTCTGCTCACAGCCTCCTCCTAGAGACCTGAGCCCTGTTTCCCACCAAAGGACACAGGCCCAGGAGGCTGAAAGCTGAGTGTGGGAATGGGTCTTGGCATCAGAGCCAGCCCAGGTGCAGCAGGGAGGAGAGGTGACCTCAGCAGCCAGCACAGCTCCTTGGCCCCAGTGGGCCTTCTTCCCTGACAGCAAGGTCATTGTTATCTGCTTTTTGAGCATGCTCACAGGATCTGGACACTCTCCAAATATGTGAAGGGAGTTTTAGCCTAACCCAAAACTGAAAGGCCTCTTACACCTGACATTTTCCAAGTGTTGTAGACTCCAAGCGAGGACAAGGAAAAATAGGCACTTGGAGGTACTGCTACAGCCACCACTGAGAGTGTGTACATGCATGCCAATGAGTGTGTGACAATGTCTGAGTCAATGTGTGCACTGCACATACCATACATGTGTGTCAGTGTATGTGTGTGTGTGTGTGTGTGTGTGTGCATCAATGTGCCTATGAGCATGTGTCAATGTATGCATGTATGTGTCACTACATACACATGTTTGTCTGGGTGCCAATGGGTCAGTCTTTGTATGTGTGTATCTATGTCCATGTGTTGGGAAGGGCATAGAGAGCCATCCACTTTGTGAGACTAATAAGCTCATAGTTGTGAGAGTGGTGACATGTGCCTGTAATCCCAGTACTTGAGAGAAAGATGAAGGAGGATCAGACATTCAAGGTCATCCTCGGCTACACAGCAAGCCCAAGGCCAGCCTGGGCTACAAGAGACTCTGTATCCATTTAATTAAATTAAAAAGTTTAAAGCCTGGCACTGTGGTACACACCTATACTCCCAGAATTCAGGGGACTGAGGTAGGAGGATCCAGAAGCCTAGGGTATCTAGTAAGTTCAAAGCAAACCTGGGCTATATAGCAAAGCCTTGTCTCAAAAATGAAACAGAAAATGTAGGCACATGACTGAGATTACTCCAAGGGATGCACTCTAGGAGACGTGGAAGCAGGTGAGGACACAGATGAACAGCAGGAGAGACCACAGGATGCTTGGATCAGCCACAACTGCATCCTGACCAAGACAGTTCTGCCGGGGTCCTTGACTTGTTTGTTACTGGATTCCCCACCACTACATACACACACACACACACACACACACACACACACACGCACGCACGCACGCACGCACGCACGCACGCACGCATGCACGCACGCACGCACACGCACACATTCACATAGCTCACCCCCACATAGGCACTTGAAAACAGGAAGCTAGAAATGTGAACGTAAGCTGGGCATAGTGGCGCACGCCTATAATCCCAGCACTCAGGGAAGCAGAGGCAGGCAGATCTCTGTGAGTTCAAGGCCAGCCTGCTCTACAAAATGAGTCCAGGACAAGAGCAATTCAGGGGCTGAGAGAGAAGCCCAATTGAATAGGCCAACTGAAAGAGTTTGAGCCAGAACAGCTAAGTTGAACCAGCCATCCCAGAGCTTAGTAAGAACAAGAAAGGGTGAATTATTAAGCTCAGAGGCTGAAAACATTCTAGGTCTAGGTTAGAGTGTACAGAGGCCAGATGCTTCCAGGACCAGGCCTAGGTTACCTGACAGAGGCAATAATCCTCCGAGACAATTGAGACAGGTGAATGAAAGTTCCTTTTACAATACCTCAGTTGGGTGAGAGAGAAAAAAAAATTGGCCAATAAAAGACATAGTGAGCTGGATCACTTTTACTGGGGGTGTCATGATTTTTGCTGACACAGAGAGAGGCTTTCCAGAGGGCTGAGGAAGCTGTAACGGAGGCTCTTCCGACATCACACACAAACCATTTCTAAGAATGATCCCTGACCACCCTCGTCTCCTCGGCACATCCTGTCCCCTCCCTGCAGTAATGGACACTAACATCAGTCTAGGGATCTGTGTCAGACAACAACCAATGGTCTTCTTGTCTCTCCCTCAGCCCTGCCCCCTAGGAACAATGGGCCATCCAGCCCTGCTTCTTCAGTTCCACTTTCTCCTTTCTTCTACTGCCCAGACCCCAGTTTCATGAGTTCTAAGCCAGCCTCCTAGATAGATGATCCACCCTTCCTTTATCCTTCTTGGCCTAGTACACCAGCACAAGGACCTTAACACATAGGCTTGACCTGGTTGTGCCCTTCTTGACATCTCTCAGTAAGTCCCTACCACTCTCCAACTAAAGTCCAAGGTCATTAGTAGAACATTCTGTTCCCCTGGGACCACACACTTCCTTCTCTAGCCTTCATCATTCACATTTTCCCACACTGGTACTCTCCTCAGCATGGCCTGCTTGCCCCATGTGAGACCATCCTGCTGTGCCCCACTGATGCATCCACCTGGGTCTTTTCTCGGCCTGGGATGTGCTTCTTGCCCTCTTTAGCTGGTATAATGCCCATCCATTCTTCAAGACTATCTCAGGAAACATATCCTGGAAACTCTGACTACAGACTAAAGTAAGGGGTCCTGCTGCCCTGCACCCCCCTGCTCCACATGCTCCCTGGGAAAGCTTGTCTGTGTTGTGCTGATGGCATCTGATTGTAGCCACTAGTTGAGTTCGAGGGTTGGGTCTTATCCAACTTTGAGACCTTGTCCCCTATTTTCACACTGGGCACAAATGGGAACTCAATACCTTTTTTCAAATGGAACCAAAACTAGTATTTTTTTCAGACTATAAGACACACTTCCCTTCCTCATCTCAATTTTGGGGTAAGTGGCCTCTTTGCTGATGCCTGATCAGCAATCAGACCATAAGGCACACCCTAATTTCTCCTCACTTTTGCTGTCCATCAGGCAACAACAAAGAAGTCACTTACCTCAAAAGGGGGGAAGGAAGTGTGTCTTATGGTCTGAAAAATATGGTAAACTGTGGGGCTTCTTAGAAGAGAAGTATGAAGGAGAAAGGGATGGTGAAGCCATTGTGTGGGTGACAGAGTTCCCCCAAGTGCCCCTTCCTCCTTTCTCTGAGGAAGGCTTCTGCAGCCAGGAGGGATTCTCAGTTCAGAAGGTAAGTGGAAGAGCAGATATCAAACACAGCAAGCAGTAAGCTGATAGGCACCAAGTGGGAAGCAGCCAGGGGAACCTGAAAGAGAGACCTGGAAATTGCACAGGACTACTGGCTTTAATCTTGAGCCAATCAATATTGCTAGGTGACATGTATGGCCATTGATTGAACCCTGGAGTTAAGACATTTGTAAAAACTGGAATGCAGGGTGATGGTAGAGGTACCATGGCGTTAGTAGCAGTGTTTGGGTATTACAGTGTGATGTTGACTATGTGGGGAAAAAACAGTTTTTAGAGGTAGCTTTGTAAATCGTGGTGATATGTGGTGAGAGCTGCACTCCTCTTTAAAGGACTTTATTATAAACTACACAGTGGGTTTGGAGGGAAAATGCTACTATGAGAGTAGTAGCAAGTTAGAGGACCTGAGTTCACGGCAATCCTCTTGTAAGACTGATGACAGCTGTTGAGTTCATGCTGATAGATAAGTAGAGGCTCACACTGAGGTGCCTATGGCTTGTGTTCAAATCCTTCATGACTTTGCCACATGATTGGTTATTTCTGGCTCAGCGGAGTCTGCATGCCAAGTCATGACAGTCTGAATGACAAACGGAGGGAGATTTCTAGAAACCCTTACCATCCTTTCAAATACTCCAAGTTCAGGGTCATCTTCTTTGAATCTCTTGGGGGAAAAAAACCCAAAAAAATAAAACTTTGTTTCTTCATGTATTCAGGTATCCTGACCTGGAAACATTTCCTGGAGAATCACCCCAACAGAATACTAGCATCTTAGTTATCTCTCTGCCATTGTGATGTAATGCCATAATCAAGGCAACTTATAGAAGAAGGAGTTTATTTTGGCTTATAGTTCTAGAGTGCTGAGTCCATGGTGGCTGGGAGGTGTGGCAGCTGAAGCAGGGCCCAGACCTTGAACCACAAGCTGGAAGCAGAGAGAAGCATGCCTCCAGGAACATACTTCCTCCAGCAAGACCACACCTACTAAGCCTACCAAACATCCCACCAGCAAGGGGCCAAGTGGTCCATCATCTGAGCCTATGGGAGAAACATTCTTGTTTAAACCACCAGAACAACCCAGTACTTTGGAATTGGCAATGGAAGTTTTGTGGATACTTGGCAAAACTGTATTTTATTAACATGAAGACTGGTCCCCCTGTGGTCCCAACTAGGAGCAGTTAGTCTCTAGATAGCTGCACCACCAGGATGGGTCGCATACAAATGACACTAGCCATTGGAGGAAAGAATAAAACCAGTATGAGTGATTCTAATGTTTGAGTTTCAGAGGCATCTGGTGACCATTGGCTGTAACATTCTTACTTCATGGTTCAGAAACATGAGCCCAGAGGTGGAAGACTGACCCAACACACACACAGGTTAACTATGGGATGGGACCAATTGTGTTCCTACCCACATCCCTGGGCACGTTCAGTATGCTGAATGCTCACAAACCATCTAACAGGAACACTTAAAAAGAATCCCCTAAGACACCTGAGACACGGTATGTCTGTTTTCTTCTCCGCTGTGTGAGGGCAGTGATTAAGTTCACAAATGTTCACAAAGGGAGGCTTATAGGGATCTTTACACTGTACAGATTCAAAACTTATTCCTGAGTGGCAGCAGCAGCATTCCTATGACTGTCACCAATACAGTGAGGCTACAAAGCAGAAGAAATTCAAGTCATAAAACAATAGCAACACTCAGCAAATGATCCGTGTCATATATAAAGTTCAGCGGTGACAGTGAACAAGGCAGAGACCCCATCCACCTGTCTCCCGCAGAGGCTTACTCTGGTGTGTATTCAGCAATACCTTTGTTTTGTGCTGAGGTGTTTGTTTGTTTATTTATTGCTTTTTTGTCATTATCTCCCTTTCATTTCATTTTGGACAGTTTCTAGGACTGCTTCTTCAAGTTCACTCATTTTTCTCCCCCTGCAATGTCTAAGCTGTGATTTATCCTGCCCAGTCTCTTATGTGACATACGATTTGTTAGCCCATTCTTCCATCTCTAGAAAGGATTTAGAGTCTATTTACATCTTCTTAGTACTTATCTAATGCTCTTGCCTTTTAAACTCTTCTTGAACACATAGAAATTATAGCAGCAGTTGTGGTGACTTGACTGTGAATCCTAATGACTGTGCATTTCTGGGCCTGTTTCTGTGCATTGTGCGTTCTGTTTTCCTGCTTCTTTGCACATGTGCTGATTGTTTCATTTATCCTTCAGTGCATACATATGGAAGCCAGAAGAAGGTGTAGGATGCCCTGGAACTGGAGTTACAGGTTACTGTGAGCTGCCATGTAGGCACTGGGAACTGAACACAGGTCCTCCGCAAGAACAGCAAGTGCTTTTAACCACTGGGCCATCTCTCCAGCCCCCTTTAATTAATTTGTATAGATTCGTTTTATTTTTTTCCTCCGTGTGTATATCTGGGTGGCTGTGCCTCAATCCCCACCTGTGTGTGCACGCGCACTTGCGCAGAGGTTGGCATATGGTATCTTTCTCAACCACCTTTCCACTTTGTTTATTTTTATTTATTTATTTTATGTGTATTGAGGTCTTTTTTCCCCCTGCATGTATGTCTATACCACATGCATGCATGATGCCTGTAGAGGACAGAAGACGGCATTGGGTCCTCTGGAACTGGGGTTACAGACTGTTGTGAGCTGCCATGTGGGTGCTGGGAACTGAACCCGTGTCCTCTGGAAGAGCAGCCAGTGCTCTTAACTGGAGGCCATCTCTCCAGACCCTTTACATTATTTTTCAGATAAAGTCTATCACTGAACTTGGAGCTCAGGGAGTGTGTAGACTAGCTGGCCAGCGAGCTCCTATCTCCCCATCCCCAGCACTAGGCGCTCACCACCACACCTGATTCTGCTTAGGAGCTGAGGGTGTGAAGTTGGATCTTAAAGAGTCAGACCCTCTTTTTGACTGTGAATGTTTTGTTTCTCTGGTTTTGTTTTGTTTTTCAGTTGGTTGATTGGTTGGCTTTTTGTTTCTTTGCTTATAGGGAGTAGTTTTGTTTTAAGACAAAGCTTGCTATATTCTTCAGGTTGGTTTTGAACTTATAATCCTCCCATCTCAGCCTCCCGAGGAGTGCCATTAGAGGCAGGCCCCATCCTGGCTTTGTAAGTACTCTGCTCGCTAATTGGCTGTGTGAATTTTGCCTTTTGGGGTTCCAGGTCTTTTATTGATGGTGCCCACTCTGCCAAGGGGCTCCTTCCCAGAGCGCCAGGCAGCTCCTTGCCTGGCAAATTGCAGAGCTCTTGGTGCAGTTGGCCTCACCTCATCTCTGCTCTGAACTCTGGCTGCCCTGACCCTGTGAAATTCCCAAGCCACCTCTTCCATGCACCTGCCCACCAGGCTCCCCATGGGCTGCCTGCTGCCAAAGCCCAAGGACTCCCAAGTAAATAGGCAGAACAACCCTTCTCTCCAAAGCTCCTGTCCTATGCCGCCTGCTGCTCCTTGGCTTAAAAGCCTGTTAACGTGCCTGTCCTGGTTTTCATTTGCTTAACAAGGACATAAACTCGCTCCTTGCTTTTCCATTGTAGCCAGTGATGGAGATAAGTCCTGCTCAGACTTCAGAGCAAAGCTGTTTGTGCTGACTGTGCGTGGGCCTCGGAGGATCAGGGGTCCAAATCGCTGCTATCACTAACTGTTTCAAAGAGTCTGAGCCTAAGGTCACCTCCGCAGAAGGTAGTGCAAAAGTTGTTTTGGGGAGTGAGCCCAGAGCTAACCCATTAGACTTCTTCACTACACAAGAGAGGGACCTGGGCCAATCAAATGGCTTGGTGAGTAAAGGGGATTGCCACCAAGCCTGAGGACCCGAGTTCAATCTCTAGGACCCAACGTGCTCACACACACACACACACACACACACACACACACACACACACACACACACAGAGAGAGAGAGAGAGAGAGAGAGAGAGAGAGAGAGAGAGAGAGAGAGAGAGAGAGAGATGATAGATGGATAGATAGATAGATATAGATGATGGATGGATGGATGGATAGATGGATGGATGGATGGATAAATGCAATTTCTAAGAAGAGAAGAACCAAATCCCTCCACTCAGTCTAGTGGGTTCCCAGCACTGACAAGGATAAGAAGGCCATCTTTATCTGTTAAAACACTGAGCTAGAGAGCTGGTTCAGCAATTAAGAGTGCATCCTGCTTGTCCAGAAGACCCGAGTTCAATTCCCAGCACCCATGTCTGCCTGCAACTCCAGCCCCAGCTCATCCTACCCCATCTTCTGGCCTTCGTGGGCACCCGCAGTGATGTGGCATATACTCATGCAGACATGAACATATCTATAAATAAAAATAAATCTTAAAAAAACCTGCATATAAAGCTAGGTAGGATGGTGCATTAATACGATCATAGCACCTGGGAGACTGAGGCAGGAAGGGGCAGGGTGAGTCCCACAGTCAAACAAACAAACAACAATTACATGACTAACAGTATTTGCTGCAGAATTGTGGTAAAGTTTGCTGGAAGCAGTCTGTGGAAAGGGATCCTCAGGTCTGCACACAGTTGGTGCTCAATAGATACTATTTATTTCCTACACTCAGATGCTTGCTTCTTGGTCTGGGCTCCAGAGTCAGTCCCAACATCCTCCCCCCGCAACACACACACTCCCTCTACTCTCCCCCACCAGACACCACATTCTCTTCAGGGGCTCACAGACCTGGTTCTGGGGCTCTCTGACCAGACTCAGCTTTACAGCTAATACCCCCCCCCCCCACCACTTGCCTGTGCAGCTTGTAGAGGTGTAACATTTGATAAGCTCCATTTAGTTTGGCGGCACTGCAATGTTTAAATTATTCGAAGACAGATTGCTCCCTCCAGCATGCCCCCTCCCCTAAGGATTTCTGCTCTACTGAGTCTGCAGGCAGCGTGCTAGAGGAAGCAGGGACCCAGTCAGCAGGCAGTTTCTCACTCTGAGGCCGAAATCAGTTCCAGCCCTTCTTCTCCCAACCATCACACCCCATTATTCCCTGCTAATTGCAAGCTTGGTATTCAGGTTAACTCTTTGAGAACAATGGCAGCTTTGATGGCTGGAAAGGTACACCCCCTCTTCCACCTGGTTACCTTCTCCCACATCCCCACACCCTACACCTACACCCTGCTTCCACTGTCCCCAGCTGACTCTGCCTGTCTGGGATTCTGAGAGTCTCACTTGGGAAGATAAGCTCTGAGATGGGGAGAAATGAGAAAATCTGATTTGTGTGTGTGTGTGTGTGTGTGTGTGTGTGTTGGGTCTGTTTTTCGGTTTTTAAGACAAGGCCTCATGTAGCTCAGGCTGGTTTGAAATTCACTATGGAGCCTAAGGCCAAGGTTAGCATTGAAAGCTTGTTCTTTTTCCCTCAACCTCCTAAGTGCTGGTGTTGCTATTATGCCCCACTAGGCCTAGCATTGTCACTCTGTGTTCTGATCTGGGACAGGGGCAGCTGGTACAGTCCCAGCTAGAGACAAGCAGAGTCTTGTCTTTAATTGGTATCTGAGAGCGACAGTCTATAAATCCAGCATTGTGGCACAGGCCTGTCATCTTAGCATTCAGGAGACTGAGGCAGGAGGATCACCACCAGCTGAAGGTCAGACTAGGCTACACAGTGAGGCACTCTATCTCAAGCCAACAGGATCAAAGTAGACACAGCTGTTTAGCAAAGCCACTTGTCACACTGCCTAGGCTTGGGGAGGGGGGCGGGGCACTCTCATTCAAACCACTACTAGCAACCAATGACTACCAAAAAGGTCTTGCCCGTGGCAGAAATGTCTCCAAGCAAGAGGCAATGTGGGTGGGAAACAAGCCAGTCAGACAATGTGACCAAACCCTGTCCCCTACAGACCCAAGTTCCAGAGGACTTACGGGCCATAGTCATGCTCCCTGCCTCCTTCCTATGAGTGCTTGCCCTGTTACTGTTCTAGAGTGAGGACTTTACTGCCTTCCCTTAAAATCATGAAAAGAATTGTAATCCTGAAATTTTATACTTTAATTAGTGTGTGTGCATGTGCACACGTGCATGTGTGTGTGCACAAGGTTGTGCACACGTGCACTCACAAGCATGCATGTTGACTCTTGCAAGCACACAGGTGTAAAGGACAGAAGACAATCTTGGATGTTGTTCCTCAGGTGCTGTTCACCATTTTATTTTTATTTTTTGGCAGTCTTTCACTGGCCTGAAACTCCTAGAAGGCTGGAATGACTAGTCAGCTAGCCCCAGGGACTGCCTGGTCTCCTCAGTGCTAGGATGACAAACACATGCCTCCACACCCAGCTTGTTCTACGTAGGTTCTGGGATACCAGAGCCAGACCCTCACACTCCGAGGGAAGCAAGCACTTTACTTCATGAGCTATCCCTTGCAGAACACTACTAAGTATCAAGCAGCCTCGCTCCATCCAGCCACCCCCAGGCCAGGCACTAGACCGACCCACAAGATGAGCACAAAGACTCCCCTACTGCATGAGCAAGCTTGCTTTTGTCTAGCTTCTCCCTCCCTCAGTTCAAACTTGCTTCATCACTGACAATCTGTCTCCTCCTTTCTCCATTTTTCTCTCACTCAGGCAGGGTGCGTGTTATGTACATCTCAAGGGCGCATAACAAAACAGGCATATTTAGTCCCAGTTTACCCGAGCTCTTTGCAGAACTGGACTCATCCAAGAAGCTCTAGAAGAGGCCACTCTGACTCCTTGCCTTTCCCAGGATGCTCCATGCCAAGTTAGTTCTGAGATGCCTGATCCTCAAACATAAGGAGAGGAGAGAGAGGTGCCCTATCTCTACCACCTCCCCAAGGATGCTGGAAATGTGGGTCCCCAGTGGTGGTGTGGGGCTGTCCCCATGAAGGGTCCTGAGACTAGTTGCGTGGTATTGGACTCATTTCTTTCCCACACACTGAAGATGCTCAGTGGTTCAGTAAGCAGTATCAAAGATGGCAAAAGCCCAGGTTAGCATGGAAGGACGCTTGGAGCTCTGGACGCCAGCCCACTGTGTCAGGAGTTAGGAAATGAGATTCACAGAGGTTCAGAGCTAGCAAGCTAGGCGCTGGTATCAGTATGTCTGGCATCAGCATGACTGTGTCCTGGACTGTGTCCCATGACTCTTCTGATCAAGGAGGCATTTCTGGGCTCCTAGGCTCAGTGACGCTGTCAGCAGGATATTTGTTCCAAGGCTCCCAAATATGGAAATCAGATTGTATCTGCATAAAATAACTCTCTGAACTTTTCAGCGTAACTCAGAGTAAGAAGTGTATCTTTAACAGTAGCCTGGTATGCATGCACCAGAGTGCTGAAGATACAGGAAGCAGAGTTCTCAAAGCGAGGCTCATTCCGATGATATGCAATGTGTTCCGGTCCTCTGTCAGTCTCTTCCCTACCTTTCACTGTTATTGTTGATGAAAAGGAAAATGTCTCTTTGCCATTGGACAAGCATCGGCTTCAAGGAGTGCAGGTGGCCTAAGGGGCTCAGAAGAGGTGTCCAGGTTACTGGTGGGCTATACTCACTCATCATCTGGCCTTTCTGGAACTGTGACTGCAAGCGGTCTTCTTACCTCCACGGTCACCCCACTGCGTTCCAGTATCTGGCTTCCAGGCACAGTGGACATACTCAGCTCAGATGTCCCTGGTATCAACCTCAGTTAACAGAACTTGAATGTATTACATCACTATCAGACACCCCACCACCACCAGAGCCCTTAGGCAAAAGTAGAAAGGTTATCCCTTCTCACCAATAGGAAAATCAAGACCTGGTGAGATGGCTCAGTCAGTAAAGTCCTTGACACTCAAGCATGAGGACCTAAATTCAGCTCCCCAGTACCCACATAGAAGCCAGGCATATGCCAGTAATCCCGGGGCTTGCAGGCCAGCCTATCTAACCAAATCAACGAGGGCCAACTTCATTGAGAGAGTCTCATAAAAGCAAGGTAGAGACATGATTGAATAGGATTCCTGCATTGACCTCTGGCTTCTGTACATGCATACAGAGAGTGGGTAGAGGGGAGAGGAGGGGAGGGAAGGAGAAGGGAGAGGAAGGGAGGGGAGGGGAAAGGAGGAAAGAGAAATGAAGGAAGGGAAGGGAAATGAAGTGGAAAGGGAAGGGGAGGGGAGGGAAGGGGAAGGGAAGAAAGAAAAATGGAAGGGAAGGGAAGGGGAAGGGAGGGAAGAGAAGTGAAGTGAAAAGAAGGGAAGGGGAGGGGAGAGGAAGGGAGGGGAGGGGAGGGGAGAGGAAGAGAGGGGAGGGGAGAGGAGGGGAGAGGAGGGAAGGTAAGGGAAGGGGAGGAAAGGGAAAGGAAGGGAAGGAAGGAAGG
>OU015748.1:56045708-56058862 GCA_907169655.1 Acomys percivali
ACCTCATTTGACACTACTGCCACTATTACCTCATTTGACACTACTGCTATTATTACCTCCATTGGTATTTCTGCTGCTATTACCACTGTCTACATGACTGCAGCAGCTTTAGCTTCCCAAGGTGGGGGTCAGCCAGTTTTCTCTCAGCAGACAGCAAGCGCATCACTATGAACACAGGCATTGTTAACACCTCCGTCGCAGAAGAAGAAAAGACCAAGCAACACATCAGGAAGCTAGCCACCGCCTGTAGCTTTGGCTGCAGGGGATCTGATTCCCTCTTCTGACTTCTGTAGGTGCACACACATGCACAGGTGTGCACACATGGGCACATACAGGCATACACACACACACACACACACACACAAAAGCACAAATAATAACATAAATCTTTAAAAAGTAATTAAAGGGGCTAGAGAGATGGCTCAGTGGTTAAGAACACTTGCTGCTCTTACAGAGGCCCTGAGTTCAGTTCCCAGCACCCACATGGCAGCTCAAAACCACCTGTACATCTAGTTCCAGAGAACCCTTTGCCATCTCTAGCCTCTACAGGCTGCATACTTGTTACAGCCATGCGTACATGCAGACAAATACTCACACACATTAAATGAATCTTAAACAAACAAACAAAAACAAATGAAAATAAAAGGTAGTTAAAGCCAAGACATCAAGGCCACCTCCCGGTGACAGGAACTATGATTACTGAACGGCCCAAATGGCCATGTCTCTCCTTTCTTGAAACCTTCCACTGAAAATTCACTAACTGCCACCCCCGCACCAGAAGACTCCCACTGTGGCACGCAGCTCCTAAGACATGAGTCCAGCATCGTTCCCTGCCCAGCCACCCCAAAATCATCTGGCAAGGTCTTTCTTGCTGACCCTATCCCCACAGCGCCAGAATAGAATGTTGGCAGAACCAGACCACCAGAACTGACACAGGTGTCCCCACCCTCCTCAGCCATATGCCAGGAGAGGGTGAGACAAAGGAAAAGAAAAAGTCTGAGGTGGGACTGGGGCAAATGGGGCCAGAGTGTCCTTGGGAAGTGAGCAGAAGTAAAGCAATGGAAAGCAGCCAGATTTATTTCCTTAGAGACATTATATATGTAGCCTCCTAGCCAGAGTATCTGTAAAATAACAGCTAAGTTTTGTTGAGCTCTGAGTATATATCCAACTCATTTGCACGACAGTGTCTCGTTGAATCCTTGCAGCAACTCCCTAAGGTAGACAGACCATCATTGTCACTCCTCTTTACAGGGACAAAGCTAAAATGGGCAGCACCAGGATCTGGGAGCTTACAGTTCAACATAAAGTCTAAGTCCTTCACTCCAGCACTGTGGAGCCTCCTTACCTCCAGTCCCAGACACAGACTGTGACAAATGTGAAGTCAATCTCTGTCTGGACACTGGATAGCAGAATGCTCAACTCATTTGGGGCTCTAGCCTTCACACTGAACCCCAAGCAAACCAGGAGCATCACCCCAAGACAGTCCTGCTGCAGACCCCAAGAGAGATGTAAGCACGTCCTGAGTTGCCGCTAGTGCTCCTGTTCCCAACGGTCCCGTCAAGTGACCCAGGCCCATATTTGTCTTAGCAGCCATGTCAGGTACGTGTGGAAACAGCTCCTGGTCTGAATAACTCTCTCCATTCCCCAGAACCATCTCCATTATCTCACTGTCTTCTCCAAATCACTTCCTGAGTCTTTTTTTTTTCCTCCCTAGCCTTGGCTTGTGGAGGCTGCAGCAGCCAAGTGCAGAGCAGAGTATAACAAAGCAGAAGGAATTTGGAGTTTCTAGGCAACCTAGCCAGGAGGAGATAAAGGGCAGGGAGGAGTAGAGACAGCCAGAGTGCTAAAGAAAGAAAAGACAGTTCACAGCTGGAGGGACCCTGTGCAAAACTCCCCATAAGTGGCCAAGTAATCGCAGGATAATTGTGGCGAGTACTCCATGTAAATACACTCTCTGGGCTGGGGATGCAGCTCGGTGGGTAGAGAGCTTGCCTATGCACATAAACACCCATGGTGGCACACACTTGTAACCCCAGCACTGGGGAGGTGCAAGCAGAAAGAGAAGAATTCTGTTCAAGGTTATCCTCAGCTGCACAGCCTGAGACACATGGGAGCCTGTCTCAAAATAACGAAATAAATGCAAGCAAGCAAATAAACGTGCTCGCCATGTAGCCACCGTTGTCCCGAGAGAACATCCCTTTTCTTCGCCCCTACCCTGGCCTCCCATGAGCCGTGTCTTGATGCTATGGGATACAGAGGGAAATGGTGCTGTTGACTGGCTGCCGAGGAAGCAGCAACGTATTGGAGCCAAAGAAAACCTAGACGGGCTGAAAGGAGCCTAAGGCCCTGGAACATGCTTAATGCCTGGTGACGCTGGGGGTGTTGTCGCAGAGCTCCATCCAGGATTTGAGTCAAGGGATTCAGCCAGATGTTCAAGAAACTAGAGGGACCACATGCCTTTCCATTTCATAGACGAGGCAGCCAATGAAAGCCACAGCCTCTACCCACCCTGTTGCAAGTCTCCTCGTCTGCTTCTCTGGGAAGGACATAAACTCTGGGCCCTTCCTAGTCTGTTCCACTGTCCCCTCTACCAATTTTCTTCTTGCCTTGGTCTGCCTCCCAACTCTCCCCTCCTCACCCTGGAAGGAGAGCCTTCTCCCTGTCACTCTAGAGGGCGTCTATACCAACCATTTGAGAAGGTTCTGTCTGGACCCAGATCCCAGAGCCTCTAACCTTCCTCTAGCTCCCAGTGTCTCTTGACAGATTCCAGCAACAGGGGGCCAAGTCCAACCTTGAGAGGTGTTACCCCTCCAGCACTCCCAATTCCCACATGACTCCTAGGGCCCAGATGTTCTATGTCATAGAAAATAAACATCTAGATGATTTAATACTTCCTGCTACGTCTCATTTGGCTTCTGGCACAGAGCTGCTTGGAGGTCACCCTGCCCCTTAAGCCTGGGCCAGGGCACCTGTCCTGCCCCAGCAGGACTGCTGATGGCCACTGATTCTGGCAACCACTCAGCAAGAGCAGTGGAGCCAGGGCCGTGAGAGACCTCCACACCCACGGGTGATTTGCTAAAATATATCTGCTCATCAGTGGACCAGGGGTTTGCAGCAATAGTTATAAGCCAGTTCCAAAGAAGCCCCTGACACATGAAGGCCATAGTAGAGAGAATAGGGATTTAAGGTCTAAGAGGCCCCCAGAAGATATTCTTTCTGTGCCAAAATTCCAAGGCTGAAGGACATCCACCCTCCTCTTGCAATCTTGAGGGAAAGAAAGGACCTCTGTGTGTGTTTCCTAAGCTCTACCAACAAGAAGCATCGGCCAAGTGTTGATGGGGACGGGAGGGGGACAGTGTCTGTCAAATGCCTCTGCAGCATATTCCATGATTCATACCCAATTCCCAATTCACATGAGAAGAGGATGTGCCAGATCATAATGTTTAGTGATGTTATAGTGGTCATAACAGCCCAGGGCAATACCATTTTCTTTTTCCTGGGACAAATCAGGTGTGAATATGCCCACGACTTGGGTGGTGTGAATACCCAGCACCTATAATTGAATACATTTCATTCTTTTTTTTTATTGAAAAATGAAATCATTCATATTACATCTCATTTGCTATCCCATCCCATGCATCCTCCCATTCCTCCCTCCCTCCCGCTTTCACCCCCTTCCCCTTCCCTATGACTGTGACTGAGGAGGACCTCCTCCCCCTGAATATGATGCTAGGGTGTCAAGTCTCTTTTTGGTAGTCTGCTATCCTTCCTCCGAGTGCCATCGGGCCTCCCCATCAAGGGGACATGGCCAAATATGGGGCACCAGAGTTCATGTGAAAGTCAGTCCCCAGTCTCCACTTAACTGTGGAGAATGTTCTGTCCCTTGGCTAGATCTGGGTAGGGGTTTGATGATGACTGCACGCATTGTCCTTGGTTGGTGCCATAACCCCTGGGCCCAGATTTGCCCATCATAGATACTTCATTCTTGATGATGACAGTAGATGAAGCAAATGAGCATGTTTTTATTGTGCTTATTCGCCAGGCTATACTTTTAAGTCATCATCTTACTTATGCTCTTCTTTTAATTGTAAAGATACCTGTGGTAAAACCATGGTCTTGTTTTCACCAGCTCCACACCCTCGCTTTTACTGTATATCTTGATGACATGGTAATGCCACATCAAGCAACTGACCAGTGCCATCTAGGTATGTGTAACGACTCTGCGATGTTCATGCATCTATGATGTCTAATGAGGTCACTCTCAGACCACACCCTTACCTTTAACACACGCATCGTTGTGTTTTGGAGTGTTGCCTTCAGTTTGAGACAGAGTCTCATGTGTTGCAGGTTCACCTCAAGTTGCTGTGTGCCTGAGGATGACACTCAACTTCTGATCCTCCTGCTCCTATCTCCAAAGTGCTTGGGTTGCAAGTGTATACCACCACACCTGGCTTATGTGGTACTGGAGCCAGAAGCCCTGGCTTTGTGCATGCTGGGTAAGAACTCTACCTGCTGGACCACATCCGCAACCCCTCGTGGTGGTATTTTACATTCCCAGACTCATGAGGCCCCAAGGATATGCCTACAATATACTGAAGTCATTGTGCGGATCAGGGTGCTAAGGTGTTCAACGGCAGCCTTCCATCTTTGCAGCATGTGGCTACAGGTGTGTTTGGGCTCTGCACCACACCTGGCTGCTCCAGAACTGGACTTGCTACTGTTTCCTGGCCTCTTTGCTGTGATGGGGGAGGTTAGGGGAAGGCTAGGTCCTGTGGTTGCTTTCTCCCTTTCTCATGAAGTGAGCAGGCTCTAGAGGGTAGACAACCACTCTGAGGAGATACATGTAGAAACAAAGAGTTGGTTATCTGGTTTTTATGATCATGGTAACGGGATGCCTGGCTTCCGGTTAACAATCATCCATCGTCCATCTATCCATGCATCTAGGAAGCTACACCAAGGTCAGAACCAATTTAATACACAGAAAAACCTTGCAAAGTGGATTTGGAGTCATTCTGTTCCATAGTGTCTTCTTTTGAAGGAAGGTCTGAGGTAGCCCATGACTGATCATAAGCTACTTGTGTAGCAGTGTTGCCTATGACTCATGAGGGATGGCTGGGATTGTAGATGTGTGCCACCATGCCCAGCTTATGCAGTACTGGGGAGAGCAAGTCTAGGGCTTTATGCATTCTAGGCAAGCACTCTACCAACTGAACTACATCCCTAGCCAGATTTAGGGTTCTGTTAATCATTTTGTATTGTGACAAAATGGCAATTTAAAAAAATAAAAAGGCCACTGGAGACAACTAAAGCTAACACAGAGAAAGCCGGAAAAAAAATAAAAAGGTCATTGGCTACAGTGATGGCTCAGTACATAAAGGTACTTACTACCAAGTCTGGAAACCTGAGTTCAGTCCCTAGAACCCAACCCACAGGTAGAACAAGAGGACCAACTCTGCAAGCTATATTCTGACCTCTACACATGTGTTGGCACATACACACACACACACACACACACACACACACTCACACATACACACACACACACACACACACTCCACAAACAAACAAATAGATAAATATAATTTTTAAACAGTCATTTTAACCACTTTTTGTTTATTTGTTGTATTTTATGTACATAGGTGTTTTGCCTAGAGGCATCCCTATTCATTATGTCTATGAAAGCCAGAGAGGGCATCAGATCCCCTTGGAGTTGCAGACAGCTGTGAACTGCCATGTGGGTGCTAAGAATCAAACCCAGGTCCTGTAGAAGAACAGTCAGTGCTCTTAACTGATGAACCATGTCTGCAGCCATTTTAAACCACTTTTTAAGCATGTTGTTCTATGGCAATAAGTACACTGGCGTTATTGTACAACTGTTGCCATCACCTAGGTCCAAAACTTTCCATCTGTCACCATTAAGCACCAATAGCATTAAGGATGTTTGAACAATATGGATGGAGTCCTATTATTGTATATTTACCTAAAATTACACATATATAAAATCTACATGTACATATATATGTATACACATACATATAATGTGATAATACTCCCTCCAAGAGCCACTGAAAAAAAAACAACTCAGCACCAGGCATGAAAAATCTCCTTTTGAGGTGTTGGTCAGGGTAGTCCAAGAGACTTCCAAAACAATACAGATTACTGCTGTTGCTTCCTAGAAGTTGAAGGTAAGTCCCTATTGCTGAAGACAACACACACTTTGGACATAGGAGGACCTGAGAAACATGCTCCTTGGAGACTAGCTTTCATAGTACCAGAAGGTTCTGTGCAAACTGCCAAGGGAAAAAAGAATCAATCGTCCTCCACAACTGTCCACCACAATGACTATCATGGCAAGATATCCTTAAAGGGGCAATAGTAAAAAAAAAAGGGGGGGCGGGGCAATAGTGACACTTACATGATGGCAGTAACCAACAGCTGTCTAGTTAGACACTAATGCCCACAACACCCAGAGGAAACCATGTCTGGCAATGGAAACCTAGCCAACTACTTGGAGATGGTGAGAGCATGAATCTTAGAGGAGAGCCTATGACTATCACCTCCTTGAAGCAGGATAATCTCTAATTGCCATCTAAATACTCCTCCTTACACCCACTGGTAAGTATAGCATCCAACCCTCATCAAAGAAGCTTCTTTTTGCTGTGCATAGCGGCACATACCTTTAATCCCAGCATTCAGGAGGCAGAGACAGGCGGATCTCTAAGTTCGAGGACAGCCTGGTCTACAGAATGAATTCCAGGATAACCAACTGTAGAGCACCCAGCTCCAGCTGATACAAGTCCTACACCTACAGCTCAAGGAACATCACAGAAAAGGGGGAGGAAAGACTGTAAGCACCGAAGAACCAGGTAGTCTGCTGCTAGTGTGTGTCTTCTATTTATGACATGGAAGCTACATGCTTGAAACCTCAACAATACAGCTGCTTAAGTAAGACCTGAACAATAGCAACACCAGTTGACATACCAACGTGGATTAGGAAAACTTCATGAGACCTTGTCCCAGGCTAAGCAACTAATTATGGTTGAGAGAGGCAGAATTAGTCTTCCCCAGGAATGAGCACCCTAACTGGTTATCTAATACCAAGTGGTCAACCCTAAAATATATACAGATAAGCAACACTAAACAGACTCCACAGTTTGTATTTGTGTGTGTGTGTGTGTGTGTGTGTGTGTGTATGTGTGTGAGAGAGAGAGAGAAAGAGAGAGAGGGGGAGAGAGAGAGAGAGAGAGAGAGAGAGAGAGAGAGAGAGAGAGAGAGAGAGAGAGAGAATTAATTTTAAAAAAGAGGCCATGAATTTGAAAGGGCATTGGAATGGTTGGAAGAAGGAGAATATAATATTTTAATTAATTTTTTAAAAAATGCCAGTTTGGGAACCCATCATTCTACTTTGGTTTCTATGAGTCTAGGGATCTATAACTTCCTCCCTCCCTCTCTCTATAAAAGGTCACACTATGTAGCTCAGACTGGCCTCCAACTGCAAACCCTCCTATCTCAGGATCTTATGTTACTTTTCTATTACTGGGATAAGACACCATAACCAAAGCAACTTATAGAAGAAAGAGTTTCTTGGGGACTTAACAGTTTCAGATAGTTAGAGTCCAGGATCGCCTTAGCAGTAGATAAGTAACCATGGCACTGGAACACTAGTTCAGAGCTTACATCTTAAGCCACAACCATGAGACAGAGAGAGCTGACCAGGAACCTCCTCCAACAAGGCCACACCCCCTAATCCTTCCCAAACAGTTTCACCAGCTGGGGACCAAGCATTCAAACACATGAGTGTCTGGGGGCTGTTCTCACTCAAACCACCATGCCCAGTCTCCTGAGTACTGAGATTACAAATGTGCGCCACCACTGTGGCTTTATTTATCGTATTGTGGGTAGCTTATCTCACTCGGTATGATGTCTTCAAGTTTGAAACTACAGAAGCTTGACCCGGTGACTCATCTTCTCTTTGAAGTGACTAGTGCTGGCTGCCTTCTCTTGGGAAGCATAAATCCACACCACCCCTCTCCTGCAGAATAGCCCTCCACTCTCTGCTTTTCCCCAGAGCTTGTCACATGAGGAGCCTAGTGTCATTCTACCTGTCCAGGACTTGCTAAGGTTTCCCAAGACCTACATCCCTTTTCATTAATTTCTTTAGGGTCTCTTCCTCCATACGGGAACTCACGCCTACCTACCAGAGTGCTTCTCTGAGAACTCCTGGACCTACACTCCCTGGATGCTCTTGGCAGCTGCGGCACAGGGCTGGCCACTGACCACCTTTGCTTTACACTACTCCCTGCTCCCTCCAGTTATGCAACGATAGACCTGCCCTCTTCTCCTATAAAACAAGAGGTGCCAACTCTGGTGCCTCCACCTCTACTTCACTCGGGTTCCCCAACAACATGCATCACCCACATCACCTGTCATCACTACGTCCCCCCCACTCTGTCCCACTACACCCCACCCCCGCTGCACTGTCCCAGAGACTGCCCCTATCTCCCCATCATTCCCCAGGGTGGAGTCCACCAGCCCCTTCTGTGTCCTTCATCACCTCAGGGTGCCTGCCTGAGGTAGCTCCACCCACCAGCCTGAGCACAGCAGCATGGATTGCAACACTCACACCTTTAGACTGTGGGTGCCACATGGGCAAGGACTCTGCTATTTGTCTTGGCTCCACCTTTTTTATTAATTCCCTTCTGTCCTTGTTTAGGGCCCCATAAAAGGATAGAATTAGAAAGAGGAGAATCGCCCACTGGCCTTTGGTGCTTTCTTTTCAAAGTAGAGGTTGGGAGAGGTCCTACTTGCCTAGTTCAGAAATGAAAAGATCACCTTTCACCTACATACGAAGAGGCACCCAAGATGCCCTGCAAAGCTTACAAGGCGCTGCTGCAGGGCCAGTCTTCAAGGACTTCCTGTTGGGAGAAGTCACCTCCCAGGGTCTATAGTCCCACTACATCCCATCTCTCACCTGACTTCTGGTCACCTTGACTCTTGAAACTGTCCAGAGATGCCCCCACACACCATGCCCATTGTTGAGTGCCTATCTTAAGGATCACTTGCCTCTCTTACTAGGAATATGGTTGATCAGTCTGCTCTCTTGCCCCCAAAAGCCTTCCAGACCTGTGGCCTCCGTGTCATGGTCTGAAAATGGCTGCCCACCAGAAGTTTTGCAGAGGTTTATTCTTCAGAGCTAGCTGTCAGCAGTCTTGAAAAGATGGATCTTAATCTGACTGTGGTGCTCAAAGTGAGAGAGACTTCTGGAAAGTGGTCATTGGAGGAGGCCATCAGATAGGAATCCCCATGCTTGACCACTGGTGACTTGTGAGAACAGGCACGGACAGAGATCCAGGCTCCCTGTAGCTTGCCATGTGATATCGCTAGCAAGAAGATCATTGCCAGATGCAAACTTCACCTTGTGCCACCAGAACCATAAGGCTCAAACAATCCTTTTTTCTTTATAAAAATAAAAGTACCTTCCTAGTTATTCCTTTCGTGGATGAAAAGCTGCCTTGCACTATGCATCAGCTCCTCAGCCTGTCCACATGGCTCAGCATAACCCTACACCTCTCTCATGTGGGGTCCTTATTTCAGGGAGAGCTTCTCTTCTCCCCAGTTCAGGAGCCTCCTTGGCTTTCAGCTCCTTTCTCCTCAGGCCCATTAGAAGACAGGAGGGCCAGTGGGTAAGGGTGCTGGCCGCCAAATCTGACAACCTCAGCAAAGCCCTTGAACCTTAAAACAATAAGCGCTTTCCCTGTGGCCCAGAAAAGAAGGCCTGGGGAACCCAGCTGCCCCACCCACAATGTCCTCCCATGGCCTTGTTGCAATACACTTCTCACCCTTCGTAGAATGTTCGTGATCTCTTTCTCTCTTAGGGGGACTGTGGATAGAGTAAGACAGGATTAAGAAAGAATGGTGAAGAGAGGAGGGCGGAAGGAGGGGAGGGAGGGTGTGAAACGCAGGCTATCACCCCTGAAAACACACATCTAAATGCACAGAGCTCAGTGTATCTGTCTCTCTGTCTGTCTGTCTCTAACTTCCTCTCACTATTCTCCATCTGAGGAGGATCTCAGCAGGATATGGCGTGGGGCTAGAGCTAGCTTATGCTGAGCTACGGCTGGGTCCTGATTTCTTCAGATTTTCTAAATGGATGGGAGGGTGGATTCGTTCCCTAGTTAAAACAGACATTTTCACAATAACAATGACATGAATTAAAGACTGTCATGAAGTAAAAGATGAGTGCTTGACAAAGACAGGCTGAGAGCCCCAAAAGGGAGCCATGCCTGAAGAGAAAAGGTGGATTCTGACCCAAGTGTTGCCAGATAAGCTCTGTCCCAGGGGGTTGAGGGGCATATAGGAGGATGTGATCCTTTTCTTTCACCCTCCTTCATCCCCCCTCCCTTCCTCCCGTGCCCTCGGGAGAACACGAGACTACCACATGCCTCTCTTCTACTATACCGTATGGTATTCAGTTAACACCAAGTACACCTCCTTATGAGGCAACAGGCAAGAAGAAGGCGGAAGAGGAAGAGGAGAAAAGAAAGAAAGAAAGAAAGAAAGAAAGAAAGAAAGAAAGAAAGAAAGAAAGAAAGACGAAGGGGTATTATTCATGTAAGACTGGGCTGGCCAAGCAAAAAGAGAATGATGCCAACAAAAGCCCTCAAAGATCACCCATGGCTGCTGAAAGAGACCCTCCTGTCTCAAGACCTGACAGCAGCTAGTCACCCAGAGGTAAGAGAGTGTTTATACCCTCAACCTGGACCACTGTTCCAATACCAGATTGCCTATATTGAAAACTAAAGAACAATTAACCTCAAAAGCACAAGCAACAAAAGGAAAAATAAATGGATTTTGTAGTACTTTACACTTAATAACTTCTGAGTAAAAACATGTATGGTAGAATGCAAGGCAATACCTGTACACTACTTGTCTAAGAAGGTGTTAGCATCAATGATACATAAAGAGTTCCTGTGGCGCGACACCAAATAGAAACAGCACAGTTGGAGATGGCCAAAGGTTTGGAACCTACATTTCCAGAGAAGGCATGTAAACAGCCACGGAGCCCACGAAGAAGCATTTAGCACCACCAATAGGAAAATGCAAGTGAGAACAAAGGAAATCTGTGGTTGGGTTGTTGGAGGTGCAGAAGCCAGGGCAAAACAACACGGGTCTCTCGGGGACAGCAAAGCATCTGTGCCTGCTGGTGGGTTGTTGGTGTGTGGGATGGGCAATCTTCTGAGGGTGAGGGACAGGTGGAGGTGACATGCAAGTCCTCACAAGATGGTCCACTGAGTGGGCTCACCTCCAGGACCGTCATTCTGACCAACTACTGTCTAGATTCTAAACAGTGAGGCATATGAGGAAGAGAAACAGCCAACTCCTGGCAAATTCACATCTCCCACCTCCAGCCTTACCCCATGCTGGACAGAGGAGGGGTTGGTACCTCCTGCAGCTTGGAGCATCCTGTCAAGGACTGTCCTAGGAGGACAACTCTGGAGAGTGTGAAGCAGAGACACAGCCAAGATGGACCCCCTCTCAGCAGATAAGGGGGTAGAGCCTTACCCAACTTCTGACTGCACCTCACTGTGTCCCCCAGTTGCCACATGCCTGCCACCAACAGACCTCTACTGAGGCCACCATCTTTTCCCACAAGCAGAACAAAACTCCCTCAGTTCCCTGTGTCCTATTCAATCTACCCCCCCTCCTCTGACTGCTTTCGCCTGTCCCTGTCTGTCCCCATCCTCACATCCTTATCCCCAGCCCAAGACTTCCCGCTTTCCCCCAAAGTCCACTGTCTGCAGGGATTGTTTCTGGAATGTTCTTCTCTGTACAAGTTTTCAGTCTGCGTCACTGGGAGCCAGCTCCTCCCTGAGAGTCTTTCTGTGCTGCATCTCTCAAACATCACTGTTCAGCAGACATCTGTAGAACCTTAGCTCCTAGGGACCCCTCCCACTAAGGGAGCTGGTACCTAGCCTTCCCCTGGGGTAGTCTAAACAAGCATCTTCAGAAAAGGGCATTTATTGCCAAGACAGTAGAGATAAGCGGGGCTCATCTGTCTGCCACAATGACTCGGGCTGGGCCCGGGTTGCACACTGTCAGAGTGATTTTAGCAGAGCCTGCAAGCCATGAAACTCTTACAAACTCCAGATAAGGCCCTTGTCTTTAGAGAGCTTGGAGGAGAGGGGAGTGAGGAGTTGTAGCGATAGTCGCCACTGGAGATAAGGAAAATATATATTTTGTTTAACCAAACCGTCCATTGGCTAGAGACCCCAATGAGCTGGCATCCATCAAATCCTTTTCTGATTTACACAAATACCTGATTCCCCCCGATAAGGAAAAGTGTAAGTCAACACAGCTCTGTTGTCATTGGGTGTTACCTGCCCAGATACTGGCGGTTTTTATCTACAGATTCATTCGCAGGCTTTCTTCAGCTTTATCTGTGACTTAGGTGTGACCAAATTGTCTTGCATGCGCAAATGCACAAGTGCGTGCGTGCATGCGTGTGTGTGTGTGTGTGTGTGTGTGTGTGTGTGTGTGTGTGCGCGTGCGTGCGCGAGAGCGCGCCCTCCCCCCCGCCAAAGATCTGTGTATGAGCATGCCATGAACAAATGCCATAGAGAAATGGTGACTTGGACTCCAAAGAGGAAAAGGAGGTAGCAGCAACATGATTAATGTATTTCATAATCAGCCCATAGCCGCCGACGGCTGTCTATTCCAACAAACTCTGGCCTGCTATCCGTCAGTCCTAACCCAGGGAGGGAGAACCCCAGGGCTGCCCTGATAAGACGCAGTAACTGCGGTCAATCATCCTACACCTCTGGACTCAGTTTCTCCATTTGTGAAGGAGAGAATTATATCCAGCACTTGCCCATCCATCAGGACGATGAATGATCCACATTACGCCAAGTGATCCTAAGACAGGAAGGCTGATGGATTAAATAAAGAGCTACAAAGAATCATGCCCAAGTGAGGCTTATTTATGAAGTGCCTCGTGAAGGCAACAGATGACAATGGCAAGGCTCCTCAACCAGAAGAGGGAGGGAGGGAGGAGGAGGGAGGGTAAGTGAGAGAGAAAAAAGGGAGAGGGAGAGAGACAGAGAGAGAGACAGAGAGAGAGAGAGAGAGAGAGAGAGAGAGAGAGAGAGAGAGAGAGA
>OU015748.1:56069498-56087019 GCA_907169655.1 Acomys percivali
AGCAGAGCATAGAACAGACATGTGTACACAAGCAGAGCACAGAACAGATACGTGTACACAAGCAGAGCGCAGAAAAGACACGTGTATACAAGCAGAGTGCAGAATAGATATGTGTACACAGTGTTTGAGCACTGTCACTCTCAGTGGCTAAAAGTAGCAATATCTTCCCTGAGAAAGAACACACCAAGGGGTTACCCAATACCAGATGGTCAGCCATGAAAACATGTATACAAGTAGCATTAAACAGGCTATGCAGGTTGTACTTATTATTTAGGAATAACAAAGATAGATAGATAGATAGATAGATAGATAGATAGATAGATAGATAGATAGACAGACAGACAGACAGACACACATTTGCATGCAAAATCAATTAATGAAAAAGAAGCCATGAATTTGAAAGAGAGTAAGGAGGGGTATATGGGAGACTTTTGAAGAAGGAAAGGGAAGAGAAAATGATGTAATTATATCATAATCTAAAAAAAAAAGTAAAGGAAATATTTTTTAAAAGTTGGAAACACCCCAAATAGCCATCAGCAGATGGATGGAGAAATTGAATGTGGTCTGTACACATGGTTTGGCATCATTTGGCCCTAGAGAGAATGGAAGTGCTAGCAGCGTGTGCTACAACATGGATGAAGTATAAGGACACAGTGCCAAGTGACACAAAGGGACAGATAATGCAGGGCACCCATGATAGATAGGTGTCTGTGGTCACCAAACTCACACAAGCAGTAGTCAGAGAGGTGTGGGTGTGTGCTGGTGCTGGTTGAGTGCTTACTGTAGAACCACAGGCTAGACTACAGAATGGTGGAGTTTCAATTCCCCTCCCTGCTCCCCCCTCCCCCAAAAAAAAAACACTTAATAACTCCAGGGTTTCTTATACGAGGCTGAGTCTGATCCCTTGTCACTCCATCACTCTAAGCATGACATGGTGATATACGCCTATAATTGCAGGTGGTGGCAGAATCTGAAGTTCCAGGTCATGCTACTTGGCATGTTTGAAGCCCAGCCTGGTCTCAGAAAGAAGAAAGAAAAAGAGGAAAGGAAGGAGCAGGGATAGGAAGGTGTGAGTGAGGCAGGAGGATTGCATGTCCAAGGCCAGCCTGAGCTACATAGTAAAACCCTGCCTCAAATCAAAACTAGGGGACAAGAGAGATGGCTTACAGATTAAGAACATTGTTGTCCTCCCAGAGGACAAGGGTCCCAATACCAGTGGTTTGCAACCACCAATAACAGATACACACTTGAACACATAACTAAAAACAAAAATAAATCTTAAAAAATAGAAATAGGGTGAAAGCAGGCCTGGGGTGGAGTTAAGTGGTAGAACTCTTGAGAGAGAGTCTGGAGACAGATATGGTTGTACATAAATGTCCTTAATGCCACTGAATCCTGCAGTTGAAAGAAGTTGAAGCAGTAACTTTTGTGTTGTGTTTATTTTATAATAACAACAGTAGAACCCACGTGACCAAAGCACTGCACTGGTGACAGCCTGCTAGACAGAAAGCCTGTCCCCCATCATGAGCAACTCACTCTTCGGGAATTTTAATGACCTGACGCTTTGGGGAGTTCTACACGAACATCTTCCTGTGAAATACTTTCTGCAAGTCATCTGGTAAGGGCAGCGTGTAGAGACAGAGGGCCATAGTGGACACCTTATTCATCACTCTGAAAATATTCATAACAAACTTCTTGGAAGGGAAAAGCAGTCCTGTTCCTCTTATACCTTCCCCTTTTCTTCCAGGCCTTCCCTCACCTCTCTTTCTCTTCAGCTTGTATTTTTTCCTGATAGATTCCTCCCCCTCCCTCTCCCCTCCCCCCCCCCCCCCCTCCCCCCTCTCCCTCTCCCTTCCCCCTCCCCCTCCCCCCACCCAACCTGGCTTTTCAGTCCCAGGTTTTTGTTCCACATTTGGAGACCAGTAATAACCTGTCTGGATTCTTCACACCATTAAGGGACTGTTTCAAGGACCCCAGGACGCTATGAACTGGGAAATGCATTAGCATTAACCTAGGCAGGCATTGTGTTTATTCTTCTTGTTACTATTAAGACGGTTCCTCTGGGAGACACCAACTCCACAGGGGCCATCTACCCTGAGTAAAACCAGAGAGATCTGTTTTCCTGGTTCCCACGGCTCACTCAGTATTCCAGGGTCACTTGGGGGCCAGTGGCGAAGGAGTCCCACATGCCTAGAAATATTCAAGCCAAACAGACAGTCACCTAGCAGAAGATTCCTGCTCAGGGAGGGAACAATCCTCATTCTGTTCCTGTGCTAAGAAGCCACTGCTCATCACCCGCTTAGGACTCAACTGATGGGGAGTCCAATGAGATGCGGGCTCCACCCTTCCTTTGCTCCATGACTTGGCCACCTCTTGGAATTCACTCGCCTCACTCAAGGTCATGATCCACATGTAGGAGGATCTGCTGCCCCTAGCGCTAACGAACAATGCTCTAAAATGTCCACTGCTTTTCACTGCCATACAAGACAGAAGAGAGGGGACTCTGCCCACCTGTAGGACCACTTTTCTAAGGGCAGCTCTGGGGTGCAGCAGCAGGTTCAGGGGAGGAGCATCTCCCTGTAAATGGTGATGTCCTAGGGGTATTACATCTTTGTGAAAGCCTTCTGCAGCCTCATTAGATTTGTTTGTTTTTTTAAATATATAAAACAAAATAAAATAAAATAAAATAAAATAAAATAAAATAAAATAATCCAGCGAGGGCTCTATGCCTTGCCAGGGCTTACTTCCACTTCCACACATACCAACAAGAAAAAGCCAGCCACGGGGACTCGCTGAATTAATGAATCACTTCTCTTATCTATTTTTGCTGTTATCTAATTCTGAGAGGAAAGCTGGGAGCTGAGGGAGACATAAGCAAGCTCACAACGTCTCCCTCCCACCCAGCTGAAACAGGCTGGAATCTCTGGGCCTACAGGCTGATCCAGTCACGGGAAAGCTGGCCTCCAGCAAGCCTGGAAGAGCTTCCACCTTGGGTGAGTCACTTCCAAATGGCCCTCCTGGACAAGGGAAGGCCAGGAGGAGCTGTTGAGGGATGGAAGCCATAGGAGTACTGTGTGTGTGGCAGAGAGGAACCTGGGAAAGGGGGGAGGGAAAGGCTTCCCAGTCCAAGGCACCCACCCAGGCTTGGTGCGGTAAGAGGTTGGAGTTCTTCAGCCTTTGCCTAGAGGAAAAAGAATGGATTCTTTCAAAGACAGCCTGCTGAGGTTTCTCTCTCTCTCTCTCTCTCTCTCTCTCTCTCTCTCTCTCTCTCTCTCTCTCTCTCTCCTTCCGATTCCATCTCTGTTATTCTTTCTTACAGTTGGCTGGCATTTTAGTTTCTCTATTTCCTGGTTCACTGCCTGACTCCTGTAGTTGGAAATTACATACCCCCCCCCCAACTAAGGAAACCCAGGGGAGTGAAAGCAGTCTGACAAAAAGCAGAGGCCAAACAGATTGAAGTGAGTGTTATTTGGGCCTTTTTTCCCTCCAGCAAACCCAGATCTCATCGCTTTTCCTGGGATTCCCTATGCCCACCTGTGTCCTCTTAAGAATCACCCTGGAGAACTGAGGCTAGCCCTTCCCAGCCATGGCACAGGTGCACCTTGGATGCTTTGGGCCCCCGGAAAGTCTGTAGAAGATCCCCAGGGGCTGCGCTGGTTTCTGGGTGAATGGCTCTTTCTGAATTTGCACCTCCTTTTCTTTGCTCAAGCAGGCCAAGGGTCAGCCAGGCGCTGTGTGGGTTTGATTTTTCATTGATTCTAGGGTCGGACTCCAGTGGGATAGAGGTGAATCCCTCAGGTATATGGAAGCAAGTATGTCTTTTTTTTTTTTTTTTTTTTTTTTTCCTGCTCACTCTATGGGGGAGAAGCCTTGGCTGTTTGTTGCTTTTGCAGCTGCGTCAAACCTACCTCTCTTTCTTTCTCATGACAGGGGTACTGGGAGGTGCACTTTGAATCCTATTTGTGGCAGAGAAGCTGAGGAAAGGGCTGAGCAAGAAGGCAGCGAGGAGGCAGAGGCAGAGGCAGTAGGCGTCTTCGAGTAAGGAGACTCCAGGCCTTGGAAGAATGGCAAATAACCCGGGTTCTGCCAGGCCAGCAAGGTAGAGCTAGCTGTTCAGACCACCTTTGCTTGCTCAAAGGTTGACAACAGACATCTGGGCATATTTTAAATAGCTGCCTTTCCTGCTCTTCTGGCGTTGGGCAGGATTTGGTGTAAAGTGTCTAGGTTGCTCTGGTGTGGGACACATTGCCTCTGCGATGAGGTTGTATTCCCCTGCAGCTAGCATGAACTTTCAGCAGTAAACTGAAAAGCTTCCTGGAAACTTAAAGGGCTCCCCTCCCCGCCCCCGCACCTCACTCAAGTTCCTTCTATTTTCATTCCCCTGTATACTCTCCAAAACTAAAAGAAATTTGAAGAGTTAGCTGGGGAAAGAATGGGGGGGGGGGAAATGCTTATATGGATTGAAAAAAATGCTTATACTGTTCACGGCTCCAATAATTCTATGAGTTATGGTCATTTGCCATCCTCGTCCACACTGTTGTTATTGCTGTTTAGTGGTTGCAAGCGGTTCGTTTCTGCTATCTTTATTTATGATAAGTCAATCTTGGATAAAAAGGTATTTGAAAGTCTCCTTTTAAGGGCTTATTGCCACCAATTTCGTTCTTCTAGGAACGGGTTCTGAGCACGGTATTTGAATTTTTGGATCACATTTAGAGAGACCCTCAAGACAGTTTTCTGTGATTAGCGCGGGAGAAATATTGATGAGCTGCTCTCTCAGCCCCTGTTGTGTCTCTCGGGAGGGCCAATCAAATACCCATTTCCAAAGGCTTTCTAGTGCTGGTTCGTTTGCACAGGAAAGGAAGTCACGGTTTGCACCAGTGAAGTCTGGGGAGGTTCAGAGCTGGGAACTGCCCAGAGAAAGGGGTTCTGGGCTCCAGCCATCAATCTCCAATTGTCTAAACAGAGCGCTAAGTGGAGATTCGAGGCAATTATCCGAATAATGGGGGATGGGAACTTTCACCTGCATTATCTGAATCGAAAGTGTGGTATAGGGGACAAATCCTTAGTGTTTTTAGGCCCTGGAGGTTCTCAGCGATCTTGGGAATTGGGACGGCTTTTCCGTAAGTTCTGGAAAGAAAAATAAGGGAGATCTCTAGAAAGGCTTGAAAAGCAATCCTGCGGCGGAGGAGGGGGGGGCACGGGGGGTGGGGGGGCGCGCCGCGGGACTCCAGGATCCCGAATGATAAAAGCCCGGAGCGGATCTAAGGTCAACAAACCCGGCGGCGTCAGGCTTGGGCCGAGGGATGGGAGCTGCGGGGAACTTCGCTCCTGCACGTCTACTAAAAGAAAAGGAGCTGGGGGCTTTGAGCTCCGGTCCTGTGCGACCCGGGGAGGGAGTGCGGGGCGCAGCCGGGAGAAGCGGCTGTGTCAAATGTCAGTCTGTCACAGAAAAGCACGCAGGACCTAACCTGTGCCGGGGAAAACTGCATGGGGTGCAAACATCCCCACCAGTTAGGCTTCGAAGGAACAGGAAGCGACATTCTTTAAAGGAGTGGATGCGATCTGGGGAGGGAGATGGAGACTCTCAAATAATACGACCGCAGAAAACGCCTCTGTATGGCCCAACGAGACAGAATTGTCCCCAGATGAGAAAAGTTACAAAGAAGAAAACAATTTTATTAATGTTGCCAAATTAAATCCTTGTTTCGTGGCGATAGGCGGCTCACAAACTCCTTTTGCATCTTTGTTATGGTTCTTTTTTCCCACTCCCGGACCAAGGAAAAGGAAGATCGACATGTGCCCAAAGAGGCTTGCATTAGCCGCTAAAAAACTCCTTTTCAGAGCAAGTCTGCCCTCGAGGCGCCCGGACCCTGTCTCACAGCCCTCGGGAAGCACAGCCATAGAACCTGCAAACTGCACTGCTTGCCCCTAGGCGCCTGGGGTTTGCTGGACCTCCCCACAGTGGGATGAGCTGTCGAGGCAAAGAGGAGCGAAGTGGCAGCTGCAGAGCAGGTCCCTTCCGCGAGGCAGGGAGGGCCCCGCAAACCAGGGTCGTTGCCACTTTCCCGCGCCAGTCTCACTGCTTAGCTCTAAGTGGAAAATTTGAGGCCCGATTGCTTGGAATGCGTTTCAACCAGTCTGGCCCTTTGGCGGCTCAAGTCCCTTGGTTAGGGGGTAGGAGGGAGTGGTGAACGAAGGCAAAGTGGCTGGAGAATACTAGTGGCCCGCTTCCTCACTCTCAGGCTTAGTGAGCTAGGAAGCTTGGTCCAAGAGCTAGGAACTCTTGTGACCTGCTGGGCCACCGTGCTTTGCGCGCCCTGAAACTCCTTAGCAGAACAAAGCCCCAAGGGCCGGGTATCCTGGGACAGCTAGGAGAGCCGGCATAGCTGCGCCTACTGTCTGCAAACCCTCTCCAGGGGTCGTGTGTGATACCCACGACCTTCTTTCCTTTAGCCGTTGTCCACACTATTCAACGGAGAACCTCGTAGGACGCCTGGCTCCCATGTCTTCCTAGTTTGCTACTGCTGACGTGAGGACCCTAAAAAATGTCCACCAGAATTGCTCGGTGGCAGCCCGCTGCCACAGAAAGGAGAGAAGAGAGCCGTAGGTTTAGAGGTGATTTAGGTCGGTGCTAGAGCAATTGCCAAGCTCTCCTCTCAAATGTGTCCCCCAACTTGATTAATCTCAATACCCCCCATGGAAATCACACAGCAGAAGGTTTTAGCCGCCCCGGGCTAGAAGCCGCTTTACGCATAATCATTTCCGCCTTTCTCCAGTCGATTTTGGAGCAATACAGAGGGAGTCACGATTAATACTTTAATACTAGGGTTAAAGTTTCAGAGCGGGATAAGCGGCCTGAGAAACTGGGCCTAGGGAAAATGCCTTCAACTCGCTTCTCGCGTCCGCAAATCAGAGGACTTTTTGGGAAGTGTGTGTCTCTTGAACTCCGCGGAATCTGGCTTTGTCTAGGAGAGTGGGATGACTTGGCATCTGCGTGTCGCTGCCTCCGCCGAGGGTCAGGGAAGGACGTTGTCCCACTATTGCTTTCTCCATTCGCTTCCTGTTTCTTATGAGAGAACTCGATCTTTGTAAAATGCCTGAGCGGAGCGCCCCAGTACCTTACAGTAGCCAAAAGCTGGAATGGTGGCTGCAACCCGACTTCCACCCCATGGTACCCCTAAGCAGCTACACCACCAGTCTCAGTGAGGCGTGGGTGGGCACCAGCGCCAGCATCCCTCCCAGGACCTAATACTGTTGTTACGTTAGATACCAGAAAATAGTACCTCCGCATCCGACTTGCCGTTCTTAGGGGTGTCTTTATTCATTCTGAGGCACTCTCCGCTTTGCTTGGTTTTCCCGCTTCTGGTTTCTCATCTCTCCCCACACACCCCCACACCCCACCCCTTCCTCTCCCTTTCCTCCTTTCTCTTACTCTCTCTTCTAACTATTAACCGGTTCCCCCATTCTTCCCTATCCCGCCCCCCAATTCTCACTCTCCTCTTCTAACTCAGGTCCAGAATTTTCCTATTCTGGCTTAATAAAAATTGTCTTCTTCAGGCCCGGCATGGTAGCCCATGCCTTTAATCTCAGTACTCAGGAGGCAGAGGCTGGTGGAGTAAGTTGGAAGCGAGCCTGGTCTACAAAGTGAGTCCAGGACAGCCAAGGCTACACAGAGAGACCCTGTGGTGGAGGATGTCTCCTTCACACACTGCCAGAAGTGGTGGTGCATGCCCGTAATCCCAGCACTCATCGAGTCAGAGGACAGCCAAGCCTACACAGAGAAACCCCACCTTGGAAAAACCAAAATCCAAACAAACAAACAAAATTGTCTCCTTCACTTGTCCCCCTTTCTTCCAATTTGGCTCCTTTTGTTGTCACATTCACTTCCTGCCAAGGGCCTCCAAATACACACCGTCTGCCTTTACATTCCCCCAGGGACTTGACTGGGTCTTTCCACTTTCAATGGGACATCGCTGTCGTTAATCTTTATGATAAATTTGTTTTTAATTTTCATGTGTTGCTCTCTTGCATTGGAGAAATCAAAAGCTTTCCCATGATGAATTATTATTTCCATTTCAATTTCTGAATATCGAACTACAACGTAGCTAATTCGTTTCTCTCTCTCTCTCTCTCTCTCTCTCTCTCTCTCTCTCTCTCTTCTCTCTCTCTCAAGGAGTTTCTGAAGCTTCTGTGATAGCTTTCCAAAGGCTCCACGTATGATTTCCCGGCTCCCCGTCCCCCTAAAATTTGGGGCCAGATGCTTTATCCCACCACGGTATTTATTATGGCTTCCCACTAGCACAGGAGATTTTTACAGGAAAATGATAGCGTGAATAGCCATCCTTGTTCACCAGCTAAGATTGTATTTGCTTTCGGTTAGATCTCCGTGGTTCTATCATGGTAATGGTAGAACAATTAGCTGTTCCTTGTAGATAAATAATGATTTTAAGTGCTTATTGTTTGCTTTATGTGGAATTTATTGTTAGATCATACATGAGCATTTTTACAGAATAGTCTTGATAGTGGATGAGGCGTGCTCTCAGAAATTGACTAGAGGCAGAAAAAAAAAAAATCTCCTCTGAGTCAAGAAAAGAAAAACATTTTCTCCTAAGAAGGAAGCAAGCAAACAAACAACCATTAACTCCTAAAACAAACCTATAACAGACTTTTAAAAACCAAGGTTATTAGCCCAGCATGGTGCCTCCCTCCTTCAATGACAGAGTTGTGGAGGTTGAGGCTGCAGGGGCTGCTCCACGATTTCGAGGCCTGCCTGGGTTACAGATTAAGGACCACCCCCATCTCCAAAACAAACTAAAGGGGAGAGGAAGAAAGGCTACTGATGAGTAGAAATTTGGCATAGGAAACTCAGAAAGGACGCCAGGCAGGAGGAGGAACCCTGTGTCATCTCTTGTGATTTGAAACAGCAAAAATAAAGTTGGACCCGATACTGGGATCCTTAGACCCCGATGCTGGGATCCTTAGACCCCGTTCAAGCAAATCACGAAGGGCTACTGGGGAGAGGGTGCCTCAAAGGAATTCTGGACCCTTAACGCTGCCGCTGCCAAACAGAATCTAAGAGTTCCTGTATTGGTCTTACTGCCCAAACGACACAGACAGCAGATCCACGTGACCAGGAACTATGGGGAGGGGGCTCTGTAGAAGACTTGGGGTTTAGTTCTGGGGAGGCCAAGTGAAAGGGTCTTGGTGTTCCGCACTTTCTTAGTAACCTCTCTGGTTTTTTTTTTTTTGTTTTGTTTTGTTTTTTGTTTTTTTTTGTGTGTGTGTGTGTGCCTTCCTGGTTCCCCAGTCTTCCGACCACTACCACCACCACCGCTGGGGTTTGCTTCGACTCTGATAACAGTAGGGCTGCTATCTAATCTAGTCGGCAGCAAGAACAATCCATTAGCCCTCAGTATTTAGCATTTATCCGGGGTGGGGGAGGATGGAAAGATTGCGGCTGCATCCCACCTCAGACTGGGTTGTGTGTCATTGGGGATGGGGGGGAACGAATGAAACAAAACTCTCGCCAATGAAACTGTGGTTCTGGGTACCAATAAGTCATATTTTCACCCATTACCTTACCCCTTTGAGTTGGAGGGCTAGTTTTTCTTTTTAAAGGGATCTATAGGCTTCACACTCTTACTTATACTTTACATTCATGCTAAAGACACGGTAAGATTCCATTTTCCACCACTGTTCCTTGAGGCTGCAGACACCTGGGTCCATCCAGCCGTTCATTCATTCAGCAAACATTTGCAAAGCTTCACTTCATGCCAGGCATTGTGCCTTGTACTGACAGGTTAAATTATTTGCCCAAGATGAGGGTTATGCTGACGACTGGGGCGGTACCCTAAATCAACTATTGCAATCCCATGACTGAATGTTTCTCTCCCCCCAAGGCACACAAATCAGAGACGTGGGGAGTGGGAAGGGCTCCAGAGGTTAGCTTGGTCAGCCTTCCATTCAATGCAAGAATTCCCTCCCCAGAATGCTAGGGAAGAGGCCCCTTACTTGGCCCTCCACCACCACAGGGAGCTAAGAACAGATTTCTGGGATCCCCCCACCCACCCACTTTGAAAGTAGCACAGCAGTCCAAGGTCCTCAGCTGAGACATAGTCTAGACTTGTTCTTGCCTAAGTTCAGAGTGCCAATCCCTTTCTACCACTGTAACTTTGAGCTCCACCTGCCTTGTGCACCAGGAGCCAGAGGCTACAAATACTCCCACCCAAGTGCCACCGCTTTTCTTCTGTCTTGGAAATGGAGATTCCTGGATGGCTGGCACTGCCCCCTTGAAAAAGCTGACTTTCTTCAGTTGCCTGCAGTTAATGTATGCTGCCAGGTCAGAGAAAACACTGGGCAGTAGCCAATGTCCAGAGCCTGGATCTAATAATGTAGCTCAGTGACAAGCTAAATAACCTTGGAGAAGTTATTTTTGTAGCATATTCTAGAAATAAGATGCAAGAATGTGCTCAGTAGCTGAGCCTGCCACCTTTTGCAAAGATAAAATTGATCTCTATAAGTAGTCTAAGATTACAAAAAACAATTTATGGGCAACAAAGAACATTCTGGAAGCTTTCCTGCCACTTTACTGGCTAGTTATCTTAGGCAAATTACCTAAAATTTCTGTGCTTCAGTTTCCTGTGTTTTAAAGTCCTTCTAAACTGAAGCCTCTCCTGGTTCCCAAAATAGTCAATAGTTGAGGGTAAAAAGCATTTGGCTGGACATTAATAGCCTCCTTGTTTTTTCTTTCTCTCTCTGTTTTTTTTTTAAATCTCTAAACTTATGAGTTACAAACGCTTCAGATATTGAATATGTTTAATAAGAAGCAGACATTTCCCTAAGTCAATGAACATATCTTTGACTATCTTATCCAAAATTGAGTGCTGTGGGACACACTGTAGAAACCGTGGCTGAGGTCTGTTGGAAGGTAACAGGTCAGTCCCCATGCAAGTCCCTGTGATTCTTTGCCTACAAGAAAATGCAAAAACATAGGACTTGACAATCCCACCTCAGAAGTTTAGTCAGAGGAACAAAAACTGATAGCAGCATGCACTAGAAACATTTATAATGTATTTTGTAAACTACTAAAGTCATAATATGGTTATTGTTGTATTTCTTGACATATTCAGTGCTAAAGCAAAGTCTCATGGTAGCCTTTTATTATTTTTAGGTTTTTCTAATTGTTTGCTACCTATGGTATTCTGAGCCGCCTTTGTGTTAACTATGCTTACCACTGAGCTCCAACTATTAAATTACAATGGCTTGGGAACCACTCCTTAGGATATAAACTCCCTTGAGAGGCTGAGTGAAGAAGCATGTTTGGAATGGTTCTTTCTAGAGGAGTGGATATAAGTGGGGTTCTGTTGTTAGACTTTCTGCATTTTCAAATGAGTTATGATTGTGTTTGTTTCAATTTTGGAGGAAAAGAAACTTTCGTGAAAATAATGGGGAGGGCTGACTAGATTCTGAGTGGGTCAGGCAAAGGCTGTATAGGCCCCCAACTCAACTTGGTCAGACCCTACAACAGTCCTGGATACTTCCTGCCTGCTGAGGTTGCTGCCTGAGGTGGTGATTTCTACAGAGCCTGCAGGGAGGCTTCCTGGCCCTCCAGACAGTCTGAAATCTCTGCTGCAGCCTTGAGTTTCTGAAACTGAAAGTACTCTGTTCTTGTAACTTTTCCTCCAACTCACACTCCCTTTGCTGGCAGGAAGGTTTGAGGATGCCATCCAGGTGCTGGGCCATCTGGGAAGCCAAGTTGGTTATCCCAGTCTGGGGAGAGGAGGAAAGGTTGCCTTGGGGGCTAAGGGAAGTCAGACTTTCAGCCATGGCCAAGAGGCCAAAGGTGTTCAGAAAGAAAGACCTTGGTGAAAACCAGAGAATTACAGCCAGGACTCCAGAGACCAAAAGCACTTCAGGGTAACTAAGCACCAGGTGCTTTTTTTTTTTTTTTTAACCTTGAAATAATCTCTTAGCAATTTTCAGAGTCCGGCAGTCCTGTCATTCTGTAGTCAAACCATGTGAGGGAAGAGGAGAGCAGTGACAAAAAGAATGGGCAAAAACAAACTGCAGTGCAAACCCTACTTAACTAAGGGACGCTTCAAATGATCTTATAGCTGTTGCTTGAGTCAAATTAATGCTTGCAATAGATGAAGATATAGGCAGCAGGTTAAACCCTTTCCTGGTCCCTTAATTAGCCAGCTGTACTGTAACACGCTAGGCAGTGTCCTGAAACACCAATCTTTTTCTCCAATTTGGCCTTGATTTTCCCCGTGAGCAGATGATTCCTACAGATTGCAGAACTTCGGGTTTCCGCAGTGTGGCTTCAACTCCATCTTGGTTCATCTCTTCCCATCTCTGCCAAGGGAAGCAGGACCCAGCCAGACACTGTAGTCATCATTTTCAGGCCTCCTCTCTCCACTGCACTGGCATGGCGGTGGGGCGGGGGCTGTCTTGGAGAAAGAGTCTCACAAGGGCAAGGTCCAGACACTTTTGCTGACATCCCAGTTCTGTCCTGTATTTGAGGAAAGAATCAAATCCACATTAGGAAGTGGGCCATTTATATAACCCTGTTGTAGCAGAGCTGCCATGCCAGCAAAGGAGACCAAGAAGTGAGGAGAGCAAGGCCAGGTGGGGTTGTATCTACCCAGCCCTTGAGGAAAGCAACAACAACAACAACAGAACAGAACAGAACAGAGTACCTCATGTCTATATTTAAGAGCTGCTGGGTCTGTGGGCGTGACCCTGGCTGCCGTTCTCACTAAGGTGCCATTCAGCATTCAGAAGTGTCTCTTTCTATCAAATGGCCACAGACCTCAGAGAAGCTTCCTAGGCATTCAATGTTTGTGTGATATTAAAATCATTTTCATTTCTAATCCAAAGAGAGCAAAGGACAATCAAAGAGCCCCTCTCCTGGCTCTGCTTTAGGTGCTAGATCATGGCGGACTAGCCCCCACCCCCTCATCTCAGTGTTGAGAATGCTACTGGCACTTTCGGCTATCCAAGTGCTTCCAAGAATGTGTCCTGTTTGCCCCTCCCTGCAGCCCTCTGGAGTAATCAGTGTGGGTAGTACTGTGATGGTTGAGGAAACTGAGACTCTACTCAGGGTTGTCCTGCCAAAGGTCGCATCACTAATAAGTAACAGAATTAAACTCTAATGCTTGCTTTAACTACCCCAAGCTGCCTCCCCACCCTCCATGATGCCTGGGATCAGATGGCCCTTATCAACTGCTTTGTAATTGCTCTAATAGGGGTTATCAGGATCCCTCATTTTGCCTATCCCAAAATCATGCAGTTAGAGAATAGCACAGCTCTAGGTCCTTAGGGCTGGTGGAGGCCTGCCCCGCCCCATCCCTTCCACAGGTGCGGCCTAGAGGGGTTAAAGTGATCTGCCAAAGGTCAGACATGTGTAAGTGGAGAGTGACCAATATCATTTTTAAAAATTAGTCAAAAGAACTGCCTACCAAGCCCATTTTTATGGCTTATTTTAAGCAAGTTAATGAGTATACCAGGCACAGCTTTAACTCCAACTGAGTAAATGCTGACACTCGTTTATAGATTGAGCAGATAAGTAGCAATAAGGAATTATTCATCTCTCATTTATCACCTAACCTCTGCAAGTACAAGTTATAAAGTGAAGCCAATAGCAGTTGCAGCCCCCAACACATGGGAGGTGAGAACAGCTAAAACTGCACAGTCTACAAAGCTGTGTGTTTACAGTGGCCGAGGCCCAGGTGGTCCCCTGAGATGAGGAAAAGAAAAATAGCCAGGGATCTTATATGCACTTCACAAACACGTTTTACTTATATTTTTGGTTGTGAGCCTAGCCTTTAAGGGCTGAGCCATCTCTCCAGCCCACAAACAAGTTTTAAAAATTAATGTTTTGGGGGTGCGTATGCCGTGTCACACATGTGGAGGTCAGAGGTCACCTTGAAGGAGTCAGCTCTTGTTTTCCACTATGTGAGTTCTGCATATGGAATTCAGATGACCAGGCTTGGCAACAAGTGCATGTACCAACTAAACCATCTTGCCAGCCCGGGCATATTTCTTATACAGAGCTCCTATTTGGTTTTCATATGAACTCGGTAACTAATTCACTCTTCTAAGTGATACTGAGCACCTATTGCATACAGAACACTGTGAGGAGTTGCATTATTAAACACCAACTGTTTCTGCTACCTTTTAAGTTTAATGAGGTAGAAAGCACATAACTATAATCTCAATCCCATGAGCCTTTGGGATGAACTGCTTGTATAATGTCCCGGGTCAGCTGGAGTCAAAGGAAGGCGTGCCTGGGAATGAACAGGAGGAAAGAAAAGGCTGCCTGTCAAGTCTAGGGGAGACACAGCCTTGTTACCAGCCCTCTATCCCCAACAGAGAAGTATGAGAGGAGGTTGAGTGACATCATAAATAGAAATGACACCATGTGGGGCTGGAGAGATGGCTCAGCGGTTAAAAGCATCAGATTGCTATTCTAGAAGATGCGGGTTCAATTCCCAGCACCTGCATGGCAGCTCACAACTCTCTGTAATTCCAAGATCTGACAACCTCACACAGACATACATGCAGGCAAAGCACGAATATATATAAAATAAAAATTAAATTTATTTAAAAAAAAAAAGAAAGAAATGACACCATGAATTGATAGCCTCAGCCAAGAACCTAACCCCAAAGGCCATGAAACATCAACAGCCTGGGAGATCGCTGATGGAATCTGTCCGTTCATTGTTATCACATTTGGACATACATTGAAAAAAAAACGAATAAATGAACCGACAACTTGGGGAGGTGAGCGCTAATGAATTTGCACATGCTATTCAGGAAGCTAGCTCGCTTCTTTATTTATTAATATTTTATCAGTCCCAGTTCACCAATGGTGGACCTCAGGCCAAAAGTTCAACATCAGTAACAGAGAAACCTGCAAATCCAGTGAGTGACTTTGCTCCCAGCAGCCCTGAGACCCCACCTCAAGGCCACCGTCACCATGTGGTTTTGTTCACTGTTCAGTGTGTGGCACTGTTCATGTCTTCAGGCACATGACCACTGACTCTACTGGAACAAGAACAGGGAAGAGATTCACCCGAAACTCCAGACTCCCTTGGCTCAGCAAATTCAAGCTACTACGTATGCACATGGTGAAAATATAAGTGCAGTGCGTGCTGGTAACTACACAGGGCAGCAGGGATCCATTGGGCCCTGTCTCGGTAACCCAGGACATTGTATCACCCGTGGATCAACAGTAAGAAGGAAAACAAGGCAGGCCCGGATTACTAAGCACTAGTGACCTCCCTGTGCCCAGTGCCTTTATTGCAAGTACACGAATATACATTGATCCACAAGACTGTTTGGAAGAGAATCTAGAAACATAATACAGGCCCAATATTGGAATGGCTTGTCCTTGGTCTAAGGTGGCATAGGATGCCCATGAGCCTTTACCAAGTCACCAAGCCTCCCTCTGCCCACCTCCATGCCTTGCTGAGCAGATCACTGGGCTAACTCTCTGTGAGGGATGAAAGCTAAACCAGGTTCCCTGGCCTTCAGGCCCATGTCCCTCTTGCCAGCCCTTTTCCCCTGGGCATTACATTAAAGAATATTTGCTCTTGGGATTTATTGAAATGAGAAGCAGGTTGATGACCACTCAAGACCCCCTAGTCATGGCCAGCCATGGGGCTAGCTGTGCCACCAAAATTTCAGTGACTCAAAAAAGTCTGTTAACCCTTTGGGCGCTAATTACATTGTTTGGATTGGACGGGAAAAGCCAGGGTTCTGTCAGAGAGGCTGGCCCAGAACTGATCAGTGGGCCAAAGCATCTGGGATCATGTGACCCTGACTAACAGGAGACTCTGGCTCAGTGGCATTGTTCCTCCAGGAGCCTTTCTGAGCTGGCATACAGTGAAAGAGACCCTTAGGGTTGTTTCTGCTACACCTCTGACAGTGGAGGGTTACTGGAGTTGAGGAATGCTTGCTCCAGTGGAGACCAAAGGGACCTTGCTGTCTTCACCTGCGGACAGACTTGTCTTTAGTTACTGGCCTATCTTATCTGTCATATGTCATTGTATACACACGCATGAACAATAGTCATTGGTGTGGTGAGGGGTAGGCATTCCACGCCGCGGAGTCAGCCTTGGCCGGGGGCGGCGCTGCAGAGCGGTAAGAACCGAGGCCAGGGCTCACTGGGTCGGGAAGGAAGCGCGGCCGGCGAGCGGGGCGCCAGGCTCGGCCTCCAGCGCCCCCGAGCCGGGCCCGGGGGCGCGCCAATGGGGCGCTGCCGGCGGCCGGGGGCTGACCTCGAGCGCCGGCGAGTCTGCGCCCTCCCACCGGCCTGCACTCGCCTCCCGCCGCCTCGGGTTAGGCGGCGGCGGTCAGCACGCACCTCATCAATAAGACCTGACAGGCCGCCGGCTCCGCAGCCATCCATCACGCCTGGCGGTGAGGGCGCTGGGCACGCGGGGCGGGAGCCACGGCCTCCCGGAGGCTCGAGATGCACCGTGCTCGCGCCGCTGGGTGGCAGGCAGCGCTGTTCTCTCCAACAGAGAATCTCCATTCTGCTCCCCAGGACTCAGATTGCTTAGAAATGATCTGCGCAACCCACGCTTTGCATAGGTGGGGAAACAGAGGCCCGATTCTGTGCTGGCGCATCTGGGGCCTCACGATTGTATCGAGACTGAAACTTGAGGCCAGCCTTCAGCTCCTCACCTGAGGGGACCCAGGTCACAAGCCATCCGCCACGCCACGCTGGCACTTGGTACAGGCGTGACCTACGTGTGACAAGTGGAGTGGTCTAAGTCGAGCTTATCAGTAAAACACCTACACATTAAAAATCATAAGTTTCTGGAGCTGGAGGTGCAGCTTAGTGGGTAGAGAGATTGCTTGGCATCCCGGAAGCGCTGGGTTCTATCCGTGGCACTCTGCACTTGGCCACTGGAGTCGGGAGGATAAGAATTTCAAAGCCTGGACTACATGAGACTCAATTTCAAGGGGAATGAAGAATTCTTTGAGTTTATTTAGCATTTCCAGTTTCACACTCCTTTTCTCCCACGAAAGGGAACAGGCTAGCCCCTCATACATTTATCTGTTCTTTATTCTGTTTCCTTACTGATGAGAACAGGTCGATGGTAGAAACTTGAGTTTGTCCTCACACCTGCAAAGCTTGCGTCGTCTTCCCTAGCACACGATCAGTCTCACCCCACCGCAGAGAGCCTCACACCACAGCCCTGATTTTATTATTCAGGCCTTCCTAAGACAGAAGCTCTTGTGGCCCCATAGGGAGCCTTTCCTTTTCTCTCCTCTCCCCTCAAATGTGGATGGGCCAGGGTGTTTCAGCTACAGACCCCCAGTACCCATTTCACTACTCTCTGTGTCTGTGTCTGTGTGTCTCTGTGTCTCTCTCTGTGTCTCTCTGTGTCTCTCTCTGTGTCTCTCTGTCTCTCTCTGTCTCTGTCTCTCTCTGTCTCTGTGTGTGTGTGTGTGTGTCACTGTCTCTCTCTCTCTCTCTCTCTCTCTCTCTCTCTCTCTCTCTCTCTCT
>OU015748.1:56118126-56143341 GCA_907169655.1 Acomys percivali
AGAGAGAGAGAGAGAGAGAGAGAGAGAGAGAGAGAGAGAGAGAGAGAGAGAGAGACACAGACAGATAGACAGACAGACACAGAAAGAGCAAGACAGAGACCAGAGACAGAGACATAATTAAACAGTGTTTAAAAATAAAAGTAACACTATTTTAAAAAGAAAAGAAACCCTCATGGCACTGTAACACACCTGTGAGAATGCCTGTGAATGCTCCTCCAGAAAGGCTGATTTAGGAGGAAAAGCCTACACTGAATGTGAGTTGTACTATCCCATGAATGGGGTCTTGGGCCAAATAAAACGGAAAACAGGCAAAGGCGAGGTAAATCCATTCTGTCTACTGCACCATGTAAGAAACAACGGCCATGAACTCCTGCCACCACAAATGCCCTCTCCCATGCCTCCAAGCCCTCTCCCGTGATGGGCAATATCCTCTCAAACAGTAAGACAAAACAAATTATTCCTCCTTCAATTGTTTCTTTCAGACATTTTATCCCAGTGATGGGGATCTAACTGATATCCCAAAGCAAGGACAAAATAGGTGACTTAAGATAACAGTGACTGACTGCCATTTGAGCCCATAGGGACACTGTAGTGGACTGAAGAGGAAGAGCAGGTGACAGAACTGGAGTGCCTCATTTGAAACATGAGGCACACACAGGGCCTTCCGGGAAGATGGCCGGGTAATGGTTACGCCCTCTCCCCTTCCTCTCTCAAGACCGGTCCACCAAGTGTAAATAAAAAGAAGATAGATGATAGATAGATAGATAGATAGATAGATAGATAGATAGATAGATAATAGACAAAAACCAAATAAAGTAGAATTTTCACCACCAGTGAAGTTACAGTGAAGCTCCTGACTCCGTGGTGGGATTTTCTGCCAAATGTAGTTAAAATCCAGGCCACACTGAGGGAAAAGTTGAGAGCCTGTTTCAGACCTCCAGCCGGGTGTTGGTTTCCCTGTTAATGAAACAAATAAATGAGTTTGGAAATGAAATTAAGTTCCTTAGCTGAAAGATTATCAGCTTGGTAAACAAGATCTGCCTGGGGGTCGCCCATAAAACCTGTGGAAAGGCATACAAGAACACTCAGTGGGACAGACACCCTAATCCTGGGCGCACACGAACATTTCCTACTCCCCTCCCCTCCCCAAACAAGTCTATAAACTTAATGCAGTCCCAGGAAACAGCCCAATAGGGTTTCTCAAATGCAGCATGTCAAGTTGATTATAGAATCTCCACGGAAGAGTTATTGTATGAGAATAGCCAAGATAACTTTTAAAACAAAGACTTTTAAGAAAAGGGAACCTTCCTTATCAGAAATCAAAACAAACTAAAGAGGTCCTGGCACAGAAACGCACACAGCGATGATGTTCATTACAGCCGTGTTGTGAGTAGAAGTGAAAAATCACTTGTTGGAAGCCAGCCAAGGGGTTAGGTCCAGGGAGGTGAGCACAGAAAGATTGGCATTAGCGCGGCTTCCTGTTCAGCATCAGGAACAGCCGGATAGCTGTAGGGACAGCCGGACAGCTGTAAGGACTGGGAAACCAAACGCAAATGTTATGTACTTTTATAGTGTAAAAAACGAGTAAGTCCTCTTAAAGGAGTGAAGTTGGCGAGATGGCTCAGTGGTTAAGAACACTTGACTGCTCTTCCAGTGGACCAGGGTTCCGTTCCCAGCATCCACAGAGTGGCTCACATCCAGCTATAACTCCAGTTCCAGGGGACCTGATGCCCTCTTCTGACCATCACAGGCACTGCATGCATGTGCTGCACAGCCACACATGCAGGCAAAATACTCAAAAAGTGAATCTAAAATGTAGGTTTAGAAGAATGAAGCTGATTTGCTCAGATGTGGAAAATGTCACACACCTTCATGAAGAAAGTGAGCTATAGAAGAATGTGTGTTTGGGGGGGGGGTTTCAGTCACTCTGAAGATACGGGCTTGGGAATGGGACTTACCATGAAGTCGCCATCCTGCAGCCATCTAGCAGATGGCTTTTATTCTGCCATTATTTCATACTCTGCCACATGGAAGGTATGATCACCTTCAGTCTAAATGCCAGCAATTGGGCCAGCAAGATAGTCAGCTCAGCAGGCAAAGGGACTTGCTGCCAAGCATGGCACTGAGTCGGATTCCCAGATCCTACCTGGTGGAGGGAAAGAACCAACTCCTGAAAATTGCTCTCTGACTTCCATACATACTCCCAATAAATAAGAACATAATTAAAAATTAAGATCCCAGAATGAAGCACACATACATATCAGAATATGACTAACTTGCAGCTGACATCTAATGTAAACAGAAAAAAGTTCTTACTATTGTAAGCTCATTGTAAGCTCTATGGAGATTTGGGAGATGTTTGTTACTGCATAAGCCAATGATAGCTGACTGATGCATTTCTGAACAGCACCAAAACTAAACATAAGTCATTTATGCAAATGCTTCTGAGCATGGCTATAACAAGTCCATTATGATTAAAAAACACATTTTCTCCTATAAAGAAATATGTACAATGGATGCTTGCTTGAGGCATTGCTACAAACATATAACTTAGAAACAAAACAACACAAAACAAAACAACAGCAAAAACAAAAACCTCACCTCACTCCCAAAAGAGTAATGTGCAGACAGCACTATTAATCTGAGTAATCTTTTTAAAATTAGAGAATGGGAACCTTAGCTATCTATTATTTATTTTATGTGTGTGGGTATTTTGTCTGCGTGTATGTCTGTGCACCATCCGTAGTCCATAGCATTCCTTGGAGGCTAGAGTGTTGGATTTTTCTGGAACTGCAGTTACAGACACCACCTCCATGTGGTGCTCTTAGCAGCCGGGCCATCTCCCCAGCCCCAGACTTAATTCTCTAACATCCTCTTTTATTAAAAAACAAAAACAAAACAGATTCCATGCCTAGACAAGCAAAGCATCAATTGACTGCCCAGGGTCAACTGCCAGAAGAGTCTCCAATCCCCTCACCCTACAGAAGAACATAGTTGTTTTGTTTTCCTCTAGCCATACTCAGAACTGAACAGAATCTTGCCAGCTCACACCAGACTCGTATTTCATGCAGAAAGCTTGTAGCATTTCAGGGTAACTGGGGAGATTAGCAGGAAGAGATGTTAAGTGAAGAAGATCAGGGCTTAATCTTGGTTTGATTAAGTAATCCCTGAGAAACACGACCCCCCCCCCCCAAGGGGAAAACAGACTTGATGGGTAAATTTCGGCACTCTGGTTCCCCTCCCCTTCGAAAAGGCGTAAATCTCCACTGAAACACCTCCCTAGCATTCAGGGCAATAAAGAGGTCACATTATATCTCCATAAATCTCCCCTCTGGCTGGCTGGCTGCTGCCATTCTGTCCGAGAGAGGAAGTTGTTTTCCTTCTGACAGTGGCTGCAAGCCTGGAAGGAAAAGGCTTTCCCGAAAGACCCATTGTCTTGCCCCCAGGGGAGCAACCCGGGCAATTTGTTCAGTGTTTCCGTCTAGACTGCCAGCCTGCAGTACTCTGGACAGGGGCACAGAGGCTAATAGTCAAGGTGGCCTGGCTGAAGCCTCCTCTCCTGGGAAAGTCCTGTCTCAGGCTTCCTAGGAAAGTCAAGGAGCCAGGATCATGTCCACGCATGTAACAGTGCTTGAGATGCCAAGCAGAGCCGCCAGCAATGGGGTCCATGTGCACTTGTGTGAGTGGGTGACACGCACGTGAGGGAAGCTAATAGACACTAGGGCCTGTGCCTGCCTGTGGAACTAGCGTGGGACTCTGGTGTGGAATGAGGGGGCAGTGAAAGGGGACAGGATAGTGGAGCTGAACAGGGAACCACTTAGAAAAGGGATTCCGTTTTCTCACTTTTGGAGCAAGATGCTTTTATGGGAAGGTACGGCAAGAGGGAAAAATCCGAACATGAAACCTGCCTGACTTCAAAATGCCACTACTACATGAAGCAGGGATGAAGGCAGCCTGTGGCATAGTTAGTCATATTCCTCGCAAATAATTATTTACTGCTCATTGGGAAATAAGGATGTATTTAGAGAGAAGTCTCCCAGAGACACCAAGATACCTCTCTAGAAGTGACTGGGAACACCGTTCCTGCTCCATTCTCCTGAAAGTCTTCATTGTGAATACAAACAGAGCCATCTGTAGGCTCTCTCTCTCCCTTTGGTAAGAGGGAGTGGCCTGTGGTGCCCTGTCCTTTGCTTCTGATTTACACATGAACCAGTAAGACTTTCACAGCTGTGTCATGTGTGCTCACTGAGGCAACCAGTGTGGCCTTCGCAGCCTTCTGCTACTGCAGAGGCTGCATCCGCTCCTCACAAGCCAGAATCTACACAAGGGTCCGTGTGCTCCCAGCACACATATCAAGACATTGCATAGTGGGATCAGATTGCACATGACACTTATTCCCAGGGTATGGTATTACCAAGTGGCCACATCCTTGGCCTGTGCCAGGCTTCCTGTCACACCGCTCATTATGCACTTGATGCTTGGTTTCCTACTCCCTCCCCAGGGCAACATAAAAAAAGATGGAGGTGGGCTGGGAGGATGCTGGGAAGAGCCACAGGCACACAGTGATTGGGGGAGACTGGACCAGTGCTGGCCTTTGTCCACAGCATGGTTTGCAGCATATGTCATTCTCACACTTGCTGGGACTGTGCCCTGTAGGGAGAGCTTTTCCCTTTCCCTCTGCAGAAAACACAATGCCATGTTGGACACTTGAGCCAGATGAGGTTACAGCTCTCAATAGGAGAGTCCTGGTCCTGAGGAGAAGTATTTGGTGGGAGGTGTTTATTTTCCCACTTGTTTTCTGCTCACTCCTTCGTGGGCAGGCCGTGGCACTCCTATAGAGGTCAGGGGACAGCTTTCAGGAATCTGTCCTCTCCTATCCTATGGCTTCCAGGGACCAAACTTAGCTCATCAGGCTTGTCAGTAAGCGACTTTACCAGCTGAGCCTCAGCACTGGCCACTACTTTTGAGACAGTCTCATGTGTCCTAGGATGATTCTGTTGAGATATAGCTTTGGGTAGCCTTGATCACCTAATCCTCCTGCCTCTACCTCCTAAGTGCTGGAATTACAGGTGTGTACCACAACTGGATCTTTTCATCTATTTTGAGATGTGAATATCCAAGGAATTAAAGACGGAAAAGTAGACATCTCCCATCCTTCACATGCTAACAAGATTAATTTAATTGCTTTAATTGTTTAATTGAATTTAATTGTTTGCATACTTAATTACTTTAAATCATGTTTGAAGAATGATTTTTTTTTTTTTTTTTTTTTTGAGACAGGGTTTCTTAGTGTAGTCTTAGCTGTCCTGGACTCACTCTGTAGACCAGGCTGCCTTCGAACTCAGAAATCCACCTGCCTCTGCCTCCCAAGTGCTAGGATTAAAGGCATGTGCTGCCACCACCAGATGAAGAAGGAAATCTTAATATTTCTAATATAAATTATTTTTAATCTAGTCCAATTTTTTTTTCTTGACTGAAACTTGTTTTTCTTGCTTGCTCCCGATCACTGAGTGGTTGGATCATTTCCAGGATTTTGCTGTGAAAATATTTAAAATAAACATTTCTCCCTTTGGAGACTACTCCAGTGAATTGGAGCAGTGGATAGTGCAATGTGGTGTTCTTTTGCACAGACACATATCCATTATACACAGTTACACATGCACACACATTTCATATACATGTGCATACAGGTGTGTTCTTGCAACCCCTTGGTGCTGCATAAATAACTCTCTCAGGCCAGTACCAAGTGTGGCAAGGGGACTCTTCTGCCCCATGTGACACTTGGAGGTTCAGATATTTTTGGAGGTCCGTGTGTCAGTGTACATTGAGCTCATGTTGTGTGTGCCAAGCACTGCAGGTGGAGTGACCCAGAGGACAGCAGTATGGTGTGGGGGAGGGCACAATCAGGTCACTGACCTTCATGGGAGTGGCGCTCACCCTCAGGTCACCTGTCTTCTCTAGACCTCAATTTTCTCTCAAGAGTCATGAAAATGCATGCGCTTCATTTGCTGGTTTTAGAACCTCCTTCATCACAGTACTCCCCAGGAGCCTTGCCATCTGACCTGAGCCCACAGGTGGGAGGGAGCCAAGAGCTGCACAGCTGTCAGATGGCCAGGTCGATGGAAGAGAGGGCACCTTTGGGCAGAGTCCAGGAAGCCTTTTGCTTGCTCATTCATCAGGACTCTGTGGGTATAGCTGAGCCTGAGGGTTCTGGGGTGTCACCACTCATGAGAAATACAACCGTGGTAGCATTTTGTGAAACATATTCTTAGCAGCCTTTGATAGCCTTATCAGGGACGTCCTTGCTAGGACCAAGGAAGTTGTAGCTTTTGATATGATGGCGCTTCCTGTGTCCAGCACGGGCCCAGCTTTGCAGAGCACAGGCATCCAGCCAGGGCAGACTTGTTGCTAAGCACGAGTATTCTCCTGAAGCTCTACAAACAGGGAAGCCTGTTCTTGCCATATTCCTGAAGTTCTGCTCGTGACGGCGATGAGGCTGGGGAGCATTCTGCTAGTGGGCACTCTGCACGGCAACAACACAAAATCTCCCTCTGAAAGCTTCGGAGACCCAGACGAGGCTGGGAAGACAGCGTGCTTGGGTCCTGGACTTCTCTCAGTCCTGCTGTTAACACATCTTGTTGAGGCTGAGTTTCAAGCAACAACCAGATATAGACTCTGGGCAGAGAGTGTTGGGCCAGGCAGAAATCTACAAGGTCAGTAGGTAGCGGCAGAAGATTCCTCTTTTCTAAGCCACAGCTATCGACCAACCCAAGGGTCTTCCCTCAGTTGCTCCCTGCCCTGGGCTGACCTCTAACCCTGACCCAACAGTGGCAACCCAGGTAGGAGCAAGAGCAGGTAGTTGGGATTGTGGGACTTTCTAAGGAAAGACAGGTCCTTACTCCTGCCCCAGATGCTGAAGTGGTAGGACTGTGCCTCTTAGCAATGAACTGAAGACACTTTCTTTAATCATTTATTCTTCAATTTTCTACTCTAACTCCCTGTCTTGCCTCCCCTCTTTTTATTTCCTTCCTTTTCTCCCTTCCCTCTCTCCCTCCCCCCTCCTTCCCGCCTCCCTCCCTCCCTTTCAGAACGTCCTTGCCTGTATATGATGTTTCAGGACCCAAGTCACATTTAAAGTTCCCACAGGCCTGAGGCTTGTCCCACACGGTCATTGGCACTATGCTTCTCAGCACGGGAGCCAGAGGCCAGGGAGGCCTTCACAGCATCCACCCCAAGGCCTGGCTCTGGAACCACTTCTGTTCCACAGTCCCCTGGTTTCTAAAATAGGTGCTTTAATCCCATCTGAGCACCATGGGAGTTGTGGCCCTCCCAGCCAGCCAGCCTCCTGTCATGGGCTTCTGCTGCGGCCTGATGAAGCCCAGAGGGCTGGGGCTAGCTTAGCGGCTGCCAGAAAAACCCCAGGGCTTGTTTGTCTCCTGTGCTCCAGACCCAGGCGCCAGCCAGCCGCACGGATGGATCAGGGCCTGTCAGGAAATCCAGGCCCAATGTGCTGAACTTTGGGTGCATGTGATACTGGGGTTCAGCCTGGGACATTTGAGTGGAGCTCCACACTTTGCTCCTGAAGATACCACCACCACCACCAGTCCTGGGGAAGGGTCCCTTGTATGCAGCTTGGGCTGTGTCTGGCCTTTCCCCCAAAGATTTTTATTTTTGAATTCTCTTCCTTTTCTGGCCCTTTCTCTAGCCCTGAGAGCCCTGGGCATGGACATCATCACTGTGTGCTGAGTCACCCCTCTCTGAATAAATGACGTGGTGATCTAGAACAGCAGAAACGGAGAGAGGGCACTACGGGTCAGATTTACTGCAGTCTGCCACATTTAATAGAATTATTTGTTTTGAGCTGTGTGTCCTCAGCTGGGCCGATGCACTCTTGGACAGAGATTTTTTTTTGCTCCAATTTTTCCTGCCATGCCTGGGTGTTCAGCACTTGCCTCATGGGTCAGCATATAACAGACACAGGGTGAAAGTCTGAGCTGCAGAAGTCCAGAAAAACACCCTCTCAAGCTGACAGGCAAGCATGGAGCAAGGGTTCCTCCAGCACGGCCTGTGGAGGAACAGCATGGGCTGTACAGAGCGGAATCTGCTCTGTAACCTCCGGTGAAAGGCGAAGGTCACACCACAGCAGATGGCCTGTGTAGCCCTCACAGTACAAACTGGCAACGCAGCATCCTTAGGGATTTCCCCCTAAAGGTCAAGGGACAAACCCTGCTCTCCACAGTGCCCAGAGGAGTGCTACTGGCCATGACCTGGCTTCCTTCCCTTATCTCTCCTTTTCTTCTCTTCCTCCTTCTCTCAGTCCACGTTTGCTCCCTGTGACATACTGGGCTCTCCAGAATGGATAGACAGGTAGGGGTAGACTGAGTCCATGACTTCGATTGCATCAGCCTCAGAGAGGTCAGGGCCCCATTTTCCTTCTAGGTGCTTGGGTGTCTGTAGTTTGCCATGTCTGGGAATATCCATCCTGTTAACAATGTATTCCTGTTTGAAAGAGAAATGCTTAAAGTAGGGCAGGGGATGCTAATGGGAGTTAGGTGCCCATCTTTGGGATTGGGAAAAAAATTCTCCACTTCCCATGAGTAGCACTTCTGAGAACTCCTAGACTGAACTACTTTCCTAGACTGTGAACTTTTGCGTCCAGTGTTTGTAGCCTGCAGCCTCAAACTTTGAGTTGGGGACTCTATGGCCTTATCCAAAGAAAGCATAGCTGTCCCAGTCTTCCTTTGTGTCCTCAACTGTCCCCGAGTTGTCTCCTTTGTCCCTGGTCTTCCTCTCCCTCTGCCCCTCTTCTCCAACCTTAGAACAATAATCCATCATTGTTATCTCGCTGGGTGTTTGCAGAGCACTCCACGGCCATTGTTGTAAGTTTTTCCTCTTATTTGCAAAGTACTTTACAGCTATTATTACGAGACTGTCCTCTCAAAGTGGAGGGATGCTGACCTACTCACTCTCCAGGGCTGGATTCCCACAGCTCCCAGTGGGGTGGACCAGGGCCTGTACTGGAAGAGGGGTGGGGTGTCACCAGCTGGAGCCTTGACTGGACTCTCAACCTGCCCTCTGGGAAGTTACACCCCATGTCTTTCCTGTGAAAGAGTAAGAGGTGCTGACTTGGGGCTCACAGCCTGGTACCCATTCTCCCCCAGAGTAAGTACAAAGCTGCAGAGATGGGCTGCACTCTTTCCATTCCTCAGCCCAGGGGAGCAAGGGAAGTTTATTTCTGTGTCAGACATAAGAGCATAAGATTCCCCCGCCCCCTCCTCCCGGGGGGACATTAAGAGCTGCTTGGGGATTGCATTTCTTCTTTTTCAAAAATCAGAATTTTTAAAATGAGCAGTTATGATGTTATTATAGACCAGTGCTCTCATGAGAACAAATGCCCCCACAATTAGTCCCTCAAAGTGCTCTCTGTCTGTCTTTGTTGCTGTCATTCTGTAGGACACCTTACAGTTCACATGCAGGTCAGCATTTCCATTATATTGCTCTTTGTATTAACTATTTAAAGTTTCCATGTGAGGTGGCTTGGTTGCTTAAGAGCACTTGTTGCTCTTGCAAAGGGCTAGGGGTTCGGTTCCCAGAACCCAAATGATGGCTCAGAACCTCCAGTAACTCTAGTTCCAGGGGGTTCAATGCTTTCTCACCTTTACAAGCACCAGATGCACACACGGTACACATACATACACGTAGGCAGAATACTCACGCACATAAATAAATAAATCTTTTTTTTAAATAAAAGTTTTTCTGGGCAGTGGTGGCGCACGCCTTTAATCCTAGCCCTTGGGAGGCAGAGGAAGGCAGATTGCTGTGAGTTCGAGGGCAGCCTGGTCTACAAAGCTCGTTCAGGACAGTCAAGGCTACAGAGAGAAACCCTGTCTCAAAAAACCAAAATAAATAATTAAATAAATAAATAAAATAAAAGTTTTGTAGCCAGGTGTGGTGGCACATGCCTTTAACCCCAGCACTCGAGAGGCAGAGACAGGCATATCGCAGTGAGTTCAAGGCCAACCTGGTCTACAAAATGAGTTCAGGACAGCCAAGATAACATAGAGAAACCCTGTCTCAAAAAAAACAAACAAGCCGGGCGTGGTGGTGCACACCTATAATCCCAGTACTCAGGAGGCAGAGGCAGGCAGATCGCTGTGAGTTCGAGGTCTACAAAGCGGGTCCAGGACAGCCAAGGCTACACAGAGAAACCCTGTCTCGAAAACCCAAACAAACAAACAAACAAACAAAAAACACACAAAAAATTAAAAAAATAAAAATAAAAGTGTTGTATAACATTCCACCAAACCTGTTGGGCAATAAGATTTTGTGGTGGACTACATACACAGGTAAGCCTGGAACCACAGTCTTTGCTTCCTGCCCAGTTCCCACCTTTGTTGGTGAGTTACATTGACAAGTCTATCTGGGTTGGTGTCTGCCACAAACCCCACACCCAGTTGACAGTTCTGAAGATGGAATGAGTCACCTTGTCACTCATTATTGATTTTTAGGGCCAGTTTGTTAAACTAGATCATTAGCATTCTGAGACCAAGGCACCCTCTTAGCTCTGGTGGCATCTGCTAGCCTGCTTAAACCACAGGTGTTTGGTAAATATTTGTGGGTGACAAATACTTATTGATCAATGCCCGGTGACTTTACCAGGGCAGGGAAACAGTTGCTAGAATGCATAACCTGTTCTCTGATGTGCACTTGCTTGGCCTCCCCAGGTCAACCTTTGTGTTGTATTCTCAGAGCAGGGAAGGATAAGAGCAGCAGAGAGACACATCTGTGGATGGTGCTAATTTCCTTTGACAATATATGCCCACTCGTAATATACCGAGTGTGAAGAAAAGCCGGGATCTCCCTTCTCACAAAGAGGGACAGATCATGAGGGTTTTCCACCCTAGGGCTTAAATGAACCACGGTGAGAAAGAAACTTGTATGAGCATCTCTAAGGGAAGCATTGGAGATGCTCGGCTGGAGAAACAGACTGAGACATTGATGGAATGACAGGATCTCAGGTTTTCTTCTGTAGTACAGGATGGGTTAAAATGAATGGAGAGAGGTACAGGTCAGACAAAATTGTCCACAAATTGTTGGAAACCAGTTGATTGTTACATAGGAGTTTATTCTATACTTTGCCATCTTTATTTATCTCTTTCGAGATAAAGAAAAACAGAACCAAAGGCTTCCAAGAGGTTTGGACTAGGACAGTAAGCATAATCCTCTATCCCAGGGTGCGGGTTAAGCCAGTCAGCAGTCTTAGTTTAACTTTGAGGCTGTAGTGCCATCTAGTGTTCATGGCAAATAAAAGGCTGCCATTGCTGGCTAGCTCTTGGCTCCTCTGGGTATTTATTGGCTCTGTGAACTCCTGGCCTTCCTACTACACTCAGTAGAGGGCTTGAGAGAAAAGAGCCAGGCTGGCAGACCACAGGCAAGGTGCTGGTGTTAGTGCTGCTGTTGATGGCCCAGCAGAGAGCAAGCCACAGACAAGAGTTACCTCCAGAGGCAGGCGACCTTGATGAAGGGCTTTCAGTGTGACGCAGGTGTAAAAATAGCCTCCCTGGGCTGGCTTTCCTTAACTCCCTGGCCTGAGCAAACAGCTCCCCACACCTGTACATTGTTTGCTTGGTACAGACACACTGCTACCTGTTTGCAGGTGTAAATGACTGTTTGTGTACCCAGAGCTATGGGGAGGGCGCCCTACCCTCTTCTACCCCAACATTCCCTTACTGTTGGTTACTGAACAGTGGGGCTGGTGAACCCCAGGGCTGGGGCCTGAAAGAGTGATGGACCTTTAACCCTGCCGGCCTCCCCGGAGAGCTCAGCACTGCCTTTTGGTATGAAGACATGGGCACTCTGGAGACCAAGGTGGCTGTGCTTAGAGACAGAAAACTTAGATGGTGTGAGCCAGAGAAACTTCTGGAAGTTTTTAACCAGTCTTTACATAGGCCAAGTGGAATGAGAAAACCAACCATACCTCTCTCGCTCAGGCAGTGAGAAGGGAAGGGTTAGTGAATGAAAGATGACAATGACAGCCTTCTGGTGGAGGGTGGACACATTTTATGAACTCTAAAGCACTCCAGATCATAGTAGGCATCTTTATTGTATGCTTCATATACAGGGAAACAGAGCAAAGAGTAACACCAGATCACACATATGGTTAGAAGTTATATCCTAGATTCATTTCTGTTGCTTTGGCAAAATACCCTGACAAAAAGAGACAGAGGGGAGAAAAGGGTTATTTTAGGTTGCAATTCCAAGTTACAGTCCATCCTTGTGGGGAGTCACAGCACCAGGAGCTTGAGGTAATTGTTCACGGCACAGTTACCTAAGAGCAGAGAGGTATGGACGCGTGCATGCTCACACGCTTGCTCGCTCACTCGCTTGCTTTGCGCCACTTTGTTCTGCTCTTGGCACAGCTCAGGATTCCTCGCATAGAGAGTGACACTGCCTACACTGGGCTGGGTCTTTGCACATCGATAAGCTTAATTAAGACAATCTTCCATACATGTGCTCATGGCCAGTCTCACGTAAACCATCCCTCACTGAGACTTTCTTCTGAGGTAATTCTAGTTGACAGTCGTCCCAGATGTCAAGTTGACAAAGCTAACTGTCACAAGTGGGGAAACCTAAGCGAACTACAAATTTAAGAATGTAAATAGACTCTAGTCTCTGGGACCTAAAGTTCTCCTAGAATAGTATTCGGAGTAATAGTCAGAAACTCAACAAATTTATGTAGGGAGATCAGTATTTACAAAACAAAACAGGAGGAACTCGACAGAGATTAAACAGTTCTTGAAGAGCAGGAGTGGAAGTGGAGGGGGGGCTGGGGCACTTTTCCGTGACTATATTACACCATGCTGGCGGGCACTTATAACACATTTCCAGTGTGGCAACACATTAAGGCATTAAGCAAACAGACAAAAAACAAGATAGGCTTGGCCATATTGCTTGACCTCAACTAGGCAAAAGCATGTGTTGTTAACACAGGACGTCTTACCAAGGACAGAATACAATAACATGCTTGAAACACTGCTCGTGACCTGTATGTTCTTCACATGTTTGGGTACTCATTCTCCTATAATAGCAATGTCTTTACTCCAAAGGAAAAATAAGCAATGCACATTACTTTTACAATTATTATGACCGCAATACCTGGGGAAACTTTAACAGAAGACAGACTTATTTTAGCTTATGATTTCATAGGATTCAGTCCACCACGGCAAAGGAAGCACGGCAGAGTGGATAGGGCTAACAGCGTTCTGTGGAGCGTGGACAGGGCTGACAGCATACTATGGAAGTTTCAGAGTGTAACAGACCAGAAAGCAGGGACAACGGGCACAAAACAAGGGTCCCAGTATAACCTTGAGACTGCTGCCCGCCAGGCTCCACCTCCTAACCGGGTTCCATAGCCTCCCAAAATAGAGCCACCAGCTAGGTGGCTAGGTGTTCAAAGCATAACCCTGTGGGGGCATTTCATGTTCAAATCATCGACACAGCTATAATTTTGGAAAGGAAAGTGACATAAGGGGTCGGAGTAGGTTAGGTGGATGGATGCCATGAAGACTCTGGAGGCAAGATCTGGACTCAAAAATGCCCCCTCTAGCCTGGGTAGCTGACAACTCTTCCTCGGGCAGTCCAGCTGTATCTGGATGGTGGACAGTAAAAGCCATTCAGCATGCAGTCCCTCCTGAGGAAGAAAGAGTGGCCTGGAGAGACCTCTTGCCGTGCCTTCTAGGTGAAAGGTCTTCAAACCAAACAAAGAAATAATTACCTGTGTCCTTTCTCTTGTGTCCTCCCCCCAGTAGATATGTTTGATGACTTCTCAGAAGGCAGAGAATGTGTCAATTGTGGGGCCATGTCCACCCCACTCTGGAGGCGAGATGGGACAGGACACTACCTGTGCAATGCCTGTGGCCTTTACCACAAGATGAACGGCATCAACCGACCCCTCATTAAGCCTCAGCGCCGGCTGGTAAGAGAGCGTCTCTATGCTTAGGCCTACCAGCCCGGAAAACAGTCAGCTTCTCCCTTCCTTCCTGCACTTGGCTTTGAGGCTCTTGCTCAGCTTGAAATTTTGGAATTAGAGGCTATGGACTGAGGGTTTGGGTAGTTAGGAATAAAAAAGAAAAAAAAGAGCCTCTCACACCTTTAGAGTGAGCTTGCACTCACCCCAACTATCCTGGCCCAGCTAATCCATCCCCATCACCACTCAATGATAGAAAGTAAAGTTCAGAGAGTGAGTGGTGCCAGGCACTGGCCTCAGAGAGCCAGATCAAGGCCGCCCAGTCTCCAGTCCCCTTGGTCTTGAAGGCCAACATAAACTAGAAGCCGCCTTATTTTCAGCTGATCACCTAGAAAGACCCAGAATTCAAGAAGACAAAGCAGTACGTGTGGGTCCTGGCTGGGAAAGCCTGGCACTGGGGCAATGTAGTTGCAGCCTGGGTCTATGCCCTGTTTATGCCATCTGACTCTGACCAATACCAACCCTGGTGTATGACAGGGGAGGGGAACAGAGGCTTCTGAAGCTTCCTCATTGAGCTTCCTCAAATCCCTCACCCTAAACACCCTCAGGTACTGAGATTCAAGAGCTCCCCCTTGGGGAAGAGTTTCTCTGTTGACAGTGCCCAGGTCACTCATGCCATACCCTGAGGCTCTCTCTGGTTTGGCTTGCATCTGTTTCTATGAGTGGTCTAGGTACCCAGAAATGGTGCTAAGACTGGCCCAAGGGCTCATATGAAACTATTCTGGCCTAGCACTGCTAGACACCAAAACATTTCCTTCCTATGTTATAGTCCGCTTCCCGCCGGGTAGGCCTCTCCTGTGCCAACTGCCAGACCACTACCACCACGCTGTGGCGCCGTAATGCCGAGGGCGAGCCTGTGTGCAATGCCTGCGGCCTCTACATGAAGCTCCATGGGGTGAGTAGATGCCCTGCCCTGCCCTCCTGTGTCTATGCCCTACTCATACCCTCTCATGCCCTCCTCCCTTCCTAGTCTGCGGGTCTCACTTGTCTTTCCCTCAGAAGAGAATCCATTTGCTCCTTCTTTCGAAAGCCTTCATGTGTGTGTGTGTGTGTGTGTGTGTGTGTGTGTGTGTGTGTGTGTCTAAAATGGAGAGCCATATATTTAACTTCCAACCCTCCAGGTACCCAGGCCTCTTGCAATGCGGAAGGAGGGGATTCAAACCAGAAAACGGAAGCCCAAGAACCTGAATAAATCAAAGGCACCGGCAGGTGAGGAATAGATCTGTGTTTAAGTGTGTGAACAAGTCAGGAGCTCCCAGGGCATATGACAACCGTGTCTGCTCTGGAAAGTGGCCAACCCAGGCAACCAGGGTATGATGGTTCCCTCTTCCTCCACCTACTTCTCTCAGGACAACCTAATAACCCAGTAAAGGAGTCAGCACCATGAACCCCTCCCCCCAACCCCACCCTCCTCAACTCCTGTCTTTTATGCTGTAATGAAAGCAGACAAATTTTTGTTAGCCATGCTCCTGACAGGCTGATTTGTAATCAGGGTACATTTATGTCACATAGTGCTCCGAGTTTGCACAAGTCTCTTCAGAGAAGCAATTTTTTTTTAAATCCCATCTACCTGATAAGCAAACTGAGGCTCCAGTGCAATGGCTTGCAATCACATTGTTATTGACTGGGATCTGGAATGTTCTCCTGGATCTATATGCTGTTCCATCTTCGTGGTTTCTATGTAGTTCCGAATAGCCTTGAACTCATGACCCTCCTGCCAGAGCCTCCTACGTGCCAGGTTTATAGGCTTGAGCCACTATCGCAGGCAATGCCCTCTCAGTTTCTAGATTAAGAAGATGGTCATTAACGGCCTCTACTCAGTGCCTTCTTTGCCACATACTGCCAAATTAGGATTAGGACCTCACTGCCTTCGGTTGCAGAGGGAATGGACTGGCTAACATGATGTACACTTCACCTTCTTGCGCCAGACAGGCCGACTCACCAAGATGCCCATTTTCACCACCAGAGGCCTGGAAAGCATTCTAGTTTCCTAAATTCAAAGGGGTCCTTCTGGAAGAAGAACCTTCTGCCACTCCCCAGGGGTCCTGCCTTTTTTCTGCCTCCCAGACTGTCACTGTAGCAGTGCCCCCCCTGGGTAGTCTCCTTCCTCCCATGTGGCAGGCAAGGGCAGGACAGGCCATTTGTTATCTCCATTTATCCCAAGCAGTGCAGTTGTCCACACTTGGTCACAGAGAAATTAATAGAGTTAATTCTGAGTTGTTGTCCCAGAACCCTCTGGCTTCAATCCGCAGTTCTCCATAAACTGGGCGTGGCACCATAGGTCAGTAATCCCAGCACTCGGGAGGTGGAGGCAGCAATATCAGAAGTTCAGTGGCATCCTTAACCACACAGTGAGTCTGCAATTACCCTGGGCTCCCGCAGACACTGTTTTAAGAAGGCAGAAGAGGTGCTGGAGAGATGGCTCACTGGTTAAGAGCGCCGCCTGCTCTTCCAAAGGTCCTGAGTTCAATTCCCAGCAACCACATGGTGGCTCATAACCATCTGTAATGTGATATGGTGACCTCTTCTGGCTTTCAGGTGTATGTGCAAACAAAGCACTGTATACATACTAATAAATAACTAAATCTTTAAAAAAAAAAAAAAAAAAAAAGAAGGCAGAAGAATCTCCTTGGAATTCTGATCCTTCCTTCTGACTTTGAGAGCCGCTGTTCTCCTTCCCCGCCCTCCAGCAGATGTCAGTAAGGCCTCTGCTGTCCCTGCAGCTGACCTGGGTTCCCTGCCTCTGCCTCCTCGCAGGTCCTCCCGGAGAGAGCGTCCCTCCCACTAGCAGTGCCTCCAGCAACTCCAGCAACGCCACCACCAGCAGCAACAGCAGCAGCGAAGAGATGCGCCCCATCAAGACAGAGCCTGGGCTGTCATCTCACTACGGGCACAGCAGTTCCATGTCCCAGGTGGGTAGGGTGGCAGGGTTGATAAGGAGGTAGAGTCTCCATCCCCTAGTGGCCAGACCAACCTGGGAAGGTGAGCTGCAGCCTGGTCCTGAGCTGCTGGGCTCGGCACAGCCTGGCCTCTGAGCCCTCGCCCCGCCAGTTGCCGCAGTCTAGACACAAATAATGCCACTCTTGTCTTAGCGTCTTCCCTGTGCTGTGCTGTGGCCTTTGGGGACAAGAAGAGGGACCGCACCCAGGATGCACATGGCAGATAGCACAACTACTCCCTGAGTCAGTCTTGAGTGTTAGGGTTGGAAGGTGACTTGAATTCTAGAGCTTGAGAAGCTTTGACCTTGGCCTTGAAAGCATGTCAGAGGAGGCCAGAGGGCCCTGTTAGCATGGCACACAGAGGAACACAGGAACCACAGCAGACAGGGTGGGTGAGACATGAGCAGGAAGCTGTTTTTATGAGTTCCAGCTTCCTGAGAGCCTCAGGATGGTCCAACAGGGGACCATGGCCTCCTGCAGGTATGGTGGCACCCCTGTTCCTCTGCCTCTTTAGGGACGAGGAATTCACAGATTCCTTTTCCCAGCCCCCATTATCCCTAATTGTGGAAGGCTGTCTGAGCATTCTACCATCAGCATAGAGTGATCCAGAGAGACCCTGGTTCCGCAGAGGCAAGAGTGTTAGGACCCTTTCAGGATGAAGGGAATGACCTCAGTCTGACCCGGAAGACCTCTCTCTGACCCGGAAGTGGTGATGAGGGTGTCTCTCGTGGTTGTCAGAGCCTTCCGAGAAAGCACAGCAGCACAAAACTCCTGGGTTGTGGTTTAGAAGCCACTGGAGAAGCACACGGAGCCCCTGCAGCTGGACCCTGGGGCCTAGGGGAGCAGCTAGAGTCTTACTCTCATGTCCCCTCCCCCAGCCCTGATCCCTGGGGCCCCAGGAGCATCCTACTGGCTCACTGTGCTCTCTGCCTTCCAGACATTCTCTGTCAGTACTGTGTCCAGCCATGGGCCTTCCATCCATCCAGCACTGTCGGCTCTGAAGCTCTCCCCACAAGGCTATGCATCTCCTGTCACTCAGACATCGCAGGCCAGCTCCAAGCAGGACTCTTGGAACAGCCTGGTCCTGGCTGACAGCCACGGGGACATAATCACCGCATAATCAGCCTCCTCTCTCCCTCTTCAAATTCCTGCTCGGACTTGGGACCTGGGGCGGGGGGGCCAGCAAAGTCTGAGGCTGGGGCACCCTGGCCGGCCCCTTTGTCTGGGAACAACTCCCGAAGAACAACTGAGTAGAACTTGAAGTTGTTGACAGTCGCTTAGGGATGTGGGTACTGGGTTTCTACAACTGCCTTTCCCAGGTGGACCACTGGAAAGAACCTGCATTCCTACAGACAAGCGCCCCCCCCTCTACTTTGCTGCAAGCACAACACCGTGAGACTCTTCTTTCTCATTCTCTGCCTGCCCACTCAGGATAAACACACAGTCTCCTTCACCCCCCAGATTCCCATCCGGGTCTCTAGGGGGCGGGGTTTTACCTTTGTGCTCCTAGGGTGGCTGTAGGGGCTCAGGCTTGAAGACATCAGCTGTAGCCTGAGCAGGGTGTCCATTTGCTGTGGACGGATGTGGCAGCCTTTGCCCTTGTCCAACACTCCCCTTGAGGCATGACACATCCCTTGCATGGCCCCACATACCAGGTCTGACTCCAAAAGTGCTGGGTGCAATCAGATGTTACTGAGTGCTTCCTGGGGAGGTATGAGGTGGGGTGAGGGGGGAAAAGGAAGAGGGAAGGAAGGCACATCACCCATCACACAAAGGAGAGCTTCATCAAACCACAGCCCGGCAGTGGTGGCCTCTCCTTCCTCTCCCAGGGACATCAAACCCCTTTCCTCTCCAGCCTGAACATCTCCTACCCTCCACAGAACTAGAGCTCAGGTGTGTAGTAGGCGAATACCACTTGGTGCTACTCCTAGCATCCCTTTTAACCCTTTCACACACAGCGGTTCCAAGGAGGAACAAAACATGCTACTACAGAAGCAGCTTTGGGGACTGTGCCCCTCGGCACCGTGGGTCCCTCTGGAGGTTGTTCCTACAGCACCGTCCAGCTCCAGGACTCCAGCTTGCTTGCTCTGAGCCTGCCAAGCCATGGCCTCTCTGGTCAGGCAGTTACCTGGATCCGGGCCTTTCCCCAGCATGGATCCTTTCTCTAGGAAGTACAGAGTCTCCGCAAGATAAGTTCAAAGCAGATACAACAAAAGGAAACTTGGGGAAAAGGCTAAGGTAACAGAGGGAAGAGGATGTCTCCGGGCCCGACCAGATCGCCGATGCTTGTAGCTGTCCTAGAATTGGTCTTCTCCCCTTGCCCCCACCATTACTGGTCCCCCCCAAAGATTCTTCCTTGTCCTCATCACCCATAGAGCTGTAGCCAACTGTGGCATTCCCTTATTGTACCCCAAGCCCCCAGCCCCAACCCCTAAACCTTACTGGCCGTAGCAGAGAATAGCTTTGAACTCTAAGTCTAAGTCTAAGTCACGGCCATCATTTACACTTGTGTCCTCCCTCAAGGCCGCCTTCCCATGATCCCCTCCTCCACGACCCGTTAACATTGTCTTAAGGTGAAATGGCTGTAAAATCAGTATTTAACTAATAAATTTATCCATATTCCTCTTTCCCTCAGATGTCTTTTCTAGGAGGCCTGGTGCTCTTGTCCTTTTTAGTGGATCGAATGGCACAGGCCACCTCTACTCAGTTTCCCCTCCAAGGTTTGGGCAGTTGGCCCTTCGGAATTGGTGGTGGAGGCTGGTGGGAGAATGGCAGTGGAAGATCTCAGGACAGGGGTCAGCTTCCTGGAGTGAAGAGGGCACCCTTAGCTGGAGCTCCTCTGTCCCCCACCTTCTCACATAGATGTCATCTCTAAAGCAACTAGATGGCCCTCTATCCCTCCGTCTCTGGGTTTAGAACACATCCTAAAGGCTAGGCCCCATGGGACAAATACTTATCCTCACTGAGACAATGGCAAAGCTCTGTCTTCTTTATCTGTTTTGGCCTCACCTTCTCAGGCAACGGGACTTCCTATTTGCTTCACCTCAGAAGTATGAGGAACATGGAGGCAGCATTGGTCTCATTTGGTCCCTGTTGCGTTGGCTGGGCTTACATATCGCTCATCTTCAGGGCTACCCTAACTTTCATTTGGTTTATGCCAAATCTACCAGGCATCCAGGACCCCAGACCCACATGAGTGGCACCCTGACTATTTTCTGGTAGTTAATAGCACACGCAGAGACACCATTCTGTGTAGGACCAGAAAATCTTTTTAAACGTTTTTCAAAATTATTTAGTTAACTGTGGGAGAAGTGGCACACGTGCCACAGCACACCAGTGAGGTCAGAGAACAACTCCTGGGAGTCTGTTCTCTCTTTTGCACCCTTACACACGGTCCAGGTGATCAAAGCCGGGGTCCTCGGGCTTGTGTGGCGAGCTCAGATGACCCATCTTACTGGCCCAAGAAAAGCATTTCAACTCTTAAAAGAATAACAGCCAATCCCATTAAACTGAGAGCTATTGTCAATCAGGAAAGATGAGTCCCAGTAAGAAGACGGATTCCAAACTGTTGGCCAGAGGATGTTCATGATTTGGGGTTAGGGCATTTTAGCTCAAAACATTTCTCTCACTTCTCTTTAGAAATGGATTTCGGAAAATTCTACACAGTCTCAGTAGATGCCTCTTTCTGATTACAAGCATAACTGGTGACTCTCTCCTTTGCTTTCCCCAACCAACCAATCCTTAAGGAACCTGAGTTGCAGTATACAAGAGACTATAAAAGATGCAGATAGGCCAGAGGGTGAACATGGTCTCCGTCATCATCAGCAGCAACAAAGATGCATTTCTAAATTGTTGGGACACGGTTGGGATGAGGCGGAAATTGATGGGCGGTGCGAAATGATGCCATTAGAGTAAATCACTTTCTCAAGGGGCAAGTCTACATAAGAAATCACATTGTGGGGCTGGAGAGATGACTTAGCAGTTAAGAGCACTGACTATTCTTCCAGGGGACCTGGGTTCAATCCCCAGCACCTATATGGCAGCTCACGACTGTCAGTAACACCAAGATCTGACATACATTGAAGGCAAAGCACCAGTGCACATAAAAAAATTCTTTTAAATCATATTGTTTTGTGGTCACATTACCTTCTGACCAAACCTTCTGGAACCCAGGCTACGTGGTTATATAGTCAGATATGCGTTGGCCATGGCTTCTGAGGAGGAGGCAGCTTAGCTGTGATTGCGTCTAGTTGGACAGATAGTTTCTCATTGAATATTCATTAAATGGAGTCGGAGGATGACTAGGAGGAAGCCCTGACCCTGAAGGTCGACATGCTGACTCTAATTGTCAGCTCTCCCTTGCCATAACAAAACACCGAAACAATTAACTTAAAAGAGAGTTTTAGGCTGGGGATGTTCCTCGATTGGTAAAGCGCTTGCCTGTGCATGAAACCCTGGGTTGGAACCTCAACACAGTATAAGCCAGATGTGGTGGTATATGTCTTGTTACCCCAGCACTCACGAGGTGGAGGCAGAAGGATCACGTGTTCAAGGCCAGCCTGAGCTACATGAGATCCTGCCTCAAACAAAATAAAAAAGAAGCCCTGTTCTGAGTGTCTGGTATAGTCTAGGCTTGGAAGGCTGTCTGTCAGATAAGGCTGTCTATCAGATTAACATATTCAAGTTGGCCTTAGGGTGCCCCAGCTCTTGGTGGGACAAATGGGGCCTGAAGAAAGCCTTATTTAGCTGAATGAGGGTTGGGTAATTTCTAGTAATCTCTCCATCCTTTCCTGGAGGTACAAGTCTAGACAATACTAGAATTTAATGGGGTTATAGGGGCTCAGTGGAAACTGCCTCAAAGGTCTCCAACAGCCGGCCACAAAGACAACCTAACTATAAAAAAAAGAATCCCATATCATGGTGGCATCAGAGATCATCTGAAGGTCCAGATCCTCTAGTGCTGTCGTTGAGAGAACTTCCTTAAGGCCACCGAGCTGGTGGGAAGATCACATTTCCTCACTTCCCTCCCTCCCTCCCTAGGACTAGGGCTCCATGAAGCACTGCACTTGCAGTTCAGGTATTCACCACACGGGGGCGCAGTCATTCTCGTCTCCCTTTCCACCTCCATTATAGGCGGGTTTTTCAAACCCTTAATCTGAGATCAGCCCCAACCAAATTCTGCTACTCAAAAGCATTGCTGCCCGCCAGGCGCTGACAGCTTTAGCCTGCCTCAGGGAGAACATTTGGACATCTTTGCAGACACGTTTTGCACACACGATATGGATTTCAGGTCACCTGTTGAGGTTCACAGAACCTTTGATAGAACCAAGATGTAAAAACCTGTCTACTGGACCTCAGAATTCCATTTCTATAGAACCTTGCTAACTGGGGAGCCCCTGTACAGCCCAAGCTGAACAACCTTTAGCTTATGAGCAAGCATGCCTCCCATAAACGTGACCTCCCAGCACTACCCTCCAACCTTGTGTGGCCCCTGAACAAGCAGCATCAGTGCCACTGGAGGTGTGTCTGAAGGGCACGTTTCTGGCCCTGAGACAGATTTCCCCTAATCCACACTTCAGGATTTCTGAGTGATTCATACATATCTTAGAGATTGCAGAGAGTGGCTTTATATCTCTAACACCATGACACAGATGTCCCACTTAAAGACTAGATTTGGGTATTGTGACTGGCTTGTTTTCCCACAGTTAACAAGGAAGCAGTCCATGTGGGGACTTTCCAGGGTATCTAACGCTTGGTATGTGCTCAGTAAACTATAATTGTGGTTATACGTGACAGCAGCAAACTATAAACCATCTGTTTTCTCAGCTGTAGAGTGCCTTGGTCTCAGAAGAGATCTCTTAGGTGCATAGCTCTTATTCCACCAGATAAGGCAAGGATTTAGGCTATGGTTTCTGGCCAGCACAGCTAGTCTACAATAGAGGTGTGTGTGTGTGTGTGTGTGTGTGTGTGTTCCTCTGGAAGCTGCCAGCGGAAAGCACTGTATCCTGTACAAGATGTGATTCTCTGAAGATGTCAACTGCAGAAAGAAGGACCAGTGCTTCCACAGGAAGCAGGGACCCCCTATATGAAGCAGGAACCCCCTCCATGAAGCAGTGACCCCCTCCATGAAGCAGGAACCCCCCTCCATGAAGCAGGGACCCCTCCATGAAGCAGGGACCCCCTCCATGAAGCAGGGACCCCCCCTCCATGAAGCAGGGACCCCCCCTCCATGAAGCAGGGACCCCTCCATGAAACAGGGACCCCCTACATGAAGCAGGGACCCCCTCCATGAAGCGGGGACCCCCTCCATGAAGCAGGGACCCCCTCCATGAAGCAGGGACCCCCTCCATGAAGCGGGGACCCCTCCATGAAGCAGGACCCCGCCTCTGCAAATGCTGTGCCCTCAAGCTCACCCTCAGCCTCCAGGGGCGCTCTGCGCCTCACATACCCTCAATCTCCTCCTCTCTGCTTCTTGCTCTAGGCTTGCAACAGGCAATATGGTGGAAGGCTAACTGAACTGTTCCCTGAGGCAGGGCTGTCTCCCTGTGCTGGCCACGTCCTCCTCTGGCCCTCAGGTACCAGATGCAGGGACTGACACCCTAGTCACTTCTTGAAGGCCTGCTCAGAGTTCGACAAAGTTCCCTTAACTTCCTGGAAAGTGCTGGCTCCAACTCTATTTGGAGTCCTATCTTTGAATATCTTGCCACTCCCTTTAATCTTCCAAGTAAAAACTTCAATACATGATTTTTAAAAATCATAAAGTATAAGTGTGTAGTAAAAATTCAAATATTATTAAAATAATAAGAAGTAAAAGTAAGTCTCATTCTTTAAAAGCATTACAGTGCGAGGTGTGTTTAAAAATCCCAGTACTTGAGAGACAGAGGATCACCAAGGAGTTCTAGTCTAGCCAGGGTTATAGTAAGCTCCAAGCCAGCCTGCATTATACTGCAAGACTTTCTCTCTCTCTCTCTCACACACACACACACCCCAAAACAACAACAACAAGCCTTCACGAAGAGTGTGGAGGGACTAAAATGTCTGTCTTGGCCTGAACCACGCCAAAACCATTGCAATCTGAGTGCTTGCCTTTTCTTGGTACCAATCCTCTCTTTCCCAGACCCTTATTGGCAAGCCTGAAAGCGGTAGCGGTGGGCCTGGAGGTCTGAGAGTTGTGGAGGGCTCGGGGTGAGGGTGGGGGGTGGTGTGGTGAAGACCCCTCCAAGAGCACCTCAAGCAAGAGGTAGAGTTTGCACCTTGGCCCAGAGCTGCGCCCCCAGTGGTCACTGCAGGGAGTAGACCACAGCACCCCTCCTACCTACTGTGGGAGCCCAATAGGAGCCCACAGCCCCTATCCCCACCACCAGCGCCTCCAGGAGAGAAGCTGCAATTCCCCATCTCGGGGTGAACCCCACCCCCAGCACCCACAGGGAAAAGCTTGCAGCTCCTCCTTGTCAGAGGCTCCCCACCTCCAGAGCTCCCAGGAGAGAAACTCGTGGCTCCCCACCCACCTCCTTGGACGAGCTTGGTCGGGGGAGGAGCCCGTGAGTCCCGGAAGTAGCTTCCTGCCCATCTTGGGGGAGGAGGAGGAGCCCATCGGTTTCGGTCCACCCGGCCTCCAGCTCTCAGGCGAGGTGAACCTGTCTTCCCTGCCCGGTTCTGGAACTCAGAAGCTGATTGCTGCGGCCGCTGAGACCGGTTCCCAGAGAGTAAACTCCGAGGGACCCGCCTAGGTGCCCGTACCCCTGACCTCTCCGGGGGACCACACAGGTGCACGTTGTCAACACTTTTTTTCCCCTTTTAATCTTTGGTGAAAAGTCAATTACAGAAAAATTAAGCAGCATCCCTTCCGTACACGCGCAGCCTGGTCCTATGTTTGTTTTTGTTGATCACGTTGCCTTCCGCCCATCCGGGCCCTCGTAACGCTCACACGCCTTCGCCCTCCTTCAATCTCACCGAGGAGTTGGGAAACGCAGTTGCCTAAGACTCTCCCTGGCTCTGGGAGAACAGGAACCACTTCCCGCGCCGCGGCCACCTCGCCCTAGCGGATAAGCCAAAGGTTTTCATCTTCTCCCTTTCCTGTCCATCAAAGCATGCCTGAGGGAGAGTTGTTGTTTTGTGGTTTTGAGACAGGGTCTAAGTCCTTACAGTCAGGCCTTGCGATAGACCAGGCTGGCCTCAAACTCCCGGAAAGCCTCCTGCCTCTGCCTCTGCCTCCCGCCTCTGCCTCCCGCCTCTGCCTCCCGCCTCTGC
>OU015748.1:56147338-56223588 GCA_907169655.1 Acomys percivali
TGTGTGTGTGTGTGTGTGTGTGTGTGTGTGTGTGTGTGTGTGTGTGTAGGGGTGTATGTGTGACACTTTGTTGTGGCTTGAGTGAGACTGATTCCCAAAAGCCTTGGTCACAGTGTCTCTTCACAGCAATAGACCACAGACCAAGACACACTTATCTGTTAAAACTCTTGTAGGAGTAGACTTACACCCCACACAAGGCATGTTATGTAGCGGATAAATTGCTAGAGGATGAACGCTCCTCACGGACTACGGAAGCAGTCTTTGAGTGGAAGATGTCTCGTAACCCTTCATCTGTAGTTCATCTTTGAACACGTAGGCTCCAAATCATCTCAGTTTAGGAGTCCAGGTCTTCCAAACTTTTAGGCTGCTGGCCTCTTTGTAGAGGCTGTCCTGCATGGTGTGAGCCCCATGGCTTTGGTGTCCCAGCACTTACTTACTTTGAGAGCTGGCACAGAGCTGATATATATGTGTGTGTGTGTGTGTGTGTGTGTGTGTGTGTGTGTGTGTGTGTCACCGAATAGATTTGGGAACAGATGTGTGGCAACAGAGCTGGAAGGGCAGTGGACCCTGTTTCCCAGGAAGCAGAGGAGACAGCCACGCTGTGGGAACCCTGAGAGGCCTCAGCCTAACGCTGCCTGATGGTGCTTTCAGGGGTCTTTTCACCTGAGGAATAAAGATTTGCATGAGGAGGAAGGATCCATATTTTCATGAGGAAAATGCCCAGCAAGGCTAAATGGTGAGAATCATAGACGTAATTAAGGCCCAGTAATGGCCTTGATGAGAAGGGATCCTTCTGGCCCGGAGGGGGTGGGACTTGGGGAGAAGATAGTTTGTGTGTGGCAGGGGACAGATGTGTGCAAGGGTGTTTGCATGATTATGCCTGTGTATACGGAGGCTGTCAGTTGATGTTGGCTGTTTTCCTCAAGGGCTCTCTCCTCTTTCTTTTCTTCTTCTTCTTCTTCTTTCTTTCTTTCTTTCTTCTTTTTTCTTTTTTTCTTTTTCTTTTTTTTTTTTTTTTGTGTGTGTTTCTTTGAGACAGTGTTTCTCTGTGAAGCTTTGGTTGTCCTGGACTCACTTTGTAGACCAGGCTGGCCTTGAACTCACAGAGATCTGCGTGCCTCTGCCTCCCGAGTGCTGGGATTAAAGGTGTGCACCAGCGTACTGGGCTTCTCCTCCTCCTCCTCCTCCTCCTCCTCCTCCTCCTCTTCTTCTTCTTAAAGATTTATTTATTTATGCATATAAATATTTAGGTATCTTTGCATGTCTGCCTGCATGACAGAAGAGAGCATCAGATCCCATTACAGATGGGTTTGAGCCACCATGAATTGAACTCAGGACCTCTGGAAGGTCTCTCCAGCCCTTCCTTTATCTTCTTAAACAGCATGTCTCACTGAGTGTAAAGCTTACCACTTGGCTAAACTAGCTGAAGAGAGAGCTCCAGGGATTCTCCGGGCTCCACCTCCCAGCGCTGGGATTACAGTCTCAAACTGCCATACCCAGGCAGCAACCTCACGCCCTTCAACCTCTCCCCAGTTCCTGAGGCCTCACCCTCAGACTTATCTAGGGTCAAAGTGGATGGGATGGCCCGGCTGTACCGTGTGCGTCACCGTCGTGTGACTTCTTCCCGTTTCACAGATGGATGCCCTGTCTCCTCTGCTGAAAGTAGGGGGGTTTGAGCTTACCCAGTGAGCCATCTCTGTGGCCCAGACCTTGAGCTCTCAATCCTCCTGTCTCAGCCACCTTAGTGTTGAGGTTCCAGTTGTGAGCTGCCGCGCTCACCAGATTGCAGTCTTTTGTTTTGTTTGTGAGTTCTCTTCTGGTTGCTAAGTTTTTCGGGGTCCCATCTCCTGGGTATGGGATGCTTCTGGACTTCACAGTGTTTTCTCTTTAGCTGGGATCAGACTTGGTGTGCGCACGCTGCTTCACTCCAGCCTGGAAGGATGAGTCATGACGTGACTAAAGGATGACCATTCGTAGACTCTTTTGATGACTTCCTGAAATCATTGGGGGCATGTCTCCTTGGTTGTTGTGGGTGGCTTTGCTATCTGGCATAGACCTGCCCCATCACTAATCTGGCTCCTCCAGGTGCTTTCAGGCATTTGGAAAGCCATGCACCTGTTGCTCTCACCTCTGGGGCAAAAGGGCAAAGGTCAAGAGAAATCCTCTGTGCTGCGGAAGCTCTGAGGGAGCAGGGGAGGGAGCCAGACTATTGGCAGCTAGCTGTTTGTGATGCTTCGACCCCTGGGAAGGTCCCTCAGACTCTGTTATATACTTGGTTTTGTTTGTTTTGTTTTGTTTTGCTAGGTGCATGGAAAAAAATTATTCCTTCGGTTTGATCCAGATGAGGAGTTAGAGCCACACAGCAGCAACCCACAGCCCGTACGAGGGGTGTGGAAAGAGGAGGCCATGGGCCCAGAGCTGGCTTTGGGGCCCAGTGCTCAGGAAACCTCACCAGGTCCCTCTGGATCTGGGGCGCCTGTTCCCAGTGGGTCTGATGGCCCCTTTGGTCTTGGGCGACAGAGCCCTTTAGCAGATGCCCAGAGGTGGCTGGAGATGAGGTTTGGCTTGTTTGGCAGTATCCGGGTGAATGAATTCTCCAGAGCAAAGAACGCTAACAAAAGAGGCGACTGGAGAGACCCAATGCCCAGGTAATGGAGTGACATGTGCGGGGATCCTAGTAGGGTCTTCAGTGTCCATGTGGTTTCCCTCTGTGACAAAGCATGGCATTGACTGAGGCGGGTCATGCTTGGGCATGTTCAGGCTTTGCTATCCAGGAGACAGAAAAGGAGCCTGCTTATCCATAAGAACCGGACTGTAGTCTACACACTACATGATTGTAGCCACTTGAGTCTCTGAAAGAACAGGATGGGGTTTCCAATCTACACGGCACTTGAGGGTGAACCGTCTCAGAAGAAAAGCATATATCTAGACTCTTGTGCTGGGAGTTTAGGGATATGGTTATTTATTTCCCAGTTATATAGTTCCTAGTAATTTGTGAACACTGAGAACAGTGTTGTACATATGTGTAGGGTTATTTCCTTAGAGGCAACTCGAAATTGCTGGAAGAGAATGAACATTCAACATTCTTTTTTTTTTTTTTTTTTTTTTTCCTCCTTCAAGCTTTAATTAAATACTAACGAGGATGGACTCTGGTCAGGGTCCACCCTGGAATTCCAGGAAGTCACCAGGAGTGAACATTCCTATGGCTGACTTTGCCCAGTTCTTCCTGGCATTGGGCTATTTGTATACATGTTAGCAATAAAGATGATCTCTTTCATTATTGTTTCGTGAACATGTGCAATGCAGCGTTCGAGTGGAGGTCAGAGGACAACCTCTGGGAGTTGACTCTCTTTTACTGTGAGTTGTGCCCATCAAACCCAGGTTAAGGTTTCATGGCAAGCCTGCCAGCGTGTCTCAACAGCCTCATGCTGCAATTTTTTTAAGCTTTGGGATAGAAAGTTTGGTAGCCTGTGTTAATCAGGATTGTTTCCAGACAGTGTACATCTTTGATTGTATTTATAAAGCACTTCGGCACTTGTGAGTTTTTAAATTTTATGTAGTCAATGGTCCCTTCTGACTTTCATTTTAGCAGAAGATTCCCCTTCTACTGAGTCACAGGGTGTTCTATTTTGTAAGTTTGGTTGGTGGTTTTGTGGTACTGTGCATTTTGCTAAGCAAGGCCTTGGAGCTTCACCTCCAAGCCTTGTCAGAGTGATTTTTATTACATCCATCCATCCAGTGTGTGTGTGTGTGTGTGTGTGTGTGTGTGTGTGTGTGTGTATGCGTGCACACACACATGCCATGGCACATGTGCTGAGATCGGAGGACAACTTGCAGCAGTTACTTCTGTGGGTCCTGGAGATCAAACTCAAGCCATCACGGTTGATGGCAAACGCCTTTACCCTCCATTCCATCTTACCAACTCTGATGACTAAAAACAAAAAGGAAAGAAAACAAGAAATATTTGCTGGGCTATTCTATGACAGGAGTCTCCCTGTATAACCTAGGTTAGTCTCAAATTCATAATCCTCCTGTCTCAGACTCTCTGACCGCTGAGATTACAGGCATGTACCACAGTACCCAGACCCTAGCTTCCGGAAGTTGCCTCTGCCCTTCTCAAGTACACGGACTAGGTTAGATGTGGACTCAGGCTCCCCTGCTGCTGGTGTGGAGGCAGCTCTTGTTGGGTTAGCTCTCCCTACAAAGTATCCCATAATTTCCTTACCAGAGTGTGTGTCTCACTCTTTGCCACCATTTCTTCATCTTTTCCCTAATGAGCCTGTCCCACTCTGTTGAGGTTACCACTAACCTCCTGGACTCAGACTGGCAGCTTTCTGGCTGTCGACATGTGTTGCTATAATGTAATTAGAAAACAATGTATAAATGTGTTTGGCTTCATGCCTTTTGGCCCTGAGATGTTTATGATTCAGACCTGAAGACCTTAACTTCCCAGTTTGATCCAGACTACTATAGAAACTTAATGTGCAGACGAAAGTGACTATAGAGTATAAATTGTGCGTATATGTGATCTGTCCCATGGTATCTGTGTGTAAATGTGACCTATATAATGGTCATTGTATGCACATGTGACATGATTATGCAGTGGTAACTGTATGGTGATATACATTGGTAGTTGCATGTGTGAGCTAATTATATATACATGTGAACTGACCGGACAGGGGTCTGTTATCAGCATACGTAGTATGCATGAGTTGACTGCACAGTGGTTGTTGTATGATCTCATTATATGTGAGAATGCTGTGTGTATGATCTCTTATCTCTTTTCAGGCTGGTCCTCCATTTTGGTGGGGGTGGCTTCCTGGCATTTTATAATTGCCAGATGTCATGGAGCCCTCCCCCAGTGCTTGAGCCCACCTGCGACATCTTGTCTGAAAAGTTCCATCGAGGACAAGCCTTGGAAGCTCTAAGTCAGGCTCAGCCTGTGTGCTACACTCTATTGGACCAGAGATACTTCTCAGGATTAGGTATGACCTGTGCGGTGGGGAGGAGCCCCACTGAGTTGATTAATGGAAAAAGATGCTCAGGACTCCTATCCCAGTTGTGCCAACACTCTTGGTTTTGAGGTTGGTTTATCATCTCTCGATTTTAGACTCAGAGGTTACATTAGGCAGGTCCTCACTTCCCTGGCATAGCACTCACATCATGCATGATACTGTTTACTCCTCTAGAGGCAGCGGGACCTGGGAAAATGGAGCCAATAAATGAGATGGACTAAAGTCTCATGCAATAGCCAACTTTATTCAAAGCATCCAACAACTTATACTCTGAGAGTTAAGAGAACGGTTACTTGAGTAAAGTCCTCATGAATTCAATCTGTATATAGTCACAAGTACAAGCCACACATGGCAAAAACACATTTTCCCATAGAGACATATAAACAAATAACAATTAGCGAGTTCTAATGAAACATGAAATAAATTCACTTGTATCTACTGTACCTGGAAAGAGCACGAAAACACATTTCAGGAACAATTCTGTGGTTTGAAGAAGCTGAGGTCACAAGACTCTTGCCTTGTTTTCTCATAAGCACTCAGAACTCTCCTCTCATGATTCCATTTTTGGACCGTGTTCTGACATAACGGGACTGTCAGTTATGAACCTCCTGTTGGCATATTGGTGTGACCTCTTAGCAGAGGGGTCATGTTGTGCACTTGGCATCCTCTAAAGTCTGGACTGCTCTTGGGCAATGGAACTTCCTGCCACCAAAGCAGAGGCAGGCATCAAGACAGCTCCAGGCTCTTAGAAGGCAAGAGAAATGGAAATGTTTTTATTTCCTCAGATGATAGGATAAGGTAAGAGCTGTGAAGTACACAAGCTTTACTAATACATGGCTTGGGCTAAGCCCAGAGCATTTCTATCTAACTATCCTTAGGCATGAAAGTTTCTAGCCTCTGAACAATCTAATCTTCTGCAGGCCTGGACTGTGAAGGCTTCAGCTTCCAGCCTCCAACTGCTAACCTAGGCCTAGAATTTTTTTCAGCCTCTGAGACTTACTGCTGAATAAGCTCACCCTTTCTAGTTCTTTCTGAACTCTGGCTGGCTGGTTCAACTCAGCTGTTCTGGCTTAAACTCCTCTCCAAGCTGACTGATTCAAATTGGCTTCTCTCAGATTCTTTCTGAATTATTCTGCTTGGAAAAACTGCCTCTAACTCCATGCACCAAACTGCACCAAACTGCCTGCCCTGTACTCAACCAACTGCACTCAACCGTACTGCACTGACTGCGTGAACTCTACTGTATTCCTCTACTGTAGTCTTTCCTCTTTCCTCTCCCGGTACTGCTCTTAAGTAACTTCTCTTTCCCGTCAGTTCTCTTGAGAATTGGGTGTATCCTATCTCTGACTAATTCTGTAAAATCTTCTTCTGATTCGTCACTTTGTCTGTCCCTCAATTAGACATCATTGTTTGGGATTAAAGGAATGTATTTCAGCCAAAGGGGTTAAAGGTGTATATTAAGGATGCGTCTGTATTCCAGCGGATCACACAGACCTAGGTCTTTGGATGTGATCCTTTGCCAGAGCAGCCATGGCAGCAGGATTAAAATTCCTCTACAAGAAAGAAACAGGTCAGTCTCTGCTCTGGAGATCTGAGTAGTGAAACTGGTCATTTCCAGTTGAGACCAGAAGTGTGTAGCCCTTAGTCCAGGAGGACAGCTATCACCCACAGGTAGAGCAGTAAGTGCCACCACAACTGGATGTTAAAGCAGTTGGTGTTAGCAAAGCTGCATCCTTATACAACATGTGACTTTGCCTGCCATGGGTGTAGTCACTCTAGGAAGGTGGGAAAGCCTTGTGCTTTCATGGGAGAACTTGTGGAGTCTGTCTCCATGCCAGAGGAGCAACAGGGCTTCCAGAAGTGGCATTTGGATGTGTACAGAAAGCTGTCTGAACGATGACACTGGTGACAGCCAGCGTGACACACGTGACTCGAAGGACTCAGGCACACAGAGCTGTCCTCACTGCGGTCCCATGAGATCATCACGTGTTAGCTTTCCCCTTTCTTCAGATGAGGAAACTAAAGCAAAGGGCACCTTGCTGGCAACTGGTGCAGCTGAGGTGAGCCCTCCAGGTGGGCTGCCACTCCGGTTTGCTGGGAACCTGTAATTCTGTGATTATGAAACTCTGGGGGAAAAGTCAACTGCGGCTTACTGTCCTCTCCTTATCAAGGTCATTGCTCCATGACCCAGCAAACTGGACTCCACTCATCATAACTGAAGACAGGTTGTGAGCTGGTGTGGTGGCACATACGTATTAACTCAACCCTTGGAAGACGCAGCCAGGGGGATCAGGAATGTAGCCCAGGCTACAGAGCGAGTTTGAGTCTATGGAGACAGTGCTTCCTGCCCTCATGTCTGTCTTTGTTTCCAGGCAACATTATAAAGAACGAAGCCTTGTACAGAGCAGGGATCCATCCCCTCTCCCTTGGTTCGCTCCTGACTCCTTCCTCCCTGGGCAACCTCGTGGATCACGTGGTGGAGTTCAGCACACGTTGGCTTCGGGACAAATTCCAAGGCAAGAAACAGCACACACAGATCTACCAGAGAGAACAGTGTCCTTCTGGTCACCAGGTCAGGAAAGAGATGTTTGGGCCCCCAGGTGGGCTTCAGAGGCTCACTTGGTGGTGCCCTCAGTGCCAGCCCCAGCTTCTGTCTGAGGGGCCACAGAATCTGCTGTCCTCCTAAAACACTTGGACTTTCCCTTGGAACTTGTAACCTTAGAGATACAGATACCGTTGTGTCCTGAGAGACGGGTGTAGGCAGGGACTGTATTACAGATCAAAGATAGGGTCGGAAGGGTCTGTATTGGCGACGTTCATCTTCATTTGTGCCTGAGTTACAGCTTTCATAGCAATAGATGCGTTCCTTGTGTAGTTAATTCTGTGTAATCCCATCATGCTGTCAAAATCCTGACAGTGGTCTAAGGAAAACTGCCTGGAGCAGCAAGCAGTGCATCAGGAAAAAAAAAAAAAAAAAAAAAAAAAAAAGAGCGAGGGGGCGGGGCATGCGAGGGCAGCTTGAGGGTAGGGGACAGCTGGATGGGACAGCTGGGGGGAACAGCTGGAGTGTATACTGTACTCCCAGGCCACTTTGCTGACGGTGTTCTGTGTTGTGTTTTGGCAACTGGCTGATTTTTGAGTCTCTCTGTTTTCTTTCTTCTTTCCCATGGAGTGGTCAGGGATGGGGGCAAAGCCACAGAAAGGCACTGCTGGTCAGCCTGCCTGCTGCCTTCCCACTGGCTGAAAACTCCAGGGTGGACCGGGGTGTGGGGAGGGCGTTCTCAGGGACTGTGAGAAAAGCTGGTGGTTTATCCCTTAAGTTAGGCGTTTGTTGATTATTGATGTTTAAACAATCCATGTGTCCAGGATTGTAGAGAGACAACCTGTCAAGTTGTTACAACAACTTTATGGAACTGGGGTAGCAACTGAAAATAAAGTGGTGTGATACTTTCTGTTGTCTTCATTGGGCAGAAATGGATTCTTTTTTCTGTTTTATGGTACTGGGATGAAACCCAGGGCTTTACTTGTGCTAAGCAAGGGCTGTGCCACTGAGCTACCTCCAGCCCTCACCCTTGGTGAAGGTGGCCTTGCAGGGTTGGCCTGATGAATCCACTCAGGAGCAGGAGCAGGGTAGGAGGGAAATACAAACTGCCCTTCCGCCCTGGAGAGCAAGATGGACCTTGGCTTCTGTTGCCCTCCTCTGGCAGATGGTGTGGTTTTTTTGTTATTTTGTCTTTTTCCCCCTCAGAGCTGAGGACCGAACCCAGAGCCTTGCACTTGCTGGGCAAGCACTCTACCACTGAGCTAAGTCCCCAACCCCGATAGTGTGATTTTTGAGAGACATTGAAAACAGTGGCTTTCCTCTTTGAAATTCAGTTCTTTTTAAAAAAGGGTAAGCCCTCAGTAGGATGCAGTGGTGTACACCTTTAATCCCAGGACTTGGGAGGCAGAGGCAGGAGGATCACTGTGAGTTTGAGGCCAGCCTGGTCTACAAAGTGAGCCCAGGACAGCCAAGGCTACACAAAGAAATCCTGTCTTGGAAAAAAAAAAAAAAAAAAAAAAGAAGTGGGGGAGGTGGCTTTTTTTTACTGTCCTTACTTATATGTGAGTAAACTGAGGTCTGGGGGAGGTTATGGAATTTAAGACTACACAGTTAAACTGAGTGTGGTGGTACAGGCCTGTAGTCCTAGCTACTAGGAGGCTGAGGCAGTAGGATCCAGTGTTTCAGGCCAATGTAAACACTGCCTCAAAGGGAAAATAAACAGTAAACAAGGTTTAAAGCCACTGTCATACTTAAGTCTGCCATAGCAAAAACCAAGCAAACAAAAAACCGAAAGCTCTCCCAGCTGTGCTGTAGATGCCCTCGATGTACCCCAGGGTGAGTGGGAGATGGTCACAAGGGTGGCAACAGAGGTGTCTCACATCAAGCTTTTGGGGACTTGGAGCACTGATGATGGGTAAATAATGATAGGTACCGGTGCAGGATGCTATGCCTGGTGTACTGTTACCCAGTGCTTCTCCAAAGCTCACATGTGTGGAGCATCTCACTAACTTCATGGTGGTACATCCCAACCATGGTGAGTTGATGACTGTGTGCATCATCAAGCATGCCTTTGAGATCATCCACCTGCTTATCGGTGAGAACTTTCTGCGGGACTTGTCAGTATCAACAGGGGACTCAGCATGTGGCACTGGGTGAGTGCCACAGTAAGATGACAGGCTGTGAGGGTGGCCCCTCCACACCCAGGGAATCAAGCCCTCTGGCTGCTGCTGGACCTGGGTGCCTATGAGGCCACCCTGAGGCAGGTAAGTTCCTAAATGCTACCATGGGCTCTTCTTGGGTGAAGTATGGGGCCAAGACTAACTGACGTCCAAGCTGTTTCTAGAAAACTGATATTTTGAATGGAAATTTTTTAACAAATCGAAGTGTGAGTGATTGGGCAGTCTTTCACTTCCCACAAATCTGCAAGATGGAAGCCTAGGCTCAAGGCAGCTTCAGTTATCTGATGAGAGTCCCCTTTCCTGGAATACAGATGGCACCTTCTAGAACACTGTGTGCCTGCTTGCGTGTGTGTGTGTGTGTGTGTGCGTGCGTGTGTGCGTGTGTTGGAGGGCTCTTCTGATATTTTTTTCTTGCAGTCAGGACACCAATACCTTTGGAATTATCTTAAGATCTGCCTTCATAGCCTTGTTTATATACAATCCTTACCAAGCTCCAGTCTCTAATACTTTAAAATTCACACATTCACACATATAATAATGGCTTTCATTATATTTTTATACATGTAGATAATGTGTTTTGGTCATATTCACCCCTACTGTTCTCTCTTGTCCCCCTCCCACTCTCCCTGGTCATCCTCCTAGTTGTCATTTTTTTCTCGTTGATCAATCAGTAGGTTTAATAAGCTGTACTAACAGAAGCATGAGCAACTTCCTAGTGGTCGTACCAATAATAAAATCTCTGTCCCATAAGAAATGTGTAAGTAGAAATGGGACTAGTTAAAAGAGTGAGGATTGACAAGAGTGAAAGTTACATGGATTAAAGAGGAATATAATCAAAATACATTATATACATGTATGAAGAGTTCATAATAAAACTTGTGTTTCATTTATGCTAGTGACTTCTTTAAAAATCTTATTAATTTATTCATATTACATCTCAATTGTTACCCCATCCCTTGTATCCTCCCATTCCTCCCTCCCTCCCATTTCCCCTTACTCCCCTCCCCTATGACTGTGACTGAGGGGGACCTCCTCCCCCCTGTATATACTCATAGGTTATCAAGTCTCTTCTTGGTAGCCTGCTAGCTGCCAGGGGTCCTGCGCAAACTATGGCACCAGCCAAGGACAATACGTGCAGTAAACTTTGAACCCCTACCCAGATCTAGCCAACGGACAGGATGTTCTTCACAGCTGAGTGGAGCGTGGGTCTGACTTTCATATGCTAGTAACTTTTTAAAAAGCCATTACACTAGCGATCATTAACCGCCTATAGATCTTCAGGGAGCCTTTCCCCGCCCTTTGTAATACTTAAATGGGGAGAGGGTATTATTTATTGTGCCCGCCGCCGCAACATGGGGTTCAATCTTGTGCAGATTTTGCGCGCCCTAATAAATCCTAATACCATCCAAGAGTCATCGAGAACTGTGAGACTTGGCGCTTCATCGAGCTCAGGAAAGCCGTAGGAAACTCTCCTCGGAGGGAAACCAAGACTCTTGCTTTACCTGTTTTCAAGCTTAATTTTTAAAAAAATCATGAAATCGATTTTCTTTTGAAAACCTAGCTATATTCCTTAGAACACTGGGGGATGCGGAACTTCTGCTTACGGCGTCCGGCAGCTGTTCAGTCTCCGTTTCCAGTGCCCGCCTCCCTCCCAGCCTGACTCTGATTTGCTAGCCCATCCCGTAGGCGTCGCCCAGGTAAACTCTGACTGGGCCCCCAGGAGCAAGTGGACCCCTCCTACAAGCGCCTGGCGCGTGTGGATCGAGCGGGTTCTCCACACCCCGGGACCTCCACGCGTGCCGCTCCCTGCCCGCCCGCCTCCGACACGCTGCCCGCAAACAAAGGCTCTTTTCTGGACACCAATCGCGCTCGCTGGCTTCTTTCCAGCCCTCCAATCAGATTCTAGGGTGTGGTCATCGCGCCAGGCTCCTCCGCCCGCCGATTGGCCCGCGTCTTCCTGGTGCGAGCGGCTCTGACCAATCGATGCCCGTCAGTCCACTCCGCGCGTCCTAGCCAGGCGGCGCGAGCGGCGCGGCCCGTTGAGGAGGGCGGGGAGGTAGGCGAGGCGTCCGGCCTGGCCCCGCCTCCTCGCCCTGCCGGTCCCCGGCATCTAGACATCCGTGGGAACGGCAGATCCCGACAGGTGAGCCCGGTGCCTGACAGTCGCCAGGATGGAGTTTGTGAAATGCCTAGGCCACCCTGAGGAGTTCTACAACCTGCTGCGATTCCGCATGGGAGGCCAGCGGAAGTTCATACCCAAGATGGACCAGGTAGGCCCGAGCATCCCTTTCAGCCCTCGCGGGGCTGTGGATGCTGCACACACCGGAGGTCTCCGGAGGACGATCTCGGTCGCCCTGGTCTCCTGGAAGGCAAGATCCGGGCCTGGGTCGCTCATCCAGGCTGGACCCTGTCCTCTTGACAGGCTCCGCCCCCCCACCCCCAACCTGTCTTTAAGGTTTCTGCCTGTTCAAGCCATTGCTTTTCATGGTTGTTTGGCTGCGCACTTTGTTCTAGGAGCTTGGGGTTTATTTTTACCTCCAATGGTGCATTCCAGAATTGAAATTAGATAGAGCACGCTTGAGAAAATTTTTGTCAACATCAGGAACCCTGTGGGAATTATCATATGCCTATCTTTGGAATGAAACCTTCCTTCGCACCCACACAGCCCTTCCAGTTTTCAGTCATCACCTCCCTGCTTTCGCACTTTTCTGCAGCCACTGTTTTTTTCCTGGTTGCTTCCTACGTCTTTTGTTGTGCGCACGCACTTTATCTCAAAGTTCTTACTAGTAAGTTATTGACTGCTGGAAGGCCAGAACTTGGTTTGAGTTTGAATTTCATCAGACTGAACCCTTTGTTAAATGCGTGCTTTTATGACAATACTTTGTTCTTTTTAAAAAAAAAAAAAAAAAAAAAAAAGCATGGATGGCAATGTAGTTAGAGCAAAGACAGGTAGGACCCTCTAAGAAATAAATGCAAAGAGTACATTTCAGGGGAAAAGAATGTACACTTGTCAGATTCTTGCAAGGATAAGTAACTAAAAGCAAAGAATCCCTGCTTTATAATCCAAGTCCCTTGGTCTCCTCACAGCCCCAGTGACAGTAAGTAGTTCATTTCCCCTGAGGAGGCCAGGTCACTCTGCCTTCTCCAGATCCTCACTACTGACCCCATCTCGTCAGGGCTCTTAGAAAGTGTTAGAAGATTGTAGAAAGCCTAGGATGGTGTTCTGACCTGCGAGGTCACCTTACCTGCCTTCTCTAGCACTCCGTAACTTACAGAGCTCCCGTAGTCTTGTATTCGGTTCCCAAAGTCGCTTTCAGATGTAAGAGTCTGTATTTCAGTCTTGTTCTGATTTAAGATTCTCTTCCTTGATTCTGGACTTTATTTTATTTTTTTTTTCAAGACAGGGTCTCACTGTGTAGCCCTGGCTGTCTTGGAACTCACTTTGTAGCCTAGGGTAGCCTTGTATTCACTCGGAGAGCCCATGGCTCTGATCCCCATCTCTGCTTCCTGAATGCCAGGATTAAAGGTGCGCCACCACCCCTGGCAATTCTAGATTTTCACCCACTTGAAAATAAGAGTCTTCTCATGTTGAAACATGTGAAGATGACTTAGTGAGCAGATCTGCCTTGGGGAAGCGTTCAGCCTTTTAAACCAGGTGACTTTACCTGAGTGTGGCAGAATAGTGACTGTCATAAGGAAATTTACTGGTGTAGGGAGGAAAGTCACTGCCTGCTAGGATGGAAGTTTAGTCTTCCTGGGATTGCCGGAAGGAAACAGAGCTGTCAAGTGTCTCTGTGGCTTTTATGAATAAATTCAGTATTAGTAAGATTTCTTTGAGCACTGACATGTGTACACCTGACCTCACGCATGCGTGTGACAAGTCCTTTTCAAAATGCAGGTATGTTAAAAGTGTTGTAGTAAATTATCTGTCAGCTGTGTGTGTAAGGCATACATGAAATAGAAAAGAAATGCGTGTTTGGACTTGGGTCTCATTGCCCAGATACCACATTGCACATTTACAGGTCTTCAGAAATCTAAACACTGTCATTTTGGAGGAGTTTGAGTTTTTAACTGTGCAAAGTCGCCACTACTTGTCAGGGTTTTTGCAGGGATCTGGACCCTAAGATAAGGCATCTCTGCTTATAGCCCAGGCTGTCTGGTCTCCTGACACCTGTGCGGAGGTGTGGCCACTGCCTTCTCATTCCAGGAAGTTCAGGCTTAGGAAGTTTTGGACTGAACGTCCACACTTTGTTCTGCTTTTAGAGCCAAAGGACGATTAGGCTTTGTTTTGGATTAAGACCCTGAATTATTAAACTCCTATTCTCTAAGAATACTCATACAGAGCCTGGTGTGGTGGCACACATGCCTTTAATCCCAGCATAAGGGAAGGAGTGAGGGTGGATCTCTGTGAGTTCCTGGTCAGCCTAGTCGACATACTGAATTAAGGGCTAGCCATAGACACATGCTGAGACCTTGTTTGGAACAACAAGACCAAAAAAGCATTGCTACAAACGTGCATCCTTTCTTTAGGTGTTTGTCATATGCTGCTCTTTCTCGGCCCTGTCCTAGTCCTTTGTCTTTAAAGGTTGGCTTCCATGATTGCACGGTACTTGGGCAATTTTGGTCTGACTACTTCAGAATTTCTTTCCTTTGTGTGTGTGTGCGCGCACGGGCACGATTTGTTTGTTTGTTTTGAGACGGTGTCGCTGCGTGGCCTTGGCTGTCCCAGACACCCTTTGTGGACCAGGCTGACCTCAAATTCAAAGTGATTCGCCTGTCTCTGCCTCCCTGAGTGCTGGGACCACAGGCATTTGCCACCGTGCCAGGTTTACATTTCTTTCTTATTGATGCCCTTATCTCTAATTCCCATACTTTAAGATGGTCTTAATGTAAAGCGATCTGTGGGTGTTTTGATTTTTTTTTTTTTTTCTTATGAGATAGGGTCTGTCACTTTGTAGCGTAAGCTGATCTGAAACTCACTTTGTGGTTCAGGCTGGCTTTGAACCCTGAGCCTCCTGAGTGCTAGGATTGTAGGCGTGAGCCTCCAGGCCAAATTAAAAATGCATTTCATTACAAATCATTTCATTGAGCTGGGTGTGGTGGCGTACACCTTTGATCCCAGCACTTGGGAGGCAGAGGCAGGTGGATCGCTGTGAGTTTGAGGCCAGCCTGGTCTACAAAGTGAGCCCAGGACAACGAAGGCTGCACAGAGAAACCCTGTCTTGAAAAACCAAAAAAACAAAAACAAAATCATTTCATGCAGAAAAATACCTAAAACAACATAACAAACCACCGTATCTGAGGTTAAATATGTATTCTGAAATATTTACTTCATTCTCTTCGTATATGTTTTTATTAAGAAATTAAATATTCAGAAACAATTAAAACAGTAGACTATGCAAATCTAGCTCAGAGCTGAACACAGGTGTAGATGGCACGAAGTGGACAGTCCCTGCAGAGAAAGCACCTCAGTGTCTGACCTTGGCCTGCCCACCCCATGCCAGTGTTCACCTGGCTTTTTCAAGCAGTCTCCTCAAGCTGTGGTCTAGAACTGTGGTCACTCCAGATCCCTAATGACACCTGTCTGGGACCTTTTCCTCCATTACTGTGCGTTGTTGAAAGACTTGAAATTGAGATTGTATGTCTTTCCTTTTAGTTAGAGAGTGCCATAAAAATAAGCTAATGTTTATTAGCTCGTGGAATGTGCCAAACACTGTTTTTCACACCTCCCATCTGTTCCAGAAACATCCAGTCACCCTTTGAGGATGTTTCCCTGCTTTGTAGATGGGGCTCTGATTGGTTAGTGAGTTACCTAAGGTCCCGTGGCTATGGAGTGGCTGCTAGTGACTACAGAGCTTGTTCAGTCTCTTTTTTTAAAAAAAGAATAATTTTTATTTTTTAAGTGTGTGTGTGTGTGTGTGTGTGTGTGTGTGTGTGTGTGTGCGTGTGCGCGCGCGCGCACTAGTGTCTATGTGGGTTTGTGGAGGTGAGTGCAGTACCTTGTGGAGGCCAGAAGAGGGCATCAGATGCCTGGGGCTGGAGTTGGGGTGCTGTGAGCTGCCTGGTATGGATGCTAAGAACTGCACCCCACTGAGCTCTCTTTATCTCAGTATGCTGTTCATCCTTAGGGTAATGAACCACAGAAGTACATTAAGTACAGGAAGTACATATGGCCCAGAGCCATATGACTTTAATCCTAGCACTTGGGAGGCAGAGGCAGGGGGATTTCTGTGAGTTCTAGGCTAGCCCAAGCTAGTTTGTGAGTTCCATCCAGGTCAGAAGATGCTGTCTTATAGCTATTTGTTATCTAAGTGTATCACTTAAAGTTTTTAAACTGAATATTTGAAGTGTATCATTACTGCATCTCTGTGTGTGAGTGTGCTCATATGCCAACTGCGCACACGTGACAATCATAGGACAACTTTATGGAGTTTGTTCTCTCCACCACCCACCTTTACATGGGTCCCAGGAGTTGGACTCAGGTCACCAGTCTTGTTCAGCAAGCCTCCTAAGCCACTGAGGCATCTGGCCAGTGTCTCACTTAGCTTTTACTGAGGACAAACCGTCCCAAAGCTGAGGGAGGGCTGCAATTGTGGAGTTTGGCTGTACAACATGTGCTGCTTCCTGATACAAGGGAACTACTAAAAGATGGCGAGGTGGTCAAATATGCTATGGGTAGATCTTATCCTAATGTTAGGAAACCAAAGTTAGAGGCTTAAAGTAACAGCTGTTACTTAGGTCACAGCTGGGAGAAGCTTCTGGTGTGGAACAGCTGAAGCCATTTCTTCTTGGCCTGCTCAGCTGACAGGCAGCTTGTGGCTGATGAAGGAGTGCTAGATCAGCAGGCGACAGCCAGTGTCAGGGAGCCACATCTCATCAGCCTGCAGGCTTGTCCTGGGACTCAAGGGCACTGCAAGGGAGGAGACCTCATACCCACACTTTTCAGACTTCAGCATGAGTCACATCTGTTACTGTCTGGTGGGACACCTCCCCCCCCCCCCCCCCCCCCCGCCCCAAATGTCACCAGGGCAGCCTGGTATGAGAGGAGAGGAAGGCTTCTTCCTCATGGGCAGAGTCACAAATTATTGTGGCCATGGTTATAGTTCATTGCACCGCATCACTCTTACTATTGTTGCTGCCATTTTGAGCATTACAGATGCTTTCCCCACAACTCTTGAAGTGTATGTCTGGGATGCCCAGCCAGGCCTGGCCACACGTGCACCTCTGAGTCTTTCAGCTCAAAAGGCTCAGGTGTTACATAAACCCAGCTAGCAGGCCAGAACTAGTGTGTATAATTTTAAAAGGCAGCAGCAGCCGCAGCAGCAGCAACAGCAGCTAGACAAAATACTTGGCTTTTTGTCAAATGTGTTCTGTTGGGACAGGGAGGTTTCAGGCAGAAACAGTTACCAAAAGGCATAGTTGCAAGAGGTCGGGGTGGTGAGGTCAGGAGAAGGCAGATTTTTAGGGTTGTGATCTAGAGCTGGGGACTGTTTCTCTTTTTCCTCTGTCTAATGAGATTGGTGGAGACTGGTTTCCTCTGTGAGGGGAAGAAGGGGCTAGTCCTCCTCCCCAGAGAAGTTGATGATCAGTGTGTTTGCAGAGCACTTTGCAAGCCCCTGTGAGCCCCACCCCAATGTTGAGAATTGAACCCAAGGCCTCCTGCGTACTAACCAAGTGCTACCACTGAAGTACACTCTGTGGTGCATGCTATTCCAGAAGTGGAGGCAGGAGGCTCGTATGAGCCCAGAAGATTAAGGCCAGTGTAGATGCCATGGTAATACTCTCAGATGGATAGATAGATAGATAGATAGATAGATAGATAGATAGATAGATAGATAGGTGAGAAAGAGAGAGAAGATAGAATAGTTTAATGTACCTCTAATTAGGGGGAACAAACAGGAAGATTCATTTCCCTTCATTTAGATTTTTTTTTTTTTTTTGAGACAGGGTTTCTCGGTGTAGTCCTGGCTGTCCCAGAGCTCACTCTGTAGATCAAGCTGGCCTCGAACCCTCAGAGATCTGCTTGACTCTGCCTCCCAAGTGTGCCACCATGCCCAGATATTTCCCTTTGTTTAACATTCCTTTCTTAAGTAACAACAATAACAAAAAACTGAAGGATGTGTTCCCTGGGCAATATTGAGAGCTGACTATTTCTGTAACAAAAGATTAATGTGGGTTCAGGTCAGGCGTGGTGGTGTAGGCTTTTAATCTTTGAACAGGCAGTCAGACATTATCTATTAAAAAAAAAACCAAGTTCAAATAATTTGTCTTTTAGTGGGCATATTAGCACATCTGAATGCATTCCCCCACGTGCAAGTTGTGTGATGTTACTCAGAGGCCACAAAATGGCCTTTTCTAGGAGATCTGGCTTCTGTCAAGTCTAACTCGTGTTTAGCCAAGCATGCTCTCCACTGTAACTTAATCTTAGTGTTTCTTTATCATCGGTGAGACAGTATGTAGAGGTGGGGGCCTTAGCCACAGCCTGCCAGCTCCAGGCTGGGAACTAAAGGGATTTTGTTTCTTTTGTTGTTGTTTTCCTTTATGCCAAAGGTCTTGGGGTATAGCCCAGGTGGCTTCGTCAGCCTTTACCTCAGCCTACTAAGTATTGGGTCACAGCTTGAAAGGGCTTTTTTTTCCCCTCTCTTTCTTCTTAAAACTCAACATTATTTGGCAGTAGAACCTGATTTGATTGAGGCTGGGGCTTCATTTGTCCTACTTGGTTTAAATATTTGGCTTTTTTGCTTAAGAATTGCACATCTTTAATCCCAGCACTCTGGGGGCAGATAGCTGGAGTTTGAGGCAGCCAAGGCTAGCACACAGAAACCCTGTCTCAAAAAAAACAAAAAACCAAAAAAAAAAAAAAAAAAAAAAGAATTGTTGCTAATGAGCCATGGGGTCCTAATCCCCAGTAACAGGGCTATATTCACACTTTGTGGTTAAAACACTAAAAGTATGAACTCTGCTAGCTGTGTGGCATTGACTGTAGCCTGTTAAACCTCCCTTAAACATACAGTAAGGGTTAAAGGTAATGTTTGTATTGTGCTTGGCATGCAGTGCCTAATAAAAGGCAGTTATTAATCTTGCTGTCCAATGCTGAGGTTCATGGGTTTTGAGGTTTGGTTTTCACATCCTAAGCAAACCTGTCTTATTAAAAACAAGGGGAAGGCTGGCAAGGGTGGTGCTGGTAGCTGTCACCTGGAGCCTGGAGCCTTGGTCGGTCTGGGAGTTCAGCCTCATTAATGAGTCGGCTGTACCCTTGCCCTGAATGCCCTTGAGCCCTGTTTTCCCTCACTGGAGAGTTCTGGGAGGGGGGGGGGGTGTACTTAGCTTCAGGCAGCAATTTAAAAAAAAGGGCTCTAGGGACAGTAGCTATGACATACAGGGAGCCCATGGCCATGAGATCTTGCCAACATTGAGAAAGCAGTACCATCCTTAATAGGATTATTCTTAGTCATTTTAGGAACCTGTTGTTCAAGGTGACATATTGAAACCAGACACACACAAAAAGAAGTGCCCTGTTGCTTGTCTTCTTGGGGTGTCAGGGTGGGAAAAGTGTTCCCCAAGACTGCTCTTCAAACCCAGTGCCACTGTCCCTTTGCAGTCCTGGTGAAAGCAGCCCCTAGACTAGTGGTTCTCAACCTTCCTAATGCTGCAACCCCTTAGTACACTTCCTCATGTTTTGGTGACCCCCCCAACCATAAAATTATTTTGCTGCTATTTCATAACTATAATTTTGCTACTGCTATGAATCATAATGTAATATCTGTTTTCCAGTGGTCTTAGTGACCTCTGTAAATGGTCATTGGCTCTCAAAGGTGCTGTGACCCACAGGTTGAGAACCACCGCCCTAGGCCATTACCTCTGCAGAAGAAATTTGTGAGGCAGTGAACTGTGCAAAGAGCTGCTTATCCTGGGTGTGGTAGATCACAGCTGTAATTTGAGCAGTGAAGAAGCTGAGGCAGGAGGCTTGCGATGAGTTCCAGGCCTGCCTGGGCTATCAGAGCAAGGCACTGACTCAAAAGAGAACAGTTACTCTGTTGTTGTTGTTGTTGTTGTTGTTGTTGTTGTTTTCTATGAAATCTTGTCGTTCTACACTTTGAAAGAGTTGGTGAATTGTTTTACAATTGTCTGAATGTATAGCATTAATCATTGAAACTCAGTGGGCGGTTTTCATGTGCTGGACTATGAGCTGTATTTACACATGCCGCTCTATCTGATCAGTAAGTACTAGCCTTCACTGATATAGTCCATTAGAAATGGCAATAAAACGGAACTTTAAGAGACTGCCTTACTGTTTAGACAGACGAATGTGTATCCATATTAGGAAATGTAGGAAATACAAATAAAAAAAGGACAGAGCTCACAGGACTCATCGGTGTCCAAGGTTCTCTGACATTCCAGTGCAGCTGTGGCTTACTGTCTAGCAGGTATTTCAAAAGCGACTCCCTTGTTAGAAATTTGTTCCCCATTTATTAAAATGAGTGGAGAGATTTGTAGGATTCCGTACCTTCAGCTCAGTTTTCCTGCTCCATAAGACATTCATATGGTGCCAGGTGTGGTGGCGCACACCTTTAATCCCAGCACTCAGGAGGCAGAGGCAGGCGGATCACTGAGTTCAAGGTCAGCCTGGTTTACAAAGGGATTCTAGGACAGCCTAGGCTACTCAGAGAGACCCTGTCTCAAAAACAAAACAAAAACAAAACCCAAAACAAAGAAATAAAAACCACAACAACGAAAAGTTCATATAAAATGTACATACAGCACAACACATAACACAAAGAGCAGTTTTGTGCTGGCCTTTGTAGTAAGACACCTTCCAAACCTCTTGATCCTTGCAAAGTCCTACAATGCTTCTAAGAATTTTAAGGTTTCTGGCAGTCTTAGCAGGGGTAGGGACTGCAAAGCAGTACAGTGTTTGCGGAAAGCCAGATTCTCTTAAGATAAAAGGATTGGGAGCATCCAGATTATGTACAAGAAAGAGTGGGAAATTTATAAAGGGAAATTTAAGAGGCTAAGAGGTTACGGGTTCAGATTGGTCGCTTTCAACCAAAATTGGTCAGTGCAAAGACAGACACATTGCTGAGTGTGTTTGTCCATATGTGTAATCCCAGCACTCACCGAGGTAGAGGTACAAGGATTGTACAAGCAAATTTGAGGTCAGCCTAGTGTACACAGCGATTTCCGACCTACATAGTGAGACTTAGCACAAACACAGAGAGAGCAAAGGCCAGTTGCGTTGGGAAGAGGAGTCGGGAGCCTACACACATGGTTTTTGTCTAGAAATGACCCTGTCACAGAGTGGGAAATCCAGTTTCTCAGAGCTGACCCAGGTCCGCCCCCTTCTCCCAAACAGTTTGTTGGGGCAGGAGGAAGGCACAGAGTAAGGGTGGGCCAGGGGTTTGTGCCTCGGGGGCGTGGCCAGAGGCAGCAGGGGGCGTGGCCCGGTCCTGCACGTGGCCCGCTGTGAGGCTCCCTCTACTCTGGCCAGTGCTAACCTTTTTGGATCCCGCCCGGCGGTGGGCGCCTCGCAGCGGCTCTTTGGGGCATATGGAGGAAGGGCTCCGGATCGCACTCCCCATGGCAGCCGCCGGCAGCACCAAGGCCATGGCTCTAGTCAAGCGCACCTTGGTGCTGAGCCCGGTCGCCGCTGCTCCCAGGACTCCGGGCACACCCCAACGGTGCTGCTCCTGGCCCCCCACCGCCTGGCCTTGCAAGGACCGGTCCCGCGGGCGGAGCCCGGCTGCTAGCTGCCTCCCCCAGTCTCACTCCTGCTCCACATCTGCCACCGCGGTGTGTCTTCTCTGCCCACAGGACTCACTCAGCAGCAGCCTGAAGACCTGCTACGAGTATCTGAACCAGACCAGTCGAAGCTTCGCCATTGTTATCCAGGCTCTGGATGGGGAGATTCGGTTAGTGGCGAGCCCTGACTGGGGGAGGACTGCTATTCCAGGGACCTTTGAGTCACTGCAGTCACATTGACACACCGCTTAGAATTATGGGCTTCTTGTTGTGGCTTAGGCAAGACTACCTCCCCCCACTACACCCGCTAGTGTTTACTTGCAAATGCCCTTCCAGGCACCTGGCCATTAACCAGCGTCCTTTTAGGCTAGCCCTTTCAGAGAAGGGGGTGGGGCGGCCATGTTTATTTCTTTCCTTTAGTCCTGGCACCTGTGCCTGTCAGAAGCAGGCCAGACATTTCCCTTGGCTTCTGTTTGTCACCTTACATTTCAAGCATACTGAGTCTTCAGAAGTGCCTCTTGTGCACATTGCACACACGGTTACAGCATTTACTGTCCTGGGAACAGCATTCATGCTGAGAAGTTTTCCATCTGCAAAATACTAGTTCCCACTAAACATTGGCCGCTTGGTCCCTGACATGCCCTGGTTAAACATATCCACCTGCTTCGGTTTTCATTTTACTTTTTATAAATGGTAGCGTTCTTTACTCCCATTTAAGACATGAAAACGAATGTTAAGTGCTAAGCATGACAGGCTTTGGATATCACTTCTTAGCTCTGTGGAGTTAGTTACTTGTAAGCGTTAGAAAATGACCTGGCACAGTGAAATGACATTTCCTCAAATTACGTGAAGCAGGGTCTCACATTATGGTCCCCGTTGTCCTGAACTCAGGATCTTCCCACCTCAGCCTCCCCACAACCGAGGTGACAGGCATGAAGCACTACCCTGCTTTAAATGTACTTAAAAATAAATATTTGCAAGTAGAAGCTGATGACATAGTTTAGCAGGCTAAGGCTCTTTCTGCCAAGCCTGGTGACCTGAGTTCAGTCCCTAGAACCCATATGGTGGAAAGGGAGGACCAAGTCCCTGTTCTCTGACCTCCCACACAGACTGGGGGATACTCTTATGTGTGCGCGCTCTCTCTCACACACACCATACACATTGATACACACACGAGCAAATATATGTTTGTTTGTTCTTTTAATCTATGCTTGTCACCATGTTAACAGCCTTTCCCCCTTGGCAGCCACGCGGTGTGTGTGTTTTATCTGGTTCTCCGGGCTCTGGACACTGTGGAGGACGACATGACCATCAGTGTGGAGAAGAAGGTCCCTCTGCTGCGCAACTTTCACACCTTCCTCTATGACCCAGAGTGGCGGTTCATGGAGAGCAAGGAGAAGGACCGCCAAGTGCTGGAGGACTTCCCCACGGTAGTGGACTCTCTTCTGAGTGCAGACATTGATATTTGGCAGTGTAGTTGTCAGCCCCCGAGCTAAGGGAACAGTGAAACGAATAGTTTGAGGGCAGCCAAGAGTTCAGAATCACAGCTTACTAATCGGTAATGAGGTATACGGTTCCTCCTTACCTCTGTTTTCTCTCTGTGTGGTAGAGACAGGAACAGCTTCCCACTTGTAGTGTTGTTAATACTCTTAGGATGGCGTGGCTGTGGTCCTCACTACCCGGTGCTGCTGAGGAGTCCCAAGTCCATTCTTAGCAGAAGGATGCATTCACATTTCAGGCTTCTCGAAGATAGATCAGTGCCTGGAGCGTAGTAGGTGTTCTGTAGGCGTTAACATGAGATGGGTTACAGGTAAAGCCCTGAGCATTGGGGGCCCTAAATTTCATGCTGTACATGGGCCTCCCTTCCTAGAGTTTGTGTGTTTAACAAAGTCACGTGGTCCCTGCTACTCTAAAGAGAGCATTTGTTTTGTATATCGTTTGCTAGAATTTTGGCGAACAGTCCTCATAGGACTTTTATAGTCAAAGAATCTAGTCTCTCCATTTGAGTGGGAAGGAGTTGGATGGGTGGAGGGGGGAGCCCAGCCAGGTTTGAGAAAGACTCTTTTTGAGCAAGAGCTGTTTCCACTTGCTGAGATCATGTTTTCATGGCCAAAGTCCAACATATAGTATGTTGTGCTTTGAAAGCTCAGAGGAAGTCTTTGTAGGGACCTGAGGCGGCCCTTAGAGCTCAGACCTAGGGAGGTACTGGCCACCCCCACCCCAGTGTAGATGAAACGCTGTAAGCCACTTGGTTACACTTTTTAATAATAGAAGTGGGCTTTGGTTTTGTTTGGTTTCTCGTTGGTACTAGGTGTGGAACCCAGGGCGCGATGATCACTAGGTACATTCTATTACTGCTCTGCTCTATAGTCTTAGCCTCCCCTCCCCCGAAACAGTTCTCAATAATCTGCCCATGCTGACCATGGATTCATTTGTGCTTTAGGCTGCCCTTGAACTTGTAACCCTCCTACCCCAACCTCCTGAGTAACACTACCAGACTTGCCTCCCAAAATACACTTTTCTTTCTTTTTTTGTTTGTTGATTTCTGGTTTTTTAAGCAGGGTTTTACTATGTTGCCCTAGCTGGCCTGGAGCTCGCTGTGTAGACTATACTGATCTTTGAACTCAGAGATCTACCTGCTTTTGTGTACCTAGTTTTGGAATTAAAGTGTGTGCTACCACACCTGACCCAAACTACTTCTCATGCAGGGACATTATAAGGTCTGAATACTTTCTGGTCATGGGACAGTTTCCTTATATGGATCATATAAAAATTCTAGGTAGCCTCATCTTCCCCCCAAGAAAGAACACACAAATGTGAAATTGCTAAAGTGATTTGAGGGAGGGAGGTAATTTTCAGACCTTCATCCAGTAAGTTTGTAAAGCGTGAGGCAACCTAATGGGAAGGGAATGTTCTGCTTCGGAAGGTTTCAAAGGTGAGCAGTAAATGGATCTTCTCCTGTTTGAGCAGGAGGTTAGGGAGCAGCGAACTGACCCAGGTATAGAAAAGGGAGCTGAAAGTGTAGGCCCGATGTCACTTGTTAACTTTTCATCTCCTGATGACTGCGAAGCATTGGGAAGTCGTGCTTTGTACCTGAAAGAGAGGGGGGCCCTCGCATTCTGGGCATCAGCTTAAGACATGGAAAAGGTGGGTCCCGAAAGGTCATCGAGGAAGTCTGGCCCTGGGGTAGCTTTCTTTAGGAGTAAAGGGTCCCTCTCCGTGCTGCACAGAGCTGCTGCAGGAAGGGAAGGGGGCTGACCTGTGCCTGTTTGAAACAAAACTGTAAAGTCAAACCTAAAAGGTCCAGGTTCTTGCAAAGTATGCTTTTCAAGGTGGGGTAGATAGAATGTACTTTAAAGGACAATTTATTAGCCCACTTGATAAACTTTAAAGGGTTTTTTGGCCACATATAGTATGTGGCCTCCATTTGCATTCACTTTTGTTCTGAGATAAGCCAAGTGAACTCTCTTTACCTGATGCACATCTGTGTCCAGGGAGCCCGTGAGCCTGCTGCCTCCTGTTTGTCTGCCTCAGCCTTTGGAATGTGCCAAAGGCTTGTACTTACACCCTGTGTGGTGCACCTTAAAGTACCTGTAAAGAAAGTCTGCATTTTTTTTTTTTTTTTTTGCATATAAGGAAACTGACGTATGGAGAAATTGAAGTCCCTTGCCTAAATGGGGAGTCAGGGTTGGAGTCCAGGGTTCCTGGCCCAAGAAACCCCATGCTGACTTGTGCATCTCTTTTGCTGCCTCTTTAACTTTTTGCTAACTTTTTTTTAAAAAAGATTTATTTATTATGTATAGAGTGTTGTGCCTGCATGCCAGAAGAGGGCACCAGATCTCGTTATAGATGGTTGTGAGCCACGATGTGGTTGTTAGGAATTGAACTCAAGACCATTGGAAGAGCAGCCAGTGCTCTTAATCTCTGAGCCATCTCTCCAGCCTTTTTTTGCTAACTCTTTAACAGATTGGTACCTGAGAGAGGTATAGCAATGAGGCAGGAGGATTAGGAGTTCAGAGCTAGCCTCAGCTAGGAAGTAAGTTTGAAACCAGGATATTTGTGAACTTTTCTGAAAAACAAACAGAAAACCTCAAAGCACAAAAAAGAGTTAAAACAGCCAGGCACGTTGACACGTGTCAGTAATTCCAAAGACGCAAAGGCAGGAGGACAAAGAGTTTTAGTCAGTTTTGAATATCATAATGAGATTCTGTCTTAAACAGGGAGTGAGGTGGAGGGTGGGGAGGCGTGCCAGGACAACCAAACAGCCAGTGTTTTCATCACAGCCTGTCCAAGGCCCTCTATACAGGGAGGAGTTTGTTTCAAAAGTTAATGGAAGTGCTATAATCCTCTTGGACTGTTTGAGACTTGACCTTTATTGTCCCAGGTGACTGACTGGCCAGCAAGTGATACAGGGACCTGAGAGTGTGCCATAGTTGTGGCTTGGTCCCCTGAGGGCTGGGGAAGCCCTTGTGGCTTGTGTGGTCACACAGCAGAACCTGGAGGGGGAAAAAAATTGGACCTTCCCTCAGGGTTCCAGGAAGACAGATTTCTCCCTTATTTTACTGGGTGCTTTTTGTTTTCATTTGCTTAAATTACATAGTAAATTCCAAAAGGCTGTTGAAGATGATGGGGGTGCCCTTTAGGGTGTTTGTTTTTCTACCCCCTTCTAAGCAGAACTGCCAGAGCCACAGAGCCCTGTTGCAAAGAGCAGAGTCCTAGGGACACACAGGGATTCGAGTCCTGGGAGAGCAGTAGATGCTTTCAGTCCATGTAGGAGTTGCCCTTTGCCTCTGACTTGAATCAGCTATCCTAGAAAGAAGAGAGTTCTGGAAAGACCATATTGGCTTTTATGTAATTTGAGGAGGGAGGAGTTTCGAGTTGGTGTTCATCAGAAATGACATGGTGGCTATGTGACCAGCTGGTGTGCCTGAGGAAGGCTTCTAGCTTTATACAGCTCCCTCATGTGAGGTCTTAACATTGCCTGCTCACAGTTGCTGAGTGTTTCATGTTAACAGCTCAGCTGTTCCTTTGTGAACTTTCATGGAGGGCCAGTTGTGGTGGCCTAAGAGCACCTCAGGCAGGAGGATGGTGAGTTAGCTGTCAGCGCGGGTAGCATAAAGAGACATTGCCTCCAAAATAAAAACAAACATTTCATTGTGTTTATGTTGTGTGTTGAGAACTTTTTCCCCCCAAGACAGGGTTTCTCTGTGTAGGCTGTCCTGGACTTACTTTGTAGACCAGGCTGGCCTCGAACTCACAGAGATCCACTTGCCACTGCCTCCCTGAGTGCTGGGATTGCAGCTGTGAGCCACCGTGCCCAGTTGTATGTTGAGAACTCTTAAATGCTTTTTTGAGCTTAAGATTTGTGTAGTGGCAATATATTTCCAAAACAGTCAGCACTACACTTCTATTTGGAGCTTGGGCTTACAAGGAAGACAGTACTGGGCAGCAGACATACTGCATTAAACTGAACCCCTTGAGTAATTTAAAGGCCTGGAAGTGAGGCAGACAGTGGCTTCACCAAGTCCTCGGGGAACCTGGCTGATACAGGGAAGCAGCCATCCGATCTCCAGCTTGTGAGCTCTACAGGGTTATAAATTTCTGTTTGGTTTTGTTTTGTTTGTGGTCTCTATTTCAGATCTCCCTGGAGTTTAGAAATTTGGCTGAGAAATATCAAAAAGTGATTGCTGACATCTGCCACAAAATGGGATGTGGGATGGCAGAATTTGTGGACAAGCATGTGACCTCCAAACAGGACTGGGACAAGGTCAGTATCTGTAAACAGGGTCCACATCTGCTAAGTTAGACAGCCAGCTGTCCCCATGGGGAAGCTCAGAACAAGGACAGCATAGTGTCCAGACGTGGCTTTTCTAGTTTAACCAACATCTGTTAATGTGACAGTGAGGCCCTATAAGGGCTTACTGTTGCAAAGTAAATTGTGAGATTGCTCCAAGTTGCTGTGAAATTTTAGGTAAATGGCCAAATAATTTTCTGCTATATAAATAGCAGTGCTTTTCAGTTTTTAAAAGCAATGCTTTGTTTGTCGTTATTTTCTTTTCCATTATGGAATACAGTGTATGCACATGCTTTAATGTGTGGGCACCAGAGAAGTGGTTTCTTCTTTAGCTTTTAGAGTAGCTCAGCAGTAGAGTGCTCGCCCAACATGTTCAAGTCCCTGGGCTTGATCCGCAGCATTGCCAAAAAAGGCAAAAGGAAATATAAAGGTTGTGTTAATGCATCTAAGTTTGTCATGCTTTCTTTCTCAAAAGTCTGGGAAGGTTAACCATATCTAGAGAGGTCCTTCTCGCTCTTCTCACCAGCATGTCCAGAGAGTGCACACAAGAGAGCAAGAGGCAGAAGCCCCAGCCTGGGGCTCATTTATAACTTCCACTAATCCATTTATGAGGATGGAGTTTTCATGGCCTTCATCTCCCAGGAGGCATCCCCATCTTAGCACTGTTGCTCTGGAGACCTCCCAACTGTTAGAGCAACACTGAAACCATAGCAACTGCGGACGAATGAAGAACTGAGTTATCCTTGTCGTTATGGTACATCTTCCTCCTGTGGGCATGGTACATCTTCCTGAGGAGACTTGGGAGAGAGGAGATGAAGCAAACACAGTAATAGCTTGTCTGGCCAGAGTTTCTTTCTTACCCACAGTGTAGGATACTGGCCAGGCTAGGATTTGGTAGGCTATAGTAGATTGTTCATCTAGACAAAGGGACCGATATAGCAGTGGCTTGCTCACTTATTTGTTGACCTCTTAAACACGTTTGTATTTCTTATAGTGCTTAGGATCAGATCTTGACATAGATGTAGACAGACCCTGGTCTCTGACCTCAGCACTGAACAAAACAAAAACAAACCCCAAGCTTGGCCAGGAATGGTGGCACATTACTTTAACCACTGCACTCAGGAGATAGAAATCTGTTTGAGTTGAGGCTAGCCTGGTCTACATAACAAGTTCCAGGACAGTGAGGGGCTGCATAGTGAGACATTGACTAACAAAACAAAACAATAACCTTGAAGGCATGCCTTTGGAACTGCTGCTTACAGTGTCCAAGTTAGTAAAAGTGTGGTTGGTGCTAGACCAGTTCCTGAATTTTAAAGTTAAAAATCCTGGCCAGCTCTTGGCATGGCTCATTCAGTGCCCACCCCTTTCATCTGCACAGAGCTGTTTAGGAAACATCATAATTGTTGAAGTTCTAGTCAGATGTAATTGAATGTCTTAAGAGTTATTTTCCCTTCGGCTTTGAAGGCAGATGAATTATGGGTCTCTATTCTAGAAGTGTTTCTCCTCGAGAACTAGTATCTTGAAATGCATTTTTCTTAGCACTGTAGTTGCAGGCGTGTTTTCCTTTTCTTTCTTTTTTGATTTTTCGAGACAGGGTTTCTCTGTATCATAGCCCTGGCTGTCCTGGACTTGCTTTGTAGACCAAGCTAGCCTGAAACTCACACAGATCCACCTGCCTCTGCTCCCCGAGTGCTGGGATTACAGGTATGCCACCGCGCCTGGCTGCAGGCATGTTTGACTGTCAACAACTTACCCTTTTTGGAGGATGGGGGGCCAGGTGCTTTCATGGGAAATAAACTCTTTGGCAGTTAAACATTACATTTGCCAAAAATCTTTGGGAGATCTTTTCAGAGATGTTGGTAAGACTGGATTCATAGCTCTGAAATTTTTTAGCCAGCTATGACTGCATAGCCCTGCAATCCCAGCTACTTTACTTGCTGAGGTGGGAGGATCTCAAGGTTGCAGCCTGCCTGGTCTGCAGAATATGACAGAAGTAAAAGTAAGTAGATCTGCCTTTAAAAAAAGAAAAGCAAAGCTCTGCAGTTCAAACCCTAATACAAAAAGAAAAGAAAGAAAGAAAGAAGAGATTTAAAATAAACACCTTGGGTCCTGGTCCTAGGCTTTGCAGATGAGTGCTCATGGGCAAGGCAGTTGGCCACTGTGGTTCTCAGTTCTGTCATCTGTGCAGCGGGGGTGATAACAGTGGGTCTTTTTGAGTGCTTGCCTGCAGAGTGCTCGCACCGGATCAGGAACACACTGTAGCTCCTTCTTGATGGTATGTGTACATGTGTTTTAATCAAAAGGAGAACTCAGACATATTCTGCTCTAGACTTGGTATTTTGTAGCTGATGGTGCCTGGCAAGGCCCTTCAGTGTCATTAAAGTACTTTACACAATAATCTTTTACAGTATTGCCACTATGTTGCTGGGCTGGTGGGAATCGGCCTTTCTCGTCTGTTCTCGGCCTCAGAGTTTGAAGACCCCTTAGTTGGTGAAGACACAGAGTGTGCCAACTCGATGGGTCTGTTCCTGCAGAAAACAAATATCATTCGTGATTATCTGGAAGACCAGAAAGAAGGAAGAGAGTTTTGGCCTCAAGAGGTAACTGATACGGGGTACTTGGGGAAAAAAAACTCTAGGCTCTGAAAAATGAAATTACTTAACCTAATGGTTGTAAGTGACTAAAATAAGCAAACTACCCTAGGCAGCATCAGAGTGGATAGAATACGTTAGGTCATTTGCTCTGGGTAGACTAGCTGGCTTCATCAGGCGCTGTAATGGCGTTGACCCATTTCTCTCTCTGGGCAGACTTCCCCCATGCCACAGATAAGTGTCATCACTCCTGGCTTTCAGGGCTCAGGTTTCTCACTGGAGCCAGTAACAGCCTGAGTGTCTGACTGCAGACCTGCGCTAATTAGGTCTGCCCAGCACAAGAGGGAAGGATCACACCAAGAAGTCTCAGACAACAAGGGCTGGAAGGTGCTGCAGTTGTGGCTCACGCTATCATCCATGCTAAGGAAGTACAAGGCTGTGGGTTCAAATCTCCATATCTTAGGGTTGGGGGGAAGGTAGATGGGGTGATGGGTAGAAAAAAAACTACAGATGTCCATTATACAAGACATGATTTAACTAAACCATGAACATGGAAAAAGAGCTTGAAGATTCTGTAAGTTTTTACTGAATTCACTCCAGGATTTCCTCCTGATTTTCAGAAAGTGTTCTCCTAAAGCTAAGTGCTCACGCCTTTAATCCCAGTACTTAGGAGGCAAAGGCAGATGAATCTCTGTGAGTTCACGGCCAGCCTTGTCTACAGAGAGAGTTCCAAGACAGCCAGGGCACAGAAACCCTATCTTGAAAAACCAACCAAAAAAAAGTTTCAGAGTGAGAAAAAATGTATTTGCAGTGTATATAACAGATGCAAAATTCATATTCTAATATAAAAGGAACTTTTAAAGTTTGAGGGTTTGCCCACACTAGCCTTGGACGCAAGATTTTCCAGCCTCAGCTTTGTGGATCCTGAGGTGGCAAAAAAGAAACCAGCATCCAGAAAGACGTGTGAGTAGGGTGTGCACACTTCCCAGATGGCCCTGAGAAACCAGCATCACAGAAAGACGTGTGAGTAGGGTGTGCACACTTCCCAGATGGCCCTGAGAAAGCCTCCTCCCTGGCTCTCTCCTTTGGTGATGGTAGAAAGTGGTAAAGGCCTTGTCTGATGACACCCAGGAAGAGGACAGACCCACAGTCTCAAAGACACAGCATGAGTCCCATGCCTGTGACTCATGAGCAGTAGTTCCTCGGCTGCAGAGTGAAATGGAAGCGTTCATCTGCACTGCAGGCTAGATGTGTGACAGAAAAGGGACAAATGTCCAGTCCACAGGGCTAGTCAGCTCACACAACCTAAAAAGCAAGAGACACCAAGATGGCATTTCTCATTAGGCAAGAGCACAGAGTGCTGAGCTGCTGGTGCGGCTGTTTACAGTAGCATTGTGTGTAAAGGTAAAGTTTCTCAATATTTCAAATGTCTATTTACAGGAGAGCAAAGATAAAAGAGCCACGCTACTGTGGCATCGTCTCCAGATTATGTCCCAGTGAAAAAACCCAAACACAGACACTGGGCTATGCTACTGTTTAAATGGATGGTTTTTCCACAGTGTTTCCTATAACCATGTTGTGGGTTTGGGGATCCAGCTCAGAGGCTCTGTGCTCTTGTACATGCACGAGGCTGTGGTTTAGACCCCTAGCCTCAATGGTGGGCAGGGGCTAAAAAAACGAAGGAAGGAGAGAAAAAAGTAATCCTCTTATGAAAACCTTTTATAGCAGAGCTGGGTATAGTGACCCCTTACAATCCCAGGGCCCTCCAGGTTGATGCTGGAGAACCTTGAGTTCAAGGCTAGCCTGCGTAAACACTAAAAAAAAAAAAAAAAAAAAAAAAGTATTGAAATACTGAAATTGGGCAGGGACTGGCAATATGCTTCAGAGTGCTTGTCTGGTACATACAAGACTCTGGTTTTATACCTGTTACTGCAAAAAGCAAACAAAAACTCCCGAAATTCTTATATAAACCTGGCAACATGAAGCTGCTAGTTGCCAATGCTCATACCATTAATCTGATCTTTGATTTATTGCTAGAATATGCACACAGGGCTTGTTTTCTGGCACAAAACTCTCCTTGGGGTCTTTTATTTTACCATAGCCCAGGCTGACCTAAACTCAGGCTCACCCTGCCCCGGCCTCCTTGTGTTAAGATTGGAATCCTTTGAAGACTAAAGGTGTTTTGCAAACAGTTGTGTAATGGCTGTGGGCTCCTAAGAGTCTGTGAGTAGAGGACTGGGGCTCCCAGTGTGCCCGGTGTGCCCAAGGCAGAGTCCGCCAAGGAAAATTAGGTGACAAAAGGAGAGGGGTGTTACAAAAGATGGAGGGACTGGAGATAAAATTGACCCCCACTGGCCATTGATTTAATCCATACCGTCTCTGAGGCGAAGCCGCCACCAGAACCCCAGAAGGACAGGCATTGAGCTTTAGTAGCTGAATAAGTGGAGATGCCCGCAGGGTGCACACTGGAGCGGGCAGGGAGGCTCTGCACCCCGTTTCCCACAGCTCACTCTGAGCTCTGGCCTGTGGTCTGCATCCTTCATGGTAAGCACTGAACAGGTGACAGCTTGGGTCTTGCAATGGACATCCAAGCTAGGGGAACAGTCTTGTAGACTAAGCCTAAGCCTTCAACCTGCTGGTGCTGATGCTGGCTCCATAGGATCTGCAATTTTCCTAGGAGGCACACTTAGGCAAATGGCACGGATCACCAGTAAAGTATTTTTGCCAGACCTATCATTGCAAAAAAAAAGCAGCATGAATGAACACCATGGGATGCAGTTGGAGAAACAGAAAAATCGAGACATCTTTTAGGACACAACACACCCCTTCCTTTAATAAGTAAATGGCTGGGGATACCTCCTCAGTGCTGTCCAACACATGTTGGGTATGGACTAATCATTCATGTTTAGATGCGACCTGATATTTTATATGTACAAGAAGGTTCCAGGAGCCGGGCGTGGTGGTGCACACCTTTAATCCCAGCACTCAGGAGGCAGAGGCAGGCAGATCGCTGTGAGTTCGAGGCCAGCCTGGTCTACAAAGTGAGTCCAGAACAGCCAAGGCTACACAGAGAGACCCTGTCTCGAAAAACAAAAACAACAACAAAAAAGAAGGTTCCAGGCTGGGAGTGCAGCTCAGTGGTAGAACTCTTGCCTAGCATGTATGAAGCTCTTAAGTTCAACATCCTTTTGGAGTTCATAATGAATGTATGGATAAAATGATAAATCTAGCTGTACTTTAAAATAATCCATGAGTAGGATGCAGATAGAACAGATTGGCCATGTGTCAACAATTGTTGAAGTGGGTTGATAACACCAATACACTCATTCATTCTGTAAGGTTCCCCCCTCCTTATCTCTCCCCCCTCCCCCATTCTACAAAACAATCTAGTACCCTCTTTGGAGGTAGACCTGGGCTAAGACTGGATAACATGGTGATTGAACTCAACAGTTATGAGCGCCTGATGCTCTCACAGGACCCGAGTTTGGCCCTAGCACCTCCATACATGTGGCGTGTACACACATAGACACATAAAGTGTATATAAAAATAGATCTTTAATAAATCACAGTTTGAGGCTGCTTAATGAGATTCTGGTTCCAAAAAACAGTAGCACCCCCTCCACTGAAAACAAACAGCTAAACTCACACTTTGACAATGCCGGGCCTGAGAGTTCTGCTCTAAGTTCAGGTTACTGGGCCCTGGGGAGATGATGGCCCTGCCACGCGCAGCTGCTCGTTTCCCCACATGGTCTTGCTCAACAGCATACTTATCGGAATTGGCCGTCTTGAGTTTTGAACGGTCAGCTTGTGGTGCCAGGGTTGATTTGTATATAGCTGGGGGTGTTCAGTAAGAGACTCACAGCCTCCCGGCTAGCAGAAGGCCTCTGTAGGTTGAGGTCATTATGATATCGCTTGGTGCGTGTTACATTAAGTGGCTGTTACCCGAAGCCTTAAACAGTGGATCTCAGTGAATAGTGAAAGGATTTCACCGCACATAGCACAGCGCTCACTCATGTTTTGTTGCGTTTTTGGTGCTGAGGCTGGAACCCAGGCCCCACTCATGCTAAGCTCTGCATGCTTAATGGTCTACACTGAGGCCCCTCCAGCCCCCATGGAAATGGCATACTACATGTAAATTCTCCACCCGTGCACTTGTTGACTTGTTCTGTACTTCCTGACTGGCCAGGTGTGGGGCAGGTACGTTAAGAAGCTGGAAGACTTTGCTAAGCCAGAGAACATAGATGTGGCCGTGCAGTGCTTGAACGAACTCATAACCAACACCTTGCAACACATCCCCCACGTCATCACCTACCTGTCAAGGCTCCGGAACCAAAGTGTGTTTAACTTCTGTGCTATTCCACAGGTATGGAGTAGGGTGCTAAAGCAGTGGGGTGCTTGGACTGGGTAGAATACGCCTTCTTTCCTGCTCTGCTGTATTCAGGGTCATGGTTTAAGAAAGTGACTGGTGTATTCCCTCCCTATCTCAGGAGTAGATGGTGAGTCACGGCATAGTCCTTGCACCACATTCTGGAACATGGCTAACTGTTCCAGAGCCTTCCTTCTGATTTTACCCTTTTTCCATCAACTATTCTAAACTAGCTAGATCATTATGCTAATAAAGCCTGGGCCTCAGCCTAGACAACCAGCATGCCAGTTAGCATGACACATACATGGCTCCCAGGTGAGGGCTCTCGTCACTCAGTGGTCTCCTGAGTGTGATTCCTGGCGTCCCACATTGCCTGCACACATGCAACAACGTCTTCACTAACCTAAGTGTTTTATTCTTTTTTCTGTACTCAAGATAGCAGTGTCTGGTCCTATATATCCTTACACTTACAAAGTTCCCTTACCAATCGTTTCTGTAATTAACTCCCTTGGTTTGGTTTGCTCTTGTTATACTGACAGCTCTGAATGGTACTCAGCTAAATCTGTATACCTAGCCTAGGTTTCCATCAGTCATTTAACCCTGTTGTTGAGTAGGGGAGCTGGAGAGGAGAACCCTCCTGGCTTGTTCTCTGGGTACCGCTGCTTGGCTGCCACATGCTGGCTCTTTGGCACTTTTGCTTCCCACAGGAAGGCTCTGCTCCTGTGAGTGCACGCAGCACCTTTTGCTCCATCTTCATCAACTGATTCTCCCGTGTCCTGTTGCCTATAGGTGATGGCCATTGCTACACTGGCTGCCTGCTACAATAATCAGCAGGTATTCAAAGGGGTAGTGAAGATTCGGAAGGGGCAAGCAGTTACACTCATGATGGATGCCACCAACATGCCAGCTGTCAAAGCTATCATATACCAGTATATAGAAGAGGTGGGTAATTAAATTATGGATATGCGCCCTCACTACTTAGTGTTCTACCTAAAGAGGCTAGTTGGCATCCCTTAAAGAAAATACAGAGCCTGCTAGACCCACAGCTGGATGCCAAAGCTTCTAGGAAGAATGGTGCCTCCTGAGCTGTGAGCTGAGGTTTGAGGCCAGCCATGCTTGTTCGTGGATGAAGGATGTAACGTGGAGGCTTTTGGAAGCTAATGCAGAGCATGGCTAAGTGAATCTCATATTCCCAGTGCTCATGCCCTGACAGTGTAGTATGTTCTATCATACAGACCTTGCTTGAAGAACTGCAATGGGGAATGTAGGCAAAGTCAGACTATTGAGTTACAACCAACTCTTTTTGGTTTTTTGAAACAGGGTTTCTGAATAGCCTTGGCTGTTCTGTCCTGGGCTCACTTTGTAGTTTAGACTGGCCTCTTAACTCACAGTGATCTGCCTGCCTCTGCCTCCCAAGTGCTGGGATTAAAGGCGTGTGCCACCATGCCCAGCAAGTTAGAATCAACTCTTAAGTGTTCTACTATTGTCTTCTGTTCTCCTGCAATTCTTATTTCTTACAAAACAAAACATGCCTCCCCAAGCTGTGGCAGCATGCATAGGGATTGACTGGAGCGTAGTGTTTGCTCATGCTGGTCTTGAACTCACTGTAATCCTTCCTCCTCAACCCCCTAAGTGCTGGGGTTATAGGCATGATTTGGAAATTACCCAGCTTACTTAAGATCACTAATTTTAGAAAAGCATTTTTGAAAACCTCTATGAACTGGAGTGTAGAGATGGCTCAGTGGTTAAGAGAACTGACTGCTCTTCCAGGGGATCCAAGTTCAATTCCCAGCACTCACATGGCAGCTCACAACTGTCTGTCGTGCCAGGATCCAGTACACTCACACAGACATACACACAAAATGCAATAAAAATAGATTTTAAGGCCAGGCAGTGGTGGCACACACCTTTAATCCCAGTACTCAGGAGGCAGAGGCAGGTGGATCTCTGTAAATTCAAGGCCAGCCTGGTCTACAAAGTGAGTCCAGGACAGCCAAGGCTACACAAAAACCCTGTCTTGAAAAACCAAAAATTCATTAATTAATTTTTTAAAAAACCTCATGAGCACTAAAGTTTCTATCGTTTCTTGACTATTAGAATTGCGTACTGCTGGTGGTTGAGTTGAGGGAAAGGTGGCACAACAGCTTCTGTAAACGCTGCTGCCATAACTTGGCTACTGTTCGCTCCTTGTCTGGCTGATGTTGCAACTTCAGGGAAGAGTTGAGAATTTACAACAGAGTAGCCCAGATTGCTAAAAATAGCTTTGGGCCCTTTAAGAGAAAGCTTGCTGACTTCTGATCCAGGCTTTCTAATTTTCTTTAAAAGTTACTCCAATGGAATGCAAGGTAAAGGATTATTAATATTTAAGTTGATTTGATGCAGAAAAATTAAAAATTGTAAAATTCAAATAGTAAAATCTGAGCTTTAATGTCAGCCTTAGGGAAAATTTCCCAATGATGTTTTATAAGAAAGACTTGTAGCCTGGAAATACAGCTCAGCCAGTAGTGTTGGTCTAGCACCCACAAGCCCTAGGTTTGATCCCAGCACCCACCACATAAATGGGCCATGGTGGAACATGACTATAATCTCAGCATTGAGGTGGAGGCAGGAGGTTCAGGTGTTCAAGGTCATCCCCACTTGCATGGCAGGTTTGAGGCCAGCCTGAGCTACGTGAGACTCAATGTCAGTCAATCAAGTGGTGAGCTCTGGTGTTCCCACTACAATAAGCCCTATTTTTCTGAGCTATTTTTGCCCGGTTGCTGGGATTGGGATCTTCTCCATCCAATACAAGCCTTTGGTCAGACCCTAACTGAATTATGCCAACATGCACCGTGAGCACTTACTCCACGGACCTGCCACTGTGAGGGAGCAGGGGTCTGAAGGGGTGCAGTGGCTGCTCTCCTGGCACTTAGTGGTTCCTTGGTGAGCTTTGTGCAGTGGACTGCACTGGGCTTCCTTGCTCAAAGGGCCTAGGTGGCACTGCTGCCTTAGCATAGCATAGCAAGTGACTCCTGTTCTCAGGACTAGTTTTCTCCTTGATGACATGGCATAAAGCACCTACCTATTGAGAACTGTTAAAAGAAACTGGGAATATCTGTAAAATGGTGTATTTGAGTCGTTAAATGGCTTTTCTTCTCTTCTCAACAGATTTATCACCGGATCCCCATCTCAGATCCGTCTTCTAGCAAAACCAAGGAGGTCATCTCCACCATCAGGACACAGAACCTTCCCAACTGCCAGCTCATTTCCCGAAGCCACTACTCCCCCATTTACCTGTCATTTGTCATGCTTTTGGCTGCCCTGAGCTGGCAGTACCTGAGCACCCTGTCCCAGGTCACAGAAGACTATGTCCAGACAGGAGAACACTGATTTTATTTGGCCGGAAGCTGAAGTTCAAGTGAAATGGGTTTTCCTTTGCCTCCAGCTGGATTTTGACTTCCCATTCGTTTTCCCTCCTGCTTTCATCTCTCGGAGAACTGTGCGTGGGACCTTTAGGAACTGTGCAGAGGAAAGGACGTCTTGCCCTCAGCAGCCTGGTGCTTGCTGGGTTGTGGTCCCTCTGCCTCTTGTAGCCACTGGCAGCATGCTCACCCACTGCTGCACTTTAGATGGTGTGGCCACGGTGATGGTCACAAGATCTAGTGAACCTGACTAGAGCGCTGATTGAATTTATTTAACTTGAAACAGCCTTTGAATACCTATCATAATAGAACATGAAGTGATTTTTCCTTCTGTCTGGTTCCTGTTTTTCTCAATCAGTTTGACAGTGGAAGGCATTAATCGTCGTCATTCTAGGTGGGGAGTGATGCTGCCAAGCTTCCCAAGAGTGCTGACCTGTCTTTCTCACTCAGAGAGAGCTGCTTTGGCCCCTTGCCAGAAGGGTGGCCTCCAGTAAGGCTCCTTCTGTAAGGGCTGGGATATAATTCACATGGCAGAACACTTGCTTATGTGTTCTGGGTAAATGCACAAGGCCCTAGACTAGATCCCCCGTGTCACAAGATAACAAACTAATAAAAATCCCTTGTAATGACTAAGTTTGTCAGGTGTACTTCACCTGAAAGCCCAGGCAGATGGCACAGTGATCTTAGGACAGGGTCGTCTGTCACCCCAACAAGCCAGTTAGCAAGGACTGCAAAGGGCTTGATGGCTGTCCATGTCGCTGGTGGTGGGTAAGCAGGCAGTAGGATCACCTTGCTGTTGCAGCCTGCATTGCCTCCCGCCACGTCTCCAGTCATTTGTTCTAGTTTTCCTCCCCACATTTTTAGACTCTAGACAAATGAGATGAGAAGGGAGATCAGTTCTCCTATGTTGGTAGTCTCGTTCTGAATCCTAGTGTGGCTAGTCGGCTACGTTGTCCGGATGGCCACTGGCTTCCCACATATCTGAAAACAAGTGTTAAAGGCAGGACAGTGGAGAGGCTCTAGGCAAACATGCTGACCTGTTTCCCACTGTAACAAGACACATGAGACCAACTCTTTACCCAGAAAAGGTTTATTTTACAGCTTAGGAGAATGAAAATCCAAGATAAGGTGCCCCTCCCCCCCCCACCTCTAGGCTCTGGAGGGCCTAATAGGAAAAGACCCTACAGCGGTGAGAAGACATGCAGGGAACAGCATATGCTACAGGAAACAAGAGGGAATTGAAGCCCAGGCACTGCTAAGTCTGCAAGTCTATATAGCCTTGAATTTGATGGTCCCCCTGCCTCAGCCTTCTGAATGCAAGAGCCATGCTATTATTCTCAGAGCTTGGTCTTAGAACTAACTCTGGAAGACCAGCACTGGTCGCCCCCATCACACCCCCTTTGAGGACAATGTAATCACCTTGCATTGGGCCTCAGCCACCTCACTGCCATAATGTGGACCAAGCTTCCAACATAGGATCCTTTGGGGTGGGGGGTGGGGGGGAAGGGAGGGCACACAAACCACAGAGACATGTATAGATAAACTCTTCCCCTATTCAGCCTACTGGGTATGCTGATTTCATCACTGAGCCACAGCATTATATGTAAGCACACATACTATAATATGACTGCTGGGAACCATTGGGGCATGGAGACTCTAACAGGTCATTTGAGGACCAGCCTTGAACAAATATCACCCTGTTGAAACTGGTCAAAATAACGTTACATTGTTCTTTCAGTGCACAAATGTCTCTGTTCGTTCTTTCTGGAGGTTATGATTCTTACTAGTAATCCCAGCTTCTGGGAGGTGGAGGCAGAGGGTCAGGGGTTTAAGGTCATTCTCAGGGAGGTTAGCCTGGGCTACACAAGACGAACAAGACCCTGGGGAGTGGTTGGGGGTGGAGAAATGGCTCCGTGGTTGTGTGCTCTTCCAGAGGTCCTAAGTTCAATTCCCAGCAACCCTGTGGAGGCTCATAACCATCTATAATGAGATTGATTCCCTCTTCTGTTGTGCATGAAGACAGCACTCATGTACATAAAATACATGAATAATAAAAACATTTAAAAGGGGGTGGGGGTGGACAGACTCCAAAATACTCTGAAACTGACTTTTTTCCCTTGGCAGATAAAATAAGATGCCAAGCTCCACTTGGATTTCAGATAGTTTTGTTTATCTCCAGTTATTTAGGATGGAACATTTCTATACAGCCATTTATCTGAAATAAATTTAGTTGGGCAATCTATATACTGACTACACCTGACAGACCTTTTTTCCTCCCCACATCATTTTGTTGTTGCTGGGCACTGAACCATATGCTGGACAAGCCCTCTTTGTACCACTGAGACATCCCCAGCCTGCTTTGACTGTCAGTGTAATCTACAGCATCTCTGCTGTATAAACTTGGTTCCTTCCACATCCACATCCAGCGCCGTTACAGCTAGAAGGGCCTGCTCTCCACCTCTCAGGAGCCTCCGGTTATCTGTAAATCGTGCCTGGAGCTTTCCCCTGCTGAGTCATTTTCTAGTCTCTGTATGATAGGGGGAAGTGACAGCCCTAAGGCTGTGGTTCAGTGTGTTATCACAATCACTCCGGAACCAGACTTCTGACCAAGTAGGTCTGGCATGGTACCTAAAGAGTTCCTGCGTGGCGTGAACGCTGTTGGTCAGAGGACCTGTTTGAAGACCAATGCCCAAACTGTAATTACTGCATCTAAGAGTAGCCTAGTTAGGCTGCAATGATGATTCAAAGGCCTGACACTGGCTCAGTTTGAGGCCCACAGGCAGAACAGGACTATTAAAACACTGTTCCAGGTGACTGTAAGCAAGGGTGGGACACGTCCACACTGAATCATCAGGCCCTATAGGCAGGCTCAAATGGATATGCTCCTCTAGCTACTTTTAAAATTGATTTTCCAGGCAGGTTCTCGCTTAAGTTCCCAGAGATCCCTTTGCCTCTGCCTCCTGAGTGCCCAACTGTCATCTTGTACCCAAGGAACACTGCCACTGACATGGGCACAGGAAATGACCCACAGGTATGGAAGCCATCCAGAGCCATGCCCAAACATGTACCCATAAGGTTTCTCTCGGGCTCCTTCAGCAAGTGTGCCAATAACCCAGGCCCTTTGTTCTTAGTTTAGCCACATCTCCACTGGCTCTGGGGGGTAGGAATGCAGATGCAGGTGAGCATGTGGTGAGGCAAGAAAGGCAGTGATGGAGGGAGCTAGATGAGACACAGGCGGAGCCATCTTGCAGTACCTGAAGCCCCCACACCCAAGCCACGTTGCCTCAACCTCTGAGTTGCCAGCAGGGCCTGGCTTCGTAAATAAAACCTCAAGGGCAGCTCCCCTATCTCTAAGCAGAAGAAGCACTCTAAGGCTTGAGCCCGGTTCTGGGTATGGTTTAGAGAACAGTTGGAGGGTTACAGGAAGCCAGGGAGACAGGCACCACAAACATCTCCAACTGTTCACCCTGCCTCAGGAGGCCATCAGAGCAGATGTCAAGCAGGGGATAGAATTGGTTTATTGGCACAATCATTATTTGTTAAACTGGCAGGGTTAAGTAGTGACTCTACAACAAAAAAAAAAAAGCAGGTTTTTCCCAGGCTAGTTTCACTGTGGTGTCTGAGGCCAGTCGGTCACCCAGCAAACCAAGACCACTTAGCCATACAATTAGGAGACAATTGGCAAAACCAGTGCAGCTCTTCATTCTCAGTTGAGGTACACAAAAGAAAAACCCCTACTGGAAGACCATTGGCTGAGGACAAGAGGAGGGAGGGCTTCCCACATTACCAAGGGAGATGGACGCAGATGCCCCACAAAAAGGTCACTTTCCCCAGAGAACTGCACTGGGCCATCAGTGCCTGCCACAGACCCAGGAAATGACTAGCTTCGAGGTGCACCTGACGGCTAGCGTTTGTCCTCATCCTGAAGTTGGCTTTCCACCCTTTTGGAAAACCTGCAGCCAAAGCCCTTGGGTCTGTCCTGCTGGGAAGCTGGGATGGTGGGATGGAGGTGGCAGGGGTGGCAGGTGGAGCCACAGCAGCAGACACTAACAGCACTAGTCTAGGGGGAGGCGAGGGTGCAGGCTGTGATCCCTGTCGTGGGATAAGGCTGGGAGGGCAGCTCTGATGGCAGGCGCTCTAGTCCAGTCGCTCACGCCTTGTCAAAAGCTTTGTGTGTGTATGTTAGGTGAACTCAAAGAATAAAATACACTCTTGTCTGCATCACTCACTCCCAGCATGGGTGGCTAAATGTAGGGGAAAGGTCCCTAAGGACTGGCCAACCAGGTCACAGCAGATTAGAACCTTCCCCAGTACATGTCAGTGCGTGGGATTCCAGCCACAATTTCTGATTCGATTCCACAGTGGTCCTCTCCTCTGAGGATTTTAAAGAGCCCTAGAGGGGGGGAGAAAAAAGTAAGGCGTTTTCAAAGTATGCTCTTCTTCAGATGATGCCCCACTCTGTAGCCCAGGCTGGCCACAGACTTCATCCTTAGGCTAGGCATCCTGAGTGCTAGGGCTATAGCCACCATGTCCAGCAGCCTTGGACCTTGACCCTTGTTGACATGCTCACACTCGCCAGACCTAGGGTAAGCCACCTGGCCCCCAGCAGCATCCGAGACACATCCCTCAGCTCCCCTCAAATGCTAGCTACCTATGCAATGGGAACTGTGCACACAACCATGTGGGGCTGCTGGGTTCAGAGATGTCTCTAGACCAAAGTATCTACACATGTAGGCAGGGCCACGCCCCAGGCCACAGCAGAGCGATGGTGCTATGATGGTCTGACCCAAGGCTTATGCAGTCTGAGGAAAGGGACTGCAACTCACCATTATCACCCCAGTCGAGGTTCCAAGAGTTGGCAGCCAACCAGTAAGGGACTCCGTTGTCTGCTCCCCAGCCCAGGATGCGGATGGCATGGCCACCCAACATATCACCGGCCTCATGCTTGTATACCCCTGAGGAAGAAAAAAGGCAGTTCTGACTGAATACAGGCCACTGCCTGCCCAAAGATTTCCCCCCAAAACATCTAGCCACCCAGTCAGAAGTAACAGGCTGGAGATGGCAAGATGGCTCAGCAGTTAAAAGAGTACTGCCAGCTCTTCCAGAAGAGCCAAGTTCAACTCCCAGCACCCACGGGGCAGCTCCTCACAGCCATCTGTAACTCCAGTTTCAGCGGTGCCTAACATCCTCACACAGACATATGTGCAGGTGAAACCAAACCAACAAACGAATAAACAAAACAAAAAAAAAGAAGTAGCAGGCTGACAGGAACCAACTGGCCTCCAACACAGAAACCTCTAGAAGACTGGAGGAGGGGCTCAGGATGAGCACTTGTTAGCATGGCAAAGCCCTGAGTTGAATCTCTAGCACCAACAAAACCACAGTCCTTCCTTATCAGAGGGCTTCAGTGTGTGGTTTGAATAAGAACGGCCCCATCGGCTCATACATTTAAATGTTACCTGGGATGTTACCAGGGATGGCGCTATATGAAATGATTAGAAGGGTTAGAGAATGTGGCCTTGTGTGTCACTGGGGGTGGGCCCAGTGTCTCTTGTACCGCACACGTCACCACCTGAGGATCAAGATGTCCTTCTCAGCTACTGCTCCAGCATATATGGGCCACCATGTCCCCTGCCGTGACAATAAGGGGCTCGCCCTCTGAAGCTGTAAGCCCCCATTAAATGTTTTCTTTCATAAGAGTTGCTTTGGTTATTTATGGTGTCTCTCCAGAGCAATAGAACAGTCACTAAGACAAAGTGTCTTTTCCAGCAGTTCGACACTGTCTATGACACAGGGTACCCACGGTATTAGGAGATTATGTAGCTATATGCCTGCATGTATGTGTGGAGATGTAAAATGTGTGAGTGTTTGAGAAAGGGTCTAAAAACCCCCCAAGTTGGTCGCAAACTCACAATCCTCCTGCCTCTGCTTCCAAATGCTGGGATTACACATGGGTACCGCTATACCTGACTAAATTGTGTGTGTGTTTGTGTGTACTTTTTTTTTTTTTTAAAGACAGGGTCTTATTATTAAAAATAGCTGGCCTGCCAGGCATGGTGGCGCATGCCTTTAATCCCAGCACTCGGGAGGCAGAGGCAGGTGGATCGCTGTGAGTCTGAGGCCAGCCTGGTCTATAATGTGAGTCCAGGATAGCCAAGATAACAGAGAAACCCTGTCTCGAAAAACCAAAACCAAACAAACAAACAAAAAAATCCCTGTCTCTCATAATTAAAAAAAAAAAAAAAAAAAAAAAAAAAAGGTGGCCTAGAACTTGTCGTGTATACCAAACTAATTTCAAACTCACGAGATCTACCTGCCTCTGCCTTCTGAGTGCTGGAATTAGCAGGGTATAACCACCATGCCTGGCACTGTCAAAAATATTTCTGGAAACCCATCACATTTTAAGTATGTGAATGTAAAAAGTGGGAATCCTACAAAAACACTGCTTGGTTGCCTTTAAAATAAAGATTCTGATAAACTCTAAGTTATGAAGCATACTTAAAGCCCAAGGGCCAATTATCTGATTTCCACCCTGAGAGTCTACCTACATCAGGGATCATCTGTCAAGCATTATATATGGCTTGCAGAGCCTTCACTCCATTAGCTCTGTTCCTCTAGGCCAGTGGCTCTCAGTCTTCCTAACATGCTGAGACCCTTTAAAACAGTTCCTCATGTTGAGGCAACCCCCAAGCATGCAATTATTTGTGTGTTTCTACTTCACAATATGAATTGTAATGTAAGTATCTGATAAGCAGGATGTGCCCTCATTGTTATAAACTCGACCCAGAGGTTGAGACCCCCTGACACTATGAGCTGTTGATCACAAGCCACAGCTTGTGGACCGCTGAGGTGATCTACACCTTTGCAAAGATAAAAGAAAGAGGAGTGACGGCAGCCATGAAAGGAAGAAGCACCAGCAAACAGGGAGCTGAGCTGGGCTGGCAGGGATGAAAAGGGACCCCACCCCTAGGGAGACTCTGTGGAGACCATGCTCAGAGGGAGCCAGCGACATACTCCCACAGGCTGCCCAGACCAGAGGGCTGAGGAAGGAGACCGAGTCCCCAGGGCTCCACCCTCCCAAAGCCCCTGCCTTTCTTCCTGTGAGACCCTGAGCCCGTGAACTCTGACCTCTTTCCAACCCTGGCTGCCCTTGGGGGTCAAAGGGTACCTGATTTGTAAGTCAAGAAGTCTCCATACACAGTAAGGGCACCCTCCACTGGGCCATTTTCGTAGATTTCCTTCATGATCTTCTTCTCGTTGTTAGACACACTGTAGGAGGTGTACCCTGCAGAACAAAGCTGGTTAGGGTGAGAAAGTGCCTCCAGCCCCTCCAGCCCTCCAGAAGGGGTCAAGGAAGGCTTCCCTGGGTAAGAAGTAAGGAGAGCTATACAGCCCTAGAAGAGGCCAAGAAGACCACAAGGTTTAAAGCCAGGTTCTTGCAAACCCCTTGCTAAGCAATTGTCTGCCTGGTCCCTTGGAGATCATAAGGAGCTGAGACAGGTTAAGAGTGTGAACTCAGGCTGATTATGAAGTGTGCAGCTCTGTCCAGAAGGACAGGTGTGAATACTCAGTTGTCCTTCTTGCAGCTCCTGGGGTCTCTCTGTGTAGACCCGGCTGGCCTCCATCTCTGCTGGGATTAAAGGTGTGTGCCACCCCCACCCCACCCCACCCCACTCCTGGCTCTGGACTCTTAACACAACGATACCAGCCTCTTCTTCCCTCGAAGGCCCCAGCTTACCATAGTGCTTATCTTCTTTGTAGGATGGGGAATAGCCAGCCTCACAGCTCTTGACGCACTTAGGAGTCTCTCCCTCTCCAGTGCACTGGGGCCGGGAGCCATTGACATGGTGCTCACACGGGGGGATGGTGTAAGGTAAGCAGCCTGACAGATGGAGGAGACAGGATGTCATCAGCCTGTGAGACCCCCCTCCCCCAGGCTAGGTAGAACTGGGGTGCGGCCATACCATGTCTACACCCTATGAGGGCTGCTCCTGTATTGTGGGTGGTCTATCTATCTACCAGCCGGCCCGTGACCTTCCCCTTATAATAGAAAAAGAAAACCACCAACACTTGCCTAGGAAATCCACCTGAGAGAAAAGGGTTATATGCGCACACTCACTCACCTATGTGAGAATTGTAGAGTCCACCAGAAACCAGGCCTTTGCTTACCCAGAAGCTCCATGCTGCAGAGGGATAGCCACCATTACAGCTGGAAAAAAAAATTTTTTTTTTTGTCAATGGCGCGATACTTCCTGCTGTTCCCACATACCACTACGTGGCACAGACACCAAGGTCGTTCCCAGGGAGATACTGTCCTCACAGGACTCCTCCCACAACCCAACATTCCAATTTATCACTGTCCCCCCACCAGGGATTAAACTAATTTCCATCTCCATCCATAAGGCCACAAGCACTCTTTTTAACATGAGTATCAAACTGAGCTTCAACACTCCCCTTTCTGAAATAGTGGTTCTCAACTGCACAATTTCCTGGAGTATGGCAGGCCCCCCCTTATCTGTAGTTTGATTTCTTTCTTCCTTTTTTTCCCCTTGAGGCAGGGTCTCTCTATGTAGTCTTAGATGTCCTGAAACTCGTTATATAACCAGAACAAGATCTCCTGCTCAGCCTTCCCAAGCGCTGAGACTAAAGGCATGCGCCACCACACCCAGGGTATTCTGACTGCTGAAGTTTTAGTGATGCCATCAACTAAGGTCCAAACATGTTAGGCGAAACTTTCCAGAATTCATTCCTCAGCTTTAAGCTGCACACCATTCTGAGTAGCATGATAAGACCTCACACTCCCTGGTCCACTCAGCATAGAGTATCAAGCATCTCCGTCCTGAGTATCCACTGGGCATACGCTCCTATCACTAGTCAATTGAGAGCCATCTTTGTTATCAAACCCACAGCTGTGATGCTGCGGGGTGGGTTCAATCTACCATCAACAGCTAAGCCTAAGAGCGGAGATGCTGGCAGTTCAGACATGGAAAACGGAAGCTGTAAACGCCTTCTGCAGGTGAAAAGGCGCAAGTTCTGAAAGTAATGAGAGGAAGAAAATCATAAAGTAAGGTTGCTGAGGTCGGTAAGGACGGCTTCTATGCCTTTGATTATGAAGAGAGGAGGATTCATGTAGGTTTCATTGACACACACTGGACTCTAAAGAGACACAGCCACAGCGGAATATATGTTCAACTAAGATGGAAACAAGCCATGAGGGAACAGGCCAACACCGGGTTATGGCTCCGGCTTAAGGCATCCACTTGGGCTGGGGCTGTATTTAGGAGAGCTCCTTGAGAAACAAGGTGTGCTGTCCCTCGCAGCTCTAATGCACTAGGCAGACTATGGAAGTATGAGGCTCTGCCTCTTCCTGCGGCTCCTAGATTACTGGTGTGAGGCCCAGACGCATTTCTTTCGGAACTCTCAGGAGTATCTAACCTGCAACACTGTTACAGCCTAAGGGCCAGATGACACTGGTGAGCACCTGAGTTACAGACTAAGTTTAATGTGACCCACCCCTACCCTCGCCACGCCCCTGCCCAACTCCAGCCCCAACTATGGCCTGCCATCCTTACAGACCAGAGCAGTGTGTGTCCCTGAGCTGGGGGTGGGGTAGAATTGGGGACAAGTGAGGACAAAAGCCAGACAGGAAACAGCAAGTAAGCGCGTTTAGAGCCCACGTCCTGCCAGGACTCTATCCCCACTGAGCTGGTTCTGAGAAGCTCAACAGCAGCTACCACGACAGTGTGCCTGAGACCCTCACGTCTCCCTCTGTCACAGCCAGAAAATAGCTTTCCCCTCCCTAGGGAGCCCTGAGTTACTCAGTGCAAAGGAAGACAGGCCTAGGCTCTCCAGAACAGGTGGCCAATACTTACCCATCCCCACACTGCATACCACAGCAGGTGAGCAGGTCCTGAGCAGACACCTCCACGTTGACTTGGCCTTTGGTGTGGATGCAGATGCGGTCAGATATGGCTTCTGCTGCCCCAAATGCCTGTGGTAATAGTAAGTCCCACCTCAAAAGGAGCCCACCTTGCTCGAAGCACCAAGGACTCTCAATCTTCTGAATGATTAGACCCTTTCAATGTCAGGTGAGGCTCCTGGGCTCACACTTAGCATCAAAGAGACCAATCAAGGCCTTCTGCCTGGGGAATTGGCTCACACGGAGCAGATGGGAGCCAGCATGGGCACAGAAGAGCCACACAAGGAGTCAGTATGACTGACCCGTTCATATACGGGGAGATGAAAGGACTGTGTAGATGACCACCCAACACTGGGAACACATTTAATGCCACTGGACTGTACTAATTAGTTAAAAGGGTTGCATTTTCTGCCGTGACTATTCTGCCACAATTGAAAAAAACACAAGACAGCTTGTTGACAAACAGAACATTCCTGAAGCTGTGTTGGATCAGAAATGCTGTGTTTACTGAGGGAAAGTGGCTTCACAGCCTGTGCACATGGACCTAGATATAAAAAAAACCTACTGCCCATTCCTCATCGTATGTTCACCATTCACTTCATCCTTGCAGTAATTCCCGACAAACAGTGAGGGAAAGAAACTGACTTCAAATATTTTCTCACTTGCCTTGTCACAGCTAGTCCCTCCCTAGATATGCCGAATCTCCACCCAGAAGCCCTCCCCAACCAGCAGGGTCTTACCCAACAAGAGCCACAGGACCCCTGGTCTCTAATCTCTTTGATGGTCGGGCATTTGGGCCACTGTTCCCGTGCATCAAAAGCTTCAGGTAGATCTATGTCCTCAGCAAACCCAACCCTAGGCAAAAAAAAAGAGGACTGTTACAAACTGCAGTTCACTCCCTTACCCCTGAAAGACTCAGAGAGCAGCTGTCCCCAGATTAGGCGGCATCTCCTAGAGAGGTGTTGAGACACAGGCAGGTGGCGTCCTTTACCACTTTCCAGTGGGACTCAGCACTATGTACCTTTCCTCCTATGCTTATTTAATGGATATTGGTCAACTGTCCTACCCATGCGATACAGGTACGTCTTCCCCGTTCCAACCCCTATTCTTCTTCTTGTTCTTCTCCTTCTTCCTCCTCTTCTTCCTCTTCCTCCTCCTTCTTCGGCAGGGTCTGGCTATGTAGCCCAGGCTAGCTTAGGACTCTTCATCCTCCCACCTTAGTCTTACCTCATCACATCTCATCCAAGCCACTTAACAATGATTCTCCAGGGTGATATTTAGGTTGGTATAGTGGATACGCAGGGGGAGGCAGCTGTGATTCATCCTTTTCTTTTAGTTTGACTTAATTAGTGTGTGAGTGGTTTGCCTGTACGTGTGTCTGTGCACTACATGTATGCCTGGGGCCCTCAGAGGTCAGAAGGCATTAGATCCTCTGGAACTGGGGTTATGGATGTGTTTAAGCCACCATATAGGTGTCAAGAACTGAACCCAGATCCTCTAAAAGAGCAACAAGGGCTCTTAACTATTGAGCCATCTTTCCAGCCCTGGCATTCATTTTGTTTCCGTTTTCCTTGAAGAGACATTTAGAAATGCCCTAGGGTCGAGGTGTTACAGCTGTCTACAGAAAGCATTCAAATTCTCCCCTCAGATCTGCAGAAGTAGTTGACAGCTGAGCACGTGTCAAGCATGTGTGCGTCCTCAGTTTGATGCCCAGACTGGTGTGGGGGCTGGATATAGAGGTGTGTGTCTGGCAGGAAGTTCCAGGTCACGGCAAAAGCCCCCAGGGCACAGCGTATCGGAGGACTACACTGTGTTGTCTGTCATCGGATCAGAAGGGAGAGGAAGCAGAGACGTGCAGTGTGAACCTTTGCTTCTCTATGCAGTGTGCCTGGTTCTAAAGCAATGCCTTCAGTCTTCTCCCATCACTCTGACTTGGACTTCCTAAAATACTACACAATGCCCAGCCTAGCGCCTGACTTAAGATAACATCATCAGCATCCTTAGCAGACATCCCTAAGCCTTGCTGAGAACAAATCCACAGGGGAATAAACACCCATTGCAGTTTTCCAGAAAAATGAAATATTAATGGCAGCTCCTATGGACTGTCCTTAAATTATTGAGAGCTGAGTGTAGCCACACCTCAACTGCCACGCCTGGGGCCTCATGTGAGGATGTGAGACGCCTTGGAGATAAGGTACAAATCCAGCACTTGAGACAGTCTCTGAAGAACACAGCTAGGGCACTCAGAGGGGGCTCCCTTTGCCTCACCCTACACCCCAACACTAGCACCACTGCTCAAACGACAGTGTGTGGGGCCCCTGTCTACTCCAGAGTGTGTCACTCACTTTTCTGGCAGCTTGGGGCCACCGAGTTTGGTTCCACACAGTCTCTTCACGTAGCTCATGTCAACATTGTAGAAGTTGCGTCCAGCCTGGAAGAGAGTCACACCAGGACAGGTCATCCACCTACCCAAGGGGTTTCCCAAGATGGGGATGTGTAGGGCAGGGGTCCTCCCCGATTCAGGGAGCTGGGGAAACAGGCAGAGTGATTCAGGGTCAGAGCGCAACCCTCAGGCCATCGTGTCTTCTCTAATCTGCCTTCAGTTGTTAGTGGGAGACCTGCCCCAAGACCTGGAGAAAATGATGGCAGGGAAGTAATAAGAAACCATCTCATCTTCCGTGGTAGCTTTCCCAGGGTCCACCTGACTCTGGAGCTCACATCCCTCCACACACCTCCATGTACAAGTGTTCACACGTATGTGTGCTCCCATGCACACAATGTGGAGACCAGAGAGGAAGCTGGCGTGGTCTGTGAGCTTCAGCTTCCAGAAAATAATGTCCTACGGCCAGTTCATCACCTCTGAAGCAGTGTGCACAAGGTGACCAAAAGCAGGGACCCACAGAGACAGACAGACAGACAGACAGACAGACAGACAGGAAACAGCAGCACAACCTACCCGCCACGTTGAATTCTGTTTGTTGATATAGTTAATCAGGTCATCCGACAGTGGGTGGAAGGAAGGCTTGCTGTGGGCACTGGCCAGTGCCAGCAGGCACGAGAGATGGACCAAGGACCACCACATTCTGGGAGCCAGATCCTGCACCCACCTAGAAAGGACACAGGTGGCATCAGAACAAGTTCCACACAAGGGTACTGCTCAGGCCTCCCGGCTGCCTTTATGGTCCCGCTGTGAATGAAGCCCAGTTTGATGGGACACTGTAGCAACTCAACAGTATGGATGTCACCTCCTGGCTATTTTCAAATTGTATGTACCCGATGAACTAAGTTCCTTTAGGCTGGATGTGGTAGTGTAAATCCAGCACTGGGAGTCCGAGGTGTCAGTGTTCAGCCTGAGCCATGTGGCTATAACCTGCCTAAAAGTCAATCTGCGTAAGTCCTAAGGAGAGGTAATGTGCAAAAAACTAAAAGAAGTAATGTTCATATGCCTCACTTAAAAACATTTTACGTTTATTTTGTTTGTATGTGCATGTGATTGTGTACGGGTCGGAGGACAACTTCAAGCTGTTTCTTTCTTTCCACTTCAGGCTTGCGTCATCTCCCCAGCTCTGTGAGCCCCACTCCTGGCATATTTCAAGCCAGTTGCTAGGAATTAAGGAAGCCTACTAACTACGCCAGGGGCACCAGGCTCTCAGAGCTCCTCTGGTTTTTCCGGTCAACCAAGGGCTTTGCTTCCTGGTCCTGAAAAGGAAAACTATTACATCAATACCTTGGCCCTTAGACCTTATAAACTGGCTCCAGAGTCAGGAGACCAGTCATTTCCAGCTCAACCTGTGAGTCACCCTCTTAGGCAAACAGCTAATAAAGGCAGGGTCTTTCCTGGGTGATGACACGTGGCTTGAGCCTGGTGGGAGCAACAACAGGTGTAGGTAGGCTGGGGCCCTGTCCTGACCCTAGGGCTTACAGAGAGTGAGTGCTCTCCATCAAGGTCAAAGGTCAAAGGACACGGGAACACAGACTTACTCCTGCTTACTTCCCCAGTCCTGGATCACAGGCATAAAATTGTCCTGAAGGAAAACTAAAAATCCTCCTTTAAATTCAAGCAACAGAGTTGTGTCCTCAATGTTAGAAGAATAGTCTGGTGGGTGTGTGATGAGTCCGAGGGAGGGGGTTCTGAGCAACAACCCATCTATAAGAACAATGTGTTGTACACGCAAAAAGTCTCCAGTGGAGGCCTTCACAATATATTATAAATATAAATAAATCACATTGTATTTATGTATTATAAACCATATTTCTATTATATATAATACCATAAAATGTATTATAAATAAATTAAAAATCACAAATATTATAAAATGCCAGGTGATACTGGCTCAGAAACATTCTATTAAAAAGAAGGAGGAGGAGGAGGAGGAGGAGGAGGAAGAGGAAGAAGAGGAGGAGGAGACCACTCAAAACTCATCTTGGGTGTGGGAACAGTGTGCGGGGGCCAGGAAAAGAGGAAGTGACACACTCCTGCAAATGTGCTTGTACAGCTGGTTGCCTGTCCTTGAAAAACAAGGAGGGCCAACTCTGTACACCTGTCTCTTCCCAAAAAATTGCTACATGGTAGAAAGACCACAGAAACATGCAAGTCTGAGCTGGTTGTGAGGCATGCTTGCAATCCAAGGGCTCAGGAAGCCAAGGCATGAGGGGCAAGGGTTCATGTCTAGCCTTGGCTCTACTCTGATACACAGAACAAAAAAAAAAAAAAATGAGGGAAAAGCCCCAAACAAAACTAACTCTCTGGAAAGCCTAAAACCAGCATAAAACATAACCTGTTAGGCATCACATTAAAATTAAAAGTCTTATGCTGTGATTTGTCTCTGCAGGTAAAGGTGCTTACTGCCAAGCCCAATGACCTGAGTTCAATCCCCTGCTTGATAAAGGAGGGAACTGACTCTTAAAAGTTGTCCTCTGACCTCCACATATACACACATAATAAATAAGTCTTCATAATAAAAACAGCAACCAAGACACCTGGGAAAAACAGTGCTCCCTTTAAAGGGTTTGTGTCCTAGATGAAACAAGACTTGAACATCAGCTGAAATGAAGCTGAGGAGAAGGTCGTGGGCTTAGCATCCACGAGACTCTGGTTCCAACCGCAGCCCCACACACTCTCACATCAAAAACAAAGAGCATGATGGGAAAATGGATAGCGTGACTATTGAAAAAGTGCAAATGGTTAATGCAGACATGAATGCGTTCAACCCCAGGGAGGCACAGGTAAAATCTTAGAGCCTGGAACCACCACAGAGGAGCCAGCCTAGGCCTTTCAGCTGAAACCTGTATGCATGGGGTCAACATTAAACAATCACCTGGACACATTTACCCCATATACAGTGACCCCAAAACACAACTCAAGGACGCCAATGCCCACCGAGAAATTTGCATGAGCACAAGAACATAAGTGAGACAAAGGTTCAACGGCATAGTGCCTGTTAAATCGCTATGAGTGGCGTGACAGTTCACAACAGCCACTGAAAATGAACCACCTGAAGCAAATCATACTGCAGAAATGAAGTAAAACCACCCTAAGACAGTTAGGCAAGAAAGCAGATGTAGAAGACTGGGGGGAGGGCGGGGGGGACACAGGGGCTGTGACTACTAAGCAGGCAGGTCAGATGCATAGGCAAGGTCCTGTTGTACGGAAAATGCACAAAGGCAGCGACTGCGCTTTGATGACTCACTCCTATGGCTACAGTGCATCTGAGTGCCCCACAAAGGCTCCTGTGTAGAGCGCCTGGTTCTCAGCTGAAACAGGTGGTTTCAAAAGGTCGGGCTTGGAGGGAGGTCTTGGTGTATGATTCCTCCCTGCTGTTCTGTTTTCCCTCCTAGCTATATAGGGCTCCTATCACAGGCACTCCTGCCACGGCACCAGCATTATGGTATGCTCTGAGGCAGGAGAGCCTGGACACAAAACAAAACCACCGGGCCTGGCCTTGAGCTTTTAGCCTCCCAGACAGTGAGTTATTTTTGTTGTTGGTTGGTTGGTTGGTTGGTTGGTTTTTTGAGACAGGGTTTCTCTATGTATTCATTGGCTGTCCTGGACTCACTTTGTAGACCAGGCTGGCCTCGAACTCACAGTGCACCACCACTCCTGGCCAGGCAGTGAGTTATATAAACGCCCTTCTTTACAGTGCCCAGCTTTGGGTATCTCCTTATAATAGGAGAAAATCGTCTACCCCACACATATACGCACATCTTTAAACAAACATGTTCCTGTATTTCAAAGAGTCCTCTCTCCTTTCCTTACCTCATCCCTCTAAGACTGGGTCTTAGGTGTAGCCCTAACTGGCCTGGAACTTGCTAGATAGACCAAGAAGACAGCCTTGAACTTACAGTGACCCTCTGGCTTCTGCCTTTTGAAGGCTGCAACCGCAAGCATACCCCCAACACACCTAGCAAGGAGCCCACTGTCTTACAAAGAATCACAGCCACACAGACCAAAGACCTTTGAAAAAAATCACTATCTCCTGCCACCAGTAAGACTTCCTCCCTGAAGGCTTTCTATCCAACACACTTACTGTCCCCATTTCCACTGACTTATCGGAAGCCTGTCTCACATGACCATGTGTCACCATCAAAATGGCCTCTGTGGTTATATTGTTAGATAATTGTTTCCTTTCTTCCTTTTTTTTTTTTTTTTTTTTAAAGAAGCACTCTCTGACTTGTACTTAGCATCTTAACTTTTGTGCATTTTTTGGTGTGGGTTCATGTTGGAGAATATGCAAGAATGTTTGTATGTATGTACCTCTGGAGACCAGGACAACAGCTGTTGCTCAGGTGCCATCCACCTTATTTCCAAACAAGGCCCAGACCTTACCAAACAGACAAGGCTGGCTACTGCCAGTGAGCCTGTCTCTGCCTCCCCAGGGCTGGGACTGCAAGTATGCACCAACACACCTGGCTTTTTTTTTTTTTTTAACATGGGTTTTGGAGGAATCACTTGGGTCCTTGGGAATCACCCAGATCCTGTGCAAACCCTTTTTTAGCTAAGTCATCTCCTAAACCCCAAACCTGACTCTTTCTTCCAAGACATGAGACACTGATGCAGAAACACTGGAGCATCGTCCACTCCCTGGGGTTGGAGTCTGGATAAAGGAAGGGGTTGGTAAGTCTGTTAGTGTCTCCTAGGTTAAAAGACTGACATATTTGGGTTCACACCATACTCTCAGAGAATAAGAGTGTCCTGAGATGCCCCATAGGGACTTGGCATCTGTTGAGCTGTTAAATATAAGCTAAATATAAATATGTGTGATATATGTATTATATATATATGTAGAGAGGCTCATTTCCATGGTAACGTGAAACTTTTTAGTTTCTGTGGTGGCAAAGAGCACAGGCACTCTCATGCCCCCAAGGGTTTCCAGGTTCCATAGCCTACAGCCCTGGCCACTGCAGTCACAGGACACTTTTTGGGAAGCTCAGTTTCCATTGGTTTTGGAGCCCCCTCCCCTTACCCCTGGACTTTATCCCCATCACCAGGTCTCTGCCCAGCTGCAAACCTAGGTATCAAGACTCCAGTAGCTCAATCGTAAAAAAGACTTCACCCCCAAATCCCTAGGTTCTCCACTCCTCCTCCAAGAGGCTGGGATCAAGATGGGATTCACCTGGTCACCAGCCACTGTGGCTGCATGAGGAGGCCACGCTCTCCCAGAGACTGGATACCAACATCCAGATCTTGGTTCAGCCACTGCCACCCTTGGATGGCACCCTTCTCTGAGGCTCAGCTTCTGCACCTCAGAGGGGGTAACGTTAGAGCACCATGTTTCTAGGTGCTGTGAAAAGCACAGGAGGGTAGGAAACCCTGCCTCAGTGCCCAAGGAGAGAAAGATGATCACTAGCTAAAGCAGGCTCTACTCCACCCCCCCACCTCCCCCTCCCCTCTCCCTTCCCCCACCAGCCAGTCCCCCCACCTTCTAGCTTATGCTGGATAATTCCAGTTTGTTCCAAACCCACTCTTAAAGCCTCCACTCGGCCGGAGTCTGAATTAAAACAAGCTTCCACCCTCAGGAAAATCCACAAGCCTTATCAAAAGGCTTGAGGGTCCTGAGACTGTCGCCTGACGTGTGTGAAGCCTGCTGTCCCCACCCAGAGCACCAGGAGCTGATTCCCTGAAGTCTTCCCAGTCTTCCCAGACATCACACACACAGGCACTTTGGTGACACAGGCAACAATGACAAGCTAAGCTGTCTATAACCTGTCAACCTGTCACAGGTTCCACGTCTTTGCCTGAAATAGCCACTGGCTTTCACTTCCCCTGACTTAGCCAACACTTACTTCCCTTTATTTCCCAATTCTGTGATTTTTATTTTTAGTTAACAGAAAGTCTTCATTTCACAAAAGAAGGGGGCTAGAACAGCCGAGTACATTCACCGCTAACTAGCCTCCTCTTCCGGGTGTGCAAGCAGAGGGCTGCTGTGGCACAGTTTATTTCTAGCTCATGTCAGCCGGCCCTGGGTTCCTCAGCTCTCTTCCTTTCGAAATCTATATAGCAACAGCCCAATCGCTTCCCAAACTAGCGGATGCCCTTCCTCAAATACAGCCCCTGGGACTCTAGAAGAAAACGGAATAAACCATTCAAGGAGAAACTGATGCCAGTGTGAAGAAAACCCGCATGTAATGACACCTTGAAAATTTGGGGGGACCCCAAGCTCTCTTGGGTAGTCTTAGGCAGAGTAGAGTCTAAATCTACAACTAAAGGCTGTAAGGAGGCAGAATATGTAGACCTGAGAGTCCCACAGGCCACCTGCCACAGGATAGTTTGCACACACACACCCAAAGCAATCTTCCTCCTTCTCTCCCTGATAGCTGTACAGGAACACCGGCGGGGCTGACCTCTCACACACCAGCTCTAGACTATCAGAAGCATGGGATGACTTCATTTGCCAGCAGCTACAAACTGTGACACAGACGTGCAGGGGGCTCTACACCAGGAAGTTGGGACAAGAGGATGGAGAGGCCTGGGGGGACCATGAAACGCACTTTATGAGCTTCTCTTCCATAACAACAAGCTTGTCTGGGATTTGCCTGTCATTAAGGGCACCTGCTCCTCAAGTTTTGACCACTTCAGTCTACCCACAGAACAAGACCTTGGGAATCTTCACTTCATTTCCCTCTGACTGGTTTGCCCAGTTGCGTCCAATGCCGGGGGCAGCTATAGTGGGAGCAGACGTCCTAGTCTCAAAGGTGTGCAGTGCAGAGCAGACCTGAAGGAGGCCAGAGACCCCGCCCCATTTGGCTCAGTCTGAATCACAGCCTTGACGTGGGCTTCCAGATTTCACATCTTTGCTCCTAGCAGGGAATTGTAACTGATTCATGGCTGACCCTTAAGAAGAAGGAACAGCTTATAAGGGCTGCCCACAGCTACCGTCCACCCACAGCACACCTGGAAGGGGAGGTTAGAGACGTCACTCCGAGGCGAGGCTGAACTCTTACTGCTCAATTGAGAATAGGCCTCAGTAAAGTCAGGCTGTGGGCAGGCCTGCAGGGCATTTTCTTAATTAAGTGATTAAGGCGGAAGGGCCTAGCCCATCCTGGGTGGGGCACCCTTGGGCTGGTGGTCCTGGATTTTATAAGAGAAGGCAGGCTGACAAGCCAGCAAGCAGCGCCTTTCCATGGTCTCTGCATCATGCCTTCCAGGTTTCAGGTTCCAGTCCCCAGTTTGAATTCCTGTCCTGACTTTCTTCAATGATAGGCTACGATGTGGAAGTGTAAGCCAAATAAACCCTTCCCTCCCCAACTTGCTTTTGGGCATGGTGTTTCATCACAGCCAATAGTAACCCTAACTAGGACAGGCTCTCATTTAAGAGGGAAAAACATTTAATTGTTGGTGGAAAACAAGGTTTTTGTTTGTCTAGACAGTCAACGTTCCCAGAAACCTTTGTTCTCCAACTCTTCGAGACCCCTAGAGATGCTTCCGAGACGCTCGGGCTAGTATATTATTCCCCAAGTCTGCTCCTAGACTATACACAGTGCAAGGCTTTTAAAGACCTTGAGATGTAAGATGAGATTAGTGTTCTATGCTTCTCAGCTTGCCCCCTAATTCCATTGCAGGCTAAATTAAGCTCCAGGCTGGCCAGACTGAGGCCCAGGCAGATAGGTAATGAAGCGACAGAAACACTTTGTCTGTCAGCTGGCTACCTTCTCCTTTTTTTGGGGGGGGGGGGGTGCCAGGAAGAAACAGTCCCTCTCAAGGCTTATGGAAGTGATAGGCAGAGCTACTCCTTTGGAAAGTGGCCTTCTTGTCCCAGGCTGGGGGCAGCCACCCGCAGGCAGAGCCACCACATACAACCTCCAGTAGATGCTGACTCCATAGCTCTCTATGCACACAGCAGTCAGCATTCAACTGTCCTGTCCCAGTTTGAGACCAGGGACACACTGCAGCCAGCAGAGTGCTTGCCTAGTGTCCTGGTTCAGTTCCCAGCATCCATTAAAACCAGAGGTAGTGACTGGTATATGCCTGTAACACCAGCTCACAAAGAGGCAGGGTAAGGAGTTCAATGTCATCCGTGGCTACACTGAATTCAAGGCCAGCCTGGAATCTAAGACTGTATCTCAGAACACGTCCTTTCCCTATCAAGTGTCCTTCTTGGTGTGAAAAAAAAAAAAACTACGGCCATCGTACTATTTGTAATAAAGCCTTATATGCTGATGTTTATTCTACTATTTGATTAGTGAATCAGAGCACAGCCCCAAACCCAGAGGGGATCAATAAATTGAGAATGAGTGGCAGGTTGCTTGAATCCTGCTAGGGTTTGACAGACCCTTGACTGGCACAAGCTGGCCAATACCACCTGCCTTATGCAAGCTGGGAAGAACATGTGACTACCATGGGTGAGCACCTCCTGCCTGGGCCAGATCAGCAGGTCAGAGGGTCAAAGGGCAGCCAACTCTGCTCTGAGAGCAGATTATCTTAAGAGTCCTGTCATGGTCTATGGATACTAACCTGGCACTTATCAGCCTATCCTCTTCCGCCCAGCCTGCTAGAAAAGTGTTATTATCTTGGCCAGACTATAGAGTCGCTGACCCTGCCCCACCCCACCCTCCAAAAAATAGGTTAACAGTAGAGATCACAGACTACAGGTCCTTCCCAGCATTTATAAACTCTTATAAAATGACAGTCTTGTAGAAAGCTCCTATTTCACATGGAAACTGGAGGCATGAGAAGACACCACTGGGCAAGACCCTGAGTGGATATACCCGAGTAAAAAGATCAATCACCATTAGGAGATGGAATTCTAGGTCACATTCCACCACCGTAACCTAAGTGACTGTAACCATTTCACGGCCTTGCAGGTGACTTCACTTTGACAGACAGTCCCCCAAGCTCACATACCTCCTGAACTTCAAAAATTAGAAACTAGGGCTTGGAGGAGATGGTTCAGAGGGGATGGCATCGCTGTGCAGCCATGAGGACCTGGCTTGAACCCCTTAATAGGGAGTCAGAGAAAAGAGAATTCCTAGGGCAAGCTGGCTAGACAGACTAACCAAATTGATAAGCCTCTGGGTGTCACCAGCCCTGCCTCATGAATTGGAGAGCGGATCAGGGAACGCGCCCACTGTCAGCCTCTATCAGGTGCTACCCACTCACCAACATATATACACAAAAAAAAGTACTTAGAAACTACATCCAATTGCAGATAACCAGTTTTGTGACCTAAAGAACCCAGACAGCTGTAGATGTGTGCTGGCATATAAGCTAGCACTTAAAAGGCACAGGCTGAAGAGTTTAAGGTTATCTGTGGCTACCCATCAAGTTTGAAGCCATCATGAACTATGAGAGATTTTGCTTTTTTGAGACAGGGTCACGATGTAGCCCTGACTGACCTAGAACTCACTATATTAGAAAAGGCTGGCCTTGAACTCCTAGAGTGCTGGGATTAAAGTAGAGCACTACCATGCTGAGATAAAACCCCTAGCACTACAACAAACAAACAAACCAACCAAAGCTGAGCAGTGGTGGCACACACCTTTGATCCTAGCACTTGGGAGGCAGTGGCAGGAAGATCTGTGAGTTCAAGGCCAGCCTGGTTTACATAGTTGAGTTTCAGGACAGGCAGGACTACATAGAAAGACCCTCTCTCAAATACAGAAAGAAAAAGACTAAAGCTAAATGTCATGGTTATGTCAGGGTGCACATCTGTAATCTCAGCACTCAGGAGGTAGGCAGGAGGAGCAGTTCAAAGCCATCTCACCTATGTGGTGAGTTCCTCCCGTCACACTGCCACCTATCCCCAACAAATTAAAATGACCTATAAATCCGCAGGTATCAGCATCAGCGAATGTCATAAACCAAGTAAATAAGACAGGTGATTAAGTTACATAAAACAACTTATAGACCGAAACATTGTATTTCAAGTGCAGAAGCAGTTAAGAATAAGGAAAAGAACAGCCGCCAAAGTCCCAGTGAAGGACAAAGCAAGTCCAGGAGCCAAACCGACCACGCCCCACCATGGGTAGGGAGAGGGCACCCACTTCTATCGGAAACCTGAACCTGGAAGGCCTCAGGTCTGCAGAAAGGGGTGTTGGGGTTCAGGCTCGAACTAAAAATGACTGCTAGGTAGAGTGGACTATGCAGGGTAATACCTGTCTCAAAAAACCAAGAGGGATAGTGGAGGGAGGAAACTGGCTGAAGCTGGCTGGGTATGACACAGTCCAGCAGCAGAGGGCCAAGGCTCTGGGTTGGATCTCAGCAGGACAGCTATGACAGTTTCAGCATGCAGCCGAGCTACACCCCTACAACGTCCACCTTGCTCGGTGTAGGACTCCAGAGCTGTCCTCCACCCTTTCCTAGGCAGCTCCAGGGGTGTGCCCAGACGACTGGAGCATGGATTCAGGAGTGTACACTAAGCAAAGACAATACACGCTTTCTACATCATGCCATTACACACCTTGCCTTCTGCCGGCCCCACCACCTCCCTGGTTTCCTTTTTGAGGTTCAAAAGTTCAACCGCCTATAGTTCAACCTCACACATATGTAACAGTTTCCTCACATCGGACCATTAAAAGTCAGTGGCCAACCTGAGACCCTAAAGGTTTCCACTCCTATCACATAAGAGCTTCCGCTTAAAACTGCCGGATCAGCACCTCCAGGAGGGCCATTTCAACCTAGAGCAGAACCCTTAGCCTCCCTCTGCTGCCTGAATGGTCTGAAAACACTTGCTCCAACATCAAGGGAAGTGCTGCAAAGCCTCTGAAGCCACCTGGGCCAGTGAAGCAGCACACACATGAGGCCACCCCTCACCCCCCTAGCAGTCCCTGTGGGACTGGGACACCAGTCTTTAAGGAGCAGAGGTCACTTTCCTCCAGGGTGCCTTCTTCCAAGCAGGCCTTTTTTTTTTTTTTTTTTTTTTTTTTTTTTTTTTGAGTGAAGGAGGGTTCTTAGGTGAACTGGTTTCACTCTACAGTCAGACTGCCCTGGAATTCATTTATGTAGCCCAGACTGGTTTCCAATGCACAGAGAATCCTCCTGCCTCAGCCTTCCAAGTGCTGTCATTCATTACCTGGCTCTAGTATGCCTCTGGGAGCTCTCGAGTTTTAGGTCTCCATGGCTAGGCTATGGGAAGCAATTCTCCCCCAAAAAGGGCTGTGAGAGGAAAAAGAGAGGACCTTCACCAACGTTCTGCACGTGCTCCCCTTCTGGATCTGGAGTGGCACCTGGGGATCGGCCTTCCTGAGACACCCCAAAAGGTGTTAAGTTTCCCTTTGAACCCCACAATCTACCTCCCTTCCCAACAGGTAAGAAGATCTGGTCAGGAGGAGGCAAGGTGAGGGTGGGCTTTAGACCTTTACTCCAGGGCCCCAAGGGACCAAGTCCAACTCACTTATCTCCTGATCGGCAAACCCAAACACCTTGCCAGTGCAGAGCCCACACCGCCTCCCGCATGCTCCCTGGGCCGGCCAGCAAGGGTCCTGACTGAAGGATGCTGTCTTGCCTGTACCTCTTCCCCACCACGCTCCTATTATCTTGGCCATCCTCCTCCAGAGAAAGGGACTGCAGCCCCAATCCTCTGCTCCGTTTTGCTTCTCTTCCTGTTTCTCGGTTTAACTCTTCGTGCAGGTTCCATGCACCACAGCCACCCACTACCAGGTTCCTGTTTTTCAATAGAACCGGTCTTCTAAGGTGCCAGGCACTGCGTGGGTTTGTATGTGGAAAGTTCCCGGGGCAAATTCTTTTAGAATAAACCACAAACCTGCACTAAATGCACGTCGATACTCGCCCTACGCACCCCTGAGACCTGGAGCCAGCTGGCTGGAAGGAGAGCCAGGGCAGAATCCTTCCCTGCAGGCTCCTCCCTCGGAGCTCTCCGAAGTCCCCAACTCCGCCCTTGGAGTGCGCCAAGGCCACCGGAGGGAAGCAGACCCGCCAGGGGGCCGCCAGGCCCGGGCCTAAAGCGTGAAGGCCCTAAGCTCTGCCCGCCCGCAGGAGTCTAGGACTCCTCTCCAAGAGGACCGCGACCCGCCACGGGGCGCAGCATCTAGGGCGGCGCAGGAACCGCGCCTGCGCCCTGGGCGGGCGAAGGGCCGATCACCGCCGCTCGTGCGCAACCCGCTCCTGCTCCCCGGGACCCCAGCCAAGGTTTCCGCTGCAGAGTCGCTCCCCTGACCCAGCCAAAGTGACTTCCGCTGCGCCCCGGGCACTCACCAAGCGCAGCACCGCTGCCGAGCTGAACCGAACCGCTCCTAACCGATCCGGTGCACTCCTAAGTACTCACGCAGCTCCGCCTGCCGACGTGCTGATTCGTCACGTGACCCGCCGGCCGCGCCCCTATCTCCGCAGGCCCGCCTCTTCGTCCCGGGACTCGAAAGCCCCCCTAGTCCACGTCCTTGCCTCCCCTCTATTCTGAACCCGAAAGAAACATCTCGGTTTGTCTGCTGTCTTTATCGGGCACAGAGATGCTCCCCAGGGACCTCCGCAGGAGCCCTGCACCGGAAAGATGTTGCATTGCCTACTGCATTCATCGGAAAGGCCCTGCTGGATCACAGACCTGGAAATGGGTGGCGTCCCAGTGGAGCCTTCTGGTCTCATATTCTTAAACTCAGACCATAATGGTTTAGTGCCTGGGCTTAGAAGTACTCAGACCAAGGAAAGCAATCAAAACTAGAACTGGCCTGGGGCTGGGGCTGGGGCCCTGGCCCAGTGGTAGAGCCTTTGCCTACCAAGCCCAAAGCCCTTAGTTCAATCCCCCGTTTGTTTGTTTGTTTTGTTTTTAAACAATCTGGGGCTGGAGAGATGGCTCAGTGGTTAAGAACACTGTCTGCTCTTCCAAAGGACCTGGGTTCAATTCAACTGTCTGTAGCTCCAAAACCTGACAGCCACACACAGACATACGTGCAGTCAAAACACCAAAAAGAAATTTAAAATAAAACCAAAAACCCCAAGCCCCTTGAACTTCTATGTTGTGAAATTCAGAACTAATGCCAGGTACATCAGTACCATGTGTGGTAAGGCTAGCCAGCAAAGAAATTAGCTGACCTAGTCCTTCTGCCAAGTCATAATACCTCCCTACCCCCACCCTAGGGTCGCCTTGAAGCAACCTCAGATCTCTCCAACCCCTAGGGGTTTACGCTGTAATATAGGAATGGCCCCATGAGAGCATGGTATTTTCCAGCCAGGCTTGTAACAATAAGAACGCTGTGGGTCTAGCAGGCTCCAAGTTAAGGACAGGAATGGAAGTATGGTTACTGAACCCCAGGTGAGGGGAATGCCGAGAGGAAGTCAGGAAACCTGTGGGAAAGGCAGGTCCAAAGCAAGCCATACCGGCTGCTGACAACAGGTGGAAACTGGCTAGTCACTACAGGGTAAAAAGCCCAAACAAACAAAACGACCAGTCTTTCTTGACTAAAAGCCAAGCGTGTCCTGGGGCATGTCCAGAGACTTCTCCTTGGCATCGGTTAGAGTGCCTAAGCCAAAAGTGTTTCTGGTTTTGCCGTGGCCAGAGGCTGCCAGAAGAGGGTCTTCATCTGTTTTCCACAAAGGAGTACCCTTCCCTGGAGGCCATACTGAGGACATGACCCACACTGCAATGACCTAAACACCTGAAATGAAGCTGGACCGACCAGCTCGTCCTCTTTCCTTCCTTCCTAAAGGCGGCAGGAAGCTCGACACCGGCATCCCACTCTTTCCCAGGACTCCTCCTCGTCCCATATTTGTTTTATGCTACCTCATTTCATTTCTTATGTCTACCATGCTGCTCCACCCCATCCCCTCCAACACCCCAACACCAGGTAGGAGAGACAGAAGGTTTGAGGGGAAAGGGGGCGTTGAGTTCTTTCTGGACTACTTCCTGCTGATTGGGGATGTAGAATGCCTTGAGGCAAGTCCCGTCTTCATCTTGTCTGGACATCTCTAACTTCTTGTCTCTTCTCTCTCTCTCAACCACTTGACAAAGCAGCAGGATGAACAGGCGTGCTTCCTCTCTTTGAGCCCTGGTCTTTGTATACCCTGTCTAGAGTCCCCAGAACTAGACTGTCTTCAGGGGGCAGCAGCATGCCCCCACCAGAGCACACACAAGGCAAATAGTCGGCTGCTGTGGACAATCTGAAGCAGCCCCGTATTCCACACCTGGGATTAAAACAAAACCATGTTTACGTAACATAACTGGTTTTTTGTTTGTTTCGTTGTTTTGTTTTGTTTTTCGAGACAGGGTTTCTCTGTGTAGCCTTGGCTGTCCTGAACTCACTTTGTAGACCAGGCTGACCTTGAACTCTCAGTGATCCACCAGCCTCTGCCTCCCGAGCACTGAGATTAAAGGCGTGCACCACCAACCACACCCGGCCATAACTGGATTTTTTTTATTTATTTTATTAATTTATTCTTGTCATAACTGGATTTTTAAAGACACCAAAATTCAAGCCAGGCCGTGGTGGCACACACTTTTAATCCCAGCACTCAAGAGGCAGAGGCAAGAGGATCAATGTGAATTTGAGGCCAACCTGGTCTAGAAAGTGAGTCCAAGACAGCCAAAGCTACACAGAGAAACCCTGTCTCGAAAAATCAAAAATCAAACAAACAAACAAAAACCACCAAAATTCTCACTACAACCCTCCCACTGCGCAGGAGTTCTGCCTTCTTTCTCTCCTTTCAGCTCCCCACAATACTCCCTGCCCTCCCAAAACCCACCTTCTGTGGTGCATGAATTTCATTACTCAAAATTGAAAGAAAAGCCAGGCATGGTGGCACACGCCTTTAATCCCAGCACTCGGGAGGCAGAGGCAGGCAGATCGCTGTGAGTTCGAGGCCAGCCTGGTCTACAAAGCAAGTCCAGGACAGCCAAGGCTACATAGAGAAACCCTGTCTCGAAAAACCAAAAAAAAAAAAAATTGAAAGAAAAGAACCTGACAGCCTCTGGCTTGTGGTGACCTTGATGGAGCTGAAAAAGGCTTTATTTTAAATGTTAACATAGTCTCATATTGCTGTCTGCTCGCCCCAGCCTGTCCTGAGAGCTGAGGATTCCAGACTACAAGCCAGTGTTTTGATATGTCATCCTTCACACGGCCACAAATGAGAGGACACAGACTGCGGTAAATCCTTCCTTTATAGCACTCTGATGTGCCAAGGACACACGCGTTATCATAGTGCGTTCATCAAGAAGTCAATAGTCAAACGTGACATAAGCCTGTAGGGTCAACACTTGGGAAATTTGCAGGCTAGAGGGCCAATCTGAACTACATAGCATGTTCAACCTCAACTTGGGGCTACACAAGACCCTGTCTCAAATGACCAACATGCAGGGGGGGCTGTGAGTATAGTTCAGTTGGTGGAATTCTTGACTGTATGCATGAAGTCTTGGATTCCATCCCTAGCACCACATAAAGCTGGCATCGTGGCTCACGAACTCCTGAGCTACAAGCAGAAAGGTCGGAAGCTCAAGGGCACAGCACCAGTTAGTGAAAAGTGCTTCAAGCCGGGGCGTGGTGGTGCACACCTTTAATCCCAGCACTCGGGAAGCAGAGGCGGGTGGATGGCTGTGAGTTTGAGGCCAGCCTGGTCTACAAAGCGAGTCCAGGACAGTGAAGGCTACACAGAGAATCTTGTCTCAAGAAAACAAAAGCAAACAAACAAAACAAAACAAAACAAAACGTGCTTCCCACACAGCCTACTGACCTCACTTTGACCCCTGGAACACCAGTGGAAGAAGAGAACACATTCCAAAAAGTTGTCCTCTGACCTCCACACTCATGCCATAGCACACACCCCCTGCACTCTAATACACACACATTTGTGGCCAGCATGATGGGTTACAAGTGACCGTGTTTCAAGTAAATAAATACCACCACAGTAGACTCTTCTCAAGATGCTATGAGAAGCTTCCAGGAGGAAGTTATACCAGCATATTTAATTCCCTTCGTGCACACATTAAATCTTCGGCCTCCTAAAGGATAAGAGTGTTCTGTGTTGCTCCCTGCTGTATACAGCACAGTGCCTGTCACCAGGAAAAGATACCTATACAATGAGTGTGCACATGAATGAAGTGGACCTTGAAAATGGGGTATACCTTCAGCCTCACTAGCCATGTCTGGGGCTCAAGGTTTGTTCTTAGAATGTTCAGAGGGATCTTGGCCTGAGTGTGTCAAAGTGTTTTCCTGCTGAGCACATGGACAGGAGATTAGGCACACATTCCAGAAGAAACAACAAGTAAATGAATATGGGTCTTCATATAAACGTTACCAACCATGCACACCTAGAGGTGGAAGCAACTCGTGTTCATCAACTGATGCTTGGATAAATAAGATGTGATATGACTGCTAAACAAGGTATTGCTCAACTATAAAAAAAAGAAGAAGAAGAAGAAGAAGAAGAAGAAGAAGAAGAAGAAGAAGAAGTGCTACCACATAGAGCGTGGATAAGCCTCCTAAAAGCTATGCTAAGTAAGGGAAGGACTACACGTTGTACCATCCCACTTACACTTATGGCAAGTGTCCAGCAAAAGCCAATATAGAGATAGATTAGCAGGTGAACCAGTGATACCCCAGCCTAGGGAGAAGCTTGAGCCTGGGAAAGGACCCTACAAGCGTGCAGTTATAAGCATTCTCTATGGGCTGGAGCGACAGCTCAGCAGTTAAGAGCACTGTCTGCTCTTCCAAAGGTCCTGAGTTCAATTTCCAGCAACCACACGGTGGCTCACAATCATCTATACTGAGATCTGGTGCCCTCTTCGGGTGCGCAGGTGTACATGAAGACAGAGCATTCATATACATAAAATAAATAGATAAATCTTAATAAAAAAAATTCTCTAAGACCTCGGTGAGGGTGCACAACCTGGTGAAAGTGCTGAGAACTACAGGCTCATATACATCATTTTATTTTTAACATTTTAGGTAGATTTGTTGTTGCTGTTGTTTGTTGGTTTGTTTTCTGAGACAAGGTTCTCTATGCAGTGCTGGCTGTCCTGGAGCTCATGATATAGACCAGGCTGGCCTCGAACTCACAGAAATCCTCCTGCTCCTGCCTCCCTAGTGCTGGGATCAAAGGTGTGTGCCACCATACCTGACTGAAGCATACAGTACATTCCTTTAGTGGCAGCACTTGGGAGGCAGAGGCAGCTGGATCTCTGTGAGTTTGAAACTTCCCTAGTCTACACAGCAAATCTCCTGGCAGGCCACTGTCACATACTGAGATCCTATCTCTAAAGACAACAAAACAAAAAGACTATTCCATGGATTGATGGTGTCATCTGATGGCTCTAGTGTTGGCCAGTCCTGTCTCATAAGGAGACTGAGGCAGGATGGCGTCAGACTTGAGGCCAGCATGATCCCAACAATTAAAAAAAAAAAAAACCTGATTGTGGTGGTACATGCTTATAATCTCAGCACTGAGTAGTCTGAGTCAGAGATCTAGGGCCAGCCTTGGTTACATAGTGAGTTCAAAGCCAGCCTGGGCTATTATGAGACCCTGTCCCTATTAAAAAAAAGAGGACAGAGGTAGCTGGGTGTGGTGGTGCACGCCTGTAATCCCAGCACTCAGGAGGCAGAGGCAGGAGGATCACTGCGAGTTCAAGGCCAGCCTGGTCTGCAAAGTGAGTCCAGGACAGCCAGAGCTACACAGAGAAATCCTGTCTTAAGAAACCAAGAGGAGAGAGAGGGGGGGGGGGAGAAGAAGAAGAAGAGGAGGAGGAGGAGGAGGAGGAGGAGGAAGAGGAGGAAGAGGAGGAGGGAAAAAAAGAATTTCAAGAAGTGAAGATATAGATTTTTGAACCCAAGGGCAGTGTTTCTCAACCTGTGGGTCAACAAATGATCTTCTCACAGGGGTCACCTAAGACCTTCGGAAAACACAGATTTTACATTATGACTCACAACAGTATCAAAATTACAGTAATGATGTAGCAATGAAAACAATTGTATGGTTGGGGCCCCACCACATGAGGAACTGTAGTAAAGGGTCGCAGTGTAGGAAGGCTGAGAACCACCACTCTAGGGGCACCTGGGCAAAAGGGTCATTGGTTAACTTAGAACAACAAACTGCTGTGTGTGTGGTATGCTGGTTCTTTTTACAACAAGGAGTACACCTGTGTCTTCATAATACAGACTGTGAAGTGCTCCATCTGTCCCTCCTGCACCCATCACCTGTGCTAGAGAGACAAGTCAAGGCCAGCCTGGGACTTAGTGGGACGCAACCTCAAAATAAAAGGTAAACTGAAGGCTAGAAATACAGCTTAGTAGTGGAAGAGTCTCAGCTTGCCTGAGGTTTTGGTAGATCCCCAGCATCACAAGAAAACTGAAGGAAAAAAGTAAAACAAATTGTTGTGGGGTATCCATAAAACCTAGCACAGAGACACCAGCCCAAATGAAACAAAGAGCTAAACCATCAAAGTCCATAGTTCTGGAAAGTCTCTAAATGTGCTTTCTTTTTGGTCTCTATAGTTCTTCTTCTGGCTAACATGACTTTTGTCCTTAAAAGCTCATACTGAGAAAGGACCCAGCCTGCACTGGGATTCCAAACACCCAGTGTAGTCACCGGCCAGCTCATAGAAACTTTCTATTGGCTTAAACCCATGCATGAGCTGTCTTCTCCAGTGGACACCACACAGTAGAGCTAAGGTTCCATGTCATTAAGCTGAAACAAAGCTGTTGAGCTGATCTGAGACATCGCTCAAAGGGAAAGTTTAATTGACCTAACAATGAAGTCGACCATGCCTTAAGCTGTCTACAGAAAGGTGACCTGAACTGGCCAGGCCTCAAACCAGTGCTGTTGAGCTAATGTTCAGTTTTTCTGATCTGGCCTCACCAGCAGTCATTTTTTTTTTTTTTTTTTTTTTTTTTTTTTTTTTTTTGGTTTCTGCTCAACCACCAGAACACACTCCATTTTATGAAAGGAGGGGCTGCCCTAGTCTAAGATTATAGAATAAAGCCAATTAAGGCATCCATACCTGTAATCTAAGGGCCAGAAGCTAAGACAAGAAGATCAGAAGTTCAAAGCCAGCCTGGGCTACAAAGAGACGCCCTGTCCCCAAAACAAAACAGCAAAGCAAAAGCAAAGACAGCAAACAAAGAAGCAAACAAACAAAAATCCAAGAACTTTTTTGTTTGTTCCATTTCTCAAGCTAGGGTTTCTGTGTAGCCTTGGCTGTCCTGGAATTCATTAGATACACCAGGCTGGCCATGAACTCAGAGATCTGACTGCCTCTGCCTCTCAAATTCTGGGATTAAAGGTGTGCCCCACCACACATACACGCATAAATAAAGAATAATAAATCTCTAAAAAAAAAGCCGGGTGTAGTGGTGCACGCCTTTAATCCCAGTACTCGGGAGGCAGAGGTAGGCGGATCTCTGTGAGTTCAAGGCCAGCCTGGTCTACAAAGCAAGTCCAGGATAGCCAAGGCAATATAGAGAAACCCTGTCTTCAAAAACAAAACAAAACAAACAAACAGAAAATCTAAAAAAATACTGGGGATGGGGGGAAGAAACTCTGATACCATCAAATGTTGGCCAAGACACGGAGCAATGGTGACTCTTGGGGATTATTGTTGAGACAGTCACTTTGTCTTAAGAAACACCTTTGGCCTACGAGCTATTGGTTGCTGATGGAGGGTGGATGGAAGGCGAGCCACTGTGGTTGCTAGTAGAATTCGCTGGCCCCAGTGGATAGTTTAACCATATTAGCACATGGGCAGCAATAACTTAACACAAGGTACTACTGACAACAGCTACAGGAGACTGTGAAGTGAGGAAAGAGGTGAGTTGGTAAGTTCTGAGTAGAATTGAACATAGTGAGGACAGATGGATGAAAACAAAGTGCACAGTATACACGCATACACTTTCAAAGAATAAATACAAATGTTGTTTTTAAAAAGATAATGTTGGCGTGTCTACTTCCCCAGAGACACCATAATTTAATGATAACAATTAGTCTCTTTTCTGAGAACTACAGTTAAAAAACCAAGAACAAAACACACAAATATTGTTGGGTTACTCTATGGCCCAGAAATTCTGTTTTTAGTGAAGAAAAGGAAAGTGGAAAACATAGCCACAAAGTGACATGTAGAAGAGTGGTCAGCAGTTTTCTTCTAACTAGCTCCAAATTCCTATAATACCAGCCCTCAAGAGGTTGAGGCAAGAGGCCTGTGAATTCAAGGCTAGCCTTGATTCATAGTGAGATCTTGATTGAAAACAAACCAAACAGACAAAAAAAAAAAAAATGCAGCCCAAAATTTCAAAGCTCAGGAGATCTCCTACAGGAAACCCAGTCAACAGGGCATGGCACCTTCATATTACTTGCCAGTTACAAAAATGGGTCAGCTGAAGAGATGTCACACACAAAGGCGATTTGCTGTGTGAGAAACCTCTTTTTGCATTGAATCTGTAAATTGGCATGAACTCTGGTGCCCCATATTTGACCACCTCCCCTTGGTGGGGAGGCCTGATGGCACTCAAAGAAAGAATAAGCAGGCTACCAAGATGAGACTTGATAGCCTATGACCATATAGTGGGGGAGGAGGTCCCCTTGGTCATAGACCTAGAGGAGGGGAATAGGGTGAAAACAGGAGAGAGGGAGGAATGGGAGGATACAAGTGATGGGATAACAATTGAGTTGTAATCTGAATAAATTAATAAAATTAAAAATTTTTTTAAAAAGAGAGAAACCTCCTTTTAAGAGAGTACACACTGGCCTGTAGATATTTGTTAAGAGAATAAAGCCACTTGCCACCACGCCTGACAACTGAGTTCTAATCCTAGGCCCACACAGTAACTCCCGTAAGTTGTTCTCTGATCTCCATATGCATTTTATGGCAAAAGCACACACACAACCTACATATACAAATACACTTTTAAAAACAAAAACAAACATATTGACTACGCTGGCAAAAGGGCTCGGTTGGTATAAGCACTCGCCGCCAAGCATACAGCAAGAGTTCCATCCCAGTCACCCACATGGTGGGAAAGAAATGACTCATGTAAGCTGTCTTCTGCCCCCCGGATGTGCGTGCGGACACATATACAAACGTAAAGACCTTTTTAAATACAATGGTGGAGAGGAATAAAGAGAGAGGAAACACGGTATGAGTCCTTTCAAATGAATTTCCAGAACATGCAAAACTCACCGAGGGCGCTGCAGGTATCCTTAGCCCTGGTACCACCAAGGAAGGTGGTAAGGATGAAGACTCACAAGGAATTCCTGAGTGAGACTCATGTGCCGTATCTCCATGGGAATTGCGTTTCTTGGGTGTTGTTGAGGGGTGTGTTTTCTTCTTTTTACGTTTGTGTGTTGCAGTTCATGGCAGCCTGGAGCTCTTCATACAGCCTAAGTTGGTCTCAATTACATGATCTTCCAACTGCTGAGAGTACATGTATGCACTATGCCTGGCCTCAGGTGTAGACATGTCAATACACGTGGGACATACAGTTGTCACAGCTGCATTTTACAGCAGGTCAGATACCCTGGAGTAGCCAGCAGGGTCAAAACAAGTAAGATTCTGCCTCAACAAGGTGGAAGGAGAGAAAGGAGAGAGGTGACTCATAAAAATGATCCTCCAGCCTCCACAGATACACTGTGACACAACGCCATAATAACTCACCATAATAACAACACAAAAAATTGTGTCTGTTTGGTGCTGGAGACCAATCAGTGGGTAAGGGAGCGTGTTGTGCAAACAAGAACACCTGAGCTGAACCCCCAGCTCTCGTATAAAAAGCCTGGCTCGGCTGCAAGATTGCAGGGGAATCTCAGTGCTGTGGGAGGTGGAGACAGGAGGATTGCTGAGGCCTGCTGGACCTCAGCCTGACTCCAGGTTTTGTTAGAGATTCTGTCTCAAGAGACTAAGGAGGAAATTAGTGAAACAAAGAGACCCAGCATATTCTTCTGATTTCCGCTTGGGCACACACACACACACACACACACACACACAACACACACACACACACACACACACACACACAGACACACGAGATGAACACAAACAGTACATTTTCTTGTCATTGTTCTGATAACAATGCAGCATGACAAACCCTTACATAGCATTATGTAAGGCAGTCCAGAGATGGTTTAACACACACAGGAGGAAGTCCAAAGACTATGACAGTGGTTTTCAACCTTCCTAAGGCTGTGACCCTTTACTATAGTTCCTCATGTGGTGGTGACCAGCAGCCGTAAATTTATTTTGTTGCTACTTCGTAACTGTTATTTTGCTGCTGTTGTGCATTGTAATGTAAACATCTGACATGCAGGATATCTGATATGCTACCCCCAAAGGGGTCCAGACCCACCACTCTATGAAAACAACACATTGTTTGTTTTGTGTGAGGGATGTGAGCATTGGAGGATTCTGGTATCCTTAGGAGGATGGTATCTGGGAACCAATTTTCCATGAGTATAGAGGGACATTATTTGGAAAAATTGTACAATAACATATTGGAATAATGGTGTAGTCTTACAAGCACAAAACCACAATCTAAAGTAAAACGTGGGTAGAGATGTGGCTCAGCATGCGTGTAACCCTGGGGTAGCCCTCCAGATGCACATAAGCAAGACCTGGTGGTGTGCAACTGTAATCCCAGCATCTGGGAGGTAGAGGCAGGATGATCAGGAGATCAAGGCCGTTTTTGGCTACATAACCTCATAGAAATCCCCTGGCCTCAGCCTTCCAAATGCTGGGTCAATAGCATGAACTACTGTATTTACATTTTTTTTTTTTTTAGATCTATTGACTTACCTCCCCCTACCCACCCCATTCCTCCCTCACTATAGTGCTGGAGATTGAACCCAGGGCCGGCGCATGTTAGGTACCTGTGTCACTACAAAAACTACTCCTGGGGTGGGGGGTAGGTTTTAGTTTCTCTTTTTCCAAAAACTTGAGCTGGCCAGTTATCTAATAGAAAACAGTCATTCCTGCCCCTATGCTCCTAAGGAACTAGTCTTCTATTAGGCAGTGACAGGCACACATCAGGGACCTGTGGTCTGTTTGTCATCTATAACGCCATGATTACTAGGAGGCCCTAGGAACACACCCTCCATGCTGTTCCTGGTTACCTACCAGGTCCTGCCTCCTCAACACCTCCTCCCAGGGTGTGGTTCCAGTTTTATGTGACCCTGTGGTGGCCCTGTCATTTGTAGATAAGTGATAGCAGCACATACTGGTTCTTCCTTTTTGAGCACAGACCTCTGGTTGGGAAGGCCCGGGTGCAGCACCTTTTCTCCTGTTTCTGTTTGCCCACGAATGGCCATATTTTTGCTTTATAAGTGTGCTTGCTCGTCATAGCGTCTTTTGAATTAGCTGCAATGCTTCCTAATTAACATTTGGGGCAGGGTGAGATAGGGTCTCAGGTGACCCTGTCTAGTCTTTCTTTCTTTCTTTCTTTCTTTCTTTCTTTCTTTCTTTCTTTAAGACAGACTTTCTCTGTGTGGTTCTGGCTGTCTTAGAACTAGCTCTGTAGACGAGGCTGGTCTTGAACTCACAGAGATCTGTCTGCCTCTGCGTCCCTGAGCGCTGGGATTACACAAATACACTACCATACATGGCTTTTTTATTTTTTTTTTTTTTTTTTTTTTTTTTTAAAGACATTTACCCAGACTGGCCTTGAACTTCTGAACTCAAGTAATTCTCCTGCTTCAGCTTTCTCAGTACTGGGACTATAGGCAAAGGCCACCATGCACAGCTTACACACTGATAAATTAAAGCATTCCATACATGTTTGTTTTTGTACATGAGAACTAAGTATTTTGGTTTTATTTGTTTGTTTGACAGATACTCAATCCCCAACCCAGGATGGCTTGAAACTTGTTATGTACCCTAGGTTGGCCTGAAACTCATGGCAGTCCTCCGACCTCTCAAAGTGGTAGGATTATAGGCCTGAACTGCTATGCATGACAATGTCTTTGTATTTGTGTTTGTTTTCTTTAGATGTGTTGGGTTTTTGCTCTTCCACTTTCTTCCCTCCCTTATGGTGCTGGGAGTTGACCTTGGGGGTATGTGCATGCTAGGCATGTGTGCTACAAATGAGGTGACTCTATGCACAGCTCCCCCTTACCCTCTGAAAGATTGTATTTGAACACTCTATCCAGACTTACCCATAATATCTAAGTAATTTAAGGATCTATTTTTATTTTGTGTGTTTGTTTCGCCTGCGTGCATGTCTGTGTACAACATGCATACAGTGCCAGAGAGGCCAGAAGAGGGAGTCAGACCCCTGGAAGTGGGGTTACAGATGGTTTTGAGCCCACCATGTAGGTTTTGAAAACCAAAACCAGGTACTTGCCAGTTAAATGCTCTTAACTGTTGAGCCATCTCTCTAGTCTCTCCTGATTTGGGTTTTCAATAGACTGACGTAATTTTCAGATTTTTAAAGGAACACTCCCACCTGTATTCCTAGCACTCTGGAGGTGGAGGCAAGAGGGTCAGAAGTTCTAGGTCATCCTCAGGCTACAGCCTGGGCTACGTGAGACCCTGTCTTTTAAAAAAGAAAGAAAGAAAGGCAGGGAAGAAGAGAGGGAGGGGAGAGAGAGAGAGAGAGAGAGAGAGAGAGAGAGAGAGAGAGAGAGAGCGCTGAATGTGATAATGCACACCTTTAATCCCAGCATTCAGGAGGCAGAAGCAGGTGGATCTTTGTGAGTTCGAGGTCAGCCTGGTCTACAAAGTGAGTCTAGGACAGCTAGGGTTACACAGAGAAACCCTGTCTTGAAAAAAAATCGAGAAAGAGAGGGGAGGAGGGGAGGGCATGGAAGGAGAGGAGAGAAAAGAAGAGGGGAGGGGAGGGGAGGGAGGAAGAAAAAGAGAGGAAGAAGGCAGTGTTTCCATGTGCTGTCTGCCCGGGCTCTGAAGAAGTACGGTCAGGAGTCCACTATCCACGTTCTTGGGCCGGGTTTCTCAGTCCTCCCCTCTCTCCTCTCTTGCTGGGCTGTGCAGACTCCTCCCTCCCATGGCTACTTTTCTTTGTCACGACTGCCATCAGAGTCTCTTGGTCCCACAGAACATCCAAAGAATGTCCTTGTTAGGTAGCTTTTGTTGCTCCACTGGTTTCCAGAAGGAAGCGTGTTACTTCTCAACTTTAGTCTGGGTAGTTTGAATACAGGTATATTACCATAAACAAGCAAACAAATGGAGTAACCTCTGAGAGGCATCGGGATCTCAGCATTCATTGCTCTCTCCTGAGGGTGAAATAGCTCTGAGAACCTATACTTCCTGGGTGCCTCCCATAGGACAATAGGTACATGCTACCTGTGTGAACTAGCCTGGTCTACGCAGAAAGTTCCAGACTAGCCAGGGCTACACAGTGAGACTCAGTATTAAACAAAACAGGAAGAGAAGATACAACACCTCTCTGGGTGTCTCTTGGAGGCCTGTTGGTTTTTCAAAGTTCCCAGTCTGCAAGTTGCATTGTACAGTGCTCAAGTCACATGTTTAGGCCTCTACACGGACAGGAGGTCACCCAAGGCTAGTGGGGTGGAGTACCATGGTCCATCCTGAATTGAACACAGAGGAAACTGCTCCTCAGGCCTAGCCACTAGCCTTCTCTGCTGAGGAGACAAGCTGTGGTGCTGATTCTGCTGTGTTCAGCATCTCAAAGCCAGTCTATCCCCAGAGTCACCCCCTCTGACCCGGTGTGTCCACAAGCTGGTGAGTCCATCTCTGGGGAGCTCTTTCCAGAGGCTACGAGCTGACTCAACAAAGGATACCCTATGCACAAGAAAAACAGAATAAGGACTGAGTTGCCTCAGGAATGCTTGGGGCTCTAGCTTTGTTTTTAAGGCTGGGTGTGTCGTCCTGGTAAGCCCCATTACCCTGGATGATAGCCTGTCATTTCAGCAGTGGCAATAGAACAGTAGCTGAGAAATACCAAATGACCCAAGAGGGCCATCTGACCAGTGAGATGAGGTGTTGAGGGACAAGTGGAGTTTTTAAATACCTTCTCATTGAACCCAGATGCTGCTTCAAAGCTGGCCTGGGGCACAGGCCTCCAGATGCTCGGGAGGCTGAGGCAGGAGGATCACAAGTTCAAGGCCTGCCTGGGTTACATAGTGAGTTTGGGCCCAGTCTGAGCAACTTAGTGAAACTGCCTCAAGATAGCATAGAAGGTGGACTGGAAGAAAGCTTCATGGGTGGAGAAAGGGGGGAGGGAGGGAGAAGGGGAGGGAGAGAGGGAAGGAAGAAGATATCCCAGTGTTAACCTCAGGTCTCTATAGCCTCCACCCCTCCCACTAGCACTGGGGAGCGCTCACACACACACACACACACACACACACACACACACACACACACACACAC